>CM076581.1:143103-743103 GCA_034641835.2 Pinus albicaulis | reverse complement strand
CCACTGATTTGTAGTGCACAATGTGGTATTTTGGTGCTAACTTTTCTTTTGGCTCCAGTAGCTAACTGAACTAACCATGTATTTTTAAATTTTTGACTTTGCAATTTACAGATCTCTACTAGTTTAGGACTTATATAACTTAAACTTGCTCCCGGATCTACCAAAACGGAAACAGTTTGAGATAACAACTTACCTTCTAGCTCTATCATGGTACATTGGAAATCAGCTTGTCGATCTTCCAATGCTGCATTAATTCTGGGTACGCTTCGGGCAACATCTCCCACAGTAGAGGCCTCCTGTAGATTGGTTACTGTTTCGTTTCTACCCCGCTGTGGGCAATCTCGATAATAGTGCACTGCTCCACAACCCCAGCACTATAGAGGTGGCCTCTAACTTTGGGGTTGCTCAGGTTTACTAGAAGCCACAACAATTTTATCTTCCACATGCCACCTTACCCTTTGATGGTTTCTACTGAACTGCCTACTAACTGAATTTTTTGCTGTGTTTTTAAAATTACTGGTTTTGCCTCTTTTAAAACCAGCACTACTCTTGTTTTCTTTCCTTGACTGCCACCCTTTTCCTTGGTCTGTTTTGGCTTTAGCTTGCTGATAGCACATCCTAGCCTTCATAATGGCCTCATCCATTTTTTTGGGATTTACAAATTCGATACGTTCCTTCATATGGATGGGTAAGCTGCTCAGGATTCTTTGTACTTTAGCTTTCTCATCTCTTAGGTAAGGTACGTAACACAGTAATGATGTGAACTTAGTGATAAACTCATCCATGGTCAATTGTCCGAGTTTCAAATCATGGAATTCCCGAGCTTTTTCGTCATAAAAGCGCTCTTTCGGGTAATTATCTTTGAAGTACTGTTGGAATTTATCCCATGTCACATCCTGATCCTCTATTCCATGCACGTTCTTCACTTCTTCCCGCCATAGAGTGGCTTTATCTCGTAGCTGGTAAATAGCTAACTGTGCCTTAAGACTATTGTCATATTAGTATACCTGAAAATACTTGTTCATATTGATCAACCATGCCTCTGCTACCTCCTCTTTCTCTCCATCAAATGTGGGTGGTTTTATCTTCCTAAATTCGCCTTGCAGCTCTATCTTCTGCCTTTTATTTGTCTTCTGCTCAGTTTCGTTTTCATATTCAGCCTCATTAAAATGTTTATCTTGATTACTTCGCTGTGATGTACTCCTTTCTTTTCGGCATGCATCCTGATCTCCCATTTGTTGTTCATTTCCTTCCTAAAATTCTCTATCAGCACTAGGCTTCTCAATTATTTGGTTTTGCTTATCTGAGAGGCTTTTTAGAATTCTTTCCTGCTCCTGCATCATCCTCGCATTATCATTTCATACTCTCTCCATTTCCTCCTGCAGCTGTTGTACTGTGGTTAACAAGATACGAGTTTGGTGTTGTTGTTCTTCAATCAGCCTGTTAGTCTGTTGATGTTGTTCCATTGCCAACTAAATCCACATTTTGGGGTTCCTCTCCTGTTGAGGTTGGGTCTCCCCAACATTTTGAGGTGGCGGCTGCAAAGGTGTTCTTCTCGTTTGCCCTGTTATTCTTTCCATTTAACACACTCTCTCTATCCATTAATAACACATAACGTAACGTTAGTCGACCCGACAGGGTCCCAATGTTGTAACTTGGCTTTGATACCACTTATCACTGTCACCCTTAAAACAAACATTGAACAGTAAAAAAAAATTCTTACTATCTACCAACATATAAAAATAGACCTACCAAACTTCACCATAATTGATTAAATGATCACGTACAGATCTTATGGGAATCTCCCAATCATTAAGACAGCGATATTTCAATCTACCCGGAACATGGTTAACCTTGCATACAATGATTCTTGGTTTAAATATGAATTACCATGTACACCTCGACCGTGACAATATGTTATGATGACTCTTGTTATTAGCAATGGTTTTAAAGGCTTTTAAATTCGCGCCATGGATATATTTCTTATCAATGTTGATGGCATTCATTTCGTTTTGAGTTATGAAGTACTCTTAATTACTAAATATCTCTGCGGTTGTCCTTTGGCAATCTGGCGCTCTTTGATTTTTTTGATTGACATCTGGGTATCTATACATCGTGGATTTGGTGATGATCGAATGGTGGAAGTGTATTAGGGTTTGGCTAATGACTATCGGCTTGTAACTACTTTTGCATTCATTGTTTTCGCATTCACAATTTCTCTGAGGGTAGCTTCCGGAGCCGACCCTGCTGCTCCAGGTTTCCTACCTCCGGTTTCCCAGGCTTGTGGCTTCTGCTCAATGGCTAGCCTAGCGTCTTTGTGCTTTGTGTGTCCCTCCCTCGATGGTGAACTCTTACGCTACTGCAATGAGTAATTTGGTAAGTTGAGTTGCTAAACCTGCTGCAAGGTTTCACCTTCTTGTTGGTGAGTTTTAATTTCTTCCTCTATATTTGAAGCTCAGTTGTTTACTCACACGCTATTTCATGATTCTGGTTCTCACATGGCTACTTATGGATCAGTTCCTGTCCTGCAAACGTTCTCGGACAAGCCGACAGGTATTGTTCTCGAATTCTTTCGGTTATCTTCCCAATTCTTGTTTCGAGCAGTTGAAAACTTGGTTATTGTAAGAACAGGGTCTCGTTTTTCTGTAACCAGTTCTTGTCTTAACTATTTTTTTGTTTGTGCACAGCAGGTAACAAATTTTTCTCTCCTGTGCGCACAATTTTTTACACTTGTGGATTTGCAGCAGTTCTGCTCTGGTTAAAAAATGGCTAACTAGTGCTTACCCTGCTCCCACAGGCACCCTTGTCGAGCTTCTAGGGTTATTCCTTAGCTACAAATGGCTGGTGTTTAGCTATGGCTCTTGGATTGAAAGATTTTCTCAGAATTTTTTGCTATACTTATATGATACTTTAGGGTTCAGTTGCCTCATCTAGGGTTAAAGAGGAAGGGGTTTTGTTTATTGTTACGGCCATAGGCCTGTCTCCTATGTAACGTCTATGGATTACTATACTTCTGATAACCATAGCGAAAGACTTATTTTAACTATCTACATGTTTTTTAGGCTCGGTTTACAATTCTGGAACATATGGTTAAGTATTGTGTCTAATATATGCGTGGTAGTTTTTTTAACAGAATTTCCATCCCAAATTTTGACTATTGTGAATATATCAGTGAATGTGTCAGTTCTGCCTTTTCTAATTTCCAGTTATGCATGCCGAGTTTCTTGCTTGTGCGTTCATGAACTGTCATTCATTTTTCCTTTGTTTCTTTCTTTCTCTTTTCATGCTCCTTGGATAAGTTTATTTGAATAGCTGGTCACTGAATTTCCTCTTTAGTTCATTTTATCTTCCCTCTATGAAGGAAACAGTCCTACACATCTCACTGCTATTATGTATGCATACGGTTTCGATCATAAATGTATAAATGCATCTCTCGTTGTTATGATGTATGCTTATGGTTTTGGTTGTGTTATTTAAATACATTTCTCACAGAAGTTTTATGTTTTCTTCCTATAACTGAATATGGATGTCTTATACACTCTGATAGCATTCCTCTCCTAATTGCTTAATGAGGAACTATTTATTGTGAGTAAGTTCGCTTCTTAGTAATTTATCTTCACTCAGTTATGCTATTCTTTATCTGTGAATCATGTCCGGACCACGACTTGTCCATGTAGTATCATAGATCATGAAGGACAACTAGCCCAGGAATCTGATCACGGATACTGGGCTAACAGTCCTTCGGTTAGCTAGTTAGATGGTAGCTTGTTTCTTTATAAACAGAGTTATTTCTCTTATACAGAGTGTAAAAGCAAATTCCATCCTAAATTTTCTTTCCTGTCTGTTGCACCTGAGACTCCTAAATTATTCAGCCCTTACAACATTTCAGTTTTCCTATCAAAAAAAAAATTAAGAAAATAATATTTTATTCCTCTGTCAAGGATACAGAAATTCCATCTAATAAACTAAGAACAATCATTTACTCTACTGTCAGAATTACAGATTCCATCTAATTAGTTTAAGAAAATAATCACTTATTCTACTGACATAGATACAGATTCCACTCATCTGCACTTAAATCTGACTGATGATTTTTGGTTTCCTCCCTTCCACGAGTTGGGAAATTACATCTTGCAACTCTCCCCCGTGCAACCAAGTCTGAGTCTTCGTTGAACATAGAAAAATCTGGAGGAGAAACTCAGGGCAGTCCAGTCTAATTCTCCAACTCCAATGGAACAGTCTCCTCTGCAAGTTCCCTTCAAGGGTTACTTCCCAGGATGATAGATTTCCTTTTTTTTCCTTTCACACAGAACCCCAAACTCTCTCCCAGAATCCTTATTTATTCCATATTTTTTCCTTGAGGTAACCGTGGAACTGTTTTTCTGTTCAACTAACTCCAGATCTTGAATTACTTTTACCATCAGTTTTTACTCATGAAACTAATTTCACAAGTAATCTTTTATTCCAATACCAAAATTAATTTATGTTCATAATATTCTATTTGCAATCAAATAACAGTCATAATTAATCCATTCTTAACAATAATCTAACCATTTGTCAACAACTAAGACAGTGGTTACAGTGATAGGTTAATCAATAATGCATTACCATTTATCATTAACCAATGCTATTTTTAAATTTTAGCCACTTAATTATTATCTGGAATTTGTAAATCTTGCCCTTGTTATAAAGAAAATGTATCACATATATCATTCACCTATCTTATGATTAAAATTTCCCCACTTATTTTAAGTGAGAGATATATATAAATACATAGAATTTGTAAAATATATTTAAAAAATGTAGTGAAAACTATTTATATTATATTTTAAAATGAAATAACAATTACTTATACGAAAATTTAGGGGAAAAAGGATAAAATTATATATTGAAGATAGAAATATTAAATGATTTATAACATAATTTTTTAATTAAAATAATAAAATTTCATATAATTTACTAAATAAATACAATTCAAGGAAAACCCACAAAAATATTAAATGGTTTATATAATTTTCTTAATTAAAATAACTATCTTTTATATAATATAATAAACAAAAATTCTCAAGTAGAATGTCTACAAGTGAGTTTTCTCTCACCGTAATATGATGCCAATTCACATAGAAGGGGGTTGCAGTTTATGAAGGGGCACATGGTTCAATGTCATTTGAATATTGTTGGTTAAATAGGGATATACAGAAGTCTAGGCAGGTTAGATTAGTAAGGCTAGAGTAAAATTTTGACAATATAAACTACAACCTAATCATCTCTTTTTCCTCGAAAAAGGATAGGTGTTTTTTGTCTTCTCATGTCCATGTACTTCAATGTATGGCACAACCTGTTTTTATAAACTTTTCTTTATAAGATGCTTAAGTTAGATAAGGTCTTAACAAACTTACATTATTGTTCTCATTTTCCTTCGAGAAAACTACTAGTAGGAAATTTTTAGTCTATGTAATCTTTATTTGAGTTAATTGCAAAGTGCTTCACTTTAATTTATGTAAAACAGAGATTTAAAAAATAATTAAAAAGAAATTCTCTTGAAAATAATGCATGTGAACTGTGCATGTTATGTTCTTGAAAATATTTTGAGAATAATGTGCATAAAAAAGAATAGTCAGGCTTCTTTGGAAAGAATGTGTGATTTATTTTAATAGTTTCTTGAAAAAGGAATATCTTCTTTGGAAAGAATGTGTGATTTATTTTAATAATTTCTTGAAAAAGGAATATGTGCTTAATGCGCAAAGTTAATAATTATTCTTCCAAGTTTTCTTGAGGACGGAACACGTATCTTCACGAAAACAAAATTTATTGTGTTAGATTTTCATAGAAAAGAATAATAGTTTCCCTAGGAAAAGAAATATCTCGTTGCTTCTTGGGTGAAAAAAAAAATCAATTTCTTCTTGGGATAATATTATGTTGTGTTCTTGTTTGAAAATAATAAGTGATTATGATAAATTCCTTGGAAAATCATGCAATAAATAATAATAACTTGGTAAAAGACCTTTTGAAAAGAAACTTGTATTTGCATGTTTCTTGGAAAGAAACTTGTCTTTGCATGCACATTATGAATGCACAAAATTAGAATTATTAAGTTAAATATTTCTTGAGAGAAATTACACTAATTCTTGCACATAAAAGTTAATTAAATCTTTCTCTTAGAAACATTACATGTGATTCTTGTGTGTTAAAAGCTAAGTAGCTTTGTCATTTTGTTGGAATAAATTACATGAGATTCTTGCTAAGTGGCCAAGATATCCTCTTGAGAAAAGATGCATGAGACATGTGAATCTTGTGTGTTAAAAGCTAAGTATCTTTGTTAGTTATTACACTACACGACATTCTTGCTAAGTAGTTGTCACATAGTAATTTGTCATCGTCCCTGCAATTCCTGTCCCACACATTGGAGGGCTCATTTCGTGACCTGTGAGCAATAACATGGCTTGAAAATACTTTCATAACATCCCTCTGAACATGAGCTATCATTGCCTTGAAGACATTTCCTTGTGAAAAACCCTAAAAATGGCCCTTTTTGTATTGGCGTGAGCAGGCAGTTCAGTACTCGCGTCAATGGGGAAAATACTTCAAAGAGGCCGCGCCAGTTGGCGCTCTGTCCCAGAGTCGCACTCGCGCCAGCCAATTTAAGGAATGTTTTTTAAAAATAAATGGTGGAAGTTTCATCCTAATTGATCCAGGAACTGATATCTATCTTGAGTTGGGAGGTTTGGCTATGGATTTCCATAGAGAGGAAGTGGTTTGCCACCTCTCATGGAAGCTTCCTTGATGATAGGGCCAATCCCATGATTATAGGGATCACAACTCCTCTTCCTCCATCTATAAAATCTTGCCCATCTCCATTGCAAGCTAGTCTTCAAAGTCTTCAAGTCTTCAAGGCTTCAAGTTCCCAAATTCCCAAGAGCCTTATGCTGCAAGAGCCTCCATAATTCCCTTAAGGCCAATTTCAAGCAAGGAGACTATCATCAAGAGCTGAAGAGAGAGGTTTGTCCCATCCTTGACAGGATTTTCGAGACGTGATCTGCTGGCGACCCCCTCCGAAGGAGAATTCAGCGTCAGAACTATGGTTGTAATTTTCCTTTGATTGATTATTAATCAACGACTATTGGTTATGGTTCCACTCTTGTTGTTATTTATGATGATGAGTTATGTCCTTTCTGACTGACATATAGTTGCATCCTTGCGTTTGTTTTGTTTCTCGCATGTGCAGGTGTCCCATCACTAAGATCGTGGGGATCGTGATCTGCCAGGGCTGAGGAACGGGAGCGCCACCTCTTCTACAATGACTGCGTTGGATTTCAGGTAAGCCTTCATCGCTAGTTGGTTTATTTGCAATTAGCAACCTGCACTATAGCATGTGACAATTGTTGCTAGACCCGGTCTGGGCTAGTAGGGATCGCCTCTGTCCGCAGAGGGGATTTACCTCCTGGGACATCTACCCAATATACGTTTACCCCTTTTTTGGGTTGGGATAGATTATTTACGAAAAATGAATACCCTAGCCTATCGCGACTAAGAGGTTTTCTCAGATATTGTTTTCTACCTTTTCGGGTCTAAGGAACTATTTACGAAAAGGGACCATTGGAGTTTACTTTTCAGCTGTCTTTTCAAACTCTCTAAACATGAAAAGATGCCGAGTTCTTCCTTTGTCAGACTCGTTAAACCCTGATGACATCGGATTCAGTCGAAACGACGTTATTCGAGTCGCTCCTTCCTAGGGCTCGTTAAATGTACTAGGATGGATTCGTCCGAAGGACAGACTTATATCACAAGCATATGCTATCCCCTTTAAGCTTGTTATCAAAAATAATTGGGGTACTCGCCATAAATGGCGGGGAAAAAATTGGAACCAACATCATTGTCGTGTCGGTAGTATGTCGCTCTTGAACATGGCACTTGTCTGTGTTCGTGTTGGGTTGGGGACATCTCATCTCATTTTTCACTTGCCTCCATGGGTTTGGATAATCCCTTTTGACCTCTCATCTGTTCTTTGCCTCGTCGCCATGACCTCTGATCCGTTGATGTCAAATGCTGCCAAATCCACTGTCGTGCCGTTTATATGTTCAAGAGAAGTTGACCTCTACAAGTACCAACCTTCCTCTGATTCTCATCTGATCTTGATTCACAAAGACATTATGTTCCTCTGTCTCACGTCGATGATGTGGGAAACACTATGGCCCACCTTCGATCAAGGTCACTTCCTGTCGACTTCAGCTCATTATCCAGGAAGCTGATCTAGAGACTCCCTTCTGGTGCCTTGGAGCCTGCATGCCTCAATGGCAGGTTCTTCGCATTCGACACGAGGTTTTCATCATTGGCCTCCGATCGAGTGATTCTATGGGTGTTCGACGCCAGCTCATTAATTCACATGCCGTAGATTGTACCTGTAGTACCTTGAGGGCCATTATCATTATTGGTGGTACCTCTCACGTCTGTTAACAACTTTCATAATTGGCTGGTAATCAGACAATGTTCTTGCATGTTCGACTTCAGGTCATTTATTCGCATGCTTGAACTTGTACTGTGTTCGGGTCGAGATGGAGAGCAAGACCCTAGATTGTGTTTGTTGTAATCCAGGATGTGAGTTTGTGGATTATTATGATTATTTACATGACTCACTTACTGGATGGCTGCGACCATAACTGAGTCTATTTATCGATCCTCACTGGATGGCTGCATCCATGCCTTGGATCTGGATTATTGTATACTCTGTTATGGATGGCTGCGCCCATACCACATATGTATCATGTATTTGAGATATCAGTTGTACTTCTTCACGTAGGTTTTCCGACAGCGGAGTTTTCAGTTGGACATGTTCTCATAAAGCATTTCACCCCTCTCTCTCGTTCGGGCCTCATACTTTAGGGGGCATCTGTTACACAGCAATTTGTCACTGTCCCTGCCATTCCCCATCCTGCACATTGGAGGGTTCATTCCGTGACCTGTGAGCAGAGAAAAGACTTGAAAATACTTTCATGAAATCCCTCTGAACATGAGCTTTCATTTCCCTGAAGACATATCCTTGTGAAAAACCCTAAAAATGGCCCTTTTAGCATTGGCACCAGCAAGCAGCTTAGTACCCACGCCGATGGGGAAAATATTTCAAAGAGGCCGCGCCAGTTGGCGCTCTGTCCCAGAGTCGCACTCGCGCCAGCCAATTTAAGGAATGTTTTTTAAAAATAAATGGCGGAAGTTTCGTCCTAACTGATCCAGGAACTGATATCTATCTTGAGTTGGGAGGTTTGGCTACGGATCTCCATAGAGAGGAAGTGGTTTGCCACCTCTCATGGAAGCTTCCTTGATGATAGGGCCAATCCCATGATTATAGGGATCCCAACTCCCCTTCCTCCACCTATAAAAGCTTGCTCATCTCCATTGCAAGCTAGTCTTCAAGTTCCCAAATTCCCAAGAGCCTTATGCTGCAAGAGCCTCCATAATTCCCTTAAGGCCAATTTCAAGCAAGGAGACTATCGTCAAGAGCTGAAGAGAGAGGTTTGTCCCATCCTTGACAGGCTTTTCAAGATGTGTTCTGCTGGCGACCCCCTCCGAAGGAGAATTCAGTGTCAAAACTATGGTTGTAATTTTCCTTTGATTGATTATTAATGAACAACTATTGGTTATGGTTCCACTCTTGTTGTTATTTATGATGATGAGTTATGTCCTTTCTGACTGACATATAGTTGCAACTACTAGATTTTACGCTTGCGTTTGTTTTGTTTCTCACATGTGCAGGTGTCCCATCACGAAGATCATGGGGATCGTGATCTGCCAGGGCTGAGGAACGGGAGCGCCACCTCTTCTACAATGACTGCATTGGATTCCAGGTAAGCCTTCATCACTAGTTGGTTTATTTACAATTAGGAACCTGCACTATAGCATGTGACGATTGTTGCTAGACCCGGTCTGGGCTAGTAGGAATCGCCTTTGTCCACAGAGGGGATTTACCTCCACAACAGTAGCCAAGATATCCTCTTGAGAAAAGATGAATAAGACATGTAAAGTTCATGAGGAGATAGTACTAAAAGTGGCTAGGTTTTATTTGAATAGAATATGTGATTTTTTTTAATAATAGTTTCTTGAAAATGAATATATACTTAAATGCATTGTGATAATAGTTATTTTTCTAAGTTTCTTGTTAAATAAATATGCATTGAATGCATGATACAAATAACTAATGACCTAGATTTTCTTCTAAGTGAGATTATTTTTAGTTTATTGAAGAGAACATGTGCTTATATGCACATAGATAATCATTACTAACCTTCTTGAAGAAAATTTATGTTTTATATACATAGAAACAATAATCATTAAGATATATTCTTTTTAGAAAAGGAGTTCATCGTTGCATTTATGAAAAGAATGGATTTTATGATATAACTCTTGAAACATAAATATATTGCTTTATTAAAATATGCATATGAATCTTGTTCATTCAAGAACATGAATGCATGCTTGTTTCTTGAAAATATTATGTACATTGAAGTAAAGGTCATTGTGTAGGAAAAAAACATGTTGCATGCACCAAAAGGGTAGTCATTGCGATATAAAAAATATGTTTTTGTGTAAAGGAAGTTAATATGTTATTCTTCTTGGAAATAATAATCTCTTGAAAACATTGCCTCGCTAGATGAAGTTTGTTAATTTTTTGATCTAGGTGCATAAAAGGTAAGTTAACCTTTTTATTGTTGCCTGGGTTTTATGCATAAAATATAGTTATCTATGGTAATTTCTTGATAGGGAAGCATGAGAAACTTGCATGTAGAAATATAGAGAAATGAGGCTATATTAACTTCCTTTTGGAAAATAAGTATGTATTTGTTTACATGGAAATAATAAATCATGACAGTAGAATTCTAGAGAAAGGAATATGTGCTACGTACATTAAAGAAGGGTCATTATAATAAGCTCTTGCATGCACAAATAATAGTCATTGTTTTATAGAGATATCTTCTTTGCATGGATAGAAGAACTATTGATCTACATTTCTTTAGAACAAATTATATGCAATTAATTTTATGCTATCATAACTATTATCTTAGTTTCTTTTGGAATAAGATGTATATGCATGCAAGATTTGTGTTAGCTTTCTTTTGGAAAGAATATACATTCGCATGCAGGAAGTGTAAACATGTTGTGTTAGCCAACATTGGAAAATATCCACTTGGGCAGATATGCATTTCCATGCATAGGAACAACATTCATTTTTTTATCTTTCTTTATCGATTTACATACACCAAAAGCAATAGCTGAAGGGCTAGTTTTTTTTATTACAGTCATGTAATCCACATGCATGAATATCATAATGGATGTGTTAGATTCCTTTAAAAGAAATGATTAGACAGTTGTAGTGATTTTTTTTGCAAGAACATGTGCTTGAATAAAGTAAATATTAGTTAATGTGGTATTCATTTCATAGACATGTTTTGATGGCTATATGCTTATAACTAGTGTGTATGCAGTATTGTTAAAGGAAACAATATTTTTGAAGGAGGCATATCCCAATATTTTGCTTGAATTTCATGAATGTACATGAATAGATGGTAAAGCATCACTAGTACATATTTATGAATTGGTTGATTAATACTTTATGTAATAATGATATCAACATATTCAAAGTACATTAATGGCAGGAAAGGATAGTGATTTGTTCAAAGGATAAGTTATGTTTCACATGGTGGCAGGTAAAGAGTTAATGGTCCATGCATATGAGTGCGAGTTTTAGGATGGTCCACTGAAGCAACAACCAGGCCACAAAGATATAAATATTGAATATTTGTGGGTAAATGATATCATGATGATTATAATAGTTTTTGGCTAGATATCTCGTATTTAAATGATATTTACTTGTATTATTTCATGAAAATGGTTAATGGATGGACTCCCTCGTAAGCCATTGGAGTCATGAACACCCTCACAAGCATTTAATAATAAAATTAAACGTTTGTTGGTTTTCACCCTGCAGGGTTTCCATGGTATATTGGTCTTCAATAATGTGATTGTTTATTGTATCAGTTTGATAATGTTGATTCCTTTCATAATGTGATGTTCATAGTATCAAGTATGTGATTAACTAATCTCGTTAAAGGAATCATGAAATATATGCAAGGTTTTATCAAAAAAATTATGTTAATATGCTACAACAGTGGTTGTTAAAAGTTATGTAACTTACTCTATGTAATGATGAAGATTTTGCCTGATGATTAATGAGTAATTTAAAATAGTAATTTGAATAGTTACACGTGGGTAAATTTTGTAAAAAAATTCTAACTCCACATGTTTTCATGCGAGGTTACTAGGGAATGTTACATTTGGAGTCAGATTTGAAGGTTGCTGCACTAGCAACTTTGGAAATTGTTAAGAAGAAAATAAATTGAGGTATGCTACTAGTGGGCATCAACTCAAGTATGAGTCTAACTATATACATATTGATATATGCAACTGACTACTTTTGACATGAGATGTGTGATTCATGCTTATAACCACATTGAAGAGTAGTAAGTAATAAAGTCTACTGCAAAATTGCGTTCATGACTTTTGAATCTTTATGGGGATAAAAGAAAATAAAACCTATGTTATACCTATGAAAAATATTAAACACCCACTATGGAAAGTAACAATAAACTATCAACCTTTGCATATGTAACAATATTATTGATACATTTAATGAGCTTGAATAAATCTACAATGCACTAGTTAAGGAGAATAAATGCATGAATGTAAAATATGGGGAATGTCCTTGAAGAGGATGATATAGTGAACTTTTAAAATGAAATTGAATGAACCCTTTTGGATGTTAAAAATACACAATGAGTCGAGTAGTGAGACTTGACTTTATTGGCTATATATTGATTGAGTTGTATCATGGTTGCATTAAGATGATTGGTAGCACTAATAATTTAGTATTGCATGACTAACTATTAAAACTTATATGCATTAATTGGTTTTTATTTAAGATTATTGCAAGTTGTAAACAAGTTCTTATAGTAGTTACTTGATGTGTTGGTTTGTTGGTAATAGTACATTGTGGGGATTGGAAATATTTGGATCGTTACCTTAATTGTTATTGACATTTACACATTAATGAATACTGGTATATACTTTGATGCGTGACAGTTTTGTACGCATGAAACAAAAATGGTTGTGAAAGTGAATAGTTGTTTAAAAAATGCATATTTACGACTAACGTTGTTGATAGGATTAAGCAAAAGTAGCTTAATGGCAACATGAAAACTTGTAATGTGAATTTAAATCATAAACTAGAAAGTATAATATTATGATATGCATGATTGTGTTGTTTGTAAAATCAGAATGTATACTACCTATATGTCGGTCACAATCTAGACATTGTAGACCCATGTTGTATAAATGCATGATGTACATAAATGTTTATTTTGTTTAATGATAATGTATGTATGGTTAATTATGTAAATTATTGTGGTAAAGGGTGCTAAAAGAGAATTTTACATGCTAGATAGTTTTGGACAATTGTGAAAGGCCAAGATGCCTTGGGTTGATGGAAATTTCCTGCCTGAAGGGGTTGATGGCGCTTTCCTGCCTGGATTTCCTCTCCCTAGAGATAGATTAGCTCTGTAAGGGAAAATATTTGGCCAAGATGGTAAAGAGGGGGAAAATACTAAGGCAAATATGTTGATTTTGGACCCTGTTGGAGGAGGCCCAAAATTCCTCATAGATGGGACATTGTCAAAGGAATAGGCAGGACAATGCCGAAAGGAATCCTGTATTGGAACCTTTCTGGTTATTAGAATTCTTGAGCCAATTTACCAATGGAATAATGTAATAGACCCAGTATTGTCTCTATCAGAGAATTGTCTAGATGTGAAATGATTTAATTTGTGGAAACTAGTTCCCATTGGTTGGTAGGAGCATTCTTTTGTTGCAGTGTTTCTCATAGTAGAACAAATTAACTAATAATTTATGTGTTTTGATTTTTTTGTATGTTTGTGTGAATAATTTCATGTACATCTTGACAGGATAAAAGCATAGTGCTCGAGAAGGAATTAGTGGAAGTGTAAGTTCCTTATTACGAATCTTATGAATGTCTTTAGCAAGGGCTAAGACAGTTTGAACTTGGTACAAATTTTGATCATTTAAATGATTAGAGAGCTAGGTGCTCTCTGAGTACTTTTTAGAAGTACTGTGTCAAATAATTTAGTAGGAGATAAGACAATGTGCACATGGTGCAGTGATTAATTATTTTGATGATTAGATGTTTGGTGCCCTTTGAGTACTTTTGGAAGTATTGTGATTAAAATATCACTTAACATTGCATGATTTATTAACAGTTAAAAAAATTCATTTCATTAAAAATATTGTGACTAATATGATTGAATTTATTAGTCATACATAATAGGTTACTTTCCATGGAGTTTTGATGGGTTTTCCAACCATTTTTAGAGTACTTGTGTAAAGTCATCACGATGTTCAAGAGTAATTGTAAAGTAATGGTAAGTTGGTACATATACTTTTTTTCTTTGTTTCTATGAATTTCAAAATCCTAGAAGTATATCATTTTGAGAAGTATATCCATGTGCATGCATAGGAACAACATTCATTGTGTTAGCTTTCTTTACAGATTTGCATACACCAAAAGAAATAACTGAAGAGCTAGCTCTTTGGATAACATTCATGTAATACACATGCACGAATATCATAAATGATGTGTTATTTTCGTTTAAATGAATTATTAAACAGTTGTAGTGATTTTCCTTGTAAGAACATGTGCTTGCGTAAAGGAAATATTAGTTAATGTGCTATTTATTTCATAGACATATTTTGATGGTTATATGCTTATAACTAGTGTGTATGGAGTATTTTTAAAGCAACCATGTCGTTATATTTTTCTTGCATTTCATGACTGTACATGAATAGGTGGTGAAGCATCACTAGTATAGATTTATGAATTAGTTGATTAATACTATATGTAATCATGATATCCATGTATGCTAACGACATTAATGGCAGGAAAAGATAGTGACTTGTGCAAAGGGTAGGTTATGTTTCACATGGTGGCAGGTAAAGAGTTAATGGTCCATGTAGATGAGTGTGAGCTGCAGGATGGTCCACTTAATGCACAACGAGATGACAAAGATATACATATTGAATATTGTGGGTAAATGATATCATGAGGATTGTAATATATTTTTTCTAGATATTTCATATTTAAATGATATTTCCTTGTAGGATTTCATGACAATGGTTAAGGGAAGGACTCCTTATAATCTGTTGAGTGAAGAGTGAACACCCTCAGGAGCATTTAATAATAAAATTGAATGTTTGTTGGTATTCACCCTACGGGTTTCCATGGTATATTGACGGTCAATGATGTGATTGTTTATTGTGTGAGTTTGATGATGTCGATACTTTGCATAATGTGATGTTCATAATATCAAATACATGATTAACTAATCTGGTTAAAGTAATCATGAAGTGAATGCAAGATTTCATGAAAACATTTATATTAATATGCTACAACATTGGTTGTTCAAAGTTATGTAACTTACTCTATGTTATGAAGATTTTGTATGATAGTTAATGAAAAATTTGAAATAAAAATTTGAATAGTTATCTATACTTAAAATTTGTAAAAATATTCTAACTCCATATATTTTCATACAAAATTACCCAGAAAAATGTTACTGCAGAGTGAGTGACAGGAATTGGAACTACCCCTCTCCCTTGTTCTCCTCCACACTCTGCATAATCATCCCTCGAAGCTTATATACTTCACATAAAATTTAAACAAATAAAAGAGAAATTAACATTACTCTCTGTCATATTGTTTTGGGGATGATGACATAATGTTTTTCGAGCACAACTAATCGAATCTGGCATACAACGATTCTGGAGAGAAGTAAATAAATATTATTTATATTCAATATTGGTGACTCATTACTTCTAACCACCAAATGCATTTATAAACATGGTTATTAAATATTGTAATGCATAACTAAACAATATTGTAATGCATAACTAAACAATAAAGTAAAATATTATTATTTTTATTCAATAGTCGTGATTCATTACTTCTCACCACTAAAATGAATTTGTAAACATTGTTATTAAAATTGTAATAATAAATAAACAATAATTTAAAATATTAAAAAATTATGTAAGTTTAGATTTATTAAATATAAAGGAAAATTAATTAATTTTTTTATGATGTAATTCTCTAATGTATTATTTGGTAATATATATTACCAAATACTTAATTTGGTAATATATATTAATTAATATATATATTTTGTTTTTTTATCATATTTTTATGTTTTGTTATGAACATTTTTTCATACTTAATTTTAAAGCATTTAAAAATACAATCAACTTGATAAAGTCTAATTTATTTTATTATGTAATTCTCTATATATATATTAATTGGTAATTTATATTAAATAATTACTTTAAGAAATATTTAATTTTTTAAGTTTAAGATAGATGTATACTAATTTATTTATTAGCTTAATATGAATTTATATTGATTTATTTTTTTAAAATATTGTTATATACATATTTTTTTGTTTTATTATAACTTTTTTTTATCATATTTTTATGTTTTGTTATCAACATTTTTTCATACTTAATTTTAAAGCATTTAAAAATACAATCAACTTGATAAAGTCTAATTTATTTTATTATGTAATTCTCTATATATATTAATTGGTAATTTATATTAAATGATTACTTTAAGAAATATTCAATTTCTTAAGTTTAAGATAGATGTATACTAATTTATTTATGAGCTTACTATGAATTTACATTGATTTATTTTTTTAAGATATTGTTGTATGCATATTTATATAAGAAAATACATATTTTTTGTTTTATTATAATTTTTTTATGTTTTGTTATCAACATTTTTTTCATATTTAATTTTAAATCATTTGAAAATACAGTCAACGTGATAAAGTCTAATTTATTTTATTATTTATCAATAATAAAAATACAATTATTTTCTAATTGGTTATTTTCACTACATTTTCTTCATTTCTAATATATCACTCTGATAGGGGCACAAATTGAACCAATGACTTATCATCACAGAATGCCTTAGCAAAGCACCCGATCATCATCCATCCAAAACCTTGTGAACAACAATTTTATAATCATTATTAATAACTTTTAAACATAAATAAATATTTATAACTTTGTTTATTTCCCAAACCAACTAATAATTACAATTAATTTTTTTTATTAATATTCACACATGGTAAAGTTAAATATTTTTTATTTTTTAAATCAAAAATTTTAATTTTAATTTGTACTTTAAAGCATACTTAAAGTTTTTTTACTTCTTATGGTTCTAGAGAGCTAGATTTCATTGATTACTATCATTATAGTAATTACATAATCATAATGTCATTATGGCCTTTAATATCATTTTGGGAAAACCAAACCATCCTCAAAACAATAATAATTTTATCCATGCATTGTTCAAAGCCAAAATAAAAGTGGAAATGAAAAATATTGAGGTTGTAACCTATCCAAAGTTTATCAGCTCAAAAAGGTTTATACAAACCCAAGAATAGCAAAAAATACAAAAACAAAATGTTGACAAATTAAACATATGACCGACTAAGAGGAAATTGAAGCCTCCACCTCTATGCATAGCATATTTTTGCTAGTTAGACCTTTACAAAATGAAGCTTCTATGCACCTTCTATGAGAGTGTGCCTCATGTAGACCTAGCTTCTATGAGTGTGTGCTTAGGTGTGCCTACTATCGACCTAGCTTCTATGAGCATGTGCCTAGGTGTGCCTATTGTGTACCTAGCTTCTATGAGTGTGTGCCTACTATCCATAGAAATCAACTTCAACTAAATATCATCCAACATCAGTGAAACCTTATCCTTAGCATATGTTTACTCAAGAATAATATTTCTTAGGAAACATTTATTGTTCCAATATACCTCAATTGTGTGCAAGTATGGGATTTAGAAACCCCATGTCTGCTTAGTATTAGACACTTAGGTGGCCAACTCCTCTACCAATTTAGAATCAAAGTAACAAGCCTTCTGTCTCTTTGAGCCTTTGGGTAATTATAGTTGTAAAATAAACTTGCTAAAAAATTTCCTTTAAACCAAGATTGTGATCCACTAGGTGAACTATAATCACCCCTCCCCCTCTCCTCTACTATGAACATAGTTAGCAATCCACCCAGTGAACTATGACCACGACCCCTTCCTCTAGTGCATCATGCAAATTATTTGTCGCCTCATTGTTGAAGCTGGTAAAAAGAGATGGAAAAATGAAGAAGGAAAGGGAGCATGAGAGAAAATGTGAAGGAACCAAGGATAGCTCTACAAGATTGGAGTAAGGTACTCACAAAACCAACACTAAAATAAAAATAGAGTGCATCATGCTAAGAAGAGAGGAAAGAAAAAGTAAAGGTCTACCACTAAAAAATCTTCAAAAATAAAAACAAAATTAATAATAATAAATAATACCCAAAAAAAATTACACCATTATGAAACAAAGCACCTACCTATCAGGTAAAAGTAAATAAATATGATTACATAAAGACCTTTCCTCACTAAAAAGAAAGAAGAAATGACTAGAGTTTGAAAAAAATAAATCACCTCAAGCTGCACTAATACCACATAACTCCCTATGCACTAGTAGAGGCTGCACTAATACCACATAACTCCCTATGCACTAGTAGAAAAGGGCACTTTTGCTCTAGAAATGATTTCACCTTATCACTGATTTTTATTTGTTATTATTATTAATGATATGCATTTAGTAATTATATTTTTAGTTTGTAGTTTTTAATAAAAAATTCATTGTAAATATATATTAGTGTGAAAAGATTCTAAGGAGAATGCTAGAGCCTGTGATGTATGTAAACAAGTGGGTAAACCTTCGAGGAGAGATAAGCTGCCATTGAATCCGGGCATTGCAGTCCATTTTTTTAGTGTAAGATTATATAAATTAAATTACACACATTTGTATATTAAGTCTCTTTATGAAATAAAACGATTATAGTAATGATAAAGAAATCAGATTCTTAAAGCGAAGTGGTCGTAATTGGAAGCGCTCCTCTTCCTTATTCACCTACACACTCAGATATCTGCATAATCATCTTTGAAAACCTATATACTTCGGATAAAATTTAAACCAATAAAAGAGAAATTAACATTACTCTCTTTCATATTGTTCTGGGGGATGACATAATGTTTTTCCAGCACAGTCAATAGAAATTTGGATATACCGATTCTCGAGAGAAGTAAATAAATATGATTTGTTCTCAAAATTGGCAATTCATTACTTCTCACCACCAAAATGCATTTATAAACATTGTTATTAAAGATTGTAATGCATAAATAAACAATAAAGTAAAATATTAAAAAATTATGTAAATTTAGGCTTATTAAATATAAAGGAAAAAATTTAAAATATATTTTTTTATTATTTAATTTTCTATATTTATTAATTTGCATATACATTACATGATTAAAAATGATTAAAAATTTATACTTTAAGAAATTGAATTTTCTTGTAAGTTTAGGATAGATTTAGATTAATTTATTTTTTAGTTTAATATAAATTTATATTATTTTAAAATAGATTTACATTCATTTATTTTTTAGTTTAATATAAATTTATATTGATTTTTTTAATATGTTTATATACATATTTATATAAATAATTACATATTTTTTGTTTTATTATAATTTTTTTTTAGTATAAATATGTAATCTATATTTATTTATATTTTGTTATCAACATCTCTCTCATACTTAATTCTAAAACATCTAACCATTTAATCAATTCTTGATAAAATCTAATTTACGTTATTCATTATCAATTATAAAAATATAATTCTTTTCTAATCATTATTAATAACTTTTAAATATAAATAAATATTTACAACTTTTTTTATTTCCCAAAACAATTAATAATTAATAATTAAAATTAAATATTTTGGTAAAATTAAATATATTTTATATATTAGTAGAAATTCTTTCGGTAATAATCACATGCAAAAGAACGTAGTCGACCCGTTTCGAACCAACCAGTGTGGTTCATCATCAGGACTATATTTTATATGTTAAATTTTAAATCAAAATTTCAAATTTAAATTTTTACTTTAAAACATACTTAAACTTTTTTTTACTTGTTATTGTTGTGGGGAGCTAAATTTCATTGATTATTATCACATCATAATTATATAATCCTAATATCATTGTGGTCTTTAATTTCAATTTGGTAAAACCAAACCATCCTCAAAACAATATTCCTTTTATCCATGCATTAGTCCAAGTCAAAATCAAAGTGGAAATGGTCAAGATTAAAGTGGAAATGAAAAATATTGAGGTTGTCAACTATCCAAAGTTTATCAGCCCAAAAAGGTTTATACAAGCCCAAGAATAACAAAAACAATTTTTTACAAATTAAACATATGACCAACTAAAAGGAAATTGAAGTCTCCACCTCTATGCACGGCATATTGTTGCAAGTTAGACCTTGAAAAAATGGCGCTTCTATGAGGGTGTGCCTACTGTAGACCTAGCTTCTATGAGCCTGTGCCTACTATCTACCTAGCTTCTATGGGCGTGGGCCTAAGTGTGCCTACTTTTGACCTAGACCTAGCTTCTATGAGTGTGTGCCTACTATTCATAGCAATCAACAACAACTAAATATCATCCAACATTAGTGAAATCTCATCCTCAACATATTTGTGCTCAAGAATAATATTTCTTAGGAAACACTTCATCTTCCAATATACCTCAATTGTATGCAAGTATGGGTTTTAGAGACCCCGTGTGTGTGCCTAGTATTAGACACCTAAATGGCCAACTCCTCTATGACTTTATAATCAAAGTCACAATCCCTCTATTGCGAGAGCTCCTCCTCTACCTCTTTGAAACTTTGGGACATTATAGAATAAACATGCTAAAAACTTTCCTTTAAACCAAGATTGTGATCCACTAGGTGAACTATAATCACCCTCCCCCCTCTCCTCTACTATGAACCTAGTTAGCAATACACCCAATGAACTATGACCAACACCCCTTCCTTCGTCGCATCATGCAAATTGTTACATCATTGTTGAAGCTGGTAAAAGGAGATGGAAAAATGAAGAAGGAAAAGGAGCAAGAGAGAAAAGGTGGAGGAACCAAGGAGAGCCGCACAAGATTAGAGTAAGGTACTCACAAAAACAACACTAAATTTAAATAGGGTTCATCATGCTAGGAAGAGAAGAAGGAAAAAGTAAAAGTCTACCACAATAAAATGTAAAATTCTACCACACAGAAAACTTCAAAGATAAATAGACCAAAAAAAATTAAAATAAATAAGAATAATAATAAAATAAATAATATATAAGAAAAAATAACACCATCCTAAAACAAAACAACTAAGTACCAACCATGAGTAAATAAATATGATGGGAAAAATACTTTTCCTCACTAGAAAAGAATGACTTAACTTTGAGAAAATTAAATCACCTCAACTTGCACTAATACCACATAACTAGCTATGCACTAGTAGAGGGGCACTTCTGCTTCAACAATAGCATAACTCCCTATGCACTAGTAGAGGGGCACTTCTGCTTCAACAATGGCATAAATAACTCCCTATGCAGTAGCATAGGGGCACTTTTGCTTCCACCATGACAAAAAAGGACAAAGATTTCACCTTTATCACTTATTTTTATTTGTTATTATTATTAATGATATGCTTTTAAAATTTATAGTAATTATATTGTTAATTTGTAATTTTTTATAAAAATGTTATTGTACATATATATTTTATTATTTTTTAATATAAGATTATGTAACTTGCATTACACATATTTGTATATTAGGCTTGGAGTATGCCCTAAAACTATTTCCTATTAGTTAAGAGATGATTTTAGTTAAAAGCCCAAGGCCCACAGACATAAGCATTTGGCAGGAGTGAAAGCCTGCTCCTTAAGACATTGTTCTCTTTAAATAACCGTGATAAATCAGATGAATCAGGATACATTAAAGGATAACAGTTAAAAAAAAAAACTATCCTCGCTGCTAGTTTGACGGGTATTTAAAAATACAATCCAGAATTCAAACAAGTCCTTATAATCTCTTTCATTATATTATGTGAGATATGCAGAGAATTTGTTCTGCCCAAAGTTATATTGTTAACGTATTTCATGCTCACGCACAGTTACTGCAGAGTTTCCATTGGCAGATCTAAAGCTGCAATATGACTCTCAAGGGTCAAGGGTCATTATAAATCCCTGTGACAGATTAATCAATAATACATTATCATTTACATCATATACGCCAATAATTACACAATTTGATTGCAAATTTTCGATCACATTTTCCGATGAAAAAACAAACGTAACTACTCGGTACCGCTTTGAATAATAATAGAGGTTTCAAACACTGAAGGATGAACCAGGCCCAGATTTTACTAAAATAAATTGCAGGTTGAAGATTTTTAAACAACAACTTAATGTCCAGTGCAACTTAATTGCTGCTAGGACCACATCAGGCCGAATAAGTTATTCATCTAACAAATAGATTGCAGCGTCTGAATGTTTCTTTTTTTCAATAAATAGGTCGGATTTTTAAAGGTATCGTTAGATTTTATAAGTTTTGATAAGTGAAATTGTAATATAAAGGTGTCTGACTGAGACTGAATCTCAGTAGAATTTTCAAAATTGAAATTTCATTAGGAACATTAAAATATTTTTGTCTTTGTGCGAGCAGGCCATTACCTACACAAATAGCTTGCCATCATGTAGTAGTTGTTTAGTTTTGAAAAGAGTTGTTTTAGTGACTTTTTGAAGGTTTTTTCTGTGGATTTTTTAGGTCTAATTTTTTTAAAATTTGACAAAAATCTATTAAAAACAGAAATTTGATGGGTAACTTGCACAATGGAAGTGTCCTAGATTTTTTAGGGTGCTAAATCTAAATATACAGTAAAAAAACTAGTTTAAATAATAGAAATCAAGATTTTACCTAAACTCCAAAGACTACTCATTTTTTAAATTGAATTTTTTTATAGAAAGTTTTCAGTCATAATCACATGAGAAATAGAAGCTTTAGAATTAACGAGGGTGTTTGATTATGAAGAGTGTCAAATCAAGCACTTAACTTAAATAGATGTAGAGACTAGCAAACTAGCAATTGGAATCTAATAGCTAGTATGATTATTAAAAAAAAATTATTAGTTAATTATTATTTTTAATTTCTTATAATATTTTGATTTTTATTAATTTAAATAATATATTTAGAATATGAACATCAATGATGGAAATCACTTCCTCTTAGAGTGCCCCGTGTACAACCACATTAGACCTCAATTTCATAATCTTTGTTGCAATACTGACCTTCCTAGTCTTTTAAGATGTCAAAATTATAGTGAGCTAGGGAACATTAACCATCATCATGATCATCATCATCAATATAATTTTATTTGAGAAAATTTTTAAAAATTAATTAATTTATTCATTCTTGTTTTTATTAAAAAATCAATTGAATAAAAAGTCTATTAAAATACTTCAAACTAATTTTTTTTTAAATTCCTTATTTTAAGAATTTTAATTAACTAAATTTTAACTAATAATTTTACTTAAATAAATTTTCTTATTTATCATTTTAATAATAAAAATATTGCATAATTGTAATATCAATGATTTTATTATTAAAATACATTCTTTAATAATAAAGAAAAAAAATAAAGGAAAAAGTGATAAGATAAAAGTCAATATGTCAATCTAGAGATGATAATTAGAGTATGGATCCCTAACCTTCATTCCTAAGTGCGAGTATATATTTTTTCTAATTTGGTTCCTAAGTGCGAGTATATATTTTTTCTAATTTGGGTCTTTTCCTTACTCCATCCTCGTTATGCATCTCCCTTTTTATACTTTTTATCTTATTCACTGACCTTTATCTTATCTATTTTTCCTTTAGCCTATTGTTTTCCTTGTTATTAAAGAATTTTTTTTTTAATAATAAAATTATTGATATTATAATTATGGCAATATTGTTATCATTAAGATTATAGATATTTTTTTTTTAAATAAAATTATTGGTTAAAATTTTACTAATTAAAATTTTTAAAATAAGGAATTTTAAAATAAAAATGGATAAATTAATTAATTTTTAAAAATCCTCAAGTAAAATTGTATTATAAATATATTATTTAAATCAACAAAAATAGAAATATTATAATAAAAATAATATTATAAGAAATTAAAAATAATAATTAATTAATTAGTTTTTCTTTCTTAGTTGAACTAGCTGTTAGGTTCCAACGGCTAATTTGCTAATCTTTACATCTATTTAAGTTAAGGGTTTGATTTGACATCTCATTAGTTGGTTCCAGAAAGGTCTACATATTATTTTCACATGTAATTATGGCATAAAGCTCTCTATAAAGAAATTATAAATCACGGAAGCTACGAATCAAATTCAAATTTTAAAATTGAATGTCAAAAACAGAGTAGATGCAAATAATAAAATATCGTAATATTAAGCGAGTTTATTTTAAAATAAATTGTTATCATTTTTTCTCTTTTTTGTTTGTGTGGAGTAAATTTCTATCTCCTTCAAAATATAAGATTACATAATGAGGTAGTATTTTTCTGACTAATTAGTCATTAGAAAGGCCACACCATATCAAAAAATGCACTCTTTTGAGAGAGACTTAAAACAAAAAGTTTTCAAAAAGTTCAAAATAATAGGCACCCTAATTTCAAAAAGTTCAAACAAAAACATACATACACTATTGTTTTGTTTGGGTGGCCCTACTATCTGGTAGCCTAACATCCCAGCTGGGACATCATGTCTTTCAAAGTGAGCTGCCAGCAAGCCTTCTTGAGAGTGTCTACCAAAAGATGAAGGACATCTTCTGTGAAAGTGCACAAAGACATAATTTACAAGCATATCGGCCACATTGATGTAGGTGGGGATGATGACAAGAATGTTGAGAGGAAACTATACAAATTCTTTTTTCCAAGCACCATCTCTTGGATATTTTATGAATAAGTGTGTCATTTCAGAGTTTACCAAGCATTTGGATAATAATCTAACAATCTCCTTCAACAAAAACATTTGGAGTAACCCTGTTTTATGTTATTTCCAAATATAAAATATTATTCTTTTTATCCAAATTTACATTTCAATATATTTAAATCCAAATAATCTAAATTTAGCTTCAATATTTAAATCCAAATTTATTGTTGCCATAGTTCCAACTTGGTTAGCTTGATGGAAATTTCTGATAATTTCGAACAAAACAGAGAAAGCAAAGTTCCTCAGCTCAACACAAAGAAAAGAGAGAAATTTGGACAAAGAAGATATGGAGAAAAGCTCTGTTTTTATTAACCATAAAAATGACAATAAAAATTACAAACTTCTTCAAAACTACAGTTCTGGAATAATAAAAAACTCCATACTCTGTTTTTACAAACTCTGTTTTTTAACACAGATTCGTGTTTCAGCATCTGGTAGACAGTTGCTGAAACACCACACAGTCTGTTGCTGAAACACACAGACAGTTGCTGAAACAACCTATAGAATGCATTGCTGCTCCAAAACATAGCGACTCTTTTTTCTTGTTGTTTTCTCTGCTCTGTCTTCTTCTCTGCCTTTTTCAATTTCTCAAACTCTCTTCTAACCTCAAAACAAACTGCTGTTCATTACATTTATAAGTGAAAAACATTTCTGACTTATAATATTTAAAAATACAAAATATATTCTAAAGCTTATCTGCGTATTGAATGCACAGGAAGCAGTGGGAGTTAACGTGCTGGCTTTTGAGAAATGAAGTCGGCTTTCTGCAGGGACATTAATTCTGCAAATTTATTGCTTGACTTTCAGGCATCCGCCTTGCTAAAATATCTGCGGCAATCATATTTTCTGTCCAACTATTTATGTTGCAGTTGGAATTAAATTCCAACACTCCCCCTTAATTTCAACTGCTGGGTTTTTTTGCATATCCAGGCATTCTCTGAAATGATCAAAACTTTCTTTGCCAATGGTTTTGTCAAGATGTCAGCTAGCTAATCCTCTGTTCTGTAGTGCTGCAAAACAATTTCACCATTGTTAACCAATTCACGTATGAAGTGAAATTTGGTGTCTATGTGCTTTGTCCTTTTATGAAAAACAGAGTTTTTAGACAATGCTATCGCCGAGCTATTGTCACAGTAAATGATTGTGCCCTTTTTTTGTTCATGACACAAATCTCTGAGAACTCTTCTCAGCCACATTGCTTGGCATGCTGCTGTTGTTGCTGCCACGTACTCTGTCTCTGCTGTTGACAAAGCCACAATTGGTTGCTTCTTGGAAGCCCATGAGAT
Organism: Pinus albicaulis; assembly: GCA_034641835.2. Lineage (NCBI taxonomy): Eukaryota > Viridiplantae > Streptophyta > Pinopsida > Pinales > Pinaceae > Pinus > Pinus albicaulis. The sequence goes on along the minus strand of CM076581.1, from coordinate 716,778 downwards.
GGCTCCCGATCCCATATGAAACACATATCCCGATGTGCTCTTCCTATCATCAACACTTCCAGCCCAATCACTATCAGTGTAACCTGTCAACATGAAACTTTCAGAAGAGGAGTAAAGTATACCAAACCCCTTCGTTCCATTCACATACTTTAGAATCCTCTTGGCTGCCTGCCAATGAGTCTCTTTCGGTCTTTCCTTAAATCTGGAGATTAAACTCACAACGTGCATAATGTCCGGCCTAGTTGCAGTCAAGTACATGAGGCTGCCAATTATGCTCTTGTACAATTTTGGATCAAAATCCTTGCTGTTGTCTTCTTTGGTCAATTTCAACCCCATTACAGTTGGAGTCACAGCTGCCTTGTTGTTCTGCATGTTAAATCTCTTCAACACTACTTCTACATATTTACCTTGGGAAATGAAAACACCATTTTCACTTTGGTCTAATTCAATTCCAAGAAAATATCTTAAGAAGCCCAAGTCAGTCATTTCAAATTCACTTTTCATGACTGCTTTAAAATCAGCAATGAGAGAAGCATCATTGCTCGTAAATATTAAATCATCTACATATAAAACAACAATAAGAATCTTACCGTCATTCTCCTTTATGTAGAGTGTGGGTTCACCATCACACTTCTCAAACCCATTCTCAATCAGATAAGCATCTATTCTGCTGTACCATGCTCTTGGAGCTTGCTTGAGCCCATAAAGAGCCTTCTTCAGTTTGCAGACTTTATGCTCTTGGCCTTCAACTTCATAGCCTGGAGGTTGTTCAACATAAACCTCTTCTTTTAACACTCCATTCAAGAATGCAGATTTAACATCCATCTGATAAATCTTCCATTTGTGTTGTGCTGCAATAGACAACACTGTTCTGACTGTTTCCATCCTTGCTACTGGTGCAAAGGTTTCATCATAGTCTCTGCCTTGTTGCTGCTTGTAGCCTTTCACAACAAGTCTTGCTTTATGCCTGTCAATATTGCCTTCAGCATTGCTTTTGGTCTTATAGACCCACTTAACTCCAATGGCATCTTTGCCTTCAGGGAGATCCACTAACTCCCATGTTTTACTCTTCTCAATTGCACCAATTTCTTCATTCATTGCTTCAATCCATTTATCCTCATTTACAACATCTTCAAAATGAATTGGGTCATCAACATGACAATATAAAGCGAATAATGAATTCAGACCGGTATTGTTACTTACCTCTCCTTGTTCATAAATCTCATTCAGATTTCTGAATCTTGGTCTTCTTGGTGTGCTTGGAGTTCCATCCGAACTTGAGGGTATTTCTGATCCCTGCGGTGTGCTTGGAGAAGCACTTCCTTGACTTCTCAAAGCTGTTCGAATTCCAGCTTGTGGTGTGGTTTGTTGTACTTGCTGTGGTAGAGGAGGACCCACCAAAGAAGGGTTATTTGCTGCTGTCCCTTCCTCTTCCTCTTCGTGAGACACAATTGTCTTCACATTCACGGTCTTCTCTAAGCTTCCATCCCAAGCTTCATTTTCAGTGAACTGCACATCTCTGCTTACTATCAACTTCTTGGTTAATGGATTATAGAGTTTGTATGCTTTTGACTCATCACAATAGCCAATAAAGACACACTTCTCCCCCTTACTGTCAAGCTTCTTCCTTAGCTGATCCGGTACATGTGCATATGCTACACAGCCGAATACTCTCATGTGAGTGACGGTTTGCTTTTGACCACTCCATGCTTCTTCTGGTATTTTGTTCATGACAGCTTTAGTTGGGCATCTATTCAAGATGTAAACTGCGCAAGTGACAACTTCTGCCCAATACTCATGCGGCAAGTGTTTTGCCTTCAGCATACTCCTGACCATGTCCACAATGGTCCTATTCTTCCTTTCTGCAACACCATTTTGCTGAGGTGTATACCTCGCGGTAAACTGCCTTTGTATGCCATTCTCTCTGCAAAAACGCAGAAAGTCTTTGGAGATGTACTCTCCACCTCTATCTATTCTGAGCACTTTGATATAATTCCCACACTGCTTTTCAACAAGAGTTTTGAAGTGGTGGAATTTCTCAAACACTTCACTCTTCTATTTCAGCATATACACCCATGTCTTTCTGGTGTAATCATCAATAAAAGTAAAAACATATTTATTTCCGGCAAATGATGGTATTTGCATCGGTCCACACACATCAAAGTGAACAATTTCCAAGGGTGTTTTTTCCCTTATACTCTTTCCTGCTGGAAAGCTTTCTTTGTGTTGTTTGCCCAAGATGCAGCCTTCATAAAGGCTGTCCGGTTTCTCAATCAATGGAAATCCCTTTACCATTCCCTTTCTGTGCAACAGATTCAAGCCTCCGAAATTGAGATGTCCAAATCTCAAGTGCCACAACCAATTTTCATCTTTCACTTGTTCCTGAAAGACTTCTTGTGTTACAGCTGCAATAGTTCTTCCTTCCTTCAAATATGCCCTGAGTTTGAGAGGAAACATTCTATTGCTGGTCATCTGCACCTGTGCAATGATCTTCTTACTTGGAGGTATGTCTCTGATTGTACACATGTCATCTTTGAAGAACACATTGTAACCTTTGTCAATGAGCTGTCCAATGCTCAAAAGATTACATTTCAGACCAGGTACATAGTATACCTCTGGCACAATCATCTGTTCTCTATTTCTTGCTCGGATACTGACTCTGCCCTTACCCTTGACAGATATCTTACTATCAGTTCCTGTTGTTACCTTAGATTTCACATTTTCATCCAGATTGGCAAACATTGCTATATTTCCAGTCATGTGATTACTACAATCCGAGTCTAAGAACCAAAAATCTTCTTGTTTGTCTTGTGCAATGTTACATGTTAAGAGCACAATATTTGGATTCTTATCTTCTTCATTTGCAAAATTAGCATTCTGCCTACTATTCATGTCATTTTGTTTTTTCCTACATTCATTGGCATAGTGCCCATATTTCTTACAATAATGACATTGGACTTGGGATTTGTCATACCTTTGTCCATGAGCTTGTTGTTTGCTTGAACCTTCATCTTGATTCTGATTGCAGCTCCTTCCGCTTGTGCTTGCAAGATTATTTTTGCCTTTGTTTTGGCTTCTTCCACGACCTCTGTTATTTGCTCTGCCTCGACCTTTTCCTTGGCCGAAAAACATCTGAGTCTTGAATGCTTGCTCAAAAGAGGAATTTGTTCCTCTACTCAGTCTGTGTTCATGAGACATAAGAGAAGCACTCAATTCATCTACTGTGAACTGTGAGAGATCCTTTGTTTCTTCTATTGCTACCACAACAGCTTCAAACCTTGAGGGTAAACTTCTCAAGATCTTCTCTACAATCCTTCTTTCTTCAAGAATTTCACCATAAGATCTTATCTGGGTTATCAACCCAATAACCTGAGTGAAGAATGAATCTACTGTATCAGATTCCTTCATGCTGAGTGTTTCAAAATCTCTCCTCAACATCTGCAACTTTGCAGTCTTCACCTTCTCCATGCCTTGATAGGCAGTTTTGAGAATATCCCATGCCTCCTTGGATTTTGTCGCTGCTGCAATCCGTGGAAAAACAATTTCATGTACTGATTGAAAGAGAAAAAAGAGGGCTTTGGCATCCTTCTTCCTGTCGCTCTTCAACGGGTCTCTTTCTGCTACTGTCAAAGCAGCCAATGCTGCTGCATCTGCAGGTTCAGCATAGCCAGTTTCAACCAGCTCCCATATTCACTGAGAAGCACATAATGCTCTCATAGTTATGGACCAATAACTGTGATTTTTCTCATTAAACTGTGATAGTTGGGAATTTGTCAAACCAGTTCCAGCATCTGCCATCTTAACTGTAAAAATCAAGAAAAAGATACTGACTGTATAATAAAACAAGCAAAAAACTTTCTCTGCTGGAGAAAATCTACTCAGTTAAGCTTCTTACAGTTCCTACAGTGAAAAAAAAAAAACTTTGTTTTTGTCTCGCTGAGTGCCTAGACCAGCTCTGATACCATGATGGAAATTTCTGATAATTTCGAACAAAACAGAGGAAGCAAAGTTCCTCAACTCAACACAAAGAAAAGAGAGAAATTTGGACAAAGAAGATATGGAGAAAAGCTCTCTTTTTATTAACCATAAAAATGACAATAAAAATTACAAACTTCTTCATAACTACAGTTCTGGAATAATAAAAAACTCCATACTCTGTTTTTACAAACTCTGTTTTTTAACACAGATTCGTGTTTCAGCATCTGGCAGACAGTTGCTGAAACACACAGACAGTTGCTGAAACAACCTGTAGAATGCATTGCTGCTCCAAAACACAGCGACTCTGTTTTCTTGCTGTTTTCTCTGCTCTGTCTTCTTCTCTGCCTTTTTCAATTTCTCAAACTCTCTTCTAACCTCAAAACGAACTGTTGTTCATTACATTTATAAGTGAAAAACATTTCTGACTTATAATATTTAAAAATACAAAATATCTTCTAAAGCTTATCTGCGTATTGAATGCACAGGAAGTGGTGGGAGTTAACGTGCTGGCTTTTGAGAAATGAAGTCGGCTGTCTGCAGGGACATTAATTCTGCAAATTTATTGCTTGACTTTCAGGCATCCGCCTTGCTAAAATATCTGCGGCAATCATATTTTCTGTCCCGCTGTTTATGTTGCAATTGGAATAAATTCCAACATAGCTTTGAGTCATTCTCGCCCAGAAAACACTGGAAAATCTGACACATTTTGATCAAATTCAGTGGAATTTTTTAGAAATCTAGTTGTCAAGTGTAAAAAATTTTGGATGCCTTAGTGAATCTTGATAGTATTGAATCCATTTCCACCATTAAAAATAAGATTCAAACACTCCTATTATCAAATCCCCGACAAACAACACCTGTTATTAATGTTTTCCTTACCAAGCATTCCTCTATATTGCTTTTTAGCAAAAAAATATCACCTATATTAATAACAGAGTATATTTGACATAACTAAAATATATTTTGATAATATTAAATCTATTTCCACCATAAAAATAAGATTCAAACACTCCTATTATAAAATCATGAGAAAAACTATCACCATGTAACTTTGTAACCGTACCTTCCCTTAGCATTCCTCTATATTGTTTTCTCGCAGAGGAGGATCACGGATATTAGTGACAGACTATATTTGGCATAAATAAAATATCTATTCTGGGGATTGGAGCAGGCAGACTCATTTGCCGACAAAAGCTGAGTTGCGCGAGGTTTAATCATGCAGGGTTATTTCATGTGCATAGTGCGCTCCGTGCTCCTCCGTTCTTGTCTTGCGACGGGGAGGCGAGAAAGGCGTGTCAGTCGAATCATCGATTATTTTAATTGCCCACATGCATCCATCGACTGCCTTTGTACAACCATAGTGTAGTGCTGTCAGACTTTGCACAGAATCTCTGCCATTTGCATTTGCCCGCTCTGGTTCAAATAGGTAGCGCATGGATTTTTGAATCATTCTGGTAATTCGCTCTCGCAGCCTTCAATTTTACGTGTACGCCTTGTTGCATGCACGCGTATGGCTCCCCAGATTTTGCGCCCGAATAATAAGTACATCCCAGCAGTCTACAGCCACGCTGCTTCCTACCTTCCTGCCTAAACTTGAGGTTCGTCCAAAGTTTCAAAGCAAAGAGCACATCTACTTTTTTGTGAGAATGTCTTTTCTCTGATACCAATATCCATTAAAGTGGACAGGTTCTCCATCAATTGGAGGGATAAAGAAAGAAAGCTGACATGGGCACTTCATTTCATATATTGATGTGAATGTTTGTGGAATAGGGAGCATATTTTTGGATTAAATTCATTACTAAATTTTTAGCTGGACCGAGAAGTGATTCTCTTTTGACTACCCAACATGAGATTGGAATCAATAGATAAAAGAACGTAAACATTATGCTTGTGAGTCATAAATGCTATACAATAGATAAAAGAAGGTAAACATTATGCTTGTGAGTCATAGATGTTATACAAATATGATATACAATGTTGAATTTTAAATGCTTCCAATACAATAGTTTATAACCCTATTTATATAGCATTTATTCAAACTCAATGAGATTTCACGATCATCCATAGAAATAGATTAGTCCTCGGCAATATTCTTAAACAATCGATAGGTGCTGCAACACTAGCAATAGGGGTAATGACAACTAAGAAATAGCAATGGCTTATTTCTTTGTTTGTTTTGGGATGTAGGTAGTAGTCATTAGCATTCAATATTCGAGCCTATACTGTTTATTACTTTGGCCTGCATTGCTTCGAATCTAATACTCTAATAGTATATATATTTTTTATTTTATATATATATATATATATATATATATATATATATATATATATATATATATATATATAATTTTATTGTATATTTTGTTACAATAGATTATAAATTTATATTTAAAAGTCAAAATTTATATTATGAAGATTATTTTTTATTTAGATTTTTCAATTTGTTATTATGTTTATGCATGCCATAGATAATATATGTAAAAAAATTCAAAATCTATATTATGAAGATTAATTTGTACTTATATTTTTCAACTTTTTATTATTTTTATGCATGCAATAGATAATATATGCAAAAAATAAAGAATAACAAAATACAACTTACTAACCACAATAAACATTAGATTTGACTCGAAAGTCTTTTTGAGAGAAAACTCCTTTCTCTTTCTCTAAATGGAAATGGATGCAAGTACAAAGGAGTGAGATGTGTGGCCTATGGGCTACTGCAATATACAAACTCTCTTTGTTTTCTCTCTTTCTATCCACTATCAACTACTCTTCTCATCTATGGAACAAAATGCACTCAAATAGAATGGAACCACTTTTATTCCTAGTGACCTGTTTATAACACACTTCGATAGTCTATTAGTGGTTAAGCTTGACTCCTTTATCTTTTGACTATAGTTTCAATATCTCCAAGAGTCTTATTCATCATGATCACATGGATAGCCCCTTTTCCATGAATAATGGGTGCTAACGCATTATCCTCTCAAATCATGGTTCTCAAAATAGGAAGGTCAACTTCTGGGTGGCATAACCTTTGCATAAGGACTTTGTTTGTGGAAATTCTTGAATTGTTGGAAATATATGTGTGTGTGTACAATAGAACTAATGGGTGCAAAACTTGAGTGGAGAATGTTTACCCCTTAAAAATTTTGTTTGATACTTCAAACTACTCTCCAAATGTTTTACACCTGAATTCACCAAATTGGGGTATGATGGTAAAAATGGTCCTATGAGTGAATTCTTCCACTTTTTAAATTTTAAAATCATCGAGATGGATGAAAAATAATATAATGATCCAATCTTTATCATACCTCCCCATTTGGAAATATTTGAGGTGAGGAAATTTTCCCTCCACATTCTCTAGGGTGTACCATTTAGCCTTTCTTGGAAGCTATCCTTTCAACCCAATGCTCCAAAGGTCATGTTGCCCCTATCTTCTAGTTTCACACCTCTTCTAAAAAAATTTATCCTCTATCATATTTGTCTAAACAACTAGTGCCAATCCTGTACATAAGGCAACATTTATTCCTCTTCTTGATCCAGTGTGGACGGTTCACAGAGTTTTAGATTATCTTCATTCACCGTTGAGTATATGTGCATGTATTGGGGTATACTAAGTATATAGGCATCATCTCCCACCTTTTTTCAGTATCTCAAATAGACCACATCATAGAGCCTTGATTTTCTTACCTACATAATGTAGCATCTCCTTGTTCAACTATAACCATACTCTTTATCCAACCTCGAATGACCTATTATTTATTTGTTGATCGTTAATTTCCTTGTATTTTTCTTGTGACTTTTGTAGTGTCTCAAATATCTATAGATGGATTTTCCTAATCTTTTAAACAATTTGTTTCCTTCAAAGAATCCCTTATAAGATCCTCCTTCATTCTTACTTTTTGTCCATATATAATATCCAAAGGCGAAGGTGGAAAATATCCAAAATAAATTTCAAATGGGGACTGACCAATAGAGGTGTGGACTGCTCAATTATACAAGTGTTGTAGATATACCACATTTTCTTATTGTAGCCTCTAGAAAGTTGTACCAAAGTCCTATTGGCCACTTATGCTTGCCCACCTTTTTGTGGATGGAATTCTATAGATATCCTCAATTTCGTGCCCATCTTCTCCCACAATGTGTTCCAAAATTCTCTGAGAAATTGTATGTTCCTATCTAAAATGATGCTCCTTGGTATCTCAAAGTGCACTCAAACCAGTTTAAAGAATATGTTCACTAATTATTTCCCACTAATGGTATTTTTATAGGTAATTAAAACACGCATCTTGTTTAACCTATTGACTACCATGAACATGTAGACATGTCTCTTCGTGGTTGTTGGTAAACCTTCGATAAATTTCATGGAAATTATTTCCCATGGATGAGTGGGTACAAGAAAGGGATGGTATAGACCTTGTTTCCTATTATTAGGCTTGCTAGTACAACAAAGCATACATCATCTTATGAACCTAGCTACCTCTTCTTGAATCATGGGCCAATACACATTGGATGTTTGAGCCTTTCTAATCAGTTGTAGTCACTCACCTTTGGGGACAGAAAACTTATGTAACCTATAGAGTAATCTATTTTGGAGATGGTATTTAACCATGTTGTCACCATTTACATATTACTCTAGCTCTATCACTATAGAAACACCCTTAAATTCATCATCCTCTACATATTCCTTTTTATATGCATCATAGGTGGAAGGGTCGATGTGCATAAGAGTTCCAAAAGTTGTGATCTTTGATGTGGGTGGCCTTGAAAGCATGTCATCCAACTTGATTGTGCTTCCTTCTTATAATTTATCACTAAATGAAATTGTTGCAAGCACAACATCCACTTGTAATGTCTAGTTTGTTGTAGCTTACTTTGGGCCTACAAGTACTATAGTGGATAGTGATCTATGTGAATTATTGTTTCCTTTCCCACAAGATTGTGTTTTCACTTCTTCACGGCTTGCACGAGGGCATGGATCTCCTTCTCCTAGGTAGGGAAGTTAAGAAATTCCCCGTGAAATAATTTTTAATGGTAGCATACTAGCTTTCTTCCTTGCATCGATACTACTCCTATCACATACCCACTTACATATGTCTCTAATTTGAAGGGTTACTACAAGTTTAGTAACACAAAAATCGATGTTTAACTGATCTTAATCTTTAACTCCTCAAAATCCCTCCACTGACCCTTTCCCCGCTAGAAACTATTTCTATCCATTGTTATGAATTGTGTTACTAATGCTAAACATTGGGTTTGAATTTCCTTAGGTGTTGATTTGCCTAAAAAAAAATCCTAACCTCAGAAACATTGGTAGGCGATGACCACTTCATGATGGCCTCCATCTTCGTAGGATCTATATCTAACTTCTCTCCACCTATCACATATCCAAGATACACCATAGACTAATATGCATACTCAGACTTCTTGAGAATTTCCAAAAGTTGAAGCTTCTTTAATTTCTTTAGCCCCTACATCAAATGTGATATGTGTTTGTTCCAAGTAGCATTGTATACCAATATGTCATCTAAATAGAAAATAACAAATTAATCTATAAAATTGAACACTATATCACTCATTAATCTCATAAAATAGTTGACCTTTTCTTCCATATTAAACAAAGATTATGTGTATTTCATGGCACTCAAAGTGGTTTGATCCTTTTCATCTTCTTTCTTAAACTCCCACTTTTTTTCTTCACAATCTCTTAATCTCCCCTTTGATCTAGCTTCTATGCTAAAACCTCCATATTTCTTGAATAACCTAAGATTATTGGTCAAGTCTACCATGAGGACGCTCACATTATGGTTTATATCTATGCAATGTTCTTCCAGTTACACAAACCTCTCTTCTATGGGACTTTGAGGGTTTTTAACATATTCATTGACCATGGCTAGGGTTTTATCACTTTCATATTAACCGATTTAGATCCCCATAGTATACCTAAGGAAACCTGCTCTAATACCAATGTCATTCTTAAACTACCACAAATATTCTATTGGAAATTCATCACAAAAAATTTGATGAAATTATACTTAAAATATAAAATATACATAATAATGATTATTTATTCCTTAGCTTTTCAAATTCAATAATTATTGTACTATGCTTATCAATGTGACAGAAAATATACAAAAAATGGAAAATAGTGAAATATAACTAAAAAATAACAATGAACACAAGGTTTGACATAGGAAACACTTTCGAGACAAAACCAAATGGGAGGTGAGGTTGCTCTTCTTTCTCTTCTCTGAATGGAAATGGATGAAAATACAAATGAGTGATACACATGGCCTATGGGTTGCTACACTAAACAAGCCTTGCATATTTTCTCTCTATCTATCAAATCTCAGCTACTCTACTCATCTATGGAACAAAACACACTTGAATATAATGGAACCCCTCTTCCTACTAGTAGTAAAGTTTGTCTCCAACTCTTACCTAGATTTATAGTATTGAGTCTTCTAGTATTCTTCATCATGATCATGTGCCTAGCACATTTTCCATGAAAAATGGAGTTGAAATGGCATCCTCCCAACTCATCATTGTCAAAATACGAAGGTCAAATTCTAAGTGGCATAAATTTTGCATATGGACATTAATTAAGGTGACTCTTGCATTGTTGGAAATATGTATGATAACACTGAGGGTCTTGGTTGTTGGGAAGAAAATTTTTACCCCAAAAAATTTCATTCGATGCCTCAAACTACTTTTGAAATATTTCAAACCCTAATTTTCCAAACTATGATATGCTGGTAAAAATGACCTTGTGAACTAATTCCTCCAATTTTTTAACTCGAAAAAAATCAAGATGAATGAAAAAAAACATAACGATCCAATCTGTATAATAATTTTATGTCAATTATATATTTATTATCATCACAAATGCCTTCAAAATAAAAATAAAAAAATAGAAGAAGAAAATGTCAAAGAAAGAGAAAATATCTCCCAAACTATTCCTTTAACATATAAGGTCAATGTCTATCATGTTTATGAAGATATGTTTTCATAGTGTAATCAACCCATTATAAAGTGTAATATTCCAAAATTAGCATGCAGCTAATTGGAATATTGATTTTTGCTATTTACACCTAGGAGATTAATAAATGGGTAAGGAGGCCCATACATTTCATAAATAGGAATAAAACCCCTCATAATGTGAAAAGGGATCATCATAGGAGCTGGATTTCACACCTTCATGTGTGAAAAGGGGCATTTGCATGAGGACAAGGTCAAGTTTGACCAAGTCAACAACACTGGGATAAGAGGTGGAGATCATCTATGGAGACAACGCAGTGATAGTGGGAGGAAGATTCCTTGGTGGAGGAAACCCTAATGAGTGGGACCCATGGTGAGAGGGCTTCAATTTGTATAAAAGGAGGGCAAGGCAACCATATCAAGGCATGATATGGATTATTGAATTTGTGGTCTGCATGATTATTGTGCTTTCTTCAACTGTTTAGTTGAGATTGTTGTGTTGCTTAGCACAAGGCATTCCTATTTAGGAATTCCTTCTCCTTTCTTGAGAGGCCTATTAAGGGAGCTTTTACTTCATTTCTGCACATCCAGGCTTTAGGCCAAGCCACCTCCTTCAACTACAGTGTTATTTCTAGACCAATATAACGTTGTGTTGCAGGGTGTTGCAGTGGAGGTTTCACAACACCACTTCTAGAGATTATTTTTCAGAGGAGGAAACTTTATTTCCTTTGGGAGATCAGTGAGGAAGCCCTTGGATCAGATTTCATATCTTGGCACTTGGCCAACACAGTTTCTATCTCCTACAGCACAAAACCTCTCCTTGACTGCGTTATTTTCAGTGAGTATTTGCAGTAAGGGTTGCAGTGATTGTTGGAGGGTGATATCTTCAGTGTTAGGATCAACCTTTAACCTGAAGGATCCATTGGATGATATTCCTTCATCACATGTTCTATCTATAGCCATCTCCATCCAGTTCTTGAGTTGCAGCTGCAACTCAGTCCTAGGACTGCAACTCCAACATTTTATACTTTTTACATATTTCAGGAAATCCTTTCCGGATTGTCTTGAAATTGAGTTTGGGAGTCTAGATCTTCACTCCCAACATTGTGTGGGCCCTATATTTGTATATTTGTGTATTGACACTTCTCATTATCATTTATCTCTAATAAAACTGCGTTGTCATAGCCTTGGGCATTATTCTTTTAGCAGTGGTCTTCATATTTTATGTACATGTTCTCTTGAGGCTGTTTTGCCCATCTTGAGTGATCATTTCCTCAAGGAATTGTATAAATTTTGTTGTTACAATCTTAATATGATGGATATTTGGATCTTCTTACATTTTATGTGTTGATGTATCACTGCTCTTTCATTATTGTGTTCATGTATTGTTGCATCCCCATTTTGGTATATTACAGTGGTATCGGAGCATAACCTTGGCTCAGCCTATGGAATCTCAGCCAATATGCTATCAAGAAGACAAGAAGAAGAAAATATGAACAGAAAAGACAAAAAGAAGACTCCATTCTCTGGAGGAAGGAAGGAAGGGAGGCTCTCAGAGCTTATTTTTCAATCTATATTACAGAGCATTAAAGGATATCTCAAGAAGATGAGGAAGGAGATGTGTAGAGAATATCCAAGAGAGTTTGAATCTGAAGCAAACTCTAGATTTTCATATGATGAGTGTGAGCATGCAGCAACACACTATGATGCACAGTGAAGTCATATGCCCATATTTTCTATGAGAGAGATAGAAGAAGAAGAAATTCCTAGGAGGGAAACTCTTAGTGATTTTCTGCAAGAATATGAATCTCAAACTAAGAAGTTTAGAGATCATATCCCTTTCCAAGAGTTTTGCAAGATCAAGGTGGAGAGAAGCAAGCAGCATAATATGACTATATTTTTCCTATCTACTTTTGATGGTTCACCTACATGTTCAACTAGAGCTTGGGTGGAGGAGCTAGACACCTATTTGCAGTAGCACCAAATTTCTAAATATGAAGTCATCAAAGTTGCAGCGCTGCATTTTGGAGGTAAGGCTTATGCATGGTAGATATTTGAGTCTTTTTCTTTGTAAAATGCAAATACTTCTTCTTATGCAAAGTTCACTAAGAGGGTAGTAGAAATATTTTATGGAAAACTTTCTAAGACATCCTTGGTGAAACCAAAGAAACCAAAACAAACAAATACCTTGAATATGTTGGAGGGACCTATAAACTAAACTCCACTTCAGAAAACCATTGAGAAGGCTAACATCTTGTATCATACCTTCCTAAAGGCAAGACCTCTATCTCATATTCTTGAACAAGAGAGCATGGAGATCCCTTTTTCAAAAGAGGATCTAATTCTTGGGAGGTTGCCCATTCATATGGGAGAGGAAGAAAAAGTTGAGGGCAACAACGCTATCATGTCTCGAGCATATCTAGCACCTCATGCAGAGGTAGAGGGAGCACATTATCCAATAGGAGGGATTCTTGTATCATTGCAAGGAATTCCCCAAGATCTCATATGTGGAGATCAATGCACAAATGATGAGCAGCATGTACCATTCATGATAGATTATGGAACCATGCAGACAAAAGGAGGAGGTAGGGAGGATGAACAACATCATTTGATGAGGAGCACACACCCCTATCTATTTCATAGGGTTGACGCACATAAGAGGGAGACTGAATCGTGCAGTGAGGGCAGGGACAAGTCTTTCCATTCATATATGCAGTCTACTCTTGGTATTGATGTCCCATTTCATAGAGGTATTTCACCAGGGAAACCACCAGATCAGCAGATGATGAGAGATGCTTAACATTTTGAGGCACCACTCATTGATTTCAGGGGAGTGGAGACCTTGGGAGAGCTTGGTACATCACTGAGAGTCTTAGGTAGACTCAAGGAGAGGAGAGATATTCTCTCAACTTCATCATTACCCACTCTCACTTCAGATTCTGTGTTGTGGCAGGAGCAGCATGGGAAGGATAACAACCTTCCAACTTGCATCTTTGGCATGGGAGATGTCAAAGAGGAGGAGAGCCATATGACATATGTTATTTGTGATAGATCATCAGCGCTATCACTATGGAGGATAGATCCATATTGGAAATCCTAGCTGTTGGTGGATTATTCCAAGGATCTTTTTACTTGTATGATATTGGATGACCAGTTGAATGAGGAGGGATATTCAATCAAGGACGGGGTCATATAATATCATGGTAGGATCTTCTTATCTATAGCTTCCAAGCTCAAGGAGAATTTACTACAAACAGCTCATGAAGATTTCCTTTTTAGCCACACTTATTCTATGAGAGAATACCACACCATCATGGAGGGGTACATTTGGGAAGGCTTTCAGGAGGAGATACATGGATCATGTGGAGATGGAGGAGATACATAAATCTTTGGAACATTTAACACATCCACCTCTTTTCTCTTTGAGGTTGAGAGCAGATTTACCTATGAGCCACTTCATTTTCATGAGCAAATCATATGGTAAGGATATTGTTTGGTTGCATAATGATTTGTATGTGCATTCCTAGACCGTATATGTGAAAGACATTGCTCAAGGGAGGATCATTCTTCCTTCTAGAATTCATGGTCTACTTGAGGCCATAAGCAGTTTTGGTGATGGCCACTCCCTAGAAAGACTTGGGGAGATTACATCTTTTGTAGAGCATGCTCACTTTGCACCATACACCATACACTTTCTCCAAACTTGTGAGGAGAGTGGGGCAGCAAGCAAGTGGTTGGGAAACCACACATCATGCCATTTTCTGATGCAATTGAGAGTGAAACTACGCTGGTTGCATTTGAGGGACCATTGTCTTTCTCCCTTATTATATATGGCAACTAGCATGATGCTAATCATGATTCCATTTGCTGATATTGTTCTTATTTATATTGGGAGTATGATTGGGAGAGAGACACATTAGTTGGATGTGTCCTCGGGGAAGGATATTTCCCACACTTTTTGCATTACATGTTCCAAGAGGAGCATGGGAGATTATATGGACACTACAGTAAAACACTTGCTTATTTTTGAGGTGGGCCATGAGATTTATTGGATGCCATATGGTGGTGATTTTCTATCCATCACATATGGGATGGTTCAGGCCAGCATGATTCATAACATTGGAGAGGAGATCTTTGGAGATCTAGTCTTCGTCTTGCCTCTTGAGGGAAACATTATTGTAGCTCAAGATCAGCATATACTCTACACTTATCATAAGTGGAGAGGAGGACACCATGGGGTAGGCTATTGTTTCTACCATGATCAGATTTTCAGCCCACCCACATTGCAGGAGCCAAAGGTGGAGGAGGATTTGCAGGAGTTTCCATGTTGGGAGGTAACTCATTCTGTATGGATGATAGCTTGGGGATGGTAGATCCAAATATATATCAGACCTCATGCCTCAAGAAGGCCTTTAGACAGCCCATTGTTGTCTCCATGGGTGTTTCACTTTTACATGATGATATCTATTTAGGATGCTCACCAAAAGCTAGCTTACATACTTGGGAGGGGCAACTTGGAGATGTATTGATGAGACAACATCTTGATCTTTGGAGGATTTTATCATATGAGGATGCTACAGGGGGAGAAGAGGAGGCTCTTCAGTTCTATCCTTGCAGTTGCTTGAGGGCAAGCAGCATTTGGGAGGGGAGGACTGTATTATTCCAAAATTAGCATGCAGCTAATTAGAATATTGATTTTTATTGTTTACACTTAGGAGATGAATAAATGGGTAAGGAGGCCCATACATTCCAGAAATAGGAATAAAATCCCTCATAATGTGAAAATGGATCATCATAGGAGTTGGATTTCACACCCTCATGTGTGAAAATGAGCATTTGCATGAGGACAAGGTCAAGTTTGACCAAGTCAACAGCGCTGGGATAAGAGGTCGAGATCATCTATGGAGACAGCGCAGTGATAGTGGGAGGAAGATTCCTTGGTGGAGGAAACCCTAATGAGTGGTACCCATGGTGAGAGGGCTTCCATTTTTATAAGAAGGTAGCTATAGCAAGACATGATATGGATTATTGAATTTGTGGTCTACAGGACTATTGTGCTTTCTTCAACTATTTAGTTGATATTGCTGTGTTGCTTAGCACAAGGCATTCCTGTTTAGGAATTCCTTCTCCTTTCTTGAGAGGCCTCTTGAGGGAGCTTGTACTTCATTTCTCCACATCTAGGCTTCAGGCCAAGCCACTTCCTTAAGCTACAACATTATTTCTGCAGCAGTATAACGTTGTGTCACAGGGTGTTGTAGTGGAGGTTTCACAACACCACTTCCAGAGCTTATTTTTCAGAGGAGGAAGCTTTCTTTCCTTTAGGAGATGAGTGAGGAAGCCCTTGGAGAAGATTTCATATCTTTGCACTTGGCCAACACAGTTTCTATCTCCTACAGTGCAGTCCCTCTCCTTGACTGCATTATTTTCAGTGAGTATTTGCAGTAAGGGTTGCAGTGATTGTTGGAGGGTGAGATCTTCAGCGTTGGGATCAGCATTTCACCTGAAGGATCCATTGGATGAGATTCCTTAATCACATGTTCTATATACAACCATCTCTATCCATTCCTTGAGTTGCAGCTGCTACTTAGTCCTAGGACTGCAACTCCGGCATTTTTTACTTTTTGCATATTTCAGGAAATCCTTTCCGGATTGTCTTGAAATTGAGTTTAGGAGTCTAGATCTTCACTCCCAACATTTTGTGGGCCCTATATTTGTATATTTTTGTATTGAAACTTCTCAGCAACAATTATCTCTAATAAAACTGTGTTTTCATAGCCTTGGGCATTATTGGTGTAGCAGTGGTCATCATATTTTATGTACATGTTCTCTTGAGGTTGTTTTGCCTATCTTGAGTGATAATTTCCTCAAGGACTTGTATACGTTTTACCGTTATAATCTTAATATGATGGCTATTTGGATATTCTTATATTTTATGTGTTGATGTATCACTGCTCTTTCATTATTGTGTTCATGTATTGCTACATCCTCATTTTGGGATATTACATAAAGTGATAATGTTATGTAAACTTATGGGTGTCTTCCAAATTTTATTCATCTAATAATTTTATAAGTTAGATATAGTGTCCACCCATCATGCGTTTTAAAGAGCTACCTATTGTTGAAAATTTAATAGGGAAATGATTATGATTAATTCTCTTTAATTGATAACTTCTTGTGATTCCTTTTTACTTATTATCTGTGTTCCTTATTATTATATGTGTGAATCATCAAAAAAATACCGAAACAAGAAGAACAATGACACAATATATAGGTTGCAAGCCAGGGCCAAAACCTCTCCTCTTGAGAGGAAAACCCTTAAATATCTTCTCTTCCTTATAAATTCTTCAATTTACATATTCCATTACCTTAATACTGAGACCAGTACCCTCAAATACCAATACCAACCTCTTTGGATGATGTTCCAACTTTAATCTAGTCAAACGAAGTCAAATATTTTCCAGTAGCACCTTTTCAACCTCCTGCTGCAAGATTTTCGACCTCCTACTGCAGATCTGAAATTTTGGCCTCCCTGCCACTACCACTGCCACACGTGGAAACTTAGAACTTATTCTAGAGCCCTCTTATGACCTTTTATTTTCTTTCCCTAACTCTTGGAGCTTGACAGTGACCCTTGGTGACCCTCACTTGACCTCTTTGCCTCCTTTTCTTCAAGATCGAACTTGTAGATGGATGCCCTGGGTCTCCTACAGAAACAATAGTCCTCTTTATCGTGTGTGAGAGAAAATTAGCCCAAACATAAGTCTCCTTCATTATCCTTCCTCTCTGTTTCCTCTTCCTTCCTCTTCCTTCGCTAGAATGAGAGGTGAGTGAGTCTGCTTCAAGTAGGATGAATCCTCTTATATTTATGCACTCTTCAAGGGTGGACATGGCTCTTCCTTTAGGCCAAATTTCTAGATTCAAGGCTAACTTGGCCTTGGAGAGTATTTTGACACTTTTAAAGACAAAAATAATTTTCTTTACAAGTTACAATGTTCCCATTGGGGTCTTAAACTTATGACAATGACTCTTTTGACTTCTTGATCTATGAAAAACCCTAGAAGCATGCAATGGGTGTGTGAACTGTAAAATAAAAGACCTTAAGCATGAAACTTGTGCTCCAAAATAATAATAATAATAATTTTTCTTTCATTTTATAATTTACAAGAATCAAAAATACATTTCATACTTCTGAAGACTGAACCGAGTTACACAGTTTTCAACACTCCCTCTTAACTAGGGAGGTATTCATAAGAGGTACATGGACATTCTCAATATTAAGATATCTCATAAGAATAGTTGGATTGGAAACCCATCTGTCTTGCATCATATCAACCAGCATTGCCACATAGCAAGGCCTGACTAGTACCTTTGTCTCTCCAAAATATCAGAGCACAATGTTGGTGAGACCAATGATTTATAGAAACCATCATCATTGTCTCTCAAGCTACATACTCCACTCGATTTTTCACCGAGTATGACCTTCTTTGGACTATTTTTATCTTGGATAGCTAGTCCTTAAAGAATATTGGTCCATGAATACTCTTATATTGGATGCCCTACCTCATCCGCAAAGATTATTGGATGTCATGTGGTTCCCCAATCCTCCATTCTATCTTCCCAAGTGAGTACAAGAATGACGTGCCTATCTCTCCCTCCCAAGTAGGGAGGATATATCAACCAAGCGAAGCTTGTATCTCAAGTACAAAAGCTTCCTTTTAGGAATATATTTCGTCAATATGTCAACTACCTACTCATTGGTCGAGATATATTATAGCTTCAACACACCATTTTGTACTATCTCTCGAATATAGTGATACTTTTTGTTTATATGCTTTGTCTTTTCATGAAATATTGGGTCCTTAGATAATATTATACAACTGGTGTCATCACAATGTATCATTATAGGGTCCATCGGTAATTCAAATAGGTCGGATAGCAGCTTCCTTAGCCATACCACTTCTCTCCTTACTTCACAGGCCGCAACATACTCAGCCTCAACACTACTTAAAGAAATTGTAACTTTCTTTCTACTCATCCATGAGATCATGAAGGATCCCAAACTAAAAAAATCCTCCTGTAGTGCTTCTTCCACCCTCCTTGTTTCCTCCCCAACCAAAATTTATATATCCAATCAAGTGGACATCATTCCTCCTATCATATTCCAGGCAGTAGTGGATAGTTCCTCGCAAATATATTGGTATATGTTTTTATGTTATTCAGTGATAATGCTTTGTCTCCACTTGGAATTGATAGAGAATGTTTACAAAAAAACCATATGTTTGGTCAATTATTCACCAAGTACAGTAGTGAGCCAATCAATTTTCTATATTTGGAAGGATCCACCAGGCTCGATTCAGAACTTCTTAGTCTCTTCAAGTTTGTGATCATCGAAGTGGTCATAGGTTTGCAATCCATCATATCAAACCTCTTCAACATCTTGATCATGTAATTCCCTTGACCTAGATAAATTTCATATGGTCCTTGCCACACTTCTAGTCCCAAATAGTAATGCATAAACCCTAGGTCCTTCATGTCAAATTCTGCTACTATTTGCTTCTTTCATTCTTCAATTCAACTTTCTACACTTGTTAAGAGAAGATCATCTACATACATAAGAATTATCATAGGCTATACATATACAAACTTGATATAAAGGTTTGGATCAACAGATGTTATGCAACCAACTCACAAAATAGAAGTAAATATAGATCAATGACTTAAAATTTGTCCACTTTGAGGGGGGGAACTCCTTTACATTACATAAATGAACAATTATTGGATGATTCAAATGAAAAACCCTCATTTTTATATATAAGATTCTAAGGGGTCACAATATAATCATAGCAGACATAACAATAATAATGTAAGGCCACAACAATAACAATAGTGGGCTTTTATGGGGCACAACAATAGCAACATGGGGGCTACTTGAGCACAACAATAACAATAAGGGGGCTACACTAATAATAACAATAAGAGGATACACTAGTATTATAGGGACCTAACATTTCCCTCTCCTTCAAAAGAGTGTTTTCCTCAATTCTTGAGTAGTTTTGGATGCTTCTGTATATAATTCTCATCCTCCCATGTCGAATCTTCAGTGGGTAAGTTCTTCCACTTGATGAGATACTATGAAATTGATCGATTTCTTAGCTGTCAAGTTCTTGTTTCTGTGACTAATTTAGGTTTTAATATGATTTTTCCTTCCTCATTAAGTTTTGGCAATATTGTTTGAACTGGAAGTTGATCACCTATAACCTTCTTTAAGCATGAAACATGGAAAACTGGGTGCACTCGGGAAGATGTAGGAAGCTCTAATTTTTATGTCATAGTACCAATATTTTGCAACACTTTGTATGGACCATAGTAATTTTTTGATAATTTATTATCCTTCTTAGATTTCTTGAGAGACACTTGTTTGTGTGGTTGTAGCCGTAGAATTACTCGGTCGCCTACATCAAAACTTCTTTCACTGCGATTTGATATTCCTATTGTTTCATTTGATTATGTGCCAAAGTGATGTTATCCTTTAAGAGTTGGAGAACTTGTTGTTGATGCTCCATGTGATATTCCACTACTTCAACCTTAGAATTTTCTCTTAAAGATGATGTGATAGAAGGTGGATGATATCCATAAAGTTCCATAACTGGGGTCATTTTTGTTGTAGTATGGAGGGAAGTGTTATACCACCATTCAGCCAGAGGTAACCACTTGACCCATTTTATGTATTTATCAGATACAAAGCAACGAATATGTCCTTCCAAACATTTATTCACTATCTCAGTTTTCCCATCAGATTGAAGATGATAATATCAACTATGAGCTAATTGAGTACCTAGAGAAGAAACTAATTTCGTCCAAAAATTTCGTGTAAAAATGGGATCTTTATCCCTTACAATAATCTTTGGGTTTCCATTTAGCTTTTGAATTGTTTCCATAAATGAAATAGTAACTGTGATGGCTTTAAATGGATGATACAATGCACAAAAGTGTGCATACTTGGTAATTCTATCAACTATCACCATGATAACATTTTTTCCTTCGGACTTGGGTAAACCTATGATAAAATCCATTGAAACCACCTCACAACGTTGACTTGGAATAGATAAAGGTTGTAATAGACTCGACGGGGTCTTAATTGTCTCAACTTTATTTTGTTGGAAAACCAAACATTCCACCAAAAAATTTTGAATATCATATTTAATGCCATCCCAATAAATTCCTTCTTGACCCTGTGGTATGTTTTTATAAATCCCAAGTGCCCTCCTAAGGGAGAGGTGTGCAATTCCAACTGAATCATTTTTCCAGCTAAATGTATTAGATGTACTGGGATCTTGCTACAAATTTTGAATGAGTTTCCACACCTCTTCCTCATTCTTCCATTCATCCCTTGCTTCGGTTATCCAATCTAGATGGATAATATAATTGGAAAAAATAAATTCTTCCACATCCTCATCCTTTCTTGAGATTACATCTCCAACAACATTTTGCTTCCTTTTTTTTTAGACGATTTCAAATTCATAACCTAACATCTTTGTGACTCATTTTTGTTTCTCTTCTGAAGATAATATTTGTTACAAATATTATTTAATACTATCATGATTTTTTTTCACCTTGAAGTGTCTTCCCATTAGGTAAGGTCGCCATTTCTTTAGTGCATGTAGTATTGCCAACATTTCCTTCTCATAAATAGCTTTTTGTAAATACTTTCCTTTGATTGGATGGCTTTCAAAAGAAATGGGCCTTCATTCTTGCATTAAAAAGGAACAAATTCCATTTCCTGAGGCATCACATTCAACAATAAATATTTTTGTGAAGTCTGGCATAGCTAAAACTGGTGCATGGAAAATTGTTTCTTTAAGATGTTCAAATGGCTTAGTTTCTTATGGAGTCCAAGAAATTGCATCTTTATTCAGTTGTTAGAGGTTCTAATATTCTCCCATAATTCTTAAAAAAATTTAGACAATACCCTTTTAGCCCGAGAAATCCTCGCTGATGCTTTATGGTTGTGGGGATTTTCCATTCCTTAATGGCTTTAATTTTTTTAGGGTCTACCTTAACACCCTCGTGAGATACAATATGACCTAGATATTCCACCTCATGTACTCCAAAGAAACATTTGAATTTTTTTTAATGTAATTTCTTCTCCTCCAATAGTTTTATCACCCTCTCAACATGTTGAACATGATCCTTGCAAGACTTGTTGTATATTAGTATATCATCAAAAAATACTAACACAAAGTTTCTAAGGAGGGGTTTGAAAATGGAATTCATCAAACCCTGAAATGTAGAAGGTGCATTGGTAAGGCCAAAATGCATGACCAAAAATTCATAATTACCCTCATGAGTTATAAAGTTGTTTTCGTAATGTCTACAGTCTTCATTCTAATTTGATGATATCCTAAACTAAGATCCAACTTGATGAAGTAAATTGCTCCATGTAATTCATCCAATAATTCATCAATAACAGGAATAGGAAATTTATATTTGATAGTGAGCTTGTTGAGATCCCTATAATTAGGACACATGCATCATGATCCATCCTTCTTATGCACCAATACTAATGGAGTAGAGAAATAACTTTGACTAGGTTGAATTATACTTTCCTCTAGCATTTTTACAACCATAAGCTCAATTTCACTCTTTTGTGCATAGAGATATCTGTAAGGCCTGATGTTTGGATGAACACTTCTTGGAATCAAATGAATAGAATTATCATGATCATGAATAAGTGGGAGGGCCTTTTGGAGTCTCAAATACCTTTGAATGATTGTCCAAGACTTTTTGGAGATTTGGAGAAATAGATGCTTTTGATGTTTGAACCTCTAGTGAGCATAATTGTGAAATTACGCCTAGTTGTTCTTTCTTTAGAATATTTTTCATGCCATTAGAGATAATTATATTTCTTGGTTTCCTTATGATACCCCTTAATTCAACTTCCTTTCCTTACCAAAAAAATTTCAAGAAAAGATCTTGAAAATTAAAATCTATCTTACCCAAAGATTGTAACCATTGGACTCATAGTACAACATCAACACCACCCATTGGAATGGAACGAATTGGACTATTCAATACACATTCCCCCATGGTTATCTTGATGTTATGGCGCTTTCTAGAAAAATTTCTTGTTCCTCCATTTGCAACCATCACTTGACACTCTGGTGCTGGATATAGGAAGTAATTCTATTTCTTGGCTACATTACAATGATTAAAATTATGGGTACTACCGAACCAATAAGCACTATTACCTTTTACTTCTTGATATGTCGTTCTATCTTGAGAGTTTTAAGAGTGGTAATCCTTACCAATGCATTACAAGATATGGTCGGATTCATTTCTTGTTTCTTTAGGGTTGGTTCATGGTGTATATCCTCTTCTTTTGAAGTTTCTTGTTCCTTTTCTTCCTCCTCTTCACAATATATGTAAAATAATTTCTTCTCATCACACTTATGACCTTTAGTGTATTTTATATCACAACTGTAACAAAGCTATGATACCAAGTGTTATGCAACCAACTCACAAAATAGAAGAAAATATAGATCAATGACTTAAAAATTATCCACTTCAAGGGGGGGACCTCCTTTACATTACATAAATGAAAATTTCTTGGATGATTCAAATGAAAAAACCTCCTTTCTATATATAGGATTATAAGGGGTGACAATATAATCGGAGCCGACATAATAATAAAAATGTAAGGGAACCACAATAAAAATAATGGGCTTCTATGGGGAACAACAATAGAAATATGGAGGATACATGGGCATGACAATAACAATAATGGGGTTACACTAATAATAACAATAAGGGGATACACTAGTATTATAGGGACATAATGACATAATTTTTTGTGAAGCATATTTTTTGTAGGTATGCATCCATTCTAGCATACCATGCCCTTGGTGCTTAATTGAGGTCATATAATTCTTTCTTCGATCTTCAAACATATGCCTTCATGTCTTTAACTTCGAATCCCAAGGGTTTCTATATATAGACTTCCTCATCAATATTTTCATTCAGAAATGTAGTCTTGATTTGATGGATGTTCCATCCCTTCGATGATGCCAGAGAGGCCAATGAACTAATCATTGTATATCTTGTTGTCAAACAACATTTCTTTTCATAGTCAATGCCTTCTTGTTGAGAGAATCCCTACCCACAAATATTTTTTTATACTTATTGATACTTTCATCTGTCGCATATTTGATCTTGTAGATCCATTTGGAAGTTACCACAATTTTTTCTTCGGGCCTTGGTACGATCTCCCAAACTCCAATCGTCATTACATATTGATACTATTCATTCATGGCATCCTTCCATTCTTGATTATTGACAACCTCTTCAAAAGTGAATGGTTCTGATTCTATTAATTTTTTCATGTTTGCATCATATCCGGAATATATTTTAGGTTTATTGCTTTCTCTAAATGAGCCTTTCGCTGCCCCATGAAATTTTTCATCAGGTATTGTATATTTCAACAAATTTGGTCTTTCTATTGATTAGGGGAGGACCACACGTTGAATGGGTTCACTGGGACCCCCATCTTCATGATGATATTCTTTTCCTTCCTTGTTAACTTCTTCTTCAAATACTGGAAGTTATTCATCATCAAAGTCCATGGAAAGTTCCTTGGATGTCTTGAATGTGATACTTTCGTCAAATATGACATCTCGACTTACTTCAATATGGTGTCCTTCCTTTATGTATATTCTATAGGCAATATAATAATTGTTGTAATCCTCTCATGCCTGATGTATCCAACTTCTTTCTTTTGTACTTTGGTATCTGAATATATACTGGACACCCAAAGATACATAGATGGTCTATAGTTGGTTTCTTCCCATTGAATACTTATTTAAGAGTCTTATTATATAGTGACCTATGGGGACTTCAATTTTGAATATATATTGTTGTCTTCGTAGCTTATCCCCATGGTAATTTTGGTAGATCTTGATCATGTAACATTTCCTTTACACTTTCTTCAATGGACCAGTTATTTCATTCTACAGCTCCATTTTTATTAGGATTATATGGGACTATAAATGCCCTCTTAATACCAAAATCCTTACAGAATGCTACAATCACCTTGGATGTATACTTTCCTCCATTATTGGATCTGTTATTGCCTAAATCTACCTCAGGCTGAAGGAAGGTAGAGTTTAGGGTAACATCATACCACGCTCAGTCTGGTAGCTAGCCCTACCAGAACAGGAGAGGGCTCTCTCCGGGTCAATCTCAGTGAAAATAATCGATAGGGTCTGAGATGACTTGAAATGAATACTGATTTTAGGCTAGGTATACAAATAGGAGGGTTTGTTGGAAAAAAGGGAAAGGCAATTTTGGGCTTGGGGATGAGGCCAAATTCTTGCAGAGTTCAAGATGGGGCAGGGTAGGCAATGGCTTTGATGTCTTAGATTAATTGAATGGATATAAAAGACTGTTGAGGAGCTGAAGATGGAAAGAAGGTGCAAGGATCCTCTTCAAACTGACGAAAACATATAAAACTAAACAAAAATTTTAGGCAGAGCACCAACAAATTAATGAATTCTACCTTAGTTACTCATTTGTTTAATTTCAGAAGAAAAGAGAAGGGAAATGGCATACATAAAAAATTAATGAAACTTAAAAATACATGGATAAAAAAATCATCAAAACTCAGAGCCACAAGAATCCCAACAAGTGCTGCAAAACTCTAGTCTTTCCTTTGCCAAAAATGCTTAAATGAATATACAATGAGGTGCCAAACTATTCCCAAGAGTCCAACCCTGAAAATGACTCAGAAAATACATAATATAGACCAGCCTAACCCCTTCCCATGCCTCTAGGGGTCGAGATCATCCTTCTAGTAGCTGTTTCAACCAATTCTAAACTAGGCACTGAAATCTAGGCAATCAAACAACTTGCTTCTATATGGTAGGAAACTGATTCATTCATTTAATTTTCACTTTTTAGTGAATGAATCCTCTAGAACAAGTAAAAATGTGCCAAATTTACATCATAATCATCAATTTACATCAATATAGATCAATAGTCACATCAAAAAGTGAAACTAGTCAAAAATGGGCGAATTTCTGAGCTGAAGAGTGAAAATGAGGCCAAATTTCTCTATGTGTCGCGCCCAATTTCTCTATGCGTAGCAAAAATTTGGAGATGATTTTGAGGCACTTCCCGAAGTCCAAATTGAGCTCATGATAGCTCGTGGGAAAGCCCTGGATGTCTACTATCCAACCCAAGTGGAATGTTTGGATTTGGATGTCATTTGCCCCTCCAAAACTGCAATCTCCCAAAACTGGTTCCTGCTGGTGCAAAAAATGGCAGAAAGGCCATTTTGGAGTGTTTTTGACCCTTAAGACCACCCAGAACTTGATGAAATCCTTAGGTAATCCATGAGCATGCATAATTTATCACAAAAAATCCAAAAATATCAAGTTGTCCTCCAGAAGATGTCCCAATCATAAGCGCGCACAAGGTGGCACTACGCGTCGGGCGGGAAAATCTGTTTTGTGACCAAAAATTTCAAAATTGACAAAATTTTCTCCAAATTTGTTGAAATTTGGAGTGAAGGTCCCCCATCAAGGTTCATGCTCAGCCAAAGAAGCTTCGGCCAAGATTATTCCTTTTCACGCCTCCTCGATGCCTTCTTCATCTATGTTGCCTGAGGTGAATATGAAGAGTTTGGTGTCTTTGTCTCCAATTGCCAAGTGTGTCAAAGTCAAATGAGGGACTGTGGGAAATACTGTAATCAAGTGAGATTTAAAATGCAAAGACAGTCACTTGATTGCTTGGGGACTTGAGGATTTTATAAGTGAAATGAGAGAAAGAGAGTGATAGGGAATGGTAGGGTTTAGGGATAGGGTAAATAGGTCTTGGGAATAAATGATTTGGGATGTTAGAGAATAATGGATTGACAATTATAATATGATAGTGAAGGGGAAAGGAACCATAGGTGAGGAATGGGATTTGAAATACTTGGCACCAACGTCAAATTTTAACACTGAAATTCAAACCCTAAGAGGCAGTTTTTATCAAAATGAGAGGGTTTAAGTTTTGGCTTTCAAAATCTCCAAACCAATCTTTCCAACAACATCAAACACTGACCAAAGGTAATAGCAAGGTGATTTAAACTTACACGGAGCAAATAAGGTGGAGTCGATTTGATTTTTTGTGAAGCAGTGGTGAAAATCTTCTTATCGGCCCTGTACACCGCACGCACAACCCAGTGCGCCGCAACAGCTGAGTGCGCCGCGCATGTTCAAATATAAACAGTGAAAAAAATCTATATGCGTCGTGTTTGCCTTATGCGCCGCGACCTTCCTCCTGTGCGTCGCGCAGTCAAACTCAACCACAACTTCGGCCTTCAAATCCTGTTTTGATCTTCCACGACTTAACTCAGCTTTCACTCTTGTCTTAGCGTGCAAATGAATTCTTGAATGGTGAAAATATCTTATATATCAATGCATTTTTATTTTTCATTTTGACAAACCCACTTTCTAATGTTGCAGAACTTTGGCACTTTCACGTTTTTAATACAAACTCTGTTTTTTTGTTTCCACTTTGATTTTTGGCTGAATGATGAATCTTGTCTATTTTTGCAGGGATAGATGGCATGGTGTAGTGATGAGATAACAATGATGAGAGATGGGAAAAAACAAGGTGGGGAGGTGGGATGATTGACACCAAAACAAGTTGCAAAACCCTAAGGAGGCACTTCTCGACAAGATAGTAGGGTTTAGTTTTGTACTCAAATCTTCATAATAAAACACATAATAAACACCAAGCACGAGTTATGAGCAATAGAGGAGTGGATTTGACTTACACAATCATGGAGAAACCAAGAAAATTTGATGTTGGAGAGGAATGGCAAATTTTTTTGTGTTTCAGCTCAATGCACCGCGCATGCAACCCAATGCTTAGCGCCTTTTTGCAGGATGCTTTTGGAGGCCTTCCCAATGTCAAAATTGGGCACGGGATAGCTTGTTGGAAATATATTTGAGTATAATTTCCAACCCAACTGTAATTTTTCAATTTTTAGTTCATTTACCCTGTCAAAAATTAAATCTCCCAAGACTGGTCAAAATGAGCAAAATGAAGCTGCCTGAAGGCAGAGTGCTGTTGAAATCAACTTTTGAAGGTCTTCCTCAACTCAAAATTGAGCTCATGATAGCTCATTGGAAATATATTTGTGTCTAGATATCATTTTAATCATCAAGAAAGTCATTTGGAAAACCAAGCTAGGAGAAATCTTGATTTTCCCAAGGTCACTTCAAAGGTGCATCAATTCTCCTGAGGCAACTGTAGTTTTGAAATTTCTCCAAAACCATTACACCTGTGTAAAATTGAAGGATTTTTTTCTTCCTTGGCATGTTTTGGACAGAAACCTCTCTCAGGTTTCCAAAATTCATCTTTTATTGCTCAGAAACATCATTGGAGTAAAACCTATCCCGATGTGTGGAACAAGGGATTTGTCGAAATGAAGTGAAACAAAGGGGATAAGGGGCTTCTAAATTCTTGAGAAAATTTTGGGAAGTAGGGAGGGATGTTAGGAAGCAGGAGAAAGTGGAATTTTAGATATTGAGTGAGGGGAAGGGGTCCAAAAGAGCAAAACACAGGCCTAGCCTAGAAAATTGCCAAGTTGTAAAAAGAAACTAGGGTTTGTGCAAAAATGAGGAATTTGGGGGATCTCAGTGATGGGAAGTGTTTAATAAGGTAGATTAAGGATAGGGGAAGGTGTATGAACATCTGGTACAAGTTTTAATGATGATTTGACCATCCAAGAGCAATTACCTCCAAAACCCTAGGAGAGGGAAATGAACCTTACCTAGGCACAACTGAAGCATGAACAAGGTGTAAAATGACCCTTTGGAATCTGGCATGATGATGACAACCCTCTGAATGATGGTACACTCAGCTGAATGGTGACATGGACCGACATTTGGACAACTCTGGAAGGAGTGAAAGCAAACCCTAGACCTAATGCTAGTGACCAAATTTTGCTTGAAGACTCACTGAAATGACAAAATTTGACCTTGACACCTTAAAATCACTTTGTAAGAGCATTTTTTATCACTGGAGGAAGGCTGCAAAGGATGACACTAAAATTGGCTCCAATGGGGATGGTAGCTCCTTGGAGGTGCCAAGAAATACAGATCTTTGGGAGAGTAGACCAGTGCCTTATCCATTGGGCAATGGAGTCAATAACTGCAAACCCAAAACAACTCATACCAATCCAAAAACATATACTTACTGCAACCTGTACATAAAAAAATACCAGAAACTAAAATGTTGCCTTTGGAAGCTTATTTATTTACAAATCTCCCCTACTTTGCTGCAAAACCAATAGATCAAGTAACGCTGTAATGCCAGATCAACCAATCAAGTAACTGTGACAAGGATGCTGCTTGAAAGTGCTTCAACCAGGAAACAAATGTAAATGCTGACAGCCATACATGCACATAACGAGTCTGGTTATGTAAAAGACAATTTGATCTATCATTCAAACTGAAAAAAATTTCCAAGTACGTTGCAATAGGATCGCAAAAACCAAACTTTGTTTGCTGCCCCAACTCCACAATACATGCTTCCAGCTGCAAACTATCAATGCAAATATCCACGGGCAGCTCTATTGTTTCTTGTGTTGAAGGAGGGAGATTTTCCAAGAACTTTTTGGGATCTCGGAATTCATATGATTGGATCTAATCATTTAAATACTGAATCTCCTTCTCAAATTTTTCAACAACTAACTCAAAGAAACCATTCTTAGCTTCAGAAGGAAAATTCAGAGATCTCAAACATTGAAGCACGACAATGAAAAATACTTCATCAATTTCAATATTCACTAGCTGATCTCTAACTTCTTTTAAAGCTTCACAAAGAGCAGGGTCTGCCACATACCCTACCATTTTATTTTAGTGCATGAATGGACCAGTGAGCCTTGGAATCTCTGGATTGAGTTGGAGTCACCAGGTGAATGTTTCAGCCTTCATATGTGTCTGACTGCTATCCACCATCAGCATCAGATCTGAACTTGATACATGTACTGGGGAAATTTACAAGTTAAGTGTCACGTTCACAAGCTAAACTGGAGATTGACTGAAGCAGTGTTTATCTACTTCCGCTAATGCAAAGCAAAAGCGTTTCGAAGGCTACCTGGCATAACTTCAGGCTCCGTTTGTAGCTTATAAAACAAATAACACCAACAAGAAAACCATTTTCTTCCCCAGTATGGTCGCCACTATGTTATTTCCTAAATCTACCTCAGGCTGAAGGAAGGCAGAGTTCAGGGTAACATCATACCACGCTCAGTCTGGTAGCTAACCCTACCAGAACAGGAGAGGGCTCTCTCCGGGTCAATCTCAGTGAAAATAATCGATAGGGTCTGAGATGACTTGGAATGAATATTGATTTTAGGCTAGGTATACAAATAGGAGGGTTTGTTTTGATTTTTTGGGGGTTTGTTGGAAAAAAAGGAAAGGCAATTTTGGGCTTGGGGATGAGGCCAAATTCTTGCAGAGTTCAAGATGGGGTAGGGTAGGCAATGGCTTTGATGTCTTATATTAATTGAATGGATAGAAAATACTGCTAAGGAGTTGAAGAGGGAAAGAAGGTGCAAGGATCCTCTTCAAAATGACGAAAACATATAAAACTAAACAAAATTTTAAGGCAGAGCACCAGCAAACTAATGAATTCTACCTTAGTTACTCATTTGTTTAATTTCAGAAGCAAAGAGAAGGGAAATGGCATACATAAAAAATTAATGAAACTTACAGATACATGGAGAAAAACATCATCAAAACTCAGAGCCACAAGAATCCCAACAAGTGCTGCAAAACTCTGGTCTTTCCTTTGCCAAAAATGCTGAAATGAATATACAATGAGGTGCCAAACTATTCCCAAGATTCCAACCCTGAAAATGACTCAGAAAATACATAATATAGACCAGCCTAACCCCTTCCCATGCCTCTAGGGGTCGAGCTCATCCTTCTAGGAGCTGTTCCAACCAATTCTAAACTAGGAACTGAAATCTAGGCAATCAAACAACTTGCTTCTATATGGTAGGAAACTGATTCATTCATTTAATTTTCACTTTTTAGTGAATGAATCCTCTAGAACAAGTAAAAACGTGCCAAATTTACATCATAGTCATCAATTTACATCAAGATAGATCAATAGTCACATAAAAAAGTGAAACTAGTCAAAACTAGGCGAATTTCTGAGCTGAAGAGTGAAAATGAGGCCAGATTTCTCTATGCGCCGCGCCTAATTTCTCTATGCGTAGCACAACTTTGGAGCTGATTTTGAGGCACTTCCCGAAGTCAAAATTGAGCTCATGATAGCTCGTTGGAAAGCCCTGGATGTATACTATCCAACCCAAGTAGAATGTTTGGATTTGGATGTCATTTTCCCCTCCAAAACGACAATCTCCCAAGACTGGTTCCTACCGGTGCAAAAAGTCGCAGAAAGGCCATTTTGGAGTGTTTTTGACCCTTAAGACCACCCAGAACTTGATGAAATCCTTAGGTAATCCATGAGCATGCATAATTTATCATAAAAAATCCAAAAAATATCAAGTTTTCCTCCAGAAGATGTCCCAATCATAAGCGCGCACAAGGTGGCGCTACGCGTCGGGCGAGAAAATCTGTTTTGTGACCAAAAATTTCAAAATTGACAAAATTTTCTCCAAATTTGCTGAAATTTGGAGTGAAATTCCCCCATCAAGTGTCATGCTAATCCAAAGAAGCTTAGACCAATATTATGCCTTTTCACGCCTCCTCGATGCCTTCTTCATCTATGTTGCCTGAGGTGAATATGAAGAGTTTGGTGTCTTTGTCTCCAATTGCCAAGTGTGTCAAAGTCAAATGAGGGACTGTGGGAAATATGGACCATGGGAACAATGTGCTATAATCAAGTGAGATTTAAAATGCAAGGACAGTCACTTGATTTCTTGGGGACTTGAGGATTTTATAAGTGAAATGAGAGAAAGAGAGTGATAGGGAATGGTAGGGTTTAGGGATAGGGTAAATAGGTCTTGGGAATAAATGATTTGGGATGTTAGAGAATAATGGATTGACAATGATAATATGACAGTGAAGGGGAAAGGAACCATAGGTGAGGAATGGGATTTGAAATACTTGGCACCAATGTCAAATTTTAACACTCAAATTAAAACCCTAAGAGGCAGTTTTTATCAAAATGAGAGAGTTTAAGTTTTGGCTTTCAAACTCTCCAAACCAATCTTTCCAACAACATCAAACACTGACCAAAGGTAATAGCAAGGTGATTTAAACTCACACGGAGCAAATAAGGTGGAGTCGATTTGATTTTTTGTGAAGCAGTGGTGAAAATCTTCTTATCGGCCCTGTGCGCCGCGCGCACAACCCAGTGCACCGCGACAGCTGAGTACGCCACGCACGTTCAAATATACACAGTGAAAAACATCTATATGCGCCGCGACCTTCCTCCTGTGCGTCGCGCAGGCAAACTCAACCACAACTTCGGCCTTCAAATCCTGTTTTGATCTTCCACGTCTTAACTTGGCTTTCACTCTTGTCTTAGCGTGCAAATGAATTCTTGAATGGTGAAAATATCTTATATATCAATTCATTTTGATTTTTCATTTTGACAAACCCACTTTCTAATGTTGCAGAACTTTGGCACTTTCACATTTTTAATACAAACTCTGTTTTTTCGTTTCCACTTTGAGTTTTGGCTGAATGATGAAACTTTTCTATTTTTGCAGGGATAGATGGCATGGTGTAGTGATGAGATAACAGTGATGGGAGATGGGAAAAAACAAGGTGGGGAGGTGGGATGATTGACACCAAAACAAGTTGCAAAACCCTAAGGAGGCACTTCTCGACAAGATAGTAGGGTTTAGTTTTGTACTCAAATATTCATAATCAAACTCATAATAAACACCAAGCACGAGTTATGAGAAATAGAGGAGTGGCTTTGACTTACTCAATCATGGAGAAACCAAGCAAATTTGATGTTGGAGAGGAATGGAAATTTTTTTTGTGTTTCAGCTCAATGCGCTGCGCAAGCAACCCAATGTGTAGTGCCTTGTTGTAGGAGGCTTTTGGAGGCCTTCCCAGTGTCCAAATTTGGCGCAAGATAACTTTTTGGAAATCTCTTTGAGTCTAATTTCCAACCCAACAAGAATTTTTTAATTTGGAGTTCATTTACCATGTCAAAAATCAAATCTCCCAAGACTGGTCAAAATGAGAAAAATGAGGCTGCCTCAAGGCAGAGTGTTGTTACAGTCAAATGTTTAAGGTCTTCCTCAACTCAAAATTGAGCTCATGATAGCTAATTGGAAAGATATTTGTGTCTAGCTATGATTTGAATCATCACACAAGTCATTTGGACAACCAAGCTAGGAGAAAGCTTGATTTTCCCAAGGTCACTTCAGAGGTGCATCAATTCTCCTGAGGCAACTGTATTTTTGACATTTCTCCAAAACCATTACACCTGTGTAGAAAGTGAATGAGGTTTTTCTTCCTTGGCATGTTTTGGACAAAAAAATCTCTCATTTTCCAAAATTCATCTTTTATTTCTCAAAAACATCATTGGAGTAGAACGTATCCCGATGTGTGGAACAAGGGATTTGTCGAAATGAAGCGAAACGAAGGGGATAAGGGGCTTCTAAATTCTTGAGAAAATTTTGGGAAGTAGGGAGGGATGTTAGGAAGTAGGATAAAGTATAATTTCAAATATTTAGTGAGGGGAAGGGGTCCAAAATGGAAAAACACAGGCCTAGCCTAGAAAATTGCCAAGTTGTAGCAATAAACTAGGGTTTTTGCAAAAATGAGGAATTTGGGGGATCTCAGTGATGGGAAGTGTTTAATAAGGTAAATTAAGGATAGGGGAAGGTTTATAAACATCCGGATACAATTTTTACTGATGATTTGACTATCCAAGAGAAATTACCTCCAAAACCCTAAGAGAGGGAAATGAACCTTACCTAGGCACAATTGAAGCATGAACAAGGTGTAAAATGACCCTTTGGAATCTGGCATGATGATGAAAATGGTACACTCAGCTGAATGGTGACATGGACCGACATTTGGACAACTCTGGAAGGAGTGAAAGCAAACCCTATACCTAATGCTAGTGACCAAATTTTGCTTGAAGACTCATTGAAATGACAAAATTTGACCTTGACACCTTAAAATCACTTTGTAAGAGCATGTTTGATAATTGGAGGAAGGTTGCAAAGACTGACACTAACAGGATCTTAGTATCTTGATTCTTCTTTCTATAAGGTTCTCCTCTTTAGCTTTAAATTCTTGAAATTGTGTAAATAATTTGTCCTTGGTCTTCATTAAGTAAACTCAGGTCTTTCTTGAATGGTCATCTATAAATGTGACATAATATAGATGACCTCCAAGTGATTTAGGAGTCATAATGATACATATATCAGATTCAATGAGATCGAATATTTCTTTTTTACTTTGAACCACTGCTTCCAAATGGTCTCTTGGTATTCTCACCCAATGCACATCCCTTAAAAAATCCTTCATGATCTTCTTTTAGCTTAGGTATTCCATCTACTATGGAACTTAGAGTTGATAGGATATTGAAATGAAGATGACCAAATCTTACATGCCATAGTTCACATGGGCTAATTTCAATGTGAACCAAGGCTTGATCTAGAGGAGATATCAACATGTAAAGCCTTCCTTATCGAATACCAATTACTCTATCATTCTCCATACTTAAGTCTTTACTCTATACAACAACCTTTACATCAATGAAAGGTACTCTACCAACCTTATCCTTTAGGCTTAAAATGGAAAGTAAGTTCTTATGCAAACCTGGAACAAATAGGATGTTGTTGAGGTGAATGTTTCTTACATTCTCTGACTCTATAGAGGTTGATCCAATACCTATCATGGTATAGATGTTGGTATCTCCAATCTCCACTGAATCATAATATTTTACCTTTGATAAAGTCTTCAATTGTTTGTGATGATTTGTCATGTGCCTAGATGCACCACTATTAGTTACACAAATTCTCTTGTCTTGGAATGTGTCAGTGAGTGTTGAAAATAAACCTTCATCCTTTTCCTTGATTACTTCTTTCTTTGTAGATAACAAGATACAACATGCTTTCTTGATGCCTTTCTTGAGATAGCTTTCTATGTTTGAACACTTTTTGATGAGCTTCTTCAAAGTAGAGGATATCTTCATGGTGCCCTTAGCCAACCTTAGCTCTAAAACCATATTGTGAATTCAATAAGGCAATGATTGTGATTAATTATATTTATTTGATAAATTATTTTGATTCATTTTTACTTATTAGTTATGCTCCTTATTATTATATGTTTGAAGCATCAAACATCTACCAAAACAGGAAGAATAATGGCATAGTATACATGCTGCAAGTCAGGGCAAAAACCTCTCCTCTTGAAAGGAAAACCCTTAAATATCTTTTCTTACTTAAATATTCTTAAATTGATGAATTCCATGACCTTAATATTGAGACTAATATCCTCCAATACCAAGACTGACATCTTCGAATGATGTTCCAACTTAGATCTAGTCAAAACCATTCAATTATCTTCTAGTAGCACCCTTTCGACCTCATTAGGGGAATTTTGAGGTCTAAAATGGGCCTCCTAAGAAAAATTTACAAAAAAAATAAACTTTAGAAGAACTAATAGGATTCAAGATGATGATGTCAACCATGGGGATGATTCACCATTTTTGGAGTAAAAGACTAAAAAGATTAAATAATAATTAAATAATAAAACTACTTTTTCAACTCGTATTTTAAACTTATCTCCCTAAGGTTTTACTCAATTTTTGAGTGGGAGTACTCATTGTATGAAAAAATTAATTCCTCATCCAAGGAGTACCCATGTTGCATACTTTTGATGGACCCTACTACATGAAAAAACATGATTGCAATCAAATTTTTCATGTATTTCTCATTTTTCTTGTATAAGGGTCCATCAAAAGTATGGAACATGGGTACACCTTGGATGAGGAATCAAACTATGCATCCAATGAGTGTTTCCGCTCGAAATTTGAGTAAACCCATAGGGAGATAAGTTGAAAATACAAGTTGAAAAAACAATTTTTTCATTTTTCCCTCTAAAATTTCATGATGTAATCTAATATTATTTTAATATTTCTACTATTATTTTATAATTTCCTTGGGAGGCCCATTTTAGACCTCTAAATTCCCCTAATCCCTGCTGCAATATTTTTGGCCTCCTACTGCAGATCTAAAATTTCGGCCTCCCTGCCATTGTTGCTGCAACACATGGGAACTTCGATATTCTTCTAGAGCCCTCCTCTAACCTTTTCTTTCATTTTCCTGACTTCTCGATCTTAAGAGAGACCCTTGTTGACCTTCACTTGGCCTATTTTCCTCCTTTTCTTCAAGATTGAACTTGTAGATGGATGCCCTAGGTCTACTGTAGAAACCCTAGTCCTATTTAGCACATGTGAGAAAAAAGTATCCCAAACATAAGTCTCCTTCATCCTCCTTCCTCTTCACTTCCTCTTCCTTCCTCTTCCTTAGATGTAATGAGTAGTGAGTGATTTTTCTTCAAGTAGGATGAGTCCTCTTATATTTATAGGCTCTTCAAGGGTGGGTGTGGATCTTCCTTTAGGCCGACTTGTTAGCTGCCAAAACTACTTTGTCTTGGAGGGTATTCTGACACTTTAAAGACAAAAATAAACTTCTTTACAAGTTACAATGTGCACAATGGGGCCTTCAACTTATGATAATGACTCTTTTGACTTATTGACCTAGGAAAAGTTGTAGAAGCACTCAATGGGTGTTTGACCTGTAAAATAAAAGACCTTAAGCATGAAACCCATGCTCCAAAATAATAATAATAAATTTTCTTTCATTTTATAATTTACAAGAATCAAAAATACATTTCATACTTATTAAGTCTGAACCTAGTCACACATTTTTCAACACCTTTCTTTAATCATCTGTATAAAGAGAAGATATAAGCATTTAAAAATATTTTTATTAGATGAGAAATAAAATGAATCATGAATCTTCCACAAATGAAATAATACATATGTTTAAGGATAAATTTCACTCACAATAGTGATTTAATTTAGATCCAATAAACCTACCCAAGTTTTTCCTAGAAAGAGGGTGTTGAAATAAAGTGTAAAACAACATAAGACAAATAATCCCAAGCATGCAAGCTATAATTTACAAATAAATTGAAGAGGCTTACCCTTCCTATCATGAGGAAACAACTCAAGTTGGTGTTGTCAGCTTGAAGGAAATCTCCTAGAGATATTTTCTCCTGCTCCTCCTTCTGGATCCATGCACACAAAAAAAAAAACCAAAAAACCACTATATCCTGCAACAACAATTAGTAGATGCATATATTTAAATCCAAGACAAACATGTAAATATCAATGAACAACATGAATGAAATTGGGGAAAAGCTTGTAACTTTTTATTATACCAAAAAAAATGTACATGAACATGCCTTCTACAAACTTTGTTTGTACCACCTCCTCAAGTTTGTCACTCATTGTTATTTGAACCTATTTGTACAATATTACCATGGAAGTAGACTATAGGTTAGTCTTCCAACAATATTCTAGTATTATAAGTTTTTTTTCCCTTGTAACATATGGAGAGCTTATTTATATATTTTTTTCCCATGAGTGATCACATTGAATCTAGACACTTTCTTGACCATGTTTGGTCCTTCGATCCTTATTTACTTTGAGTGATCAAATATGACCTAATCAAACCTTAT
The DNA here is from genome assembly GCA_034641835.2 of Pinus albicaulis. Classification (NCBI taxonomy): domain Eukaryota; kingdom Viridiplantae; phylum Streptophyta; class Pinopsida; order Pinales; family Pinaceae; genus Pinus; species Pinus albicaulis. The sequence goes on along the minus strand of CM076581.1, from coordinate 679,075 downwards.
CCATGCAAATTTTCTCTATGTTTATCCAACTCAGTGGCACTAGGGCATTGTTATCCTACTATTTCTTGAGGCTAGTGGACATAGCGTGTTGTTGGAAAAGTGTTGCTCAGCTACTATTGCAAGGGACTGTTGCAGCCTTCAATTTATACTTTCTAGAGCTATGAAAATTAGTGGTTGGCTACTATGAAAATTAACAAACATGAAACATGAATATTATCATTTAAAGACATTAGAATGTATATTATGCTATGGGATATTTCATGACTATTGGTCCCATAATTTGCATCACATTATATGCAAAGAACACGTTACTTACTTTATGGACATGATAATAATGCAATAGTGGAATTTCTTATCATTATGATGAAAAATAAAAATGATAAGGGATATGAATTTAGTATATCAAAAAAATCACAGATGAAGTTTACTAGTAGATGGAATTAAACACATGGTGTGACTATTGTGCAATGTTGGAGTTTTTATTATTTCTAATTTAGAAAGAAATCAATAAATGCTAGTGAAACACTTTGTCTGAATCTAGGATTTATATCAAGGAGCTACATAATACTATGGTAATGGGGTTACTATTATTAGCCCTGTAAATATGCAATGTGCATAAAAGTGGAGAGGCATGTGTATATAGGCATATAGAAAACTTAAATTCAATATTAGATGTTAGGGAATATGTTGTAGCTAGGATCTGCTCTAAAAATGACTTGACCTTGCTTTCATGGGAACCTTTTCAATCAAATTATTAGAATTTTCATATTATTAGAAAGGTGGATTGAATGGAAAAAAATGTTAAAAGTGCATTAAATATTCCATTATTAAGGTTATACTTCCAATATAGCATTCTTCGGCTATCCAAGGCTAGAATACATATCATTTTAAATAGTAAATGATGTGTAACCCATATTATGTGAATTGTACCTCAACATAGAGAATTCCAGACTCTCTCAACTTTCAATGATGTTCCTTTATTTCTCATTATCCTCAATCTACATAGAGATGGAATAAAATTTACTAATTTTTATAATCAAACCCAAGGTGGAGATTTGAAATCATTTCCAAATCCCTTGAAGGAACACCTAAAGGAAGCCTTTAATGAGGGTAAATTCAAAGAATTAAATGCTATTATTAAAAGAAATATTTCACAAAATAACTTGGAACCTATGGATAACTATCATGAAAATATATTTCTAGCCTTTGCTTTAGAAAATACACATTTCTAGAGGATGAGGCTACATCTATTAGCACTTCGCTAGTCATTGACCAAGGTTATATTAAATATGGATTTATATGTTAGTTCTATTTCAAGTGGTTCAAATGAATCCATTATAATTATTGAAATTTCAATTGAAACGACATCGTACCTTTGAGTTGATTCTTCCAAATCCATCACAACTTATTATTTGAGTTAACATTTCAAGCCAATGAGTGTGGATCAACATCATGACAATGATAAATATGAATATGAACATAGATAAATAATCCAACCATACATTTAAAAAAAATAAAATCAATATTTGTTAAATTATGTTGGAAACATCAACTATAAAAGACAAATGGAAAACTTAACGAATACATTAGAGGAGGTCAATTATGTCAACCATATAGTCTACATCTAGAAAAACAGTTACGTAACAGGCCATAAACTAATTTTCAACATGGATAAAATGACACACAAAAGTTGCCGTAGGGGTTCGATATTTACTGCAATGAAGACCTTGCACTTAGGGAAGCCAAAGGGTTGAATATTTTAGAAGATCAACAACCAATTACCAAATTTTCCTACTGCATTGAAGGTTCAAACCATCATCTTATGTCTTTTCAATATTTTTTTGTTAATCCAAAATATTTTATTTTCTATACTTATATAAACCTTTGTATCATTTATTTCATCTATAAATATATATTACATATTCATGTTGGAAACCAGACCACTACTCAGAGGTGGGGGGGGTGAATCACTAGTGATGTCCTTTATATCAATTTATAACTTTTTGTTGAATTAAAAATTTTCAAGACACATCCACAATATTAGCTTATCAAAACATGAAAGTAGAAATAAACTCAAAGAATAATACTACAATGGAAATCATCAACACAAATAAGCACACATGAAGACACGAGTATTTCTAGTGGGAACCCTTTCGGGAGAAAACCACCCTATTGTCTTTGTGCTGCTCAATTCTTCTATTAATCTGTTGAATAATATTTTATATGGATTATCTTACACCCATGATACAAAATACTTGGCTTAAATTATAGTATATTGGAGCCTATCAGTTAGGAAGTATGTTTTTCTCGTAGATCTACGAAAATCTATCCACTAGAAGCACCCATGACCAATGATCCTCGCTCAACACCCATTGGACTATGCAACGCCGATTGGATGGAGAAATATGTTCCTAGAGGGGGTTAGTTATTCTCTTCTACTCACAACAAAATCTCCTCTATAACACACCAAAAACTGCCAATTCTTCTTCTCTCTAAACATTTCCATCTACAAGATAAAAACTTAGATATTCTCCTGAAATCATTCTCTAAATTTTGCATACAAAATTATGATAAAACACTACAAAGCTATGTGAGTAGTTGTTTCACTCTCTAATCAATCTTAATGTCCTCAAAATGGCATGCTCTCACAAGTTCTCAAGAAGACCAACCAAATAGACTCAACATATTCTACTATTTATTATCTTCTGTAGTCATTAAATCAATAATTGCAACTCAGTGATGGAGCTTTGTTCATACATTTTTTTTTATCTGGATTCAACTTCTTAACTTAATAAATCCACTAGCTTCACTTAACTAATGGATATTTTCAAGTTTAACAAACTTCTAGGAGCTTTTTTACCCATTTCTACCATATCCTGGAAATTTATGATCAATAACATCACCACAATACTAAAATTAGCTACTATGTGCAAGGAACCCAGAGAAATTATAGATAAATTCTTAACTACAAGCATAAAATACATAAAATTAGGTGCAACCACATGCAAAATATTGTCTCCATGCAGTTCTAGTATTTAAGCTACATGCACCAACTTAGCTCCATGTGGTTGGGGCATGGGATGGGAGAAAACCAATCAAATCTGCTCAGATCATGCCCAAACTTCTTCCAAAGATTGGCAAGCCTTTGTAGAACCTATAGAAGCCACTGGAACATCCGTGACACTTCACCAAGTCATTGTCACATCACCATCATCATCAAAATTTAAACTAGGTTGAATTGGATGCCAACCAACAAATATACTAACACCTGGGCCATCAACCTACTCCACAACAACTCTTCCATCAGTATGTAGCTCTAGAACATGTCATACATCCTCCAGTACACATAAAACCAACTTAAGCATCCTCTGACACTTGTAGATCCTCTCCAAGCCCTGTATATCAAATAATCAACGTGAGGACCTAATCTGGGACATGAACAAAGAGCACCCTTGTAGAAACATCATGAACAAAGAGTAACACCTATAAAAGAATCATGAACATCATCACATCTCTACTATGTACTGGCCATGAAACACCTCTGCAAAATTGATCATCATGGGAAGTGCAACACACTACCATCCAACTCTATGCAACAACGTTATCATGAGGACCATGACATCCTCTACTCAACTTTGTATGCAACAAATGCAAATCACAACTCGATCCTCACATCTCCATTCTCGTATAAATGAAAAAACCAATGCAACGCATAAACCATGTGCAATCCACATGCAACCAAACATACAAGAGCTAACCAAATCTCCTACAACCCATGCTACTAGGTTGACATCAGTTCCAACTAACAACACATCTGCAACACTGCAACACACATCAATGCCAACAATCTCCCCCTTTGGCATTGATGGAAACCCCATCTGATCCAACCATCTCAACTATCCTCTAAAAACATATCTCTATCCTCACATTTTCCCCTTTGACATAACTCAAAAATGGATAAACATGTCAAGGAAAATTTCTATATGCTACTCTACATGCAATGGGTTCCATAAAAAAAAATAGAAATTCCATTAAATATCATATGCAGGTGATGAATAATGGAATGTGGGACTAAAATATGAAAATAACAACAACACTCCTCGACATAGAAAAACAAAATGTGCAAGAAAATCCCCCTAAACACAAGCTATTCCCAATCAACAATAGACTGGAGTAGTAATATACATCTCTTATCCACAAGAAAAAATCCATGTCATATAGTAGCAACAGATTAATCGCTAACACATAGAAGCAACAACAACTATGATCAACTCTATAGCAATAGCAACATATATCCAATCAAATCTAAAGAAAAAACAACAATTACATCCTCTCCACAATGTACTATCCAGCAGCAGAAAACTCATACATTAGCAGCAGTAATATCTCAATCAAATTATCTCTCCCCTAACTCATTGGGCAACAACAACCTCCTTTGAAGAAAACATGGTAGAATCAAATACATGACGACAGGGTCATAACAACATGACCAAACATACTCCACTGAATGCAAACATATCCATGGATTAATATGTACTGATATCTATATCTATATCTATATATATATATATATATATATATATATATATATCTGTGTGTGTGTGTGTCACTGCCAATGCCTCCTTGGCACATGCAAGAGGCTACTCCACATGAACCAATGACTATGACCAAATGATATGCAACAAATTATAGCACTTCGTAGGCCTATTACATGTTTAACAAAATGATAATACATGGTTTCAAAATTACATCAGTAATTCCATATGTTTAGAATCTATGCTTCTATGATCCATATAAAATTGTAAAATCTCTTTCGGTAATAATCACATATAATGGAAAATTGTCAACGCGTTTCGAACCAACCAGTGTGGTTCATCATCAGGACTAGTGTGGCTGAACTATGACTCAATTGAATCTCTCTCAATGCATGCATGACTCTAGAATGTCCCACTATGATAAGTATGAGAGTATACATGAATAATAAATGAAATACATGGTTGTACCAGCACTACTAACAACCAATACATAGCTAGACTAAATTTCATAACTAAATATACACACGTTAATCATTGCTTTCAACTATATGCATGGCATGTCCAAAAATGAGACTATCACTATCATAAAATCCTCACATTAATTCATGTCAAGTACAATGTCACAATGCAAGTACATAATGCATATAATCAGCAACATGTCCTCTTCATAGTATTAAGATAATGCAATCTATATATCACATAGAGACATGTGTCAACCTCTCTAAATGACAATCCATAAATCAACATCTTATTAGCAGTATTCAACAACTTATAACAGTGCATAGTGGCCCACTAAAAATCATAGATCAGTAGCATCATTAAACCTATTTTCAACATGTAACACTTCACAGTAGCAGTATCAACAACCAAAAACATATATCAACATCATGAATCAGAAAAATAGCACACCAATCAGCACAATATATCAACTCTCTATAGAAAAACATAACAACAACAATCGATTTGACCAGATGAATTTTAACGCCAAGAAATCTAGATGGTTGGCTACCCTTAGTGAGTTTGAATTTGATATTAGATACATTAAGGGAAAGGAGAATAACGTTGCAGATGCTCTCAGCAGGAAAGTATAGTTGAACCATTTTTCAATAGCAATCTTATATGGGACAACTTTATAGGATCAAATATTACAAGCAGGAAAGAAAGATGACTGGTATATGGAGCTTATGCACATGTTACAATAGGGTACATGTGATTAATATGTGGATTATTTTCTTACTACAGATTTCTTGGTGAGATTTAGGGACATGATCTATGTGTCAGATGATAGTGATTTCAAGAAGCTTATCTTGAGGCAGTTTCATGTAAAACCATATTCAGGTCACCCAGGATATCAAAAGATGTTGACAATATTATAGAAGTTATACTACTACCTGAATCTGAAGAAGGAAGTGGCAAAGTTTATGGCGAGATGTTTGGACTGTCAGCAGGTCAAATCAGAGTGTAAGCATCAAGGTGGGTTGCTTCATCCTATTACAATTCCAAAATGGAAATGGTAGTCATTTCCATGGATTTCATTATAGGTATTCCAAGGACATCGAGGAAACATGATTCTATCATGATGGTGGTAGATAGGTTGAGAAAGGTAACTCACTTCATTTCAGTGAAGAATACTTATTCAACTAGTGAGGTAGCACTAGTATTCATCACGAATATCATGAGATTGCATGGTGTTCCAAAGAATATTGTGCCAGAAACAGATGCCAAGTTCATTTCCAAGTTTTGGAAGGATTAGTTTGCATGATTGGGGACAAAATTTGGCCTTCAACACAACTTATCATCCATAGACAGATGGACAGACAAAGAGTGTCAATAGGATACTGGAGGATATGATGAGGATGTATGCCAGGCATTAGTGGAGGAGATGGGAGTAGTGCCTTCCAATATTTTAGTTTGCATACAACAACGGTTATCAAGAGTCACCTAGAATGAGTCTATTTTAGGCAATGTATGGGCAGAATTGTAACACTCCCATCAGCTGGTGTGATCCAGTGAACATGGTACTTATTGGACCAGACATGTTGGTAGGCATGGAACAGGAAATGCAGGTGATAAAGAAGATTTTAAAGGAAACACATGACATGTAGAAACATTATGATGAACAACACATGGAATTTAAGGGGTTTCAGGTTGGGGAGCATGTGTATTTGTGCATTAATCCCAAGAAGAGCTCCTTGAAGATTAGATCATGTGCCAAGTTGGCACCACGATATTGCAGGCCTTTTGAGATCCTTGAGAGGATTGGACCAATGGCCTACAAACTTGCACTACCCCCAACAATGAAAGTCCATGATTTTTTTCATGTTTCATTGCTTAAAATATATTTAAAGGATGTTGATCATGTTATTGATTGGTCTATATTACAGGTGAAGAAAGAAGGAGAATTCCAAATGGAACCTCAATGCATATTGCAGTAGAAACATCTCATGCTCTAGAACATAGCACTCAAGTAGGTTAAAGTGTAGTGGAAGCACTTTGGGTCCGATGAAGCTTCATGGGAGATAACTGATCCTATGTGGGCTATGTATCCTTCATTTTTTTCCAGTGGAGAATGAGCTTTGGTATTTGTACATAATTATGTATGGCTTCTCTTATAAATACAACAATGAGTGAAGTCATAAAGTTCCAATAAGTGGTATGGTTGTCATAGTGTCATGTTTGTCATGATGGTTTTTCTTTGAGAATGTTATTATTATAAATATTGCAATGAGTTGGGTTATAAAGTTCCACACGCAATATATTTTTTTCTTTTCAACAATTTTACTAGGTATAGGTGTGATTTAACACTAAGAATGGTGTTTCCCTAAGGGGGAGGGGTCGTAACAACCCCAGGTTAAAATTTCAGGTAATAAAAGTTAATAAAGGTAAAATAATACCACGGGAAAGGGACACGTATTCCAAGATGAATGTTAGGAAAAATATCCTAGTGGGAATCAATTGTTGTGTTTTATGGATAAGGAGAAATTGGAAAATTCAATGGATAAGGCTTTGGAAAGGAAAACTTTATTTTTGGCACATTATTTATGAAAATAGAGGAAATTAGGAGAAAAGGGAGGTGAAAGATCACAGGTTGCATGTGAGGAGGAAAATAACGGAAAATTGATAAAATTAGAGGCCTCATCAATATAAATACCTCAGAGAATTAGTTTCTAGCCTTTTGTTAGTTTAGTTTTAGAATTAGTCTTATATAGGAGAAAGCACCAATAAGAGAAATAAATAAAGCAAGGAAAGGAAAGGAAAGTAAAATCAAAGAAGGACAAGAAAACCAAAGGAAGGAAGGGATCAAGAAGATTCAATGAAAATACTTGTAGGTAACAGGTTGCATGTATGATTTCCTAGTTGGTTTTTACATGCATGGTATGTGCATGTTGGTATTTGGTTCTTTTAGTGTCATTGGCATATATTTTCCTAGGTTTCAACAGTGGATTTTAGCCTAGACTTTCCATTTTCGGATAGCCATGGTGTGATGGGATTGTTATCGGTTTTGACCTTTAGATTTCCAGAATATTTCGAATATGGGTAGGTGGTCTCAGGAAAATTCCCAAAGGCCTAGGAATCCATTGACCAGTAATGGTGGGATACATGGTAAAGCTTGAGGGTGGAGACAGGAAAATTCCTTAAGGTATTAGTGAAGAAATTCTGAGGCATCTAAGCTCGGTTTGGTTTTGTGATCTCGACATTGGTTTAGGTGAGATCATGGTATGGAGAGGGTGGAGGTGGTTTAACCTCTGTATTCCCTTGGTTGTGCTTGTATTCGTTTATCCCATGAGATCCCACATTCATGATTGGTATATGACATGGGGGTGATTGACTGAAACAAAGAATTGGTTCAACCAATATATGGTCGGGTGGAACGCGGAAGTACCAAATCCGATTGGTATTGACCTATGTTTATTAATAGCCAAGTTTCTCTTGATTTTGAAAAGGAATTGTACTGGTTATTATGTGGCTTTAATTTTTTTTCTCTTATTTTATTTATCTAGTTATATTTTGTTTATAAGCATGGTTTTATGACAGATGTTAGTCATTGATATTTTCATGTTTTTACTTGCAACTGAATGAATAATGAATGCAAGACCTAATTGGTGTTATGATATCTAATGTGAGAAGGAAATGACCCTTCTTGTTAAGCCTCAAATAATTTTTCAGTCCCTCATGTCCATACTTGCATTCATGACTAGCAAGGTGCATATCCACCAAGTGTTTGACATAATGCCAGTCCTAGTTGGGGATGGTCATGTCAAGTCCTAGTTTCAATGTTTAGTCTAGAAGCATTGTTTCTATGTTATTTACCTTTCTAGAAGTTTCATTGAGTTATGGGAAGAGACCTGAGTCCTAGCCCTAAAAAAGTGGCACAGAATCCAGAGTCGTTGGTGTTATCCATGATAACACTTAGAAATAGTTTTTAAGTCATTTGGTCAAATTAGTTAGGGTTTTAAATTTTCTCAAAATAAAAGTTCATGTATAAAGTGTCATTTGGTCTTCTTGTCATTATGTAGGGTCAATATGAGTTTAAACAGGGTCAATCATAAAGGCTAAAATCCAAACTTCCATGTTTTTCAGGCTTATTTCCTCATGATTTGCATTTTGACAGTTTTACAGAAATTCGTAGCAACTCCCCATATTTGAGCTAAAAATTTGCTACGAAACTTTTGTAGCATATCATTGATGAAAATGCATGTGAAAAAATTATATGAAGGAGTTACGATGCTATTTATTTAGCCAAAATTCATAAGAGTAGATTTTAGAGCTTACAAATAACTAAGAAAAGTACTAGAGGGATGTTTTTTCTAACTTGCTACCAATTTTTTTGCTACATAAATTCTAGAAATGATTTTCTTTTAGTAGTAAATTTCAAGCTCAATTTATGACCAAATGGAAAGGAATTTTTGAAATATGAAAGAGGTTTTTCTTTAGGACAAGCTCATCTACAAAATCCTCTCTCAGTGTTTTCACAACTACCAGGGTTTAGAAAATACACACTTATCTTTAAGGCCTATTTCTCTTAATTTTTCCTAGCCAGATTTGTTGCAGAAATTTTAAAATTCGACTTGGTGGAGGTCCAACTTAACAAGGTCAAAATCCACGTGGCATGATGACACATCAACAGTCCAACACATTTAGAAAATTATTTTGGTTAGATAAGGTCCACAAATAGAATATTGATGAGCTATTTAATGATTGAAGAGTCCTATTTGTATTGAAACTCTGCAAAACAGAAAATCCCTAATATGTCTCAATTGGTGTCAAGTAGGATAAGGACTCTTTAATGTGAATCGGGTCTAGCCTAGGTGACAGACTATTGTAATGGAGACATCACTCTATATGTGGGTGATTGTTTCACTTTGAGGGTTGATGGTTGTTATGAGAGAACCACCCTTGTAATCTTTTCTTCTTCAATTAATATACATTTGCAACATATTATATTTTAACCTGAGATTCTCTTTGGATTATATTTTTTTATGTCCATATTTTGTATATTGTTATCAGTTTCATGGAAATTTTATTACTTGCAATTAATGATTATATTATCCAACTTCCTTCATTTGTTGTGTTTTACTGTAAAAGTTTATGTTTAAGTCAAATTTGCCTCAGCTTCCATAAACACAGTTTTTTTTTTTAATTTAATTTCCTTAATTGACCCATGCCCAAAGGTGGTTGTCATCTCATTCTTTCACTTGTAAAATTACATAAGGATTACAAAATTAACCTTCTGATATTTTGATCATGATACAGAAAATTTTATAGATATTTTGAGAGAGCCCTATCATACTAGAAGGGCTAACTTCCAATTAAAGTTGGTTTGAAATAGTTATGTTGGGTTGATGGTTGACACAACCCAAATTTTTCCAACCCAATGATAAAATTTTGGTGCGGATACCGGGATCTGAAAAGCTCCATTTTCCGGATTTTCTTTGAGTCTCTTCATTTTGATTCCTGAGGGTAACAGGAAATCAGAGTTTTATTTTGAAGGTTGTGATATTAACTTGGTGACTCCAATCTCAAAAGATACAGAAGATCAAAGCTTCATGGTGAATCCACTGCTTGAATATTAGTAGCTTGAAGAAGTTCCAAGATGCATTCTACTGCAAGAATAATGTATGCTCCTATGGATCAGTCTCACATTTATTGTTTTCCAAATCCTATGATTTATGTTTATTGGTCAACCCATATTCCCATGTTCAATGATGAAAAGAAAGATGATGCTTGTATGCATTTGGTTAGATTCCATATACATGTATGTAGAATGAGTGTTGAGTTTCCTAAGGATTTTCTCATGAAGATGTTTATGGCTACCCTAGAAGACAAAGCTAGAGTATGGTATGAAGGGTTGAAATCAGGAAGCTGTTCTATTAAATATTTCCATAGAATATTTTTTGGACATTATGGGAAGTCTCATTCTTCATCACTAGTGTTTCAAGACTTTTGTAATATTTGGAAATGTTTCATTCAATACATTAAACGTATTGATGATGATGTAGAATGTATGGATAATGAGGAGATATTAGAAGCACTTTATGAATTTTATTCACATGCTATTTGTCATGATGATCAAGAAATTTTACAACAATAAAATGTCTCTTCTTTAGTTGAAGATGAAATGGATCAAAAATTTGACAGTCAAGTCATATTACATGAAATTTATGAGGACTTGCAGCCTTTCCAATCTATATGCAATCAAATGCATGATCCAAATCATCCAACTTGTTCCATCCCAGTGATAACAAGTAGCATTAAACTGGACATAAATTTCCATAGCCACATGCATGTAGGATTATCAGTGTGACTGGGAACCCATAGTCGCATTGAGGCCTTGGCAAGGGAGCATCTAGGGATATAGGTCAGGGGAAAAGTGAGCTGTCTTAGGGGTTGGACACCTGGAGGGGGTTGGGATACTCCTGGAGGTCCTGTGGAACCTGAGAGAAGTCAATAATATCTTAAGTTGTCAACCCCATTTCCCTAAGGTCACCTAGGAGGTTGAGTCTTATCATAGCGACCCTCAGCTCATGTTTACCCCAGGAAAGCAGATGAAAATGGGTAAATGTGGGAGGAGGCGTTACACATATGGTAGCTCCTAGTGATGCGACATCAAAATGCACATCACAAAATAAAATTTTGTGCCACATGTATAGGTAACCTATAATATTCTACCATGTCTTAGGGTTGTAAATTCATCATGTCAGACCAATCTACATGTGCCATGTCTCAGTTTTCCAAGTCATCGCAAAGACCCATTCTAATCATAATGATAAACCACTCTAAGCTTTCCATGTGTCTACCCAATCATCAACCAGATCCATTCTAGGCTAGCAATGTGACTTTGTGGGACTAAATTCACATGTTAGAGGTTTTTATCTATCATGCAGGTTGTCATATTATCTACCTTCCAATCTCTACTTTCGACTATCAAATGCATCCGACCTGTGAAACATGAACGACCTTAAATGGAGTTAGAAGCCATGTATGTTCCTTGGTTATCCAACATTGAATTGATTAATGTACCATGGAAGCACCTAAAAGGTGCACACTCTTTAAAAAATCAATATTTTCGGTTTTGTTCTATAGTCTTTGGGCCCTTCATAATTTTTGAACGTCAAATTGAAATAATGTCTCATATGGGAGGAGTTTTTAAAAGTGGGATATATTGTTGGAAGGTATCGAGGATACCTACACAATCCCGTTATTTATAAAATCATTAAGACATCATCATATTATAAAAAGATAAATAAGCTTCAAACTACCTTAAATCACTTAATGAGGATACATAAAGAATCCATCTTTCAAACTTCTTCCTTTTCCTACAATTTTTGTCTCATATATTCTCTTTGACATCAATGACATGTCATTGTCATAAATGAAAAAACTCTATAAAATCCACATAGATTTAAATGATCTTGTAATATGCTAAAAAAAAATACTAAATCAATTCTACAAATTGCAGAAACCAATTACGATCGCACAATCACATGAACAAGAAAGAGAAATAATTTCAATTGCACAACAAAAATATTTATATGGGGAAAGCATAATCTAAAAACCATTTTATATGTATATTTCATTAAGTCAAATATAAAACAATACAATTATATTTCCCTTCCTCAGAAACCTTTGCACTATATCTGACTGTCTCACACTTATCCTCACAAGTTTGGTCCAATACCTAACCAAAAAATTGCACCTGTTTGACCATCCTGGCTTACACATTCCTAAGGTATTTGATCCCCTATTAAATAGGAAATTCCCACTAAATGATTGCACAATACATCCAAGGCTTCCTAATGACCTCATGCATGAAGTGTACAATTTTATAATTATACAACTGATAATTCTCTTCCCTTTAACTTCAATCTCAACTGGGTCACTCTTAGAACTAAAATGAAACAACTATTTATAGTGAATTATCAATTATCTAATTGATCATTGCATGTGAATTAAATTGGATTTAATTCACTAGACGTCTCACTAGTTCCTTCATAAGTTAGAAATAGTTAAACTGATTTTAACTAAAATAAACAAAGTTAACTAATTACAACTCAAAATAAACTCAACCAGAGATCCTAAAATGTAGGATACACCCTACATGCCTCTAGTTTTACCCTCATCTTGAATTGACTCAGCTAACTAAGTCTTATTGACTCTATTAACTTGTACAAGATTTCATGTGATGTGGAATTAAAATTTACTTGTAGTTTAATTAAGGGGAAATTAAACTAGAATCCTTCTGGGTGCCATTTTCAATATTTCTTGTTTCCATTTTCAAAACTCCCTCTCAAAAAGAAATGAATTCAAATCTATCTCGATCTCATACATTTGGAATGTTCTGCATGCAACACTTCTCCCTAGTGTTGTTGCTAATGCAACTTCTGAAACTCAAAAGCATCCAACTGAAGCAACTGTGATTAGTATGATCTATCACTCAATTCTCTGACTTCTACTAGCTACTGCATTGACTATTGAAAAATTTGCGCTGTTGCTGACTCTACAATATGGCATTTGCACTGCTACCAACTCTGCACTCCACTCCCCGTATCTAAATGTTTCTTGTCTTTGCAGTTGTAACTTTTTAATTTGATTGCATCCCTGTCATTGGTCCATCTTGCTACTGTGTACTGTGGGACCCTGTAGCAAGGTAATGATCCATGAGACAAAAAATCTCAATGGACCCTGGCCAAATTATTGCTCTCTTGGGACTATGAATTCACATTGCCCCACCTCTTACCTGAAGGTATGGCTGCATGTGCTCCCTCTTCCCACTTGGCTCGAAATTTCCCCCTAATGGAGGTCTATGCTTGACTGGATTCCTCCACTCGGTCTCCTCTCTACTTCTCTAATTGTGGTTTCTCCACAAATTTCTGAGGCGTCTTCTGAGGACGCATGTTGAGAGGTAATTCATGCTCCCTCTCAACCACCAAGTCACTACCCTTTTCCTTTCTCCTCAAATATTTGAATACATCTTCGACCTCAAGATCATACATGTTCTTGACTCGCACACTAATCTGCTTCATCTATCCTCTAGTGATGTGTCTATGGAAAACCTTCCCTTTTCTAAATATCACATACTCTGGGCACTCTAGAAATTCAGATCTGTGCTATAACTGTCCCACAGTCAGATTTTTTTTGAAAAAAGTGTTTATTTTAAATTGACGATATCTCCCTCATATGAACTATGGTTCGACCGTTTTTTTTGAATTTGGGTGTATTTTCGCAAGGAATCCAGATCTGCTATTTGATTTTGAAAAATTTTCACAAAAAATTTCATATATGCTTTGCAAATTCACTGTCCAAAACATTCTGACTATGATACCATGTAGAAAATCTGCATAGATCCAACTTATTTTGTAATATGCTAAAACAAAATATTGAATCAATTCTACAAATTATGGGAAAAAAATTACGATCACACAATCACATGAACAAGAAAGAGAAAGAATTTCAATCGCAAAACACCAATATTTATCTTGGGAGCTCATCAACTAAAAAACATGCTATCTGTATATTGCATTAAGTCAATAATATGAAACAATACAATGCTATTTCCCTTCCTGAGAAACCTCTGCACTATGTCTGACTGTCTCACACTGATCCTGGAAATTTTGGTCCAATTCTTAACCAAAAACTTGCACTTGACTGGCCAACCTGGCTTACGCATTCCTAAGGGAATTAAGCCCCTATTAGATAGGAAATTCCCACTAATTGATTGCGCAACAAATCCAAGGAGGCATGATGACCCCATGCATTACATGTACAATTTTCTAATTATACAATTGATAGTTCTCTTCCCTTTAACTCCAATCTCAACTGAGTTACTCTTGAACTAAAATGGAAAACTATTTATAGTGAATTATCGATTATCTGATTGATAACTACATGTGAATTAAATCAGATTTAATTCACTGGACCTCTCACTAGTTCCTCCATTAGTTAGAACTAGTTAAACTAATTTTAACTCAAGCAAATTGAGTTAACTTATTACAACTGAAAATAAACTCAACTAGGAATCCTAAAGAGTAGGAGACACCCTACATGCATCTATTTTGACCCTCAAATCAAATTAACTGAGCTAAATAAGTCTTCTCGACTCATCTAAATCGTAAAAAGCTAAGAGGAGCTAATTTCTTTGTAGAAACCTCCATTTACCCATGTGAAGAAATCAAGAATGGTTTCCATCTACGCCAAAGCTCTATTGTATAAGGAAGAAAAACTCAAGTTGAACTCCACAATTTGTTAAGCAAGGGAGGAGATTATCTTCAAGTTTGACAAGGATGAATTTTTTTTTCGGAAGAATCATACACATGAATCCTTTTGGTTAAAAATAAAATCATTTTAAGGTTCATTTTTTTTCAATTTTCAATGCTTTGGTTTACAAATAAAAAAGATGGAGGAAAAATAATTTTTCCTGAATTTTTTCTTTTCTATGTGGTAAAAGTGGTGTATTTTGGATTCCATGATTTAACTATTTATTTTTCATATTAAAAAAAAAATATTTAAGATTTTAAAGAAATGAAAAATATATTTTCCATCTGGAGAGTTGGGTACTTTTAAAACAAGAGTGAAAAGTGGTTATTGAAAAATAAATTAAAGAATTGGTTAAAAGTGCTTTGGTTATTATAATTGGGTGTTTTAAGTGTTAATTATTTTTAGAATTGAAGTAGTGAGATCTATGTTAGGGTTTCAAAATCAAAGAGAATCCCTCCAATCCAAAGTGAAGGGGAGATATTAAATTATTTAGTCATGGCTTCCACCAGTAGTTAGAACTCATAGGGTCTCATTCTGAATGGTACCAACTATCTAATGTGGGAATTAAAGATGAAGTGTATTTTGAAAAATGTGTACTGTCGGGAAGTAGTATTCATAAAATATGAAGAACCAAATGCTAAATATTTAGTAGTAATGGTAAGATCCAGAATAGATGTAGTAGTAGAGAGCAAAATAAAGGATTCAAGAGCACCATGGAATCTACACAATGGAGTTGAAGGCTATATATTTCCTAATATTTCCACAAAAACCAATGCCAATCAAGCTTGGGAGATTTTGGGAAAGGAATACCAAGGTACAAAAAAGGTTAATAGTGCCAGAATTCAAAGTCTCAGGAAGAAGTTTGAAACTATGCAAATGAGAGATGTTGAATATGTATATTAATTTATGACTCAGGTCATGTAAGTGGTAAATTAGCTTAGAAATCTTGGAGAGGATGTCTAAGATCAAAATGTGTGTGAGAAATTTTTCAAAATCCCCCACCTTCATTTGAAATTATTGTGACAAACATAAAAGAAAGTAAATATTTGACCCAAATTTTAATTGAAGGACTAATAGGTTCAATTTTGAATCATGAGGCAAGAATAAAAGGTAGATATGACTCATTAGATAATTTATTCTAAATTCAACTCACAAATCAGTAAAGGAAGAGGGGAGGTTACAACCCAGTGATTGATTTAGTTTCACCATCTCCGGCAGAATCCTAGCCTCATCACAATGCACGTCTCTCTAACAACATGTCACTCAAATCAATTCCTCGATTGAAATTCCACCAGAATTTCTCTACTCAAATTATTCCTTTTCAAACACTAAGATCCGTGCTCAATTTATAGAGTTGAAGGTAGTTTTAAAATCAATGAATTTCTAATAATAGGCAAGACATGTTCCCAGTCTCATAGGTATCAAATGGACACATGTATTTGAAGTTTGACACATGTGAACCCTTCTAAAAGGCACTGGCCAAGTGGAGATTATAGAACAATGATAATTTTGCTCCCAATGTGACCAGTGCACCCTTGAATGTCGGGAAGTGCTTTGCAGAGCACCCTTGAGTGGGGTTACTTGCATATAAAATGCAATTAGTCCCTTTATAGGAAGCGTTGGTGAGCTCTCATATGATATATTATAAACTTCAAATCTTAGAAACCTTTGCAGATGAAAGTCATGGATGATTTGTCTTGTTCTTTGTCTTAGGGAATATAACAACTGAAATGATATGGGATGATAGACCATATTCACTGGTTCTAGAGATGATGTCCAATTAAGCAAGTCATTGGGAATGGTGCCCAAATTGACCTATAACAGTGAAGATTGCAGTTACCAAATTAAAAGGCCATGCAAAATTGTGAGAAAGTTTTCAACCAATGCTTATGAAATTGAGTTTCCAAAAGGAGTTGGAATATCACCTATCTTCAATGTTGCAGATTTATACCCATATAAAGAAACAGAGTCATAGTTATAGGATGAACCCACAGGAGATGAATTTCAAACTTTAAATTGGGAAGAACAAATGCCAAAGACAATCAAGAAAGAGGTGGAAGCTGCTCTGGAGAAAAGAGTATCCAAAAGAACCAGAGGACAGGTTTATTTTTAGTATCTAGTCAAATGGAAGGGACAACTAATGGAGGATGCTAGTCGGTTGAAAATAGCAGAATTACAGAAGTATGGAGTGTTAGCACTCAAATCTACCTCAGGCTGAAATGAAGTAAAACTCAAGGCTACATCAAACCACGCTCAGCCTCGTAGCTAGCCCTACGAGGACAGGAGAGGGCTCTCTCCGTCAATCTCGAGAAAATAAGCAATAGGATGCGAGATGACTTACAATAAGAACTGATTTTAGGCTAGTAAAGAGATAGGTACTTCGATATGATGTGGCCAAGGAGCTTTCCTTCATCCATGGCGAAAAGGCTCTTCTTTGGATTCAGCGAAATGCCATATTTTCTGCACTTCTGGAAAACAATTTTCAAATGATATACTCATTAGAATTGGAAAACACAGTTAGATCATCAAGGTAAACAACCAAAAACACATCTTTCTCATTAGCAAAAGCCATGTCCATTGCACGCTGAAAGGTAGCGCCTGCATTCTTTAAACCGAACGACATCTTTGCGTAATGAAATGTTCCCCAAGGAGTGGTGAACGCAGTCTTGTCACGATCATCTTCCTGCACTAAAATCTGATTATAACCTGAGTATCCGTCGAGTAGTGACATCCTTGATGCTCCAACTACTCGCTGCAATATGTGATCCATCTTTGGCAGCGGATAATTGTCCTTTAATGATACCTTATTCAGATTTATGAAGTCAATACATAAACGGATCTCACCTGTCTTCTTTCTCACGGGCACCAAGTTTGATATCCAATCTGAAAATCGAATAGGCACAATGATTACTGACTTATACAACCTATTTACCTCTTTTTCGATCGATGGTAGCAGCTTTGGATTGATCCTCCTCAACTTTTGACGAAAAGGCTTCTGATTTGGTTTGATGGGAATAGTATGCTGGATGATATTGGTATCATATGTTTTAAGATCTGAATAATCCCACGCAAACACATCAGAAAATGAAGATAACAATTTTACATATTCTGCTCTTACCTTTGGTGACAATGACTTTGACAATTTCACCATCTTGGGATTCTCAGCTGTTCCAATATTTACCTCTTCGACACCTTTCTCTGTTGGCCTCAATGTAGGCTTACGAGCTACATCATCTTGATCAAACAACTCTTCCAAAGGAATCAATCCTTTAGGAATGATGTTATCCTTCAGTTGCAGCACATCCATTTGATTTATCTGTATGTCATCAATACCATCATCAAATTCTGTATCTATGGAGGTATCTTTAAACTTACCCTTATTCTGCAGAAATTCACTAATCTCTCATCATCCTCAAAAACTTGCCAACATCGCTGATTGTCTGGAACGGTGGGCCGGTGTTTCACATGTATCTCAAACTTGTTGCTGGAATTCATTGGAATCTTAAGATTTCTTGCTGCCTTAGCAAGTCCATCAGCAACACCATTTTGTATGCGGGGCACACATGTCAAAGTATAATCAGAAAATAACTTCAGAATATCCAAAACTGCATTTCGGTAAGCCCTCATGCGAGGATGCTTAGCCTGAAACTCACCTTTAACTTGCTTTATCACTAATTCTAAATCACCATATACCGCAATCCTTTTCGCATTCAGCTTCTTGAGAATCTTAAGGCCAGCAATAAGAGCCTCGTATTCCGCTTCATTGTTAGAACAATCGAATGCAAGCTTGTAAGAACACACTCTCACATTGCTCGGAACTTTATCAGGAGCGAAAAATGGACTTCGAATCCACACACCAATCCCAGCACCATCGCTGCCCACTGCACCATCAAAATCCATGGTCCAAATACCATCTTCATCGTCCTCTAAATGCTGAAACTGTGTCGGCTCTGTTTTTCCTGTTTGCTGCCCATTGTCTTCAGCTGATTGCTCCAAAACAGCTTGTTTTTCTCTTCTTTCTTTCTGCAAAACTTCTCTAAAATTCTCATTTATTTCTGGTATGTCTTCTGCCTGAACTAATTGACTTTATACATCATTAAAACTATCATCAAGCAACACAAACGACTCTAAATCAGTATGTACATAATTCACAGGATGATTGACTGGCTTCTCTTTTCTAGTTATCATGTATTTCATCTTATGCTCACGATACAACTTTCTCATTTGACCGAAGACTGGAATTGTAGCATAAGAGAAATCTAATTGAAGTGTACCTTTCAACTTTGCCCCCCAAGATCTTGCAAGGAGCATCCCAAAACGTGGAGGAATGTCAGCAACCACCACATCCATCAAAACATTCTTTGCTGGAATTTGATCTAAACTTACCACCAAATCTTTGATGAGTCCTATACACTTTACCCGGCTGGAATCGAATGAATACAAATCATGATACTCTCTTGTAATGTCTAATCCCAACTTTTCCATGATTGCCTTTGGCATCAAATTATGCGAAGCACCCGAATCGAGCATGGCATTATGCAATATATATTCATGCAACCTCAAACTGATGTAAAAAGGAGGAACATTACTGTCAGGAGACTCACCATTCAATGCAGGCCCAAAAATCAATTCCGGCTGATCATCCTCAACATTTACTGTGTCAATCATTGGATCAAAGTTCAGAATTTTGGTGACTTGACTCCGGTAGCTGCTGTTCTTCATAATCTCCGTCAAAGGAATGGATATTTTCAGTTTGGAAATTTCATTTTCCAAGCTAAATGCTGAAACCTTCTCGACCTCTTTAACTGGAATTTCCTTCCTTTCAGCCTTGTCTTTCACTATACTTGACTGATTTACCTTCTCAGCTGAAGATACTTTACTTGCTGCGGGGTCAATTGTCTCTTTCCCTCTTTTCTGTGGTATTGGTGAATCTGTCTTTGGTGCTGAAGCTTCCTTTCTTTTCTGAATGGGATTTATAGGCACATCTCGATTTCTCAATGAATATTGTTTCTGCTGAGCAGTCAATGCATTCAAATATCCTCTTTGGTATTCATCTGACTCTTCCTCTAAATCAGCATCATTTGTTAGGATAAAATCCTCATCTTTTTGAACAACTGAACTTTCACCATACTCCTCTTCCTCGGTAATATAAATAGGCAAATCGTCGGGAGTGAAGAAATGATTTTGCTCACCTGACACATCATCATCATCATCGGAATCATGACTCACAAAATTCTGCAAAAGAGGAGTCTTAACTTGCTGTTGGGCTGCTGGCTCTTGAGCTCTTTGTTCACGCTGCTTAATTCTGAATTGTGGCTGCTGCTGGCCACGAAAATTTGGATTCCGAAACTGTGTTTCTGCCTTGTCAAGATTTATTCTTCTTAAAGCCTTTTCCAACTCACGAGCTAAGTGCTGTTCTGATATAGATGTAGAAGGCTCTTCCTTTATTGTCACTCTTTTCTCTGCTTTCAACCATGCTCTTTTATCATTCAGATTTGCCTCAACACTAACAGCGACCTTCTGCATATCTTCTAAAGTAGGTGGATCTCTATCACGAAGGGAATAAGCCATCTCCGGATCAAAGCCATCCGGGAATTTAAGGAGAGCAGACTTTTTAGACGGTCTCAAGTCATCTAGAATAGCATTATACACTGTATTGAATCTAATGATATAATCCTGAACAGACTCACCAGGATTACGTTTGAGGTTTGTATATTCTGAAGTAATCTGCAACGGATCCTTTTTCATCTCCCATCGATCTAAAAACTGCCTTTGAAGTTCTGCCAATGTATCGATGCTTCTTTGTGGCAAGGCTCTGAACCATTTCCTTACCTCTCCTCCAAAGGTTTGCACAAAAAGCCTCATAGTCACATTTTCTTCATCAATCTCGAAACGATCAAAGAAATCTGCCATATTGTCTACATGCTGTTGTGCAGGAAGACTCTGCGGAGTGCCATCAAATGTCGGGATCTTGCTCTGATAGTCTGCGGGCATATCATTCAACTGCTGGGGTAACACAAGAGGTGCAAAACGAGCAGCCATAGCTCTTGGTGGATTGAAAACAATCTGTTGTCGAGGAGATACAGGAGGAGTAGGAGCAGTAGGTCTATGAGATGTATTAAATGGAAACGGAGAAATTACTATTGATTTGCTGATCAGAAAACTCAAGCTGAACCGGAATGGTAGGGACAAAAGGAGGTTCAGTAGGGATCCGTGAACTTGATGCAATTTCAGATGGGTCAAGAACTTGTGAAGCAGATTCAGTAAATTCAAAAGTGTTAGTGTCCTCAATAGAACTTTGCAACTGTCTATCCAAGTATTGTGAAACAAATCTATATTGCAAATCTTCAGTAAACAATGGATCTGGGACTAATCTTGACAATTCAGTTTCGGAAAAATTCACAAACAAGGATGTTTCAAACCGTGCATCAAAGGGGATTTCATCAACATATATGATTTTGACAGGACAGGATGCAGATCGGGTAAGCCCTCTGGAACTCTCAAAACTCAATTGGCTTTCTCTTTCAGAACTCTCTTGGCTCCCTTGTTTTCTAAGGGTCCTTGGAATCAGATTCGGATTTTCGAAGATTGTTGGTGGATCAAGGTCAGGATTCGCCCTAGTATTTCTTCTTGAAGCCAGTGTATTGATCTTCTCGGAAAACAAAAATTACAAGGAACACAATCAATTATTTTCAGCCTTTCGACTTCTAGACTCAATCATCCAAAAGGTCTAGAACGAATAAGTATACTGGGGTGATTTACAAATCAAGTACTGAACACACAAGCTTACCGAAGATCGACTGAAGCAGCGTTTATCTACTTCCGCTTATGCATAACAAAAGCGTTTCGAAAGCTACCTGGCGTGGCTTCAGACTCCGTCTAAGACTCGTGGAACAAACACATCAACAAGCAAACCATTGAGATTTCCCCAGTATGGTCGCCACTATGTTAGCACTCAAATCTACCTCAGGCTGAAATGAAGTAAAACTCAAGGCTACATCAAACCACGCTCAGCCTCGTAGCTAGCCCTACGAGGACGGGAGAGGGCTCTCTCCGTCAATCTCGAGAAAATAAGCAATAGGATGCGAGATGACTTACAATAAGAACTGATTTTAGGCTAGTAAAGAGATAGGTATGTTTGGTTTTTGGTTTTTTGGGTTTTCGCTGGAATAATGGGAAAATAAATTTTGGGTCCGGGGATAAGGTCAGACCTTTGCAGAGTTCAAGCTGGGGCGAGGTAGGTGACGATCTTGATGCTTTAAATTGAATTTATGGATAGATTAGACCGACGAGGAGCTGAAGAGGGCAAAGAAGAACTTGGATCCTCTCCAAACACATGAAAACATATAGAACTAACTGAATTCAAAGGCTAAGCACTGTAAACAATGGATTCAACCTTAATCACTAATTCAACTTCGTTCAGAAGCATAATGAAACGATGGCATACATTAAACATGAAGAAACTTACAGTAAACAAAGGAGAAACATCATCAAGAACAGAACACCACAAGGATCCCAACAAGTGCCGCAAAACCCCTGATCTTTCCTTAGCCAAAATATGAAAAATATGTACAATGGTATCAAAAGTATCCCAAGAGTCCCACCTCTCCAACCTCTGAAAATGATTGAGAAATTACAATATATAGATCACTCTAACACCTTTCCCCACCTCTAGGGGTCGAATTCCCTCTTCAGGGATCAGTTTCAACCAATTCTAATCATGGAACTACAATCTAGGCGGCTAACAACTTGCCTCTAAAAGAGTGGAAACTGATCCATTACATGATTTTTTACTCATTTGAGAGTGAATCTTCTAGAAGAGATAAAAACAAGCCAAAGTTACATACCAAACATGAATTTACATCATAACAACCCAAAAATTCTACCCATAAGCAAAAATGGTCCATAATAGGCGAAATACTGAGCTGGCAGCTGAAAACTCAGAAAAATCTCTAGGTGGGTCGCTCCTGAACTGCGTGGGTCGCTCATGTTCCAGGCTGATTTTGAGGTATCTCCCAACATCCAAATTGAGCTCATGATAGCTCGTTGGAAAGCCCTGGATGTCTAATTTCCAACCCAAGTGGAAGTTCTGAAGTTGGAGTTAATTTGACCCTCCAAAACCTCATTCTCCCAGAGGTACTTCCTGCTGGTGCAAAATGTGGCAGCAAGGTGGTTTTCATGGTGTTTTTGAGCTGTTTGACCATCCAGATTTTGTTGAAATGCTAAGTTGACTTCAGAGGATGCATAATTAACCATGAAAAATCCAAAAATGTAAAAATCTCCTCCAGCAAGTGTCTCAAAAAATGCGAGCGCATGAGCGCGCGACCCACGTAGCTGCAAAACCTGTTTTTAAGACCAAAAATTTGAAAATGACAAAATTTTCTCCCAATTTGCCCAAATTTGGAGCGGAGGTCCTCCATCAGCATGCTTGCCCAGTTGATGAGCCTCGTACGTCTGAGTGGATTAGGCCTTTTCCGCCGTCGAAGTGCCTTGCGCAACCTCCTCTTCATGATCCTCATCCTCGCTTTGCAAACATGCATGCGAGCCCAGTAATGGCCTTTCATGTGGCGAAGCATGTCTTTGTCTTGGTTGGCCTTCGCCAACAGCTTCTCCAGATGTATATTCACCCGCGTGAGTACAGTATCTCTGTCAGCTGGTGTCATGTCACCGGGCCTCTTTCGATTCCACTGCCTGTCCTCACGGATTTGGCGCACCTCATAAATTGTGAGCTCATCCTCGAGCTGTTTGTTGCGCTGCTCCAAATAGTTAATCACCCACTGAGCCTTCTGCAATTGGTCTTTCAGCTGGTCATTCTCGGCCCTCTGCTCCTGGATGACTTCCCTCAGCTTCGAGCTAGGGGAGCTCGTATCAACATCAATGACTGTCAAATCTGTGTCCCGGCCTCCTGATGGGCCTTCATCATCACTTGGGCCTCTTGCCACGTCTTGTACTGTCACACCTGCTTGAAGAAGAAAAGGAATAACCTCCACATCCGTACAGGAATATATACTACGCAAGGTGGCCGATGAAGTCGCGGGACCTCCACCTGCGTGGAGAATAGTAAGCAGGTATCCCTGACCATTGAAAAATAAGGAGACCTGGCCTCGCTGATATGTCTGAACCAAAGGAGTGATGATATGCTCAACCTCAAGCATGTCCGGCTGGTGTGAGGGCTCTCCTGCATCATAAACTGCCTCGGGAGGCTGCTGTGGCACTCTGAAAAAGTCTCTAGAAATGAAATCCTCCCAAGTGATGCCCTGCTCTGCCAACTGTTGAGACACCAAGATTTTGATCAAAGCGAAATGATATATACTCCTGTACTGCTGCACTGGGCTCGTCTTCTTCTGCACAAATGTAACCATCCTCTCTATGTTGCGGTGTATGAAATACGGAATATTCATCATACGCACCCTTGTGAAGTGCATCAGCAAACGAACATGATATGAGAAAAGACGAGTATACCTGCCCTCACAACTAAAATACTGAATGATGAGCCTCATGAGTGGTGCATACTCATCTCTCAAGAATCTGAATGGAAAAACTCTGCTCAAGTAAGCCACATATCCAGTTTTAATGTATGGCTCATAGTGAAATTTCTCTAACTGCTTACCCTTGCTCCATTCCTCGCCTATGTTTGGTATGCCAGTGGCTTGAGCAATAGTCAAAGGTGATACAATGAAATCAACCCCAGCAAGGTTTACCCGATCACCCTGTAAATGAAGAACAAACAGTCGTGCTAATTCACGATGAGGTCGGGTTTGTACAACCATCTCACAAAATCGGAAACATGACAAGAAACGAAAACAATCCATAGCTAATGGACATGCCTGCAACGGAGCCAAAGAAGTAGGCTCCTCTCTGCGATGATCACCACTTCTATTTTCTCTGCGGGAACCCCGTGGCACATTACCTTCAGCCACCGAATCACTGCCTGACCCTGGCTCATATTCTGACTCTGTCTCTGACATATCTCTGATCAAGCTTTTGGCAATGTGTATGCTGATATGAATGCAGTGAAAGCAAAATTAGGATGTATGTTTTAACACCCAACCAATATTCCCACCGTCAAAGCACCATCAAGGAATCAAATCATGGATAAAATCTCTGTTTTAGATGGATTGGAAAAAGGCACAATCTCTGTTTTGAATGCAAACTAAATTTTGACCAAATAGGAGCAGGCAACCTTCAAAAGTTTGAACACATCTAGTCAAAGGAGAGCATGGCATTAATAGTAATATGTTTGTCTATGAGTAATGATCATAAAGGTTTCAATGGGCAATTTGAAACAAAGTTATGAGCATATTTTTACATTGGGCAGTGAGACTCATTACAAACACAGTCAACATGGCACAAAGGGTTTTATCATGGTATAATAATAGCAATGGTTAATATGGCTAAATGGGCATGAGAGCAATATGATTTTAATGTTATATGGAAGGCTGAACATATCACTGCTTTAAGATAGCAAACACATTCTTTCCACCATTCATTTTCATTTCAAAGCCTGAAACCAATAATACTATGACTGTGGGGTTTTAAATCCTCCATCTGAATATTTGAAACCACCAATGATGCCACAAATGCGTTCAAAAACATCAAACAATGGATAGAAACCTGTTCGAAGGCAGCTTGAGTCGATTCCAAGCCAAACTGGGCGCTCAAACTAAATTTCGAAACCCTGTGTCTGCGTGGGTCGTGCAGCCTCTGCGTGGGTCGCTCGGCCCAGGTGGGTCGCGCACCTTTCAAACTTACACTGCTGAACTGACTCTACATGGGTCGCGCTGCCCAGGTGGGTCGCTCTGCCTCCACGTGGGTCGCGCAGCCCCAAAACTCTGTCCACGCACTTCAAAACTCTGAAATCGGCCCTCCACTTTGCAAACACGATTTGGGAGCTATGAATTGGTTCAAATGAAACTTGTTTGGCCTTTATACATGTCACAAATATCTTCACAATCAGATTTTATTTCAAATCAAACTTCAAACCCATATTACAAATGTTTTTTGTAATTTCACTTTTGGCTTTTCAAATACAAACTTCCTTTGGATTTTTTGAGGTCGATACTAATGATTTTGCTGTCTTCTTGCAGGGATATGGCTATCTTGGCTAGAGAAAAGACCAGGGGTCTGCTTTTGACAATGTCTTCATGGCGGAACAATTACAATTTATTACAAAATGATAATGACAAATTTCTAGTTCCAAAACAGAGTTTTGGACTAGAAATATATTTTTTTTTTTAAATGTTGATGATAATAAAATAAAAATCACAAGTACTAGACTTTCCTCACCTTGCAAGCTTTATGACTAGTATATAAATGACTCAAAAACCCTAGACACCAAGACCTAGGACACTTATTGACATTTTTAATGACCATATATATAATGACAATAACTATGAATATTTTTTTGAGGAAAATTTTTTAAAATAGCGCTGCAGGTATAAACATGAGGAAACATAGGACGACAGACCCCTTCGTCAGTTCATGGAGTACATCCTGAAAGTTTGATGAATGATTTTTTTCTTCCCCGGGAGTCTGATGTAGGAGCATCCAGACTTAGCCAGCAATTTGATTGGATGTTCACATGTTGTGGCTAAACATGAGGTGGATAAATATTGGCCATTAATATTTTACTTAATTTTAAATGAGAGGATTTAGTTTGTTTGGATTTGTTAGATTAATTAGGAAATAAAATAAGAAATTTGTTCCTCCTTGCGTGGAGATTAAGCCAAGTAGGCTAAAAAATGAGAAATAGGATAGCATTTATTTGTGGAATGGATTCAACAGAAATCTATTTTAAGGAAAAGGACCGCTTTGGATTTTTTTTATATAAAAAATGTGTGAAATAGGTGAAACAGAGAGGGAGTGAGCGGGAGTTTAGAAACAAAGAGTTGGAAAATGGATGTAATCAAGTCTTGAAGGACCAAAAACTCTATAATTTCTACTTTAGGAATAATATATTGAAGTGTGGTATGGAAATCATGTTTTCTGGTGTAGAATTTGTTTGAAATTCTTGAAAAACCAATCCTAAATATACTGTGATAAAAAAAAAAGAAAACTTTCTTTTGGAACTTGGTGTTTCAACCAGAACTGTGAATCAGATACACACTATGAAAAGATTAAATGGCTTTCCAAGATGAATGGTATATCCCATAGCTAGAAGGCAGTGCGTGGTATTGGTTCAAAGTGTGCAATTAACCTATAGAAGTGACACGTACACTAGAAAATTTGGCGAAAATTCCGACGGCCAATTCGTCGCTATTCCGACACATAGTCGTCGCAAGAGCGACAGTTCGAGGGCGGACAAAACATGGTTTGTCATGCCGTCGCAGTTCCGACGCACCTAAAAAGTGTCGCACTATCGACACTTCTTCCATCGCTTCCGAACAAGCGTCACTCTTCCGACGTCTCACGAACCGTCGTGCTTCCAACGTTTGTAAACGGTCGCACTTCCGACGAAATGTGGTCCGACGTTTTGAACGTCGCTCTTCCGACGTTTGTAAACAGTCGCAATTCCGACGCAGCGTGGTCCGACATTTTGGATGTCGCTCTTCCGACGTTTGTAAGATGTCGCAATTCCGACGAAATGTGGTCCGACGTTTTGAACATCGCTCTTTCGACGTTTGTAAGCTGTCGCAATTCCGACGAAATGTGGTCCGACATTTTTATATTGTCGCTCTTCCGACGTTTCTGAGTTGTCGCAATTTCGACGTCTACAAGGTGTCGGTATACCGACAGTGGGTTCAATTTAAAAAAAAAAATGAAACTTTAAAAGACAATAAACGTTGTTTTGAATATATTATATGAAGTAAAACAGTCCATGAAGTCATTACATTTTCACATATGAAGATTGGAACCCAAATATCCATCCAGAAAAGTGGAAGTCCCACCCCATACAATGATATAAAAATACCCCATGTCACATACAGGGACATGATATAAAACCCAATAACGGTCCACATGGAGATTATCGACAAATCTGAGAAAGCATCCAAATATGCCCGAGGCATCTATAAGAAAGTGAAATAGCAGTATGTAGAATAGTAAAGCAACAGATAGAGTACCGACGTCCATTGTTCCAAATACAAATTAAAGTACCCAAAATCCTTGAACAGAGAAAAACGCTAATCATGTGAGGAGTGTGATATGTCCAAAATATAAAAAGACCATCATACCATATCAATAAACTAGCAACATAGACCAGCATCACTAGTTTTGAAGGCAGAGTGATAAACATTAATCATTTTTTTTTCACAAGAGAAAAAACGTTGTTTTGAATATATTATATGAAGTAAAACAGTCCATGAAGTCATTACATTTTCACATCCGAAGATTGGAACCCAAATATCCATCCAGAAAAGTGGAAGTCCCACCCCAGACAATGATAGAAAAATACCCCATGTCACATACAGGGACATGATATAAAACCCAGTAACGGTCCACATGGAGATTATCGACAACCTGAGAAAGCATCCAAATATGCCCGAGGCATCTATAAGAAAGTGAAATAGCAGTATGTAGAATAGTAAAGCAACAGATAGAGTACCGACGTCCATTGTTCCAAATACAAATTAAAGTACCCAAAATCCTTGAACAGAAAAAAACGCTAATCATGTGAGGAGTGTGATATGTCCAAAATATAAAAATACCATCAGACCATATCAATAAACCAGCAACATAGACCAGCATCGCTAGTTTTGAAGGCAGAGTGATAAACATTAATCATTTTTTTTTCACAAGAGAAAAAATGCTGTTTTGAATATATTATATGAAGTAAAATAGTCCATGAAGTTATTACATTTTCACATCCGAAGATTGGAACCCAAATATCCATCCAGAAAAGTGGAAGTCCCACCCCAGACAGTGATAGAAAAATACCCCATGTCACATACAGGGACTTGATATAAAACCCAGTAACGGTCCACATGGAGATTATCGACAAATTTGAGAAAGCATCCAAATATGCCCGAGGCATCTATAAGAAAGTGAAATAGCAGTATGTAGAATACTAAAACAACAGATAGAGTACCGACGTCCATTGTTCCAAATACAAATTAAAGTTCCCAAAACCCTGCAACAGAGAAAAACGCTAATCATGTGAGGAGTGTGATATGTCCAAAATATAAAAAGACCATCAGACCATATCAATAAACCAGCAACATAGACCAGCATCGCTAGTTTTGAAGGCAGAGTGATAAACATTAATCATTTTTTTCACAAGAGAAAAAACGTTGTTTTGAATATATTATATGAAGTAAAACAGTCCATGAAGTCATTAAATTTTCACATATGAAGATTGGAACCCAAATATCCATCCAAAAAAGTGGAAGTCCCACCCCAGACAATGATAGAAAAATACCCCATGTCACATACAGGGACATGATATAAAACCCAGTAACGGTCCACATGGAGATTATCGATAATCTGAGAAAGCATCCAAATATGCCCGAGGCATCTATAAGAAAGTGAAATAGCAGTATGTAGAATAGTAAAGCAACAGATAGAGTACCGACGTCCATTGGTCCAAATACAAATTAAAGTACCCAAAATCCTGCAATAGAGAAAAATGCTAATCAGGTGAGGAGTGTGATATGTCCAAAATATAAAAAGACCATCAGCCCATATCAATAAACCAGCAACATAGACCAACATTGCTAGTTTTGAAGGCAGAGTGATAAACATTAATCATTTTTTTTTCACAAGAGAAAAAATGATGTTTTGAATATATTATATGAAGTAAAATAGTCCATGAAGTCATTACATTTTCACATCTGAAGATTGGAACCCAAATATCCATCCAGAAAAGTGGAAGTCCCACCCCAGACAGTGATAGAAAAATACCCCATGTCACATACAGGGACTTGATATAAAACCCAGTAACGGTCCACATGGATATTATCGACAATCCGAGAAAGCATCCAAATATGCCCGAGGCATCTATAAGAAAGTGAAATAGTAGTATGTAGAATAGTAAAGCAACAGATACAGTACCGACGTTCATTGTTCCAAATACAAATTAAAGTACCCAAAATCCTGCAACAGAGAAAAACGCTAATCATGTGAGGAGTGTGATATGTCCAAAATATAAAAAGACCATAAGACCATATCAATAAACCAGCAACATAGACCAGCATCGCTAGTTTTGAAGGCAGAGTGATAAACATTAATCATTTTTTTTTTTCACAAGAGAAAAAACGTTGTTTTGAATATATTATATGAAGTAAAACAGTCCATGAAGTCATTACATTTTCACATCTCAAGATTGGAACCCAAATATCCATCCAGAAAAGTGGAAGTCCCACCCCAGACAATGATAGAAAAATACCCCATGTCACATACAGGGACATGATATAAAATCTAGTAACGGTCCACATGGAGATTATCGACAATCTGAGAAAGCATTCAAATATTCCCGAGGAATCTATAAGAAAGTGAAATAGTAGTATATAGAATAGTAAAGCAACAGATAGAGTACCGACGTCCATTGTTCCAAATACAAATTAAAGTACCCAAAATCCTTGAACAGATCAAGAAAAACGCTAATCATGTGAGAATTCAAAGTAAAGTTAATCTATTAACATTGCTAATAAAATTACACCGAAGTCAAAAACATTGCCTGGCCATACTCATGGCAAATTTGTCATCAAAAAATCAAAAAATTAAGAAGACTGCCCTCATACGGGGAAACCAGTCTTGAACGTTTAATTTACAGAATTCAAAAATATTACAAAGGTCCAACACAGTAAAATAAACTAAAAGCAGCCCAATTAAGTGGGCCTGCTAAGCAAGAAAAAAAAATTAACCAAACTACTCCTCCGGTGGTTCCTCCACGATTTGGCACCATCCTTCGGAAGGTCCAGGATCGCTAGGTGCTACCTCCACATGCATGCCACGGCTCCCCTCCTGAAGGCCCGAATGCTGGCCGGCTTTTTCCGAGCTCAGACCCACCGGACGGGTGCATTCTTCCTCCGTTTGGGCCTCCTCGTGGAAGACCACAGTGACTAAAGCCGTGATTCGCGGGCGGTTGAGAGAGAAATTAAAGTAAAATTTCGCAGTGCGCGTTGTGGGATAAGGTGAACTAGCGGTGGGGAAGCGAGGAGCAGGGGAATCCATACGGTGGCCAGATCCTACAACCCGACCCCACCCACTCCTAGTATTTGGATATCAACCTGCATAATAATCACTGGACTAGCCGGAAGTCGACTCTGTTGAGGGGCTGGAGGGAGCCCGCAGGGGTTGACCTCTAGTGCTCCCCCTGCGGCAACGCATCCTATGACGCACGTGAGGCATGGGTGCAGTCTCAGGCGCAGTGGGCACAAGAGGAGACAGAGAAGCAGAATTCCAATTAACAGAGGAAGACAGACAGAGACAGAACCGAGAGAAATGTAGATATGTTGCAAGGTCTAGGCAGCAGTTCAGCTGGCCACTTCTCCTTATCGTCACAGTTAGCAGGCAGTGTAATCCAACAACCGGCTCGTCTGAAAAACCATAGCTAAACGAGATTTTGTCGACCTAACTACAATACAATCAAAGGACGTCTGTCATAATTAATCTCTGATCATTAATAATGAGAGCCGAAGGCCGGATCATATTGGAGCATGCGGAATCGCTAAGAGGAATGGAGGTCCGATCTTGAACAGTGTTAAAAATTAATTAATGCGGATTTGATGTGAAAACTTAATTGAACAACGTTAAATTTTAATGCGATTGATATGAAATCGCCATATCCATGTCCCATCGCCTTAAATGCCATCGAATGCACCCGCAGCCGGGAGCAGGGCAAGTTTTTATTGAGGACACATGGCAGAAATTGATTGGAGCGGATCTTTTTTTGGGCCGCTCGCGTAGTGGAAATCCGGACCCGAAAAATATTAGGGCGAATTTGATAAGAAATTTGCGTCACAACTCTCCCTCCATACGCCAGCCCAACTTTGGACCCGAAAAATATTAGGGCGGAATTCATTTGGTTTTCGCGTCACAAAATTGGCCGACGTCAGCAGGCTATTTTGGAACACGAATTTGGTTTGAATTATGGTTTATCGCCGTTTGAAGTCCGGCGGGCTCGACTTAAGAAAAATTTTGTTTGATCCCATATTATAAAATTTGTGTTGGTTTTCTTTGATAATGCACATATTTATAATAAATCATGGGAATACCACACTAAACATGTGGAAAAGTTATATAAAGAATTATTGAGAACAATCATTTTTATGTAAAAATATCCAAATGTGCTTTTGGGAAATAAGAATTCGAGTATTTGGTTCATATTGTTTTAAAGGAAGGAGTGAAGTTGGAGCCTCAAAAGATGCAAGCTATTACAAAATGACGTATTCCTAAGAAAATCAAGGTTCTTAGAAGATTTTTAAGACTTACATGATATTATTGATAATTTGTTAAGAATTATGCATGCATTTCAAGTCCACTCACATATCTCTTGAAGAAAATATTATTTATATGGAATGATGAGGCTACTTTGGCATTCTCTCTTTTAATGGATGCCATGTCTTCTACACCAACATCGGTTGCACCTACTTTTGGTAAAACATTCATAGTAGAGTGTGAGGCATTAGGACAAGGAATTTACGTAACATTAACACAATAAGGGATATCATTGGCTTTTAAAAGCAAGGAATTCAAAGAAAATATTTGGTGAAATTCAAGGAATTCACTTTTGTTAATAGGTTTATGTCACACGATGATGCAAGGGCATTAGGCACTAGCCAACAATGTAGGAGGTTTTGTCCACATGTTGTGGCTAGGAGGGTTCGAAAACATTTGAGTTGTAACAGCTAGGTGTCAATACCTCAACTGACTGTATTACTTAGACTAGTTAGAGTTGTAGGAGTCGAACAGTTTCAGTTAGTTGAATTATTATAATTAGACCTTTCAATTTCTAGAACGGTCCTCTCAGAGGAACTGAAGAGCCATATGTTATGTATATAAATTGTAATTCCTCGGATGAATAAAATTAGAGAGGGAAGAGGAGAGTAGAGAGGGGATTTCTGCAATAAACCTCTATGTGTGAACAATTGTTTCCAGTTAAATGATTTCCAAGCTTAGTTGCCATTGAATTATCTCGAACTGCTAATTGTGAAGAATTGTTTAACTATGAGGCGATTGGGTACTGATAATTCCATTATTTTGTCTTTGAATTCCCGTAAATTGTTGGATAACCCTGTGAACTCACCCCACCCGAAGGTGAGGTCTGTGTAGAGAACCGGGGTCGTGAAAACTGTTCAAATATAAAAATCTCGCTTAATAAAGAGACAAAATTGTTGTGCTTTCGGAACCTAACCCAAGGATTGGACATGAGTTAACAAATAAAAGGATAGCGGAACCATACTTGCACCCATGGTCAAGCCCTCTACCAAAAC
This sequence comes from Pinus albicaulis, assembly GCA_034641835.2. Classification (NCBI taxonomy): domain Eukaryota; kingdom Viridiplantae; phylum Streptophyta; class Pinopsida; order Pinales; family Pinaceae; genus Pinus; species Pinus albicaulis. The sequence continues at coordinate 645,414 of CM076581.1, read as the reverse complement.
CATGAGCGGAATCACAAAAGCGGGTTGCCCATATCGCACCGCTTTTGCGGAGTAGGCGGTATTTCCTATTCGCGAGCGATTACATAGGGAATGCGACACGTGGCAAAGTGACCCCCGGAAAACCACCGTTTAACCCGCGCCATCGCACGTTAAAGCCCGACGTTGGAAGCCGAGATAAATTTCCAAGAGTCGTTGATTTGGAGAAGGGCCATCGAACGATGGTCACACGTTGAACTTGCCCGGAGGTTAACTAAGGTGTGCAGAGGATAGCCAGGTACGATACGAGTGTTTGATTGGTTATTGATATATATAGGTGGGGCCGGAGTATAATGAAATTTTTTAATTAAACGATTGGCGGATAATTAGCATAAGTCTGGAACATGATTGTTGTAAGGCTGGGTGGTGAAATATAGAGCCGAAAGTTCATTACAAGTTATTTATTTAAAAAGAAACGTGGAGTATAAATACAAAGTGTTGAAAGTTAAACATTGGTTATAAGGCTTGGAGATAATATAAAGTTGGGAAAATAAATTAAAGTCCAACCATTGTGGATAGTATTTATTTATCAAATTCTACGAATTTGATAAATAAACCCGAAGAAATAAGAAGTCAATTAAGACTCAGGCTGGAGGAAAAGAATGGGGTAAACCAAGGGAAAATGCTGACAGAGCGATTGTAAACACACCATCTCTCCTTGGGGGTCCAATTTTAGTTTTGTTGCGTCACACGATGATCTCTCTTCTCTGGCATTTACTTGTATTGAAGATCACTATTCTAGGAATAAGGAGTTATTTTCTCCAAAAATAACCCTAGCCAAACATTGACAATGCATCAAGGATATATTTCTATGCTTCATAAGCACATTTTTTCTACTTCTAAATCATGTCTTGGAAGTGGTTGTTTTGCTGGAAATTATTCACCAGTTGGTTTCATACCAAAGTCTTTCTCACATTTTCAGCATCCAATACATGAAAAAGATAATGGTTTAAAACAACATAAATATTTGAAATTTTGCAAGAATTGTCTGGCACACTTTGAATATGAATTTTGAAGTCAAGTGCATGATCTTGTATAGGATCAAGTGTCATTTTGAATACCAAATGTTTCACAAGAAACTTCTCAACATGCTACCCTGCAGTAAGGATTAAATGACAATATTGCATCAACTATTTCCATAATAAAAGTGCACCTCGGCCATAAGACTAAACAACTACAAATGTTGTAGATCTAACAAGACCACAAAATCAAATGTATTCCACAAGGCCAATATTGTATGAAAAATGAAAAGGAGTTTGCAACCAAAAATACCTTAGGCAACTAATTCAATTAGATACACCAAAACATCAGCAAAAAGGAAAACCAGCCTACTCAAAAGGCAAGCGTTTACCTCCTTTGACAAAATTTTGAGTTCCGAAACAAGGGCCTTTATTGTCTTGTCAATGCCCCTAGTAATTTGAATGGGGTTTGCACCTGCTACAACAACCTAAACAAAAGGTTTCATTTCAAATTATTTTCCACAAATTTAAGATACAACCATTGTCAGTTTTGTATTTCCTAACAAGCTCATAAATTTTGACAAAAGAACCAAAATTTTTTAATACCTGATAGCAATTTTTTCACTCAACAACTATCTTAGACTCAATAAACCCAACCCAAAACTAAAAAACCAAACACCATAAGACCCTACAAAAATGAATAGATGATCTTAATCCAGTACCATCGACAAAAAGTTACCTTTACACCCTCACTTATTAAACCATGTGCTGTTGAATTTTAACTTCAACTGCTGCAGCAGAAGGACAGATGCAGCAGCAACATTTTTTTTTGGAGGTTGCTTGCATGCCATCCAGAAATTTAATTCAACATTTAAAATTCCTGCAAGTTTTTTTTGTAGATGGCCGCAGCCATATTTCTGTACAAGATTGTATTTAAACACAACAACCAACATTAACGCAATTCACCAACCAGAAATTAAACAAACAGAAATTTACCCGACAGTTTTGTAAATTCAAAAGGAGGACACGTGGAGCATTAATATTGGATCGCATGAAATTGAAGGGAATCTCAAAACCTGAAAACCGGACCCGAATTTTTTATAGGGCACATTGGATTGAGAATTCGAGTTAAAATTAGGCAGACGTCAGCATCCCATTTTGGAACGCGAATTTGGTTTGAAATTCAATCTATTCGGACTTTTGAAGTCCGACAGAAATGGTTCTTTAATGTTTTTATAGTTTAATATATACATATGTTTTAAACATATGTTATATATATATCATATGCGAAATGAAAGGTGGGCCATAGAATTTAGTTTTAATTTTATTTTTTTTTAAAGAGGGTTTATTATAATATGTTTTATATGTTACGGCATATAAAAATAAAAAGGACAAAAAAGCTTGGTAGTTTTTTTTATAGACAGTACGTAAATTTTTTATTACACAGCAGTGTGTAAAAAGTGAAAGACTGAGTGTAACTTTTAAGTGTGTATGCACAACAGTGCGAAAGTGAAAAACACAGCAGAGTGTTTTAGAGACAGAGTATGTTTGTTTTGAACAGACAGTGAGTTGGTTTTATGCACTGCGTTTTGTAGCAGTCATAATTTTGTAATCCCTCTCAGTGAGGAGGAAGTGTAATAGTTTTTTTTTGAGTTATTGAAGGGAATAGAAGTTTTTTTTCAAAGTATTGAAACTCTGTCTCCTGTCAAAGAAATTTTTATTTTCTCTGTGTTAGAGGAAGGGAGATTTATTCTCCATTCATTGTTCTGGAATTTTTCAATATTCCAACATGTGCAAGAACAACAAATGTTGTGGTTCCATCCCCAGCTAAATCATGTCTTTGCTGCAGCTTGCCTTACCAACTTGGCCCCAATATTTTCAACTGGGTCCTCTAATTCAACCAATAAAAAGGCCAAAACCATAGCATTGAGATACATTTCATTACACTGTCAATAACAATAAAATTTGATGTAGCCATAACCCTTTCCTTTTATTGTTGTGAAAATCTTTATGCATTACTCTAATGTGGCTAGTCCATAGGCCAAGTAGACCACTGGGTAACAAATATGTTTCCTTTCACCTTTGAGTTTTCAAATTATGCCTACCAAATCTAAGAAATTTAAGAGGGGGAACTAATACAACGTTAAAAAGAAAACAAGAGCACACATCTACAAATTACCTCCTTAGCTACTGTCACACCATCATTAACTATTTTTGGAGAACCATGCTTGCTCTCCAAGACAACATTTTTCCCTTCGCCCCAAGGGTGACTCCAACAATATCAACAAGTTTGTTCACACCGCCTGCAAGACAAATTGACAATGATTTCAGTAAGTGTGCAATTGAATGCCAGACCATATGCCAAAACAACCCTCCATGAAAAAATAAAATAACACATTAAAATCGAATATAAGTGGACAAGGAAAGATCCACCGCAGTGAAGTTTCACGTGCAGGTGACCTTCCTTTAAACATATTTTTTTCTCTGACCTACAATTTTTTTGTCACTGAGCCATCCTTGTTGAAGTAAAACTCCTTTTCCATAGCTCTTGTATTAACTACCTTCTCTCTGTCGCGTAATCTCAGAGTCCCTCTTCTGCTTGAGCGATTAAAGGAAATGGGTGAAAAAATTGAAAGAGAAGACAATTGTCTGCCATAATTATCAAACATTGCACCCAACTTCTTCCCCTTTCCATTGTTACGTAATGAGGTAGATGTGGAAATTGTTGTCATACCGCCCAAAGCAGAGGCCATCTTCTCTTATGCTGAATATAGAATTACAAGATCTTCATATTAGTATGAACCTTAAAAAACATGACTCCCATTGCTAAAAACCACTTTTAAGTTGTAACAGGAAAACTAAACAACTATCGCAAATTTTGGCAACTTCTGGAGCATTAAGAGAGAAACAACCAAAGAGAAATACAACCACAATCCTCATTTTAATGAGACCGGACTATATATTTGCATTAAGATAATAGAAAGAAATCACGACTATATTAAGGCCAACACAAAACAATCTTTAACCGGTGTCTCTCGCGGCCTTCAGGTTGCCATGCTAGAGGTTGCATATTTTTAATTTAAATTCTTGACCTCTCGTGCCCATCTATGAATGCATCCAATGGGATATCTACATCAAATGCTCCTTTATATCCCCAAAAACAAATCCCCTACTACAAGAGCACCAGTATTGATGGATCACCCCACACCATCCCACCCACTAGAAACGGTGAAAAAGGAAACCCGAGAAACCTTCTGAAATATCTCAAGATGACTATATGGGTGGTTCTCATGAATCAACCAACCATTCAGAACATGCTCATCAATCCAAACCATGAGTATTATGTGACAATATTCAAGCAGGCACTGAATCGGATTTCTGAAGCTATGTTAGAGAAACCCTAAACTCTCACTGAAAATAGGTGAAATGTGGCACCACTGAGAGATTGACATGTGCCAATTGGTACAAGTGGTAGACAATTGGCATGCTCAAACAACGAGGTGATGCAGGAATGACATGAGGGAGAAAATATCAGAAAAGCCCCAAATCTGGAGAACTAAAGCTTATCACCAACCTGAGATTGACAACTTTACATGATGTCACCTATGAAATCGTAAATGGAGAAATCATAGTAACAATAAAGTAACCTATGTAACAATAAATTCGGATTCATCCTGGGAGTGGTAATGGGAGAAATCATAGTGAACAACAGGAAACATGCAGAGTTGCTTACAATCAAATAGATGAAAAAACACATACAAAAAACCTAGATAATAATCATGAACAAGCTTAATATTGAATTATGAGCTGTAAAGGAACTTACAAAATGTGACATTACGAACCTGGTCAAGCGCACAAGCAAAAATATCCTGGACATGACCCTGGTTGACAAGTTGTATTGCTCATGATGCAAGAGGATTTGTACCTGCACTGCCAAGTCGATCAAAATCCATCATTATCTATACAATAAATACAAGTAATTGATGTAGTATTTTTTACTCTAAGATGCATTCTTATGATAATGTTAGAACATATGTTGAAAATGTCAAAACATACTTGAATAATCTCCTCTTCATTTCAAGAACAATTTATTGGAGTCGCATGAACTTGGAACAAGCCTCCCACGATCTGAAAGAGTAGCAACTAAGTCAACAGTGACTTTTTTGTTGCTACGGTGGATCGAGGGAGGTTTGCTCCAAGATTAAATCGCTCCAATAAATTATTCTCTACTAAACAGGGCCAACCACGTGAAGGTGGAAGCTCTTATGGCCCCTCCCCCTCACATCACTCTCAATTCCCCAATACCCAATCTATATTTCATTTTTTACTTTCATGAGCATAAAAAAAAATATTCAATAACTAATAAAAAAACAATTCAACAAAAAGTACACAAGGAAACATTGCAATTAATGTTTGACATAAAAATAGTATGATAAATAAGTTTTTTATATAATGCAAAAAACGTTCTAAGTATGGTAACGTTTGTTTTATAATAATACAATATTTTACATTATCAATTTTTCTTTTTCTTCTTCCTATTTCTAAAGCTCCTAATTACATCATCAATATCATCGTGCTCTGCTCCTGTTTCGTGCCTTTCGACCCGCACTGCTGACCTAGTTGCGTGGTCACGATGTCTGGGCTCATCCAGTGACGGGGCATTGCCTACAAAAATAGATAATATTAAATTTTAATTGTCAGTTTTTAAATATCATTGAACTAGTTCGGTAATATTAATAAAAAAAATTTCAATGAGATTATTTACCTGGTGCACCAGTTGTCGCTGCTGACCTAGTTGCGTTGTCACGATGTCTGGTCTCATCCAGTGATGGGGCATCGCCTACAAAAACAGATAATATTAAATTTTAATTGTCTGTTTTTAAATATCATTGAACTAGTTCGGTAATATTAATAAAAAAAATTGCAATGAGATTATTTACCTAGTGCACTAGTTGTCATCGTTGACCTAGTTGCGTTGTCACAATGTCTGGTCTCATCTAGTGACGGGGCATCGCCTACAAAAATAGATAATATTAAATTTTAATTGTCATTTTTTAAATATCATTGAACTAGTTCGGTAATATTAATAAAAAAAATTGCAATGAGATTATTTCCCTGGTGCACCAGTTGTCGCCGCTGACCTAGTTGCGTTGTTACGATGTCTGGTCTCATCCAGTGACGGGGCATCGCCTACAAAAAAAGATAATATTAAATTTTAATTGTCAGTTTTTAAATATCATTGAACTAGTTCGGTAATATTAATAAAAAAAATTGCAATGAGATTATTTACCTGGTGCACCAGTTGTCGTCGCTGACCTAGTTGCGTAGTCACGATGTCTGGTCTCATCTAGTGACAGGGCATCGCCTACAAAAACAGATAATATTAAATTTTAATTGTCAGTTTTTAAATATCATTGAACTAGTTCGGTAATATTAATAAAAAAAATTGCAATGAGATTATTTACTTGGTGCACCAGTTGTCGTCGTTGAGACTGTTGCCCTGTCTTCCTCTCTGGTGGTAAGATCCCCAAGGGAAACATTCTCTGTCATTTAAACAAAAAATGTTATAAGGACAACCATCAAGGTATAATTAGAAAAAATTATAAGTGGAAATTAACTACCGTCACGGCCCTCACTGATAGCAGCATTGTCGGCCTGGTCCCCACTACAATGATCAGGTTGCACGAGAGGATCATCTACATCTGGCTCTAAAACTGGGTTATTTTCCTCGTCGGTAGTGCTGCTCCCCTGATTTAAACAAAGTTTTTAGAAATTAAATTTATGGACGAAAACAAAAATATTGAAAGGTTAATGTTTTACCTTATCAGGCATTCTGGATCTTGGGACCTGCCCCAAGCTTCTGCGACGTTCAACTACAGCTTGATAGCCGAAATGGAAAGCGATATTTTTATCTTTCTCTGTAGTTTCTGTTCTGAATTCATCACCCTACATTACATATGATTGTGTATTTTTAATCATATTTTATAGGATTACAAAAAAGTTGGAAGGCGATACAATTAATTATAAGATGTTTAGCTACTTAATTACAATTCTTGCAACTAATTTCAAGTAGCCACCCTGGCCGAGCTTGTGATGGCCCTTTTTCTCAATCCTATCTTTGGTTGCCTTTGAGGTGTCAGGCAACCTAGCATCAAAATATTGAATTCAGATATGACGTAGCACACTTTTATTTTAGACATAAAGAAAATTAAAGCTATTGAATTAAAGTTGTAATTTACCTTGCGGGTCCAGTTGGCATTTTTCCTTCTTTCTTTTCCCTTTTCTCTTTCCGTCATGGATGAGTGCTCTCCACTCACTCTCTGAAACTACGAGAGTACGCTCATATCTAGGGTTAAATTGCAATTGCGTCCTATAGGTGCCCCTGGTATATTTCAAATATTTTCCGGCTACCCGAGCCACCGCTATTCTGTTAAATGTGCTGACCCCAAAAAGGGCTTCTAGATAATCTAGAAGTTCTTTTTTCAGGTTGGAATTCTGGGAATTCCACCCTGTACGTATGGTTGGGCCAAAAATTAGCAATGCATGGCTCTCCAGAATCCTGTAGAACTCATTGTTTCCTACACAGAATAAAACCAAAAAAAAAAAAAAGATATTATCATTAATTTAAAAATAAAAATCATGATAAATATGTTTTAGATAAAGTACATGAAATAGTTAAAATATTAAAATTTACCTGGGAGTTGTACATGATTTATAGGGACACCTTCATCGTTCACCAACAACGTGCCATTAATGGTCCCTGTGGAGCTAACACGTGTAGCTCCAGGAAACACAATAATGTAGTTGGCCATATCAGCCTCATCATTGCCAACACGTTCAGCGGTTGGCTGGGTGTCTGCTTGGGCAGGGTGTGTTTCTTGGCTGGCACCTAAAGGAGTAAAAGGTGTACGAGAGGGTTGTTGGGCAATCTCTTGCCCTTCTGTCCCACTACTACCAACACTGGGTTCAGCAAGTGCCAGAAAACACTACATACAAAAGAACTTTTTGTTAGTTTAGTCAATGTAAAAATTAAAAATCAAACTATCACAATTCATCTCATGCGGAACAAAAAAAATATCCTTTTGACTTTTTATTATTACCTGATATCTATTTAGCTGCCTCATAAGATGTTGTATCCTCTCTTCTGTTTCAGGTGTTTGAGGCGCGTCTATCAAAGCATTAAATTCCGACCTTGCATCTCGTGCCTTTTTTGCAACAACAACACTGGAGATAGGGATGAAGAAAGCTCTTCCTCAAAGAGGGAATCATCAGGCGTACCATGGCTAGGTGTCTGCATATTTGAACAAAATTAATATTATTTCAATTATGTAAATAGCTAAAATACCTGAAGATAGAGCAATGCTGGCACTTTACATGTTCTTCCGTTGGCCTCTTTCCGCGATCATCCCGTCTCGGGGTTGTTCCTGCACTGCTCTGATCAGTCTGCCACATTGCAATAAAATTATAAATGTAAAAACTTGAAAACAATATCTAACTTGAAAACACAAAATAAAAACTGAAATAATTTCTAATAAGACACCGGAAGACAGAGTTAGAGTTTCAAATATGCCTTGCATTGAATTCAGTCCTGGAAACATGTCATTGCACATTAAGGCACCCAAACATTCACTCCAAAAATGATATATTTAAGTAGGCTTCTCCTATTCTGGGAAAACACCATACCTATAATGCATTCACTTGCATGTATAAAGGGAAAGGAAAACATGTTTTCATACAATGGTGACAAAGGCATCTTGGGGAAAGGTATCTTCACTTTTTATTTATGTTGTTCACCCACACCACTCTCGTGTTTTCACTAATCCTGTTTTGTGATTTTTGGATTCAAATTAAGTTAAGGCCTTAAGTAGTTTTTTGACCTTTGGGTGTAGTTTTTATAAGTGGCATGTATGGATTTTCCATTAATTCTGCACTTTTTCTCTTCATGCACATGTTTCCCTGGAAATCAAATGCATGATTTAGTCCCATACATTTAACAAGTTGTTGGATCAACTCCATTGGCAATATCATGTTTCCTATTCAATCAAAATTTATCTCGGTTAGGGTAGGTAGGAAGGTTTTCCCTTTGTATTAATAGGGCACTTCTAGCTTGCATTTTTATTATATATTTCAAATTTAGTGTCGTTTCAATTAGGGCATGAATTTTTGCAACTTTCAAGGTGAGAATGAACAAAGACAAATTTTTGTGATGGATGATTGTATATGACTCCATGGCCAGAGGAAAAGGCACTAATCTACTCCTTCAAATATCTATAGTTCTCATTCACCTCATACGGAGATGGTCCCTGATTTTGAGCCAAATGTTGCAGCAAAAAGTCCCCCCCCTCCATAATTTGATATTTAATGGAAATTTCTTAAATTGATGATGGGGCATGATTATGGAACATTGGCACATACATATGTAATGGAATTCCAAGATCATGATATATGTTTGCATATGTTTATGCCATATGGAGGTGGTGGAGCAAAAAAGAGCTCAAATAGAGCTGAAATTTTTCACATAAAAAGGACTGTGGGCTTGACTAATGGTTCCATTTAAAAAATGATATCTAGAGAGAGAATAAGTGTAGCATGCAAACATGCATTGAAAATCCATCTGAGTTTGCATTGTATTACTTATGATGGATTCAAATTTGGGTTTCAAAATTCCAGGTTATGGCATGATTTTGTCGAGAAACCCTTAGTTGGATTCTCATGTTGGTTTAATTTATATTTTAATTTTGTTTTGCAGTCTTTGGGTGATAGTAACTCATGAACTAGGTTACCAATGTGTAACAATCATATTTCAAGAATAAATTTGTGATTTTTTTATATTATTATTATTATCTATTAGCTATGAGTATTGACACCTAATGCCTGGAATTTTGACATCTTGATAGCATGGATAATTTCGAAAATGTTTCTAGTAATGTTAACATAATAACTATCATTACGTGTCTTCACTTTTTTCACCATAATAGACTTGTGATATGGACTCATCACACAACTTCATATGCTATGTCCCAACAAGTTCAAACTGGTTGAACCTACCTCATAGTGTGGTTATTAAGGACAAGTTGCTTGGTATATAACTCGATAGCATAGACCGCGTTGCAGTTCTAAAAAGAATCCTCAAGTGCCAAAAAAACTTCACAATATGTTCTACTATAAAGCATTTTGGGATACCTAAAATAATATATGTATCATTGATAAATTTTAAAGTATGACAAGATCCAGAGGGAAAGGAAATCAATGGAAGAGTGATCCACCAATGAGAACCTAGAATTTAGCATCAGATGAGTTAGAGTCTAGGAAATTGAAACCCTATAATTTTAATTAGTGATGAAGGACATCACAAAGGTAATTATATTTTCATGTAGAATAATCTGTTAATTCAAATTTAAACTACATAATATGAAAGGCATACCATAAATTTTTCCACGTAAGTCCAAACAACCTATAAAAAGGGAAAACCTTCTTTTTCCATGGGAAATAATTTACCTTTCCTTTTTCAAGATAATCTAAATCACAAGAAATATGAACTATACTGCACACATTCTTGGATAATGTGAAAGTGGAAAAGGAATACCCTACACAAGTGATGCACACATGTACATTTGAACACTAATAGATTTTTGTAGTTGAAATGCAAAGCTTGTTTTCATTTAAATGTAGGGTTTTTAAAGCAGGGAGAAATAATGGCTGCCAAATTAATAAGCGTTTCTTTGGGAAAAATTTAAATCTTGTATTGGGTGATGAAGATAATAGAGGGTATTGAATCTTGATTCTTGACATCTAGAGAGAACCCTACGGCCTAACACAATCCAATGGAATTGACCAAAAAAACCCCAAATAGAGTCAACCCTACGCAGGAGGAAGGGCATGCGATGAAAGTACCATTTTGCGAAGGCCGAGGGCGAATGCGAGGAAAATGTTGAGCTACAAGAGGGCGAGGGTGAAATAGGGGGCGAATGCGCATGCACTGGGCGAGGGCGAATGCGGGGGCGAATCTTTGTTGCGAGAGCTCGGGCGAATGCGGCGAATGTTGTTCTACGAGCTCGGGCGAATGCGAGGGTGAATGTTGTTGCCAAGAGTGAGGCGAATGCTGTTCTGCAAGAGAGGAGGGCGAATGCGCGCGTGATATCAGACGTTAATGTAGCACACATGTACATTTGAACACTAATAGATTTTTGTAGTTGAAATGCAATGCTTGTTTTCATTTAAATGTAGGGTTTTAAAGCAGGGAGAAATAATGGCTGCCAAATTAATAAGCGTTTCTTTGGGAAAAATTTAAATCTTGTATTGGGTGATGAAGATAATAGAGGGTATTGAATCTTGATTCTTGACATCTAGAGAGAACCCTACAGCCTAACACAATCCAATGGAATTGACCAAAAAAACCCAAATAGAGTCAACCCTACTATATGAGGAAGGGCCTACAGTAAGAACTTACCATTTTGCAAGAGCTGAGGGCGAATGCTGTTCTGCAAGAGCTGAGGGTGAATGCTGAGGGCAAATGCTGTTCTGCAAGAGCTGAGGGCGAATGCTGAGGGAAAATTCTGTTCTGCAAGAGCTGAGGGCGAATGCTATTCTGCAAGAGCGGAGGGCGAATGTGCGCGTGATATCAGACGTTAATGTAGCTATTGCGACAGATACGAAACAATAAAATCATTTTTATGTAGCGTGCATATAAGTTTCAAATTTTTATGTAGCGCGCATATAAGTTTCGTATTTTTATGTAGCGCGCATATAAGTGTCGTTATACCGACGACGGAAAAAGCGTCGCTATTGCGACGGGTGCCTCCAAACGTCGCAATGGCGACACCTAGACATTGTGTCGCACTTGCGACGATTGGAGTCGTCTCAATAGTGACGCTTTGGGCCATAGTGTCACAATTGTGACGTCTTCCTCCAAACGTCGCAATTGAGACACTTTTCTAAGTGTCGGTATTGCGACACTTTTCTATAAACGTCAGTATAGCGACGGTTTCAGGTGGGATGGAAAAAATTTGGGGAAATTTCCGACATTTGGTCAAAAGCGTCGGAACCAAGTGTCGGAATTTCCGCCAAATGTAGTAGTGGTAGCATAAGAACGAGTGAGAAAACCCACTTTTATTGCAAGTTTTTAAAGTCTTAAATGTAGTGTTGCTTTGAGTGCAATGACAGTCGATTTGGGGCAATTAAATGACGGTGGAGATTAGATGTATAGTGAGGAAGTAACGTCAAAGAACGGTCAATGATGATTTATCACGTTTTAATGTTTATTTTTATTTCTTTGAATTTATAAATCGTGTGTAGACTATGATTTCTTCCATTTTTCTGCATGTACATAGTAATTAATATGTGATTACTCCATTTGATTGCGTGTATAAAGTAATAAACTATAAATTGTTGTGGGTTCTTGCATCAGATATCCAAACATAATGATCATCATTCTTCACTTGAACTGTTGTCAATGCTTGAGCTACTTCCATGACTTGGGTTATTTTCAGGAATGTCTTGTTCACGATGTTGATTGTTTTCTTCTTATTCAAATTCCATCTACAAACATAAAAATAAATTGTAATGAGTGTATATGCATTGGTGAGAATAAGTAAAATTGTAATATTAAATAATATACATCGATGTAAATAAAAAATAAATGGCGTACCATAGCAAAAATTGACTCATAAACTATACACATTCTTTCAAAATGATGTACTATGCCATCTTTCAAGATTTCATCTATTGGCGCAGTTTAATACTTTGTTTCTTGCAAGTTTTATACCCCATAAAAAATAATATATTTAATATAAAAGATTTATTTTTTCTATTAATTATAGATGGAGCTAAGTAAAACAAGATCGATAGATGCTTACAAACTCCACAATTAATTTCTGATATGCCAACATATACTCACAACCCATATTTAACCCAATGTCAATCAATTCATTTGATGGTTCTTCTTTGTATGTAAGCACCTGTTTGAATACATTCAATGATGATTTTTGTAAAACAACTTAAAATATACAAAAATTAAATCTAGTTAAGTTGCTATAAGGAAATAACAACTACTGACAAACTTAGATATCAACCCTTTTCTTCCTTGCCGTCTTGTTTTATGTGTTGAATGGGTTCCATTTTCTTTTCTTTTATGTAAGAAAATACTTGAAAATTAATATTTAATGCCAATTTCTTTATTTATTGTACCTAATGATTGAAAAACTCAATGATTACATATTACATTTGAAGCACGTTGTTGTTGAGATGGCTCCTCCTGCGATGAAATTTTGTCTAATTTTTCTACCATTTCCTTGTACACCTTTTTGGACATTCCTACTCGCATATTTCTCATATCAGCTTGTTCATCTTTTGAGATTTTCATAATCTTCCTGAAAATGTAACATGACAATAAACTATTTAATTTTTATATTGATATATGAAAAATAAATATAAAAGAAATGATATTTATAAATGATATTCATAAATAATTATAGAAAAACATTTAAAGAAATATTACTTTTTCATTCCTTCTTTTTTGTTTTTGTATGTTTTTGCTATTAAATGTCTGACATGCCTCATTCACCAATTCTATAGAAAATCTTCCTGTACTTTAGATAAAATTTGGTTCTTGGAATCATTGGATTGAATTTTGTATTGTAAGTGGAAATAACATCTATACATTCATTCCATTAGATCCCTCAAACTTTCATAAAAAATTTTCCCCCTTTCGTTAACCTCCAACACCACTCTAGATGAGCTAAGGAGAAATTCATTTTCATTTGCATGTTCTATTTTTTTCTTTTCTTAGAACAATATTCCTTTTCTGAGTTGTTGGTGCCTGTAGAAAATTAAACGTATGTGAATTAATAGATTGTTTGAAATATGTTATCTAATAATTTTAAGTATATTATTAATGAAAATTAAAAAAAAGAAACTCATATTGGATTGATAGTATTTTTTCATTCACCTGATTCATCCTTTTGCAATCTTTCCATCAAGATTTTACGCTCTTCTGGTCTTATATCAGAAATAATATTATCGAGCTTCGTCATTTTGTGGCTTTACATGATACGCAGTAAACAATACACATTAGTTAAACTTACATATAATTCACAAATAATATTTGTTGTAAAGAATTTACAAAGAACTTGCATTTTTTCCTTTTCTTGATGTGTTATCAGTATTTTTGTTACTTCATCTCTTGTCAGCCATTTCTTTATCAATATGAAACGCGTACCATATCATTCATTAATATATTTTATAAATAAATTTTCAACTTTTCAGGTTAAACAAAATATATCAAGAAACTGATGTGCTTTTCATGGTGTACACACCGACATCGATGCGTGGTGGTATTATAAATGCACCGCCCAAACAGTATTAAACATTGTACCATGCTCTATTGCAACAAGGAGTACTGGTGCATTACATGTCAACCACCGCACCGATTAACACGGAAAAAATAATAAAAATCGTCTATTGTTAGTTTTTCTTATGGTGTCGTGGAGGGGGCGGTGCGACCTATTCTTATAAACACCCAACGCAAAAAAGGGACCACCGTACGGTGCTCTCTGTCAACTAGGAGACCCGGTGCAGTGCGTTATATGTTACATGGTGCACCGATTAATACAATAAAATTTATTTTTTTCAAAACAGTACATTCGCAGTTCGCCATAATGAAATAATGCACTGATACTCTATTCTACCTATGGCGCACGAATTTAAAATAATTTTTTTTAAATTTTTTTATCAAATAGGACATGCACGGTGTGCTCGGATAATCCAGTGCACTAGTGTGCTAGGTTACGCTGAGCACGCCGATTAAAAAATTATGTTTTTTAAAAATTCACGCAAGGGCTAACATGGATTGGGATCCGACTATGCAAATCGTCTTGTGGGTTGGATGTCATAGGCCTACATATAGAAATACAAACTCTATAAATCTAAAATGAAAAACCCTATTTCTGAAATCACAAAAAGAAGGAGAAGAAAGGGCAGAAACAAATAGAATGAAGGGTTTAGGGTAAAAAATGATTTAAAATGAACAAAAAATTAAAAATTTTTACTTACTGCATAAAAAATACTAAAGAAAAAGTAAAAAAAAACAATTAAATTTAATCATGAGATCATTTGAAATTCTATGCTACATCGTTTGAATCACCAGATGTTTGGAATTCTGATTGTCTGAATACTTCTGTTCGAACTTATTTTCGCTACTCCACAGTGCTCTCGTGCTCTCTTCCTCCAGGTATGTCTCCTGCAAATCTCTGGCTGAAATTTTTTGCAAAAATAGTGAAATAATTAAAAGTATTTAAAGAATTGTTTTATGAAATTAGATTTTCGAAAATATTTTGCCGCCCATTTTTCAATTTACTGCTTTTTTCACTTAAAAAAATAGAGTTGTGCCTTTTTTATTTGTGGTTATTTGTCACCGGTGCATCACTTAATAGCACCGCACCGGTGCATTCATTGATAACAGGCACTGGTGCGCAGTAACTAAAGCACACCGGTGTGGTTATTTGTACATTAGCACCGATAACAAGTACATTTTTAAGGCACCGAAATTACTTTTAGGTGTTTAACCAAAATTTATTGTTGTTTTTTCTCAAATGCAGGGAGAAAATATCATAATTATATCGAATGGAAAATTCTTCAAAATCCAGCTTGTTCCATAATATTTCTCAAATTTCATTGCGTAGTTCTCCCTATCCATCTCGAGACATAATATTTACTTCAGATTTTATTTATATTTTCATTAACTTACTGAATTTATGTTTTTTATCCATGTCAATCATGCACAACTTAATTAAATTTATAATGTATAAAAATTTGCAGGTCCATAAAAATTCAAAATCGAGTTCAGATGCACAAAATATTCAAGCAGCTCCAAAACGTTGGAAGCTCTTATCAGGAGCAGCATACCGCAAGGCGCATTTAGTAGATGAAAATGGACAGCCACTTCACCCTGCCAATTGTAACAATATTGCATTTTCTAGCCACAATCCTGGGACGATGATGGTAATAATTATAATTGTTTGGTATATTGATTAATGTAATTATTTCAACGTCAAACCAACTAATCATGTAATATTGTCAATGTGCTTACTAATTGATATCATATATTTTATACTAATCATGTTCAATTTTATTTTTTTAATTATTAGGATTCTAGTGATGATGAGCGACCTACCTAGAATCTTCCATTGCACCCCATGATAATGTCAAATCAAGAGAAGACTGAATTAAGAGAAAAAATTGGAGAGGAACGATACCAAGAATGCTTGAATCAACCACCGGTTCAATTCTCGCTATGTCCAGATTCACCAATTAGGAATGACTACAGCAATAGTAGTTCTTCATAAGCTGGCAATAGAGGAAATCAAATAGAGGTTGGTATTGATGATTACTTAAGGTATACGACTGCCATGGAGAAAATGTTGTTAGATGCATTCCAAAATGATGATCAGCTAGGGGATGACGCTCATATCGCTGACACATTTTACGAAAGCCTTAAATTTTCTTCCACCACCCCTCTCTTTGGACCTGGCGGTCAGTCAAAGTCTACCCAGTTGGGGACAACGATGCTATTGTACAACTTGAAAACAAATTTTGGCTTTCCGAATGCATGTTTCTTGGAAATTTTGAGGTAAGATACCATAAAGTTCCCCCTTATATAAATTTGAGAAATATAATTAGTACACAATGAACATTACAAATGGTCAAATTTATGAACGTTAATAATTATATCGGCATTAATGTACATTTATTAATATTTTCCATGATCATCAACTACAGGTTATTCAAAGATAAGGTTCTTCCGAGTGATAATTTCTTGCCCGGTAGTTGCGAAGAGGAAAAGAAATTGTTCAAAATGTTGGGTTTTGAGTACATATCATATCATTCATGTCCAAATGATTGTATTCTATATAGAGGAGAATATGCAGACAAAGAGACATGTCTGAAATGTGGGCATGACAGGTATGATAAATAAAAAAACAAGGGTAAATCACGTGGTCCTCCTTTTAAGATATTGAGGCACATGCCTATAATCCCAAGGATTCAAAGGCTCTTTTCATTGCAAAGAATTAGCTACGTTGTAGGGATGGCATGCCTCACACAGAAGTGACTTGGGAGTTATGTGAATCCCAATTTGTTCAATAGCCATGAATGATCAGAACTAGGTCATAAACTTAGGTGATAGCTCAAAATTCAAAGTGTTTGGAAGTGTTCCAAACCTAAGAGACCAGATAAATCTCATCTTCCTGATTCCGGCGCCATGAACAGTTCGAAAAACCAACACCGTATGAAGAGGTTATCACAGTTTGAAAATTCCACTAAACTGCAATTTTTGGACTTTGACCAGGTTTGATTGGAACTTGGGAAAATTAAAAAGAGAATATTCCTAGAATATTCCTTAGAATATTCCTAGAATATTCCCCAAAATATTCCATTTGGACCAGTCAAATGTTTCCAAGTTGCAGATTATAATTGGGCTATTGGTTGACTTTTCGAGTTTTAACCAATAGGAAGCTGCCACATGGCAGGCCCAGAGGCCGCCACGTGGCCCAGGAGTGATGGAGTAAACTTTTTGGGGGTCCTTGGGGCTCGACCCCAAGACCTGCTTCCAAAAACACCCGTGACTTACCATGTGTGCTATCATGGTTCTTAACCATGTATGCAGAGCAGATTAATTTATAGTGTATGGTTTTCACATTTGGGGTTTGGAGAGGGGCCAGCCCTCCCCCATGTAGCCTTAGCACCAGGCATTAGGGGAATTTTGAGGTCTAAAATGGGCCTCCTAAGGAAATAATAAAATAATAGCTAAACCAATAAAATAATATTTATGAATTTTCAATTCACTTTTTGCACCACAATCCATGTAGCCATAGTTAAATTCAATTCAAAATTTGTACCAAAATAAAATTAATAAAAAAAATTGTATTGATGTGACTATAAATAAGAATGAATTTTTCAAGAAAAAATCATTATCATTGAACAACTAATGCATTTGTCCTTTGTACTTAAATAATTTAAAATAAAATATAAATATAAATTTATAAATTCTTAATATATTATATGCTATTAATTAAAAGTTATATTATTTAAATTGTATAATAACATGTAATTAATATACTATATAAAAATAATATAATATAATATAATATAATAAATGTATAGGGATATGAATTGTTTCTTTCAAGAAATATGAATTGACAATAATATATTTTTATTCAAAAAGTGTGAAATGACATTTATTATGAGTACTTTACTTTGACTTTAAAAGTACTTAGAGCACTACCATGGTTAATCATGAGTTTTTATCCACCATTGAGAATGTGACAAGTAAGTACCTTTAATTTAAGCAAGGCCACTTCAACCATTAGGGATAATGTCATCCCCTAAAATGTGATTGGTTCTCATAAAGTAAATTTTGATTGTACATTTTCCTTAGGAGGCCCATTTTAGACCTCAAAACTCCCCTAATGAACCATGGGCCAAAGTCACTAACTGCTGACACAAAATCGTGACCCTAACAGTTTTGTAGATATTTAAGACGTGTTCACATGTGGATTTAGCCACGAGGTTACAATTATCCGCCCATCGTCTTGATGACCACGAAAGTTTTGGTTACATGTGCCCACACTAACCGCCTGTGTTTATTGCTAGCAGCCAGGCTGGTGGAAGAATTAGAGTGGTTTGACCAATTTTGGCATAATGCCAAATTTATCTACCGTTAACTCAAGTTCCTCCAGTTTTGGTGGAGGATTTTTAGGGGTTATTGGAAAAAATGAGTTCAGGCTCTATCTTGAGCTAGATTTGACCAAATTTGGAGTGACAATAGTCAATTTTGACTATCTCAGTTATTCCAGACTCATTGGTGAGGGTTTTAGATCTAGAAGAGGAAATTTGAGCAGGTGTTTTCTTCAGTGAAGTTCTAAGGGCCAGCAACAGTTTGAGGCCTAGCTAGCGGAGCAAGAGGCCTGATTCAGAAGTACAATAGTCAATTTTTGATGTTTCAAATTTTTTAGAACTAATGGTGTGGTTTGCAGAGCCTATAGAGGACTTTTGAAGGCCTATATGTTTCGGTTAAGTTCCAGGGGCCACTAGGGCCAGCAAGTGCTAGCAACAGTTCGGGGCCTAGCAAGGGCGGCTAGAGGCCTTATGTAGCAAACCAATAGTCATTTTTTACTGTTTTGATAATTTTGAATCCAATTGAGGATTTTTCAGAAGATTTTGAGGAATTCTAGAGGTCAAGCATCTATCAGAGAAGTTTTCAGTAACCTGAGTGCCAAGGTGTGCCGACAGGTGTTGGAGTTGAAACCGAAGCATCTGGAGGCCAATTTTAGTGAAAACCATGGAGGGAGGCCTATTTTGGGAATGTAGTGCTCATTTTGAGCAAATGATCAATCCATTTTTGGTGTCTGCTATGTGTTGGAGATAGTAGGTGAGGTTTCAGGGATAGAAAAACAATTCTGAAGGAGTTAGTGCCATGGAAAATTTCAGTGTAGCTCAAGTGCATCTATAGAAGGAATCAAGTCTAAGGGAGCCTAGTTCTATTTGTAGAGTGATGAAAACCATGTCAGGGATATATATGGTATTCTAAGACCATTGGTTTAGTTCAATAACCATTGGAGTTATGTGTGGAACTTGTAAAAGAAATTTTTCCATAATCCCAAAGAGCCAAGTCAAGATGACAAAAGCTCAAGGAGACGTAGCCCACGATATTTGGGTGATCTCCTAGATTAAATGTTGTGAAATCAACTCCAAAAATAGAAGAAAAGAGATATCAACACCTTAGAAATAAGCCACTTCGAGGGGGAAACCTCCAATACATTATATGAATGAACAATTCTTGGATGATACAAATTACAAAACCTCCTTTCTATATATAGGAATCCATGGGGCCCAATGTAATCCTAGTGGGGCCACAATGTAATCATAGCCGACCTAACAATAATAATTTAAGGGCACAATAATAACAATATGGGGGTTACAGAGCTGCAATAATAACAATAAGGGGGTTACAATAACAACAATAAGGGACTATAATAGTAATATAGGGACCTAACATGCCCCTCTCCTTCAAAAACGTGTTGTCCTCAATGCTTGAGTAGCTCTGGGTGCTTCTGTATAAAATTTTCATCCTCCCATGTAGAATCTTC
The DNA here is from genome assembly GCA_034641835.2 of Pinus albicaulis. Classification (NCBI taxonomy): domain Eukaryota; kingdom Viridiplantae; phylum Streptophyta; class Pinopsida; order Pinales; family Pinaceae; genus Pinus; species Pinus albicaulis. The sequence goes on along the minus strand of CM076581.1, from coordinate 625,277 downwards.
AGTGGGTAAGTTCTTCCACTTGATGAGATACTCTGAAATTGATCGATTCCGTAGTTGTCGAGTTCTTGTTTCCGTGACCGCTTCAGGTTCCAATATGAATTTTCCTTCATCATAAAGTTCTAGCAATATTGTTTGAACTGGAATATTTTCACCTATAACCTTCTTTAAGCATGAAACATGGAAAACTGAATGCACTTATGAAGAAGCAGGAAGCTCCAATTTGTATGCCATAGTACCAATCTTTTGCAACACCGTGTAAGGACTGTTATAGGTCAATTTGGGCACCATTCCCAATGACCTAGTTAATTGGGCATCACCTCCAGGACCGATGATCAAGGGTCTATCATTCCCTATCATCTAAGTTGCTATATGCCCTAAGACTAAAAACAAAACAAATCAAGCAAGACTTTAATCAAGCAAGGATTTCCATGGTTTGAAGCTTATTGTATAACATACGAGAGCTCACCAACACAGGCTCTGAGGGGCCTAAGTGCATTTCATATGTAGGCAGCCCCATGCAAGGCTTCTCTGCGAAGCACTTCCTGACATTCACAGGTGCGTTGGTCACATTGGGAGTGAAATTCTCATTGTTCTAAAATCTCCACTTGGCTAGTTCCTTCTAGAAGAGTTCACATGTGTCAAGCTTCGGATCCAAGTGTCCATTTGACATCTACATGAATGGAAACATGTCTTGCCTATTTTTGGAAATATATTGATTGCAAAACAACCTACAGTTCATCTATAAATTGAACACATATCTAAGTGTTTGAGAAGGAATAATTTGAGTAGAGAAATGCTGGAGAATTTTCAATTGATAGCTTGGTTTGTAGAGATATTGCTGGAGAGATTTATGCTGTGATGAGACTTGGAAACTATGCTGGAAGGTCACTTCAAATCAGTCACTAGGTTGTAACCTCTCCTTCTATCATCAACAAAGAGTACTTGTTTTTCCCTACATGCATCTATGTATACTTTGATTTTCCATATTTTAAGATCTTGGTTGATGAATGTAGTTTATGCTTAACTGATTTAGGTAACTAGCTTGAATAGAAATCTATATTATTGCATATTCTGTTGTTTCAGTGTTATTTCTTGCAGGAAGCATTCAGCCAACAAACCGCTTGAATTTGAAGCTGTAGCAGAAGCGACAGAAGGAGTCATTTGGAAGCAACTGAAACAATTAAGCATCCAATCCTCTCTGTGTATCTGTTCTGAGTTAGGAGAAATGGTAGTATAGTATTTCACCTATTGTTCTAGACTAGCATCTATCTAGGGAAGCGTAATTTATCTGTAGATTACAATTCTGGCCCAACAAACAGGTGACTCCTCTGGGGAGAATTTATCTTAGTTTTAGGTTTTTTAGTCTCTGATTTTCTTTGTAAATCCACCCAGTAGCTGTTGCACATAAAGATTATACTTTTTCAGACCTTAATTTGCAAAACCAGTGAGCCAAATAGTAGCTTTTTCTTTGTTTACTGCGCCCAACGCACCCTTAGTCAGGGCACAGTGCTTTGCAAAGCACTATCTCCCTTCCCAGCCTGCGTTGCAGAGCACTGTCTCCCTTTGGAGACTGTGTTGGCTCCTGAAAGGGACCAAATTCCCTTGAATATGACTTTGCAATCTGCTTCAGTTATGTTTACTGCTATGTTCTGAAAAGTTTGATGCTTAATTGACTAGTGACTATATATACTTCTTCCTCCTTTGACTAAAAATTTGTTCAATTTTTGTTTAGAAAATTTTTTCTCTATCATTGACAAGTTGATTTCAAAGTATTTTTTATGGTCGCATTAAGAATCGTTGGCTTTCGAAATAGGAAATTGTTGTAAAATCTTCATTTCATTGATAGGATAAATTGTTGTTGAAATCCTCGTTTTTCCTTCAAAAGAGAAATTGTTGTTTGTATTCTTTGTTTCTTGAAAGTAAAAATCATTTTGATTATTGATCTATTGCACCTAGTTTCTTTTCTGCATTCATATCATTAAGGAAACTGCAAATAAAAATTTGCATTTGCATGTAGGGTTGTGTGTTTTTTTCAAAAGGAACATTAGGAAATTTGCATTTAGTTTGTGATTCATTGATTTTGTTTTTGTTCATTGATTTTTTAGCTCACAAATTATTTTCTCTCATTCCAAAAAACTGGCATTCTCTTACCTTAGTAGCTAGGTTCTTCATTGAAAAAGCTGAAAGTGAAAGTTTTTTATCATTCCTAGCTTGCATTTTAGGAATTTTATATACATCATCATGGTGAACCTGAAAGGAAAATTTTTAAGCAAGATCAACATAAAATAAATCTCAATTTACTTAACAACGCATTGGAACATTAACGATAACATTTAGAAGGTCTAGGCTAGAGATGTGTTCCAGTGTCGTAAAACATGGCAGTTGTCGTTAACTTGTCTGCGATACATTTAGAGTGTAATAAATCACTCCACATACGTAAGTATATCATAGCTCATCCACGTACTCTCGAGTATATCGGGCGGTGTTACAGTACGATAATTATAAAGGGGTGATCTCATTGTGCAGTTTCGCATCAGACAATGCTAATGTAGTATACCTAGAGAGGATAATATAGGGTACAGAGGGAGGTACCCAAGGGAATAATATGATGTAATAATATAAGAATGATAAATGATTGGGCCATAGTTAATAAATAAAGTGGTTAACCCACATTATGTAAGGGACCACATGTAGCTAGGGAATAAAGTGATAAGCCCATTGTATTGGATGTATGGTATTGAGATACCCATGGTAACTACCCATCGTATTGCATGTATGAAACCTATATAGAGGCTAGAGTCTCTCCATTGAGAGAAGTCAAGGATTATTGTATGGGCAAGCATATGTCTTGTGGAGTGATCTCCTTCCTTAAGGAGTGAATGTATGGTGTTGTCCTACCTTAAGGGTTTTGATATTAATGAAGATCTGAAGTTTTATTTTCAATGGTGTTATTTCTTGGGCATATTTTCCATTTTTATACATTTTCTTTCCAGATCTACTACAATTCGTATCGGAGCACTTTCTTGGGCAGAGTTTGGAGATTTTTTTTTTCATTTTTTTTGCAGGAAATTTTTGGGTGGCGAGTTTGTAGAGCAGATCTGGAAAAAATTTCGAAAATTTTTCAGAAATAAATATCCTATCTAGATTCCTTATGGAAAAATACCCACTTTCAAAAAAAAAATCAGTCGAATCGGAGTCCGGATGAGGGTTATATCGCTGATTTAAATTTAGTTGTGTTGCAGAAATGTTTCTGACGGCAATTTATGTACGGCGGATGTCATGACATTTTTAGTAGATTCTGGTGCACAATATCAGAAAAAAATTATAGATTTGAGCTCCCCTTGAAAATCACCCGATTTCAAAAAAAAATCGGTAAAATTGGAGTCCGGATGAAGGAGTTATCACTGATTTAAAATCAGCCATTTTTTTCAGAAATTTTGTGACGGCGGGACAATTGCAGCGCAAATCTGTGTTTCCAGAGTGCCTAGATCAAGATTTCAGCAACATGGTTAGATGCAGAATGGTTATTCCATTTTCGAAAATAGGTTATATTAAGGATTCTGAGTTATATTGACCGAGTAATGTCCATTTTAAATTTTTTCCAAAGTAAGTGATTTTCTTCAAAACCCTTACTTTATTTTATGGATTCTCGCAAGATGAAGTTTACAGGAAAAGGCCCTACTATTGAAGATTTTTTACAAAATATCAAGGCTCAATACCGAAGTTTTTGGATATGCTCCATAGGGCTTCATCTGAAAGATGAGGCAAATAAATGGTGGACCTCACTTGACAGCGCAGTGAGGAAACTTCCCGAGAAAAAACATGAAAAAGTCATTTTGGACAAGTGGTCTAAAGCCGGAAAGAAGGACACTAAGAGACATAAAGACTTATTTTCTACTAATATTTTCATATTACAAGTTAATGGAAGTATTCAGAAAGAGAACATCATTGTGTCTATCATTCCTAGTTGCAAGCATAATTGTATTAATGTTAATTTGGCTAAAAAATTGCAAGTTCCAGCAAAACTTATTGAAAACACACAGGTTGATAATGAAAATGTTCAAATTTATAAATATTTGAAGATTTCTATGGATAAGTATGTGTTTCATTCTGATTTTTATGCTTCAGATATGGCTGTTGTGGATATTGTTTTGGGACACCCTTGGATGGAATCCGTTGGTACTGTCAATTTTAATGTGCAAAAGAAATTCATGAAGCTCTGGTATAAAAAGAAGAAAATTACATTGCACGATATTTGCATTAGGAACCATGGAGAGACTAGGGAGGAAGAAGTGCAAATCTCTAACGACACAGACACATCAGATGATGAGCCTTTGATGGTAGACAACCAAACACAGACATCAAAGCAAGTACCAACAAAAGAACCTGACACCACTCCATCACCAATAATGGAGGAATTAATGAAAGATGTTCCATCAGTTAAAGCTTCAACATATCACCACCCGCATCACCCAGCAAGACAACAACCAGGAAGGTGGAAACGAATTAGCAACAAGGACAAGAACCCCTGGATGACACATAGAGAGGTGTGACGATCCACCCACAACACATCAACATAGAAGAACCACTAGAACCCACTTCCATCTCAAGCGAGCGAGACATCGACTAGATCGAGTGTTCACCTTTCTCTGGGATGGTTGGATGCACGTGAATGGTACCAGTGGAATACTCTTTTGAGTAGATCTTATTATTTGTGTTCTTCTTATGTTTCGGGGACGAAACATGTTTAAGGGGGGTGTAATGTAGTATGCCTAGGGGGGATAATATAGGGTACAGAGGGAGGTACCCAAGGGAATAATATGATGTAATAATATAAAAATGATAAATAATGGGGCCATAGTTAATAAATAAAGTGGTTAACCCACGTTATGTAAGGGACCACATGTAGCTAGGGAATAAAGTGATAAGCCCATTGTATTGGATGTATGGTATTGAGATACCCATGGTAACTACCCATGGTATTGCATGTATGAAACCTATATAGAGGCTAGAGTCTCTCCATTGAGAGAAGTCAAGGATTATTGTATGGGAAAGAATATGTCTTGTGGAGTGATCTCCTTCCTTAAGGAGTGAATGTATGGTGTTTCCCTACCTTAAGGGTTTTGATATTAATGAAGATCTGAAGTTTTATTTTCAATGGTGTTATTTCTTGGGCATATTTTCCATTTTTATACATTTTCTTGTCAGATCTACTACAGCTAATACGGACTTGGGCCTCCATGTACCTTCGGGTATATTTGGGAGGAAAAAATTTAGGTGCTATCCATCCATAGTGAACCGAGTCAACCACCCTAGAATTGTGATACACTGAACACAACATTCGGGGAGATTACCTGTCCGTACTTCTTGGTTCGCCAGGAGGTATTCTGCGGTTCACAGTTTCTTGGTAAACCTTTTTTCCTAGCATTAACCTCTTTTTTTTTTTTTTTTTTTGGATAAAATAAATCAGTAATCATTGAAGAACACAATCCTACCCCCCGTCGTTCGCGTATATTAGCTTTAAAACCACCTTTACCGCCAGAAGTTACTTCTGGTAGGCGAAGGCGATCACGATCTGCCAAATCAAGTACAATTCGTACCTATGGCGAAACATCATCATTTAAACCAGAGTTAGCTCAAATTGTTTCCACACATCTCGGTTCATTTACTGTTGTTGAAACGGAGTCTTCACAGCTACCCGTGATCACGATCCATCCAATATGTGAGACCATACCTCCCGAACCCAACGTTTTTCAATTGGAAGTTGATCTGGATCCCATTGTGCTATAGGGGGCAACTGTTATTGGTAAAATTGGACATCATCCCCAGGACCAATAAAAAAGGGTCTATCATCCCCTTATATTTATGTTGCTATTTTCCCTAAGTGGAGAAAATCTTGATCCCGAAGTCGAACAACTGGAAGTTGTTCCTGAATTGGTCATCCCACAATCTATTGTAGCCATTAAGTCTCCCATATCATGCAGTGAAGCACTTGAAACATACGTTGGGCCTGGCGATGAAGTTCTTCCACCTGGTTTGATTTCTATTGAAGAAATATCATAAGACAAGACACCTTTAACTCCAACTCATTTTCGGTAGGAGCTTTACCTGTACGAGTCTTTTCCTCAATCACCCTCCTCTTCTTTTGTTGATCCTGTTTAACTTTCAGTTCCCGTAGATTCTATAGGGTATACACTGGGTCATTTAACCATGGCTGAGATAAAATCCGAGACTGAACCATCTATTTCAGCTATGACAACATCTTTTGTTGCTTCATCTTCGATGTTTTGTCCATTGACTTCACCCATGTCATCATCTAGAATCCTATATGGTTCCTCCCTTATGAGTATTGAATGGCTTGATCCTTTATTCACATCTTCAGTGCAATATCAAGTTGATCCCATCAATTACTCTCCTTAGTGGCCGATGATACCACAGAAATTACCCTCTGAAATTCCAAAATTCAATGAAAACCTTGGAGAAGACACGTCAACGCATGTTATAACTTATCATTTATGGTTCTCATCAAACTCCTTAAATGATGATTTTGTTAGAATACATCTTTTCTAGAGCACACTCACTACTCCAACTGCACCATGAGGATGGTTCTTTTACTGTGTCAACCTCGTTAAAAAATGAAACAGACTTTGAGGATAATTATTTTTTCTTGTGTCAACCTCGTTAAAAAATGAAACAAGTACCTTTAAGGATACTTCTTTTTTCTTGTGTCAACCTCGTTAAAAAATGAAACAAGTGTCTTTGAGGAAAGTTCTTTCATTGTGTCAACCTCGCTAAAAAATGAAACGGGTCATAAGCATAGTTCTTTTGCTGTGTCAAGCTAGTTAAAAAATGAAACAAATCCTCTCCTAATTACAACGAGTTTTCCATTTGATCTCGTAAATAAGCCTTCATTCCATCCAACTATTAGTAATCTACTTAGGTGAATGAAATGAATCTTGGGGGGCATATTCTCTTACAGGGGGCATTCGACATGTGCTCTTGCAAGGGGCAGTCAAAACATTCTTACCAATTGCACGCAATCGACTGCCGAAGTTCGAGGGAAAATCAGGTTCAGAGCTCCAAAATGCAAATGGTAACTATGGAATGGTAAAAATTAATACTGAAACTACTTTTAATAGTTATTTAATTATTTGCAAATTGAATTTATTGCTATGAATATAGTTTCATTATTTTTTTATCATAAAACAGGTATTTTTAATCCATTTGATGTTGCTCTGAAACAGGTCTTACAACTGACGAACAGATTAGTCGTGCAGATTTATTTCAAGAATGACTTGACCACAAAGCATACTTTTTCTCCTTATTTTTCAAGCTTTGTTAAAAATGAAAAAGGATTTGAAGTGCACTTTTATCTCTTTTTCGAGCTTTGATAACAGCGAAAAAGGAACCCCTGGAGTCTTCTTTCAGCTCTTTTCAGACTCCGATAATGTGAAAAGATTGTTGAGCACTTGTCATTTCGAGCTCATTAAAGTAAATTAATTGATATCTCCTCAGTATAAGTTTAACCCTTTTCCGGACTGAGATGGATTATTTACAAAAAAGAAATACCTTGGTTAAACATAACCAAAGAGGTTCTTTCAGATATTATTTTACACTTTTTCGGATCTGAAAGACAAATTTACGAAAAAGTACTTGTGGAGTTCTCTTTCTTCCTCTTGTTCAGACTCTCTAAATATGAAAAAGGACTAGGCTATCACTATCGTTAAGCTCGTTAAAACATAAAATAGCAACGGGCTTGTCTATCATGGCAAGAATCGAGTTTCATTCATCGCTAGACTCATTAAATTATTAAATAGCGATACTTTCTTCGCCCGAAGGGTTGAATTATAGATCAAGAAAATGTTATCCTCCTCAAGCTTGTTAAAAAATAAAGAGGTACTGATTGACAAATGACCACGGAAAATTTGGGAAAAGCAAGAAAATTTTTCTTTTGGTAGAAAATCGCTCTTGAACATGACACTTCTTTCACTCCATGTCCGTGACTGTTTGGGTTGGGTAATCATCCTGACAGTTCATTCACACCTATGGTTCATCATACCTTCACTTTGGTTTTGGGTCAATGCTGCCAACTCATCATAGTGTCACCGATATGTTCATGAAAATTCATCCAGTGATTAAGAACTCATCCATCTGCAATACTCGTAAACCTTCATTTTCATGATCGTCATCCCTGAAAATTTCTATATCAAGTCATACCTTTGTCTCTGAAATCAGTAACTCCTATTTTGCAATAAGGTGATTTCCTGTCGACAACAAATAAATATCTAGAAATTTCACTTAGAAACATCATATTCCAGTACCATGAGGCTTGTTACAACATCGACAATATCCTCGCTTCCGGACCTTTGACCGAAAGATTTTGTTTGGCGTTCGACATCAAATCATCTATTCACGCCTTACGAAATGTACTGCAGTACCTTGAGGGCCATTTTCATTAATGGTGGTTCTCTCGCATTTGTTAACAGCTCACATCATTGGCTAGTAATCAAATGATGTCTTTCCATGTTTGACGACAAATCATATATTCGCATGGCTAGACTTGTACCTGAATGATCGAGTGAACGAGATAAGAAGACCCTGGATCTAGTTTCATCCATCCGGGCTACGATTTCAGGATTGTTGTACACATCATTTGTATGGTGACCTTACATACAGATTGTCATCCAAAAATGGGCCTATATCTGTAGGCGTGTCTGCATGTGGGCAACATTCCAATGTAGACGACTTTCTAAATTATGTACATGTTATTAGATTGTTTTATGTGCTTACTATGGGAATGCCTACCCTCAAAAATTATGATCAATAGAGGATATATCATGATGTAATGTATTGTAAGATTGATGCAAGTGACCATTCTGCTTCGTTTCCAGGCTCATCACAGCGTAAAGCATCTCAATCAAATGTTCTTATTATTTGGATCTCATGCTTGAGGGGGCAATTGTTATAGGTCAATTTGGGCACCATTCCTAATGACCTAGTTAACTGGGTATCATCTCCAGGACTGATGATGAAGGTTCTATCATTCCCTATAATCTCAGTTGCTATATACCCTACGACAGAAAAAAAAAACAAATCAAGCAAGACTTTCATCAAGTAAGGATTTCCATGGTTTGAAGCTTATTGTATAACATATGTGAGCTGACCAACGTAGGTTCTAAGGGGCCTAAGTGCATTTCATATGCAAGTAGCCCCATGCAAGGCTGCTCTGCAAAGCACTTCTCGACATTCACAGGTGCATTGGTCACATTGGGAGTGAAATTCTCATTGTTCCGGAGTCTCCACTTGGCCAGTGCCTTCTAGAAGAGTTCACATGTGTCAAGCTTCGGATCCAAGGGTCCATTTGACATCTACTTGAATGGAAACATGTCTTGCCTATTTTTGGAAATCTATTGATTACAAAACAACCTACAGTTCATCTATAAATTGAACACAGATCTAAGTGTTTGAGAAGGAAGAATTTGAGTAGAGAAATGTTGGAGAATTTTCAATTGAGAGCTTGGTTTGTAGAGCTAATGGGGTCATTTTTTAATGGGGTCATTTTTGCTGCAGTATGGAAGGAAGTGTTATACCACCATTCAGCGAGAGGTAACGATTTGACCCATTGTGTTTGTTTATCTGATACAAAACAACGAAGATATCCTTCCGAACATTTATTTACTATCTCAGTTTGACCATCGTATTGAGGATGATAAGATGAGCTATGAGCTAATTGAGTACCCAAACAAGAAAATAACTTCGTCCAAAAATTTCCAGTAAAAATGGGATATCTGTCGCTCACAATAACCCTTGGGTTCCCATGTAGCTTTTGAATTGTGTCCATAAATGTAATAGCAACTGTAATTGCTTTAAATGGATGAGATAATGCACAAAAGTGTGCATAATTGGTAAGTCTATCAACTACCACCATGATGACACTCTTTCCTTCGAACTTAGGTAAACCTGTGATAAAATCCATTGAAATCTCATCCCAATGTTGAATTGGAATGGATAAAGGTTGTAGAAGACCTGAGGTCTTAATTGTCTCAACTTTATTCTGATGGCAAACCAAACATTCTTCCACAAACTTTTGAATATAAGATTTAAGGCCATCCCAAAAAAATTCTTTCTTCACCCTGTGGTAAGTTTTTAAAAATCCCGAGTGTCCTCCTAAAGGAGAAGTGTGCAATTCCAAAAGAATCTTTTCTTTTATTTGGGAATTATTACAAAGATATAAGCGATCTTTTTACCATAAGGAATCATTTTTCCCACTAAATGTATAAGATTTACTAGGATCTTGCTGCAAATTTTGAATGAGTGTCCACACTTCTTCATCCTTCTTCTATTCATCTCTTGCTTCGGTTATCCAATCTGGTTGGATAATAGAAATGGCACAAAGCAATGCTTCCACCTCTTCATTCTTTCTTGAGAGTGCATCTGCAACAACATTTAGCTTCCCTTTTTTTTAGATTATTTCAATGTCATAACCTAACATCTTTGTGACCCATTTTTGCTGCTCTTCTGAAGATAGTCTTTGTTCCAAAAAGTGTTTAAGACTATCATGATCATTTTTTACCTTAAGTGTCTTCCCATTAGGTAAGTTCGCCATTTCTTTAGTGCATGCAGTATTGCTAACATCTCCTTCTCATAAATAGGTTTCTGTAAATACTTTCCTTTGATTGAACGAATTTCAAAAGAAATGGGTCTTCCTTCTTGCATTAAAACAAAACCAATTCCATTTCTTGAGGCATCACATTCCACAATAAAGGTTTTCATGAAGTCTGGCGTAGCTAATATCGGTGTTAGGCACATTGCCTCTTTAAGATGTTCAAAGGCCTTAGTTGCTTTAGGAGTCCATGAAAATGCATCTTTCTTCAATAATGTTGTTAGAGGTGCTGCTATTCTCCCATAATTCTTAACAAACTTGTGATAATACCCTGTTAACCCTAGAAATCCTCGCAACTGCTTTATGGTTGTGGGGACTTTCCATTCCTTAATGGCTTTAATTTTGTTAGGGTCTACTTTAACACCCTCGTGAGATACAATATGACCCAGATATTCCACCTCTTGTACTCCAAAGAAACATTTGGATGTTTTTTCATATAATTGTTTCTCCTACAATAGTTTGAGCACCCTATCAACATGTTGAACATGATCCTTCCAAGACCCGCTCTAGATTAGTATATCATCAAAAAATACTAGAAAAACTTTTCTAAGGAAGGGTGTTTGGGTTTCAAAATGTCACTCATTACCATACATTTTTCACCTATGCTTCCATTTTATCACCCATTATTCACCACCATGTCACTTCATTTTCCCTATTATTCACCATTAATGGGTCTAATTTATATTTTCCAAATATTATTTATTTTAAATAATTTTCAAGAGAAATTCTTGATTAAATATTAGAAAATAATATATTTTACTTTATATATGGAAAGTGGGTTGTTTTTGTGACATGTGTAGGTGCCAAGGAAGCTTCCAAGACACCTTTATGTGGCCTTGAAGGATCAAATTCGAATTTGAGAAGATAAACATCATGGAGAAGATTATGATCTCATGGAGAAGATCAAGGATAAAAGGGGTTATGTGTCTAGATGGTTGAGAGATTTATGGAACTAAAAGAGAGATTAGTGGATGATCATTATGAGTTTGTTACTCATCCCATTGTATAAATAGGAGTACAATCTCCTCCATTTGTAAGGTTGAAGTTTTTGTAATATTGTAATCTTGAAGTTTTGTGATCTTAGAATTTTGGAGTATGTAATCTTAGAAGTTTAGAGTTGGTTTGTAATGGAGATTTTAAAATAAAGGATTCATACTTCGATTTTGCCTCTACATCTGAGTCTCCATTAAAGTGGTGTGCTTGTGGAGTTATGGAGGGCCCCCATGGCCTCACTTGCATGCTTATTTGTTTATTTTAGGTATGATTTATTTTATGTTTTTGTTTGATTTCAGCTTTTAACTTTTGTTAAATGTTCTAATATTGGAAGGATCTTATTTGAAAGTGTTTTTGTAAGAGAACCATAAGATCTCATACAATTATTAGATTTAGGTTTGTTTCATTTCAGTTTTTAAGTTTTGTTAAATGTTCTAATATTGGAAGAGTCTTATTTGAAAGAGTTCTTGTAAGAGAACTGTAAGATCTCATACAATTATTAGATCTAGGTTTATTTCATTTCAGCTTTTAAGTTCTTATTAGATGTTCTAATGTTGGAAGAGATCTTGTAGAATATGTTCTTGTAAGAGAACTATAGATCTCAAACAATTGTTAGATCTAGGTTTGATTAGTTATTGAAAGAGATCTTAATGAATATGTTCTTGTAAGGGGACTTTAAGATCTTGGACAAATTAGGAATCTTTCTAGATCTATATATTTTAGATAAGCACTTCTAAGTTTACCTTCCCGGGTTGACATTAAATTAAACTCTAATTGACATCATCAATTGGAACCAAACATTTTGGCACCGTTGCCGGGGAAGTGCAACTAGAAGGATTTAGTAATTTTATGCATTTGTTTTTAATGGACTAATTTGTGAAACTTGGTGACAGTAGGTTCATAAAGGAGTTCAAAGTTTGGAGCATTTTATTTTCGCACATAGTTAATTTAAATTCAGTTTTTATTTTAAACCCCCCATTTCTCACTAATCCATCTACGGATGAAGAATTTGACAATGTTGAACAGGTACTTCTTGGAGAGCAAGGAAAATCACCTTGAGCCAACTCTAAGACAGGATTCTCACATACTTGTAAAACATAACGTAGAATTTTTAAATCTTGATGTGAGCATGTTCGAACTTTTAATCCGTAGATGGCTTCACTGGAAGCATGCTTTTACTTAGAAAATAAAACATCTTTCAAGTTAATGTAGAATAGATTAAAAATAAAAATAAAAATTAGATCTCATTAGAAGTCATTACAAGTTGTTAGAAGTCATTCTCATTAGAATTTTCTTTTAGTCTTATTTTAAATCATCATGAATAAATGAATAAATTCGCATTTCTATGTCTTGTTTCTGTATCACGGGTGAGCCAGGAGCCTGATTATCGGAAAGCTTTGTCTTCCGAGAGTCTAAACGCCCCCGCGACATTGCAAAAAGAGTGTAGATAATGCGAGGTTTGATCGTAGATCTTGATTGATTTTATTATCCATCCACGCTAACTTGCATAAATAAAAAACACATCAACAGATTAGTATGCTCTCTTCCTGCGCTTCGTGCGATCAAGAAGATCAGAAAATCTATTGATTTATTTCAAATAAAAATACTCTTGCTGAAAAATTAATCTGCAATGCGATTATAAAGAATTTTGTGAATGAAAAAAAAAAATCATCTTAAAAAAATTTAGATAAAATTTAGTTTTCTTTTAATTTTAGATTTTAAAAAAAAATAATACTTTTAAAAAAAAAAATATTTCCATATAATAATAATATATATCTTATATATATATTATTAAAAAAAAAAAAAAAAAAAAAATCTTTTTGAAAAAATAGTTTTTAGATGGGTTAGATTTCATTTTTTTTAGATTTAAAAAAAAATTAAATAAAAACTTTTCACAATAAACCAATCATTTAAAAAAAAAAAAACAAACAAACAAAACAAAACAATTAAAAAATATACATATAATAAAAACAATAAAAAATAATAAAACACAACAAAATGAGATTTTAAACAACGCAAAATAAACTCATTAAAACACAAAACACAAAAAGCAAACAAAAATAAAAAATAAAAACAAAGAAAACTCATTGAAAACCAGCAACGTATTGGTCAATGCCTAGCAGAAATGTTGAATGAAGGAAATAATAAGGTCATCCAGATGGGCGAGGAGGAGCAAGTTTGCATGAGTGCTGTAGAATTGGAAGAAGGTGAATGATAATTTGATATCCTATATTACCTTAGGAATTTGTCTACTCCTACCGGTTTAGTAGAGCATAAAACAAGAGCGCTTAAATTGAAATCTGCTAAGTATCGCTTGACGCAAAACGGCTTGGGCTGGATAAGCTCGGATGGAGCCATTCTCTATTACGTGAACAAATATGAAGTCGATAAGATTTTTAAGGAATTTCATGATGAGATTTTGTGGTGGAAGATCCCGCCGGCCAGTGACCTTGTGATGTGCGAAATTTATATGAGAAAGATCCAACACATTTTCCATCAATGTATCATAACCATAGAACAGATCTCTTTGGATTATGACTGTTGAGAAGCGTGGATTTTCGTGTCAATAATTCACATACCACAGAGATATATTATGTATGCCACAAAAGGGGTCCAGACTTGATCTCTGGATCTGTCATAGAGATACTTCGTATTCATGAACTCGGTCTCAATCACCTTTATGTGATTAGCGATGACTCCATTTCACAACAGAGTTATACTCGGACTTAATACCTTACATCACAGCGACATATAAACTTCACATATTTTACTGAGCCTCAAATTTAGTTGCAGAATTTATTTATGTCTCAATCTTGGAGTTCATATCCGAAAACACTGAAGTCTGCACCAAGCCTCACAGATCCGAAAACAACTTTCTGCAGATGACTGTCCACTATTCCGAGCCTTCCACGGGTTAATTCATCACAGGTTTGAACTCCTTTTTCACTGATTCGGATCTAGCTTCAAATGTAGGTAGTCAAGATACTAACAAGTTTGTCTTAGCTCCAAGAGTCTGCAATTTTAAGATGCAATCCGCACATAACAAGAAGTACAGAAAAACAGCTCAAATGGAGTTGCCTCAAATGGAGTTGCCTGACTAAAATGCTTCCTCTATATTTAATTTAGTGATAAAAAAAAATTTGGATTTGACTTATCTTGGAGAGATTTGGCATTTGCATTATTTTCTCCTGATTTTCTAGACAAAATGCCAGACTTTTCATTGATTTTAGAAGATTTTGTGTGTTTTTTGTGTGATTTTGTGGAAGAGCCCAATTTTAATGAGTTTTAAAAATTCATTTTTCATTTTGTTTTTTTTCATTTAGAAAAAGTCAAAAAAAAAAATTGTTTTTATTAATAGTTTTGTTTTAATGTGTTTTGGAAATTCATTTTTCATTTTTTTTTCATTTTTAGTTTTAGAAAAAGTCAAAAAAATAAAATAAAAATTTTCCTTTTAGAACTTTTAGTTCAATTTTCATTTTTTTTGTTAGATTTTTTTTATTTTTTTTTTAATTTTTTTTTAATACTTTAGAATTTAATTTAATTAGATTTAGCTTTAGATAATTTTTATTTTAGATTTTAAATTTTTTTTTTAAGAGATAAAAAAATAAAAAATAAAATAAAAGGGAATAAAAATTTCAAAAATGTCCTAAAAAAAAAATATCAACATAAAAAAAAAAAAAAAATTCTCTTTATTTATTTATTATTTTTTATTTAAAAAAAAAAAACAATAAAAAAAAATCAACAAATTAAAAATTTTATTTTTAATTTTGTTGTTAAAAAATAAAAATAAATAATAGATTAAAAAAAAAAATTTGTTTTTTAATTTGTTATAAAAAATAAAATAAAAAATTTATTTTGTGTGTTGCTTCGAAAAAAAAAACATTTTCCACAAAATTCACGCAGATTTGAAAATAAATAATGGAACACTTGGAAACAAATTTCAAGAATTGATTTATCAAACATTTGGAGGATTCTATGGATGATAAGTATATTGTTTCGATAGCTTCAAGATGGCATTAAAATCATAACATCTTTCTGTTGAATACTTTTATGTGACATACTAATATGCAGAACACAACATATCTTTCAAATGCCAATCTTTTTGCTGAGCATAACAGGGAGTATTACTTTTCATGGTTATTTTAAAAAATGGATTGATATTAATATCATGATTAAGTCAACTTCAACAATTTGATCATCCTTAATTTGTTTTATTTGGTATGAATTTTTTTTTGCGTAAGAATCATGAAGGAAATGCGCATTCCTTCTTGAAAACACTTATGTTTCTTTCTGCCAAGTTTTTTTTTACAGGTTACAGGATAATCAAGTGATCATTAAGGAGATTACATTGTGACGACAATTGGTCTTCCAAAGACTAAATTCATGAAAAAATTCTAAAGACAAATCCATATCCACAACCACTACACTGCTCTTTTTTTGCAAAAGATTTTGAATTCCACCAATTGTCAATCCATAAAGCATACCATTTCCATATCCATTTTTCACAGCAAGAGTTCTTGTTCATTCACCATGCATTTCATTTCATCTATTCCTAACCCATCAATAAAAGCCATTTTCCATTTCCATTTCCCTTTTCCTACCATTTTTCATTTCCGCTAAATAAAACCCTGCTTCTATGTATATCATTGAGTCAAAGTCCTAGAGTCTAATTATCTTTGTAAAAACACCTAGAGGCTTGCATGCCTTAATGGCAAGTACTCTTGCCAATGAACAATGGGAGTACATTAATATCCCTTGTTCGTTGGATCTTGTAGGTGACTTGACCACAACAAACATATTCGTACCTACAAAGATGTGTTAGGCATCTTGACTCCCATTGGAATCAATGGTGGGAGCTCTCGTGTTGACTAGTGGCATTCATTAATGGCCACTAAGCCAACAACTTCTTGCTATGTTCGACACCAGCACATTTAATCACATAGTAAGATCTGTGCCATCGAGCGTTGAAGACTTGAAGACCTATATTTTGTAGCAGATGAAGCAAACTTTCTTTCATTGTTTTTCAGTTTGTCATGACTTGAGGACAAGTCGATAAATAAGGCTGGGGGGAGGAAAATGTAACTTATATATTTTGTATACCTTCCAAGCCTTATACATTTTCAGCCATATTCAGCAGACTCATCAGATTCATCAGACTATCCAGCAGCAGATACGACAATACAGATCCATCTTTCATCCACAACTTGCAGAAGAAGCTTCAGATCAAAATTGTAGCAACTAAACATGCATGATTCATCGACTTCTATAGGTAAGTAAGGTATGATGTTTTCTAACCTTTAATCTTGAAATTCTTTTTAGATGCTAAAATAATGATGTTTGGAAAATATTCCACTATTTCACTATTCCCTTTCTCATTAAAAAATTGCCAAAAACCATCAGTTGGGGAGGGGGGAATTTCACACTTCACACTTCATTTTTTTCCTTCATTCATATTACATCTTAACCCACATAGTTTTCCCACAATAAAACTACTACAAAATGATGAGCATATTAAATGACTTCTTAAAAATGATGAGCATATTAAATGACTTCTTGAAATGATCGATCTCAACAAAGTAAATAATGATTGTAACACAAGAACCAATCATTAAAAAGAGATCTCAACAAAGTAAATAATGATTGTAACACAAGAACCAATCATTAAAAGATGCAAATGCTTTGCAAAAATAAAAGTTATCCAAAGATGTGCAAAGTTAAAAGGAAGTCCATGACTGAAAGATGCTTGTTACAGATGTGCAAAGTTAAAAGGAAGTCCGTGATTGAAAGATGTTTGTTACACAAGAACCAAACATCTTGTAAAAGGAAGCTCATCCAAGAATTAAATCAAATAAGTCATTGTAGTAGCTTGCATGAGGACATGCAAGAGCTTCAGTTGGGGAGTATGTTTGGGTTTCAAAATGTCACTCATTACCATACATTTTTCACCTATGCTTCCATTTTATCACCCATTATTCACCACCATGTCACTTCATTTTCCCTATTATTCACCATTAATGCGTCTAATTTATATTTTCCAAATATTATTTATTTTAAATCATTTTTAAGAGAAATTCTTGATTAAATATTAGAAAATAATATATTTTACTTTATATATGGAAAGTGGGTTGTTTTTGTGACATGTGTAGGTGCCAAGGAAGCTTCCAAGACACCTTTATGTGGCCTTGAAGGATCAAATTCGAATTTGAGAAGATAAACATCATGGAGAAGATTATGATCTCATGGAGAAGATCAAGGATAAAAGGGGTTATGTGTCTAGATGGTTGAGAGATTTATGGAACTAAAAGAGAGATTAGTGGATGATCATTATGAGTTTGTTACTCATCCCATTGTATAAATAGGAGTACAATCTCCTCCATTTGTAAGGTTGAAGTTTTTGTAATATTGTAATCTTGAAGTTTTGTAATCTTAGAATTTTGGAGTATGTAATCTTAGAAGCTTAGAGTTGGTTTTTAATGGAGATTTTCAAATAAAGGATTCATACTTCGATTTTGCCTCTACATCTAAGTCTCCATTAAAGTGGTGTGCTTGTGGAGTTATGGAGGGCCCCCATGGCCTCACTTGCATGCTTATTTGTTTATTTTAGGTATGATTTATTTTATGTTTTTGTTTGATTTCATCTTTTAAGTTTTGTTAAATGTTCTAATATTGGAAGGATCTTATTTGAAAGTGTTTTTTGTAAGATAACCATATGATCTCATACAATTATTAGATTTAGGTTTGTTTCATTTCAGTTTTTAAGTTTTGTTAAATGTTCTAATATTGGAAGAGTCTTATTTGAAAGAGTTCTTGTAAGAGAACTGTAAGACCTCATACAATTATTAGATCTAGGTTTATTTCATTTCAGCTTTTAAGCTCTTATTAGATGTTCTAATGTTGGAAGAGATCTTGTAGAATATTTTCTTGTAAGAGAACTATAGATCTCAAACAATTGTTAGATCTAGGTTTGATTAGTTATTGAAAGAGATCTTAATGAATATGTTCTTGTAAGGGGACTTTAAGATCTTGGACAAATTAGGAATATTTCTAGATCTATATATTTTAGATAAGCACTTCTAAGTTTACCTTCCCGGGTTGACATTAAATTAAACTCTAATTGACATCATCAATTGGAACCAAACAAAGGGTTTGAAAATGGAATTCATCAACCCTTGAAATGTAGAAGGTGCATTGGTAAGGCCAAAAGGCATGACCAAAAATTCATAATGACCCTCATGAGTTCGAAATGCTATTTTCAGAATATCTTCAGTGTTCATTCTAATTTGATGATATCCTGAATGAAGATCCAACTTGGTAAAATAAATTTCTCCATGTAATTCATCCAATAATTCATCAATCACAGTAATGGGAAATTTATCTTTAATGGTGAGCTTATTGAGATCCCTATAATCCGGACACATGCGCCATGATCCATCCTTCTTGTGTACCAATACTACAGGAGCAGAGAAATAACTTTGACTATGTTGAATTATACCCGCCTCTAACATTTCTGCAATCATGCGTTCAATTTTTCTCTTTTGGACATAAGGATATCTATAAGGCCTGATGTTTGGAGGAACACTTTCTGGAATAAAATGAATAGCATGATCATGATCACGAATAGGTAGGAGCCCTTTGGGAGTTTCAAACACCTTGGAATGATTGTCCAAGACCTTTTAAAGATCTGCAGAAATAGACAATTTTGATGTTGGAACTTCTAGTGAGCATAATTGTGCAATTACACCTCATTCTTCTTTCTTTAGAAGCTTTGTCATGACATTAGAGCTTATTATCTTTCCTGGCTTCCCTACAATACCCCTTAATTCGACTTCCTTTCCTTCTAAAAAATTTCAAGAAAAGTTCTTGAAAACTAAAAGCTACCATCCCCAAAGATTGTAACCATTGTACTCCTAGTACAAAATCAGCACCTCCCATAGGAATGGAAAGAATTGGACTATTCAATACATATTCCCCCATGGTTAGCTTGATATTATTTCATTTTCCAGAGCAATTTATAGTTCCTCCATTTGCAACCATCACTTGACATTCTGGTGTTGGATATAGGAAACAATTCAATTCCTTGGCTACCTTACAATGAACAAAATTATGGGTTCTACCTGAATCAATCAACACTATTACCTTTTCTTCTTGATATGTCCTTCTATCTTGAGAGTTTGAGGAGTGGTAATTCCTGCCAATGCATTACATGATATGGTCGGGCTCATTTCTTCCTCTTCTAGGGCTAGTCCCTGGTGTATATCCTATTCTTGTTCATTTTCTTCTTCCTCTTCACAATCTATGTAAAATAATTTCTTCTCAGCACACTTATGACCTTTAGTGTATTTGCTATCACAACTGTAGCAAAGCCCTTTTGCTCTTTTTTCTTCCAATTGTTGTGGTTTCAACCTTGTAGGTTGTGGAAATATAGGAGTAGCAACACTTCCATCTTTATAAAAGTGAGTGGTAGGCTTATTTGTCGCCATAATTTTACATTCAATTTTTCTTGCCAACCTGAATGCCTTCTCCAATGAATTAGGTTCCAAAACGCGAACTTCATGTTAGATGTTATCCTTTAAAGTACCTATGAAGAGATCAATTATGTGTTCCTCTAAATATCAATTACCCTTATATTAAAATTTTGGAAGTCCTCAATGTGCTCCACCACTAAACCCTTTTGTTTGAGATTTATCAATTGGCTAAAGAAGGTGTTTCTTTTTGTATCCTCATAATGTGCTATCATTTCCTCCATAAAAATTGACCGAGTGACAATTTTTTTACGGGTGCGAAGCCATCGATACCATACAAATGTATTTTTTTCTAAATGTAAAGTTGCAATGCGTACCTTTTGTGTGTTTTTCACATTATTGAGATCAAAATATTGCTCCATCTGTAGTATCCATGTTACAGGATCCATGTTGTGTAACCAGCTCCAAAAATAGAAGAAAATAGATATCAACGCCTTAGAAATGAGCCACTTCGAGGGGGCAACCTCCAATACATTACATAAATGAACAATTCTTGGATGATACAAATGAACAAAACCTCATTCTATATATAGGAGTCCATGGAGCCACAATATAATTCTATTGGGGCCACAATGTAATCCTAGCCGACCTAACAATAATAATGTAAGGGCAAAATAATAAAAATATGGGGGTTACAGGGGTACAATAATAACAATAAGGGGGGCTACACTAACATAATAAGGGGCTACACTATTAATATAGGGACTTAACATGCCCCTCTCCTTCAGACAAGTGTTGTCCTCAACGCTTGATTATTTCTTGATGCTTCTGTATAAAATTGTCATCCTCCCATGTGAAATCTTCTACAGGAAAGTTCTTCCACTTGCTGAGATACTCTGAAATTGATCGTACTTGTCGAGTTCTTGTTTCTATGACTGCTTCATAACTTCTTTCGATGTGATGTTGATCTTCCTGTTGTTTCATTAGATTCTGCACCCAAGTTGGGTTATCCTTTGAGAGTTGGAGAACTTGTTGTTGATGCTCGATGTGATCTTCCACTAATTTATCATCCATATTTGCTATTATTTGATCCTTCAAACCATCCAAATTAGCCTCCATTTCTTCTTTTAGACCATCTATTTCATCTTTAATTTCTCTTCGTAAGATTGAAACTTGTTGCATTTGGTACCGTAATTTTGATATCTCATACTGCAACTCTTCCTCTTCATCCGTCATAGTATATATTTTAGAGGGGTTAATGGGTGTTGAATTATTTTTAGGAGGCATTTCAAAACGAATTACTGAAATATATGCTCAATAGGCCCTTGGAATCACTTCAAACTGATTTTTCAAACCAGATTTATGCAATTCGGGAAAAACAATACACACCTTTTACTTGCTTTTGAGGAGCTCGATATTGGAATTTGATTATCTTTGTGATTGTGACTCTTCAATATCTGAAATTCAGAAATGGAATAGCCCTCTTAATTCTCTTTTTAATGCCACAGGTCTGACCTGATTTGGATTCTCCAAGACAAAGTTGTGTCCAATCTCCCACAATAACCTAATTATGGACTGGTTCAGTACAGTGAACTTGTACGACTTGCCACATGTCACTGTTTCGTCCTTCGGCTCTGAAATTGATATCCAAGAAACTGAAATCTGTGTACTAGTGACCACGTTTTACGGCACTCAAATCTGATGCTCAGAGAGAGAGTAATGAAGGTTTTCCCACGATCACCTCTTTGAGATGAAATTCAGGAGCCTGAAAAAGCACTACCTTCCACAGATCATATCTCCAAAAATATTGCGAGCCAAGATCTGAAATTTTTTGATGATGTTCCTCAGGATTTTCACTTCGCACCCTTTGAATTTCAGCTTCTGAGATTTCGTATAAAAAATTTTATAGCGCAAATTCCACGATGACCTGTTTAGGAGCCCGAAAAAATACCTAACTTCCACAGATGATATCTCCGAAAATATTGCGAACCAAGCTCTGAAATGTTTAGAAAATCTTCCTCAGGATTTCTGCTTCGCACCCTAAAAATTTCAGCTTCTGAAACTTTGTAGAAAAAAATTTATAGCGAAAATGCCACGATGACCTGTTTGGAGCAGCGAAACCCTAGAATCCAAAGCTCTGATACCAAATGTTGTGTAACCAGCTCCAAAAATAGAAGAAAAGAGATATCAAAGCCTTAGAAATAAGCCACTTCGAGGGGGCAACCTCCAATACATTACATAAATGAACAATTCTTGGATGATACAAATGAACAAAACCTCCTTCTATATATAGGAGTCCATGGGGCCACAATATAATCCTAGTGGGGCCACAATGTAATCCTAGCCGACCTAACAATAATAATGTAAGGGCACAATAATAACAATATGGGGGTTACAGGGGTACAATAATAACAATAAGGGGGGCTACACTAACATAATAAGGGGCTACACTATTAATATAGGGACTTAACAATCCATGCCATCAAACTTCATCATATCCATCTTTGGAATATGGTGGTTCTTTAATCCAACATTAGATTTTATGAAATCACGATTAACATTTATTTTGTTCTCATCATGATTTTCATCTACTATCTTTTTGCCATTGGGAATCATTTCTTTTATCAACTTTGACAAACCTTACTTCAAACCTTCCATGTCTTCCTTCAAACCTTCCATTTTTTCTTCCATGCCATCCTTCAAACCATTCATCATAGCTTCCATGCCTTTCTTCAAACCATCCATCTTAGCTTCCATGCTTTTCTTCAAAACATCCATCTTAGCTTTCCATTCTTTTCTTCAAAACATCCATTTCATTTTTTGTTGCTCTTTGAGAGAGCGAATTTTGGTGCTCTTGCTCTTGTAATTTTGATAAATCATGTTGCAATTCTTCATCTTCATGAGTCATAATAGAGTAATCTAAGGGATTAATGGGTGTTGAATTCTTTTTAGGAGGAATTTTAGAACCCAATACTGATATCTATGCTCAAAAAGCCTTTGGAATCACTTAAAACTGATTTTTCAAACAAGACTTATGCAATTTGAAAAAATACACACCTTTTTCTTGATTTTGAGGAGCTCGATATTGAAACTGAATTATCTCTGTGATTTTGGATCTTAAATATCTAAAATTTGGCCCTGACGTAGCCCCCTGAATTTTCTTTCAATTGCCATAGGTCTAACTTGATTTGGATTCTTCAAGGGAAATTTATTTCCAATATCCCACAATGACCTAATTATGGACTTGTTAAGTAGAGCGAACTTGTATGGCTTGCCACATGTCACTATTTACTCCTTTGGCCCTGAAATTTACAGACAAGAAACTAGCTTCCATGTACTTCCAGTCACTTTTTACAAAATTTCAATCTGATGCTCAGAGAGAGAGTTATGAATATTTTCCCACGATCACCTCTTTGAGATGAAATTCAGGAGCCTAAAAAAGACCTAACTTCCACAAATCATATCTCCAAAAATATTGTAAACCAAGCTCTGAAATTTTGTGATGATGTTCCTCAGGATTTCAGTTTCGTGCTATAATAATTTCAGCTTCTGAAACTTTGTGGAAAAAATTTTATAGCAAAAATTCCGCGATGACCTTTTTAAGTGAAATTCAAGAGCCTGCAAAAAGACCTAACTTCCAAAAATCATATCTCTGAAAATATTGCGAACCAAGCTCTAAAATTGTATGATGATGTTCCTTAGGATTTCAGCTTCACACTCTAAAAATTTTAGCTTCTGAACCTTCGTAGAAAAAACATTATAGCTAAAATGATACGAAGACCTGTTTGGAGTAGTGAAACCCTAGAATCCAAACTCACAGTATAAATAAACATTGACTCCAAAAATAGAAGAAAAAATAGCCTTAGAAATAAGCCACTTCGAGGGGGAAACCTCCAATAAATTACATGAATGAACAATTCTTGGATGATACAAATCTGAAACCTCCTTTCTATATATAGGAGTCCATGGAATTTGTCTTAATCCTAGTGGGGCCACAATGTAATCCTAGCCGACCTAACAATAATAATTTAAGGGCACAATAATAACAATATGGGGGTTATAGGGGTACAATAATAATAATAAGGGGGTTACAATAACAACAATAATGGACTATAATAGTAATATAGGGACCTAACATTAAATTTGTTGTTATGTGTGGATTTTTATTTGCTACATTATATTTCTATTACACATGTTTGATTTCAGCAAAAAAAATGGACTTAAGACACTTAAACAATTAAATAACATACACCTATTTCAAGTATAAACTTCTGGAAAATTCAAGTACAAGCTAGATCTTTTATTTGTTTAACTGAGTGGGAGGTTCTTGAAAAGCATAACAAGTTATCCAACCCATTTTCAGATCAGGTTGGTATCAGAGCCAGGTTTCTTGATTGAAAAAGCAATAGCTTCCTTGTTTGACTTGAAAGGTGTTTAAATAGTGCAAAGAATTTTATTGTTTGACTATTTGCAAACTAACTGTTGCTTGAGTTTGCTAGAGGTGAAGGGAAAGCTACTGATAGCTTAGTCCAGGAGAGGAAAAGAAGGAAGAAAGGGATGAAGGCATTCTCCTTATTCAAAGGACCTCAAGGAAACCCTTGAAGCACAAGAGGGTTTGTTTGCAAAAGGCTTCTTGAAGAAGAGCTTGACTCTACAACCATTTTTGTTCAGAAGCTTTGTCAATAGTTTTTGAAAGCTTTGTGAATTTTGTTGAAGTTATTTTTTTCATTTTCATAATGAAAACTTCAAGAAGTGAGGTTTCAAAATCCTCCTCCTTCACAAGATTATTCGATGAAGACATGAAGTGATACTTCTACATCTTGAAGGAAATGGTGTAGATTATGTTTGAAGATAGAAGAGAAAGCACTATACTTCGTGACAAATTGGTTGCTCTAAAGTAAGAGAGGGAAGAAACTATTCAAAGAATGCATGAGATGGAGATGTAGCTCCATCAAGTCCAAGAGGCTTTGACCAAGAACATGCGTGAAGTAGAGGTAATTCACTATAATTTGTCTTCAGTTTCCTCTTCAGAATGATGTGTTGGTTCATTTGAAAAGAAAACTAGAGGTATAGGGTCCAAGATAATGTTTAAAATGGGCTATGATGGCAAGGGTTTAGGAAAACATTCACAAGGCATGATTGATCCTATTTTGGTTAAGGAATGACCTAAGAAGTTTGGTCTTGTT
This sequence comes from Pinus albicaulis, assembly GCA_034641835.2. NCBI lineage: Eukaryota > Viridiplantae > Streptophyta > Pinopsida > Pinales > Pinaceae > Pinus > Pinus albicaulis. The sequence continues at coordinate 599,973 of CM076581.1, read as the reverse complement.
TATGTTCAATGTAATGGCAAAGACTCCAAAGCCATGAAGGCATTTGAGGCAACTTCAAAAATAAATTTTGTCGCAAGTTCTAAATCACAAACATGTCAAGTTTTTTTTCAAGTTTATTTCCATTGTTTTAAGCCTATGTTGCAGCAAGAAGATTATAGACATGTAGCTAATGGTGAGCATGGGATTTCAGACAGTTTTCAAGACATGAAAATTAATGTTAGTCTTCAAGAGAAAGCTGGAACCTCTACAAGTTCAACTCCTCATGAACGTAAAAAAGATGGACATGCAAAGCATCATGTGAGGTATATTCTTCCAATAGTCAAATTGATTATGTTTTTGAAAGGCATGAAAATTTTGTATGCTTGAATGGAAGAAATATTTGTTGTGCATATTGTGGTATGTTTAACCATGATGTTTCCAAATGCTGGAAGAGAATGAAGGCATATAGGAAGCAGTTGAAGCAAAGGAAACTTGCAAAGAAGGTGAAAAATAATTGCACACATTTCCAAAGAAAGGGACATGTTGCTTCCCATTGTTGGACATTGCATCCAAGTAATCATCCTAAGCACATGAGGCAAGAGGATAGAAATATTGATGAAAGTGGAACCAAGGATTCCATCATTGATGTGAGGATAGATGTTTCACATGAAGAAGATTTGTAGTAGAAAAAGTCGTTGTGGAAGTGGTTTGGTAAGAAGTGGTTTGACATCTTAACACAATAAGACATACTTTCATTTGTACATATGCAAATTTCATTCGTGCATGTATTTATGTTGTAATCTCACGTTTGTTTGAGCCAACTTGGATCCATGATCAAGGACATGATTTTCAACTACCTTCTGTAATTTCTCGCCAGGAATTTCTGAGTGAGTTCAAAAGCACTAAGAAATTTCTAAGTGAGTTCAAAAGCACTAAGAAAATTCTAAGTGAGTTTAATAGGAGTACAAGCGAATCTAGGAAGAGAACTGTCGACTACCTTCGAGTTGTGGTTCAAAAGCACTAAGCCATGCAAGGCAAGTGTATGGAGGCTGAAAAGAAGAGGGTTTTGTACTCTCATCTATTGTACAGATCAGTATATCAGTCTTTTGGGGTCCAAAATATTCCCAATGGGGAGGTCTGATCAGAACTGGATCATGGACCTAAGTGATAGCTCAAAATTAAAAGTGCTCAGAAGCATGTTGAACCTGAGTGACCGAAAAGATCTCGCCTTCCTGATTTTGGTGCTATGAACGGTTCAAAAACCCAACACCATATGAAGAAGTTATCGTAGTTTGAAAAGTCCTGTAAATTGTAATTTTTTGACTTTGACCAGGTTTGACTGGAATTTGGAAAAATTAAAAAGAGAATATTATGGGGGATATTCTTGGAATATTCCTTAGAATATTCCATTTGGACAAATTGAATGTTGCAAAGTGGCAGATTGTAATTGGGCTATTGGTTGACTTTTCAAGTTTTGAGACAATAGGAGGCCACTATGTGGAAGGCCTGGAGGCCGCCACATGGCCAAGGAGTCGTGGAGTAAAATTTTTGGGGGACCTTGGGGCTCGACCTCAAGACCTGCTCCCAAACACACCCATGTTACCATGTGTGCTATCATCGTTCTTAACCATGTATGCAGAGCAGATTAATTTATTGTGTATGGTTTTCATGTTTGGGGTTTGGAGAGGGGCCAACACCGACAGCTAGCCTCTCCCCCATGTGGCCTTAGTGCCAGGAACCGTGGGCCAAAGCCACTAGCCGTCAACACAAAACCGTGACCCCGACAGTTCTGCAGATGTTTAAGACGTGTTCACATGCAGATTTAGCCACGAGGTTACGGTTATCCACCCACCGTCTTGATGACTGTGAAAATTTTGGTTACATGTGCCCACACTAACTTCCTGCCTTTATTTCTAGTAGCCAGGCTAGCGGAAGAATTGGAGTGACCACGCCAATTTTGGCATAATGCCGAATTTATCTACTTTAACTCAAGTTCCTGTAGTTTTGGTGGAGGATTTTTGGGGGTTATTGGGCAAAATGAGTTTAGGCTCTATCTTGACCTAGATTCAACCAAATTTGGAGTGAAAATAGTCAATTTCGACCATCTCATACATTCCAGACTCATTGGTGAGGGTTGTAGATCCAGAAAAGGAATTTTGAGTAGGTTGTTTCTTTAGTGAAGTTCTAGGGGCCACTAGGGCCACCATGGACCAGCAATAGTTTGAGGCCTAGCCAGCGGAGCTAGAGACCTTATTCAAAAATACAATAGTCAATTTTGGATGTTTAAATTTTTTTGGAACTATTGGTGTGGTTTGCAGAGCCTGTAGATTATTTTTATGGCCTATATGATTTAGTTAAGTTCCAGAGTCCACCAGGGCCAGAAAGTGCCAACAGTAGTTCGGGGCCTAAAAAGGGAAGCTAGAGGCCTTATGCAGCAAACCAATAGTAATTTATAATTTTTTGATACTTTTAAATCCAATGGAGGATTTTTCAGAAGCTTTTGAGGACTTCTAGAGGTCTAGAAACTATCAGAGAAGTTTTCAGTGATTTGAGTGCCAAGGTGTGCCGACAGGTGTCGGAGGTGAAACCAGAGCAACCGAAGGCCAATTTCAGTGAAACAATAGTCTATTATGAATATTTTTGAAAATATAAATCCATTGAAGGGATTTTTAGAGTCACTTGAAGACTTCTAAATGTTGAGAAACTACAACGAAGTTTTGGGCAGCCTAGGGAAAACCGTGGAGGGAGGCCTAGTTTCGGAATGTAGTGCTCATTTTGAACAAATGATCAGTCCATTTTTTGTGTTTGATGTGTGTTGGAGATAGTAGGTGAGGTTTCAGGGACAGAAAAATAATTCTGAAGGAGTTAGTGCCATAGAGAATCTCAGTGTAGCTCAAGTGCACCGACAGAAGGAATCAATTCTAAGGGAGCCTACGTCTATGTCCAGAGTGATGAAAAACATGTTAGGGTTATATATGGTATTCTAAGCCCATTCGTTCAGTTCAGTAACCATTGGAGTTAAGTGTGGAACTTGTAAAATAAAATTTTCCATAATCCCAAAGAGCCAAGTCAAGATGACAAAAGCTCAAGGAGACGTATTCTATGATATTCGAGTGAACTCCTAGATTAAATTTGCTTTTATGTGTGGATGTTAATTTTCTACATTATATTTCTGTTACACATGTTTAATTTCAACAAAAAAAAATGGACTTAAGACACTTAAACAGTTAAATAACATACACCTATTTCAAGTATAAAATTCCGCAAAAGTCAAGTTCAAGCTAGATCTTTTATTTGTTTAACTAAGTGGGAGATTCTTGAAAAGCATAACAAGTTATCAAACCCATTTTCAGATAAGGTTGGTATCAGAGCTAGGTTGCTTGATTGACAGGGCAATATATTTCTTGTTTGACTTGAAAGGTGTTTAAACAATGCAAATAATTTGGCTGTTTGACTATTTGAAAACTAACTGTTGCTTGAGTTTGCTAGAGGTGAAGGGAGAGATACTGATAGCTAAGTCCAAGAGATTAAAATAAGGAAGAAATGGTTGAATGCATTCTCCTTACCCAAAGGAGCTTGAGGCCTTATTCAGAAATCGAATAGTCAATTTTGGATGTTTTAGATGTTATAGAACTAATGTTGTGGTTTTTAGATCCTGTAGAGGAATTTTGAAGGCCGAGAGGCTTCAGTTAAGTTCTAGGGGCCACTAGGGCCAACAAGTGCCAACAACAGTTCGAGGCCTAGCCAGGGCAGCTAGAGGCCTTATATGGCAAACCAATAGTCATTTATGACTATCTTGATACTTCTAAATCCAATGGAGGATTTCTTAGAAGGTTTTGAGGACTTATAGAGGTTGAGAACCTATTAGAGAAATTTTCAGTGACCTGAGTTCTAAGGGGTGCCGATAGGTGTTGGAGGGGAAACTGGAGCAGCTAGAGGCCAATTTCTATGAACCAATTGTCTATTTAGACTATTTTTGAAATTTTGAATCCATTGAAGGGATTTAAAGAGTCTTTTGAAGACTTCTGAAGGTTGATAACCTACAGGAAAGTTTTGGGCAGCCGAGGGCAAACAGTCGAGGGAGGCTTAGTTTGGGAATGTAGTGCTCATTTTTAGCAAATGATCAGTCCATTTTTGGTGCCTGACGTGTGTTGGAGATAGTAGGTCAGGTTTTATGGATAGAAAAATAATTTTGAAGGAGTTAGTGCCATAAAGAAGATCATTGTAGCTCAAGTGCACCGATAGAAGGAATCAAGTCTAAGGGAGCCTAGATCTGTTTTCAAAGTGATGACAGCCATGTCATGGATATTGATGGTATTCTAAACCCATTGGTTCAGTTCAGTAACCATTGGAGTTAAGTGTGGAACTTGTAAAAGAAATTTTTCCATAATCCCAAAGAGCCAAGTCAAGATGACAAAATCTCAAGGAGACGTAGCCCACGATATTTGAGTGAGCTCCTAGATTAAATTTGTTGTTATGTGTGGATTTTTATTTGCTGCATTATATTTTTGTTACACATTTTTAATTTCAGCAAAAACAAATGGACTTAAGACACTTAAACTGTTAAATAACTTACACCTATTTCAAGTATAAATTTCCGCAAAAGTTAAGTACAAGCTAGATATTTTATTTGTTTAACTGAGTGGGAGGTTCTTGAAAATCATAGCAAGTTATCCAAACCATTTTTAGATCAATTAAGCACATAGAGGATAGATGGCCTGAAAATTTCAAGGATGAATTACGAAGTCTACGACTCAGCATAGCCATGGATGGCGTCAACCCATATTCCCTCCAGAACACCAACTATTTTGTTTAGCCTGTAGTAGTGATAAATAAAAATATCCCCCCATGGTTGTCCATGAAGAATGAAAATCTTATGTTGGCTCTCATATTCCCTGGTAGAAGAAAAGTGGAGAATAGGGATGTCTACTTACAACCACTAGTGGATGAATTGAAGGAATTATGGGATGGGATAAATGTATATGATGTATCAAGACCCATTGTAGCAGAGAGGATTTTTACGTTGTATGGCATATGTGCTTACATGACACATGATTATCCAGGCTTAGGAGTTTGGTCTAGTAAATTACATGTTTATTGATTTGTTTATACACGTAACAATATTCTTTCACATATTAGATATTTAATTCATTGTAATTGTTCTAATCTTCATGATATTCTTTAACGTGCCATGCATATAAATTGTATACAATAATCTCGCAGGTCATGTAACAAAAGGGTATTTTGGATGTAAATGTTGTGGACCTTCTATGAAATCTAGATAGTCCAAGGACCTACAAAAACCAGTGTATGATTGCTCCAAGGTATTCCTCCCAGAAGAACACCATTATAGAAGAGCATCATCTGCTTTCAATGGTAAATGAGAGAGAACCCAAAGGCCTCCAATAACGACACAAACTAAATGGCTTAGAGCATATGAGAGAGATAAGGAGAAGAAGTTCATAGAAATTTTCGATTCAAATGTGGAGCCTATGTTTGATGATCCAGAATTCTTCGACACCTATGTTAAAAAATAGCCCATTGGGATGAAAAGGAAATCTAACTTTTATAACCTCCCATATTGGGAGCATCTTAATATTACCCACTTATTAGATCCCATGCATATATTTAAAAATATTTCATCTTCTTTATGGAGGAACATATCATCGAAACAAAGTGACACATTGGCTATTAGGAAAGATATTATTACTTCAAAAACTAAAAAGAAACATTGGCCAAGACGATTAGAAAGTACATGATCAGAGGCAAGCGTTGGTCCCTCTAATTCATGGTATTTCAAAGAAGGTGATGTCCCATGGATTTTAAAAAAATATGATCTTTCTTTGGAAAAGGAAGTTCTAATGGGTTTGAAGGTTCCATCTTCATACGGGTCTTCACTATGGCATTGATTCACTGTGGATGACCATTTGTCGGGGTTGAAATCACATGAACATTTGAATCTTCTACGAGTACGTATAATGTCAAAAGCATGATTTTATTATTTTTTATATTAATAGATTTTATCCCATGCAGGGATCATAAAACATAAATAATTTTGTATATTATTGCATGTGTTTATAACTTTGCAGTGTCATTATCCTTTGTTCGTGCATGGGTGTGTGAAACATGAATTCCCTCAAGACCTAAGATGTGCCATATCTAAATTATCTGCATTTTTACGTTGGATCACGCCAAAGGAGATTCATATGGCTAAAATTTCACAGTGGTGTCCAGAGATAGTTGATATTGTTTGTATGTTTGAGAAGGAACTTCCGATGAGTTTCATGGAATTTCATGTTCATCTTCTAATCCACCTATTACATGAGGTTTAATTAGTTGGGGTGGTTTCTTTTCATTGGATGTTCTTCTTAGAGAGGTAAATGAAGAAATTGAAAGGTTTTTTTCAACAAAGGGAAAAGCCCGAGGGGTCTATGGCAGAGGGGTACATATCGTATGAGTATTTCTATTATGGTAGTGAGTACATCAAGAAGATTGACAACAGACCAAGTGCAGTGATTTGGGACGATGAAAGGTATGAAGACAAAAGAGAAGGGGAGTTTCTCCAAACGAGTGGAAAAAAGCGCTTGATAAAGAGTAAGCGACTTACAATTTTTAAAATTTACACAAAGTAAACATTCATGTTGAACTTCGATATAATGTATATTTTGATCTCTATGTACTATATAATGTCAATTTGTTTTCATCATCGAATGCATAAATTTAAGCAATCAATAAATTCGTTCTATACAATTCTGAAGTGACACAACTGTGGGTCGTATTATAGAAACAAAAGAGGATGAAATGGGATAGTGACAGGAAATAATTTAGACAATTGAATGGTAGAAGTGTGCCTTATCCCGATCATTTAAAAAAAAATATGCCAAAAATATGCCCCAACAGTTGGGTTGTTGACCAAGTCAGAGAGAAATACGGTGCAACTAGTCGTTACCCACGTGCTGAAGAGGATGTGCTAAACATAGGGATTGGGTGCAACAACTTGGTAATAATCTCTTTAATTTATATGTAGATTTGAAACTTAATAATGCACCTTTCAAATGTAATTACATCTATATTTCATATTTTAACTGTTGGGTTATTATAAGACACATGACACTATGATTTTTTAACTTTTTAATAATAGGTGCATTTGTTCCCATCTATGTGGGCATATGGACACCATTTTCACACACAAAATGCCGATGATGGACACATCACACAAGACTGTGGAGTGAAAATCGAGTTCGATCAATCTAGTCGATCTAGCCACTGTGATCAAAACCTAGTACGAGGGATGTTAGGTTACGTCGGAAAGATACAAGAGATCATTGAAGTGGATTTATCTTCTTTCCAATGTGTTATTTTTAGGTGCAACTGGTGGGACACCTTTGACGGGAATAATGTAAAGGAAGATCGTGATAGTAGGTTGATATGTATTAACTCTAGAAATATGTGGGATGAAGCTAAGGAGCCTTATGTTTTCCCCAAACACTGCAACCAGATGCTTTTTTACCTAGATGTTTTGGATAGGGATTGGTGGTTCATATTGAGACATAACCCTAGATCAAAACATATTTTTGAGAACAATAGTGTTATCATGCCATGCGAGTTGGAAGATTATGAGGGTGATCAAGAGAACCGAGAGAGATATGGTATATGTGTTATTTCATCAATATTTATACTTTCTAGGATGGGTTTTTCGAACATTATAATATGTATTTTGAATTAATTGGTAATTTTCATTGTGTTAATGTTAAAATCAATATTTCACTTGATAATTTGCAATTATGTTGATCTAAAAAATAATGGTGTACTGTATAAAGTTTTTTTTTTTGTACGTAAGATCATAATAAAATAATGATAATTCTAAAGTACATGAATTTATTTGCATTATTTTATAAACGTTATTATGTTACAAAAATTCATATTATTATAGATTTATTATTTTACAATTATTTAAAATTTTACAAATTTACAAATTTAAAAATTTTAATAAAATCATTTCACATTAATACAATTAAAATTTTACAAATATTTTGCATACAATTACAATTAAAATTAGAATTAGAATTAAAATTAGAATTAGATTTACAATTACAATTTTACAATTTCACATACAATTACAACTAAAATTACAATTACAATTTTAGAATTTTACACACAATTACAATTACAATTAAAATATTGCAATTACAATCATTTCACAGTAATACAATTAAAATTTTACAAATATTTTTCATACAATTAGAATTACAATTACAATTTTACAAATTCACGTACAATTACAATTACAATTTTAGAATTTTACATACAATTACAATTACAATTTTAGAATTTTACATAAAATTTACAATTACAATTACAATTTTACAAATTTACATAGATACCATTACAATTACAATTTTAGAATTTTACATACAATTACAATTACAATTACAATTTTACAATTTTACATATATACAATTACAATCATTTCACAATAAATTAAATATTACAATAACAGTTAAAATTTTACAAATATTTTACATACAATTACAATTAAAATTACAATTACAAATACAATTACAATTTTAGAATTTTACATACAGTTACAATTACAGTTACAATTACACAATTTGTCATATATACAATTAGAATTAAAATTACAATTACAATCATTTCACAATAAATTAAATATTACAATTACAATTAAAATTTTACAATTTTTTTACATAATTACAAATACAAATACAAATACAATTTTACACTTTTACATACAATTAGAATTAAAATTTCAATTACAATCACGACATAATATTTAATAAATATCATGATCATTTAATATTAAATTAATTAATAAAAATCACGATCATGATAACCATCGTACAAACATCATATTTGACTAAAAAACACATTCAAATTCACTAACATGATCATGATCATGATCATCTAACAAAACACAATTAACATTGTATAACATCATCACAACACAAACATCAAATATACATCTCATGTCAAATAAATGCTATCACATACACATCTGTCTGCAAGCTGCACATTAAATGAACATATCTAACATGACCAAAAAATATACACATCATGATGATCACCAACATGTAGATTAAGTACAACTGCAACATGAACATAAAATACATGGCCCATATATATATATATATATATATATATTGTAAAAAATGTACAACTGTAATATAAATGTCATATATCAGCTCATGGTACATCATCAATAGTACTAGTCGAGGTCTGCTTAGTCAATGGTGCAGCCTCGACAAGCTCAGATACATGTTGATCATCACGTGCCCGTTAATCTAGTATTGGCGCCTCATGCTGATCAGGATCAACTCTCGTCTTCTCATCGTGATGACTTGACATGGTCGATGGTCCAACTTTCTCATGATCATGAGTACTGCTAGATGCTACAGGCTTCTGACTTGACATGGCTGATGGTCCAGCCTACTCTCCATGATTATTGTTGGTTGATGCTGCAGCCTACTCATCTGGAGTGGATCGAGGTGAACGATGATCACTCCCCTGATTGTGATCATCAGATGATGCATCGTTGCTCATGGACTGTCGATCACATGTTGCATCTCGACCACACCTATAACATGCAAGGGCCCTCCTCAATCGCGTAACTAAGGTCATAGCTCCTATGAAATGCCGCATTAGGCTATACATGTTACACGACATGCCTCTCCACATATGTACCAACCTACCATCGACATTTATTTCTCTCATAGTAGCGGGCCTAACTCCCGCCTCAACAAACAATGCACAGAGTTGGTTGCCCACTCCATCCTCAATCTACTATCAAGCCTGTCACGCCTAGAAAAAGGCGGTACTGGCGCACCAGCAGGAGCAGGTCTGTCTGCACCGACCTCATGATCCTTGAAATCTGCCATATGGATCCACACCTGGATCATTTGGTGGCGTTGGCATGTCATCGCCATCAAAAGACCCAATTTCTGCAAGATATATACAATTACACAACAATAATTAGACAATTTCATTAAAAATTTTAATAAAAACAAGTTAAAGAACATGTTAGAATAAATTTAAATAAAACAGTAATATTACCTCTATCATCTGGCAGCTCATCATCTGTTAAGAGGATGTTGGCACACCCTCGCCAATCTAAAACATCATAAGGATAAGGGACCATAACGAAGGGATTCTCATCAACACTGGCTAGCAACTCCAGTGTGTCATGCGATATCCTCGCAGAAAACTGAGTCTCGCCCCTCTTGGGCATCATCTATCCCCACATGTGCATATGTGCATCCAACATCGGCCTACGAGACTGCCAAACAAAAGTAGGCCTCGTCTCTATAAACCTCTCAAAAAATAAACAAAAACATCTCTGAAGCAAAAGGGAAGTTGACCCTCCCTTGTGCATGAGCACGACATCTATCTAAGGTTGTACAAAACTATAGCAAAAAAATGGCAGACCACTTGACAAGTCGTGGCTCTTGTACTAAAGAATCAACATAATATAGAAGCGAGCAACTAATGTGTTTCTCATCACTGGTGTTGTGTGAAATGGTCGAAATCATAAGTGAGAGGCACCTCACCTCCTCACTACCAAATGCAGCAATACGAACTCACCTCTGGAGACCTGAAAATCTAAAGGAGACAATATATCTGCGCTAATGTATCTCTGGGAGTACACCAACTAACTCCCTGCTGCATAGCCAACTGGAAGCTTTGGGAATGAGGGAGAATCCACTCCTCTCCTCGATAGCCCTTTAATGAAATAGATGTCTTCCTCAGTGGGTGCATACCACTAGTTAGGACCAACCCGGAAAGCCTGTAGGTGGGCATTCCACCTACGGACAAGATGTCACAAAAACAAACTATGGCCCTTTAGGGAATTAGCCTCCTCATACAACTTGAGGAGGCCTACCTGCCTTAGGATCCCCTGGGTAGTTGTTGTAATAGGGCAAGGGTACGTATCTCTCTCCCTCTTTCATGCCTCGCACAGGCGAACGATGTTATACTAGTCCACATGTTGTTGTTGTTGTTGTTCCCTCTCTTATCTCCTGTCACGTCTTTGAATGATTGACATATTAAATAATTTTTTTTTATTAAATGAGACATGTATTTAGCAATATACATACATAATTTTTTTTTTAAATAGAAATAAAAAAATAGTTGGTGCACCACAAAAAATAAGCATGCACCGATGACGGTGAGTCTTTTATTTTTGTGCACTGGAGGCAGTGCACCCGAACATTTTTAGCGCACCGGAGGTGGTGCACCAGAAAATTTTAAGCGCACTTCCCTCCTGGCATTGTTCCAAGGTCAACGGTGTAGTGGTATAATAGCCCACACTATTGACTATGGAACAGTTTCAGGAGGGCGATGCGCTGACCAAACTATACGCCTCGGTGCGTATAATTTGGTCAGCGCACCATCATCCTGACGTCAGTACATATTCAACGGTGCAGTATTCAAACCAGCCACACCGTTGAGAAAGTTGAAATTTTGGAATGTGGTGTGCTGACAAAATTACCCACCCCAGGGGAGATATTTCCGTCAATGCATGACATTCCCGCTAATTGACAGGGTCAACGATGCGGCCAAGTAACCATCCGCAGTGCACTATTTTTTAATTTAAAAAAATCCCGATGCACCATTGGCTACCACCCTGGAACCAGTGCAGATACCATTAGCACCAGTGGTCGTGCAACCTGTAAAATTATAGGCAGCACCATGACCCGGTGCGAGCCGAATGGCTCGAGCGCATAGTCTGGGGATTTTTTTTTTTTAAGGTTAATATTAAGCTAATTTACAATTATAATCCGCTAAAAGGCTTAATTATGGAAAAACAAGAAAAATGCTTGTACATTTGGTCGTCGAGGATGCATATTCGTTGTATAATTTTCAAAACTAAAATTTCCCACTGTTTTGCAAGATTCAAAATGGAGATGGTGGGCAATGCACAGCAGTAGTGCGTGTAATGGGAGCACCGATGTGAGGGTGCCTCAAACAAGGATAATTTGCATTGGTGCTTGAGAGCTCTCAAGCACTGAAAAGTGAAAAATGTGGCTTTTTGGCTGTAATTTGTTTTTATTTAACCTTGTTCCAGTGCATGGGTTTTCATAGGCGCACCAGTGTGGTTTCTTAAGACCGCACCAGGCTTCTTCAGTTTTGGCACGGGGTTTTAGGACGCACCAGTGTAGAATATTTGTAAATCACATGTGCGCTACAGTAATAATATGCATTGGGTGGGTTTGTATGGATCACATGGTGTCCCGGTGTGCCAATTTTTTTTGCACACTGGTGCTTTCTCTACTTGAACGCACCAGTGCGGTTTAGGATGATAAGCGCACGGGAGGAAAAACATCTGCAAAAACCTCCATCCGGAAACCTCCTCTAGTAACCTCCACTACAAACAAATATATGGGTTATTTTTATAAGGGGTTCCTAAAAAACATACGCTAGAGGGTATTTTCCTTGTAGTGCTCAAAATCCTCAAGCAACAACCACAACCTGTCCAAACATCTCCAACACCTGTAAAAACATCTCCAACTCTTGTAGTAGAAGTATCATGTCATACAACTAACTTTAACACTAATAGAGGCACCTCCAACACAAGAAACCAAAACTCAACACATGTAGAAACATATCCAATGTCTCCAAGACATGTAAAGACATATGTAGCACATAGAGCAACACTCCAACCACTTGTAGCAGTAACATCTCCAATCAACACAACATGTCCTACCTCAATCCAACATCACATGTAGAATCCACCTCTAAATCACCTCCATTAAGTCTAGTCATAAGTATGTTGACATCAGTGCCAACTAACAATACCTTCAAGCCAAACACACATCACCAAGCACTCATCACACATGCATGTGACCAATAGCATCAAACCATGTTGACATCAATGCCAACACTACAATGCCGACATAAATATTTGTATCAAGTCAAGTCATGGCTTGTCATAGGGGGATACTATTCGGGTGATATTATTATAGCTTTCTTTTCTTTACTTAGATTCTGGACCATCCCTTTTCGGGTACTGGTCTCTATTTTATCCACACAATGTAAATTGAACAATTTCTTAATGGAATATTATGTGAGGCTCTGCATTCTATTGTTTTTATTTGATTACTTGGTGATCTAAATATTTCTCAAAAGGCACAAGTTGTTTGCTTGGGCCTACCAACCAAGATTGTTTCCCCCTTTCTTTTGTTCATTTTCTTGTACAATTTTAGATCAGCGTTGAGTTTCTAGTGTGCTAGTTGGTATTTGTAGATTTTTTGGTTTCTTGAAAACAGAGATTTTTCACTTTTCCTTCTAGTTTAAATTTTTATATTTTATTTATATCAATTTGGAAGCATGTGTTTGACTTTTTGAAATTAATGAGATTCTTGTAAGCTTATTTTAAAAATCAATCTATTCTCTCTTCGCAGAGTATATGGTGATGGAATTTGTGATACACATATAGTAAAGGGACTTTAATTTAATCATTTTGTTGCTTCAGTATTCTTTCCAAAATTATGCTTCATAAGATTAAAGAATTGCTTCGAAGGGGATCTTAGCCTTAGATACATGTCTTGTGGCCATTGTAAGAAAACATGACAAGAATATTATATGAGTCTTTATATGTTGAAAAAAATTGCATTTTGTCTCTTGTTGGTTTAGGAAGTTAATAAATCTTGACTGTTTTAGGAAGTTAATAAATCTTGACTTGGATTTGTTTCTACGTTTAGGAAACCGAGTGTATTTTATAAATTTTCCTTGTATTGTATTTCGTACAATTTTACAAAAAAAAAAATTTATAAGTGAAACTTACAGAAATCATTGCATTCACATCTTGTATATTACATTAAAAATATACCATTTGAATTCTTATAATTATAAGGTGGCATTTATCTGATGTATATTCTTGGAAACATAATTCTCTAGAGTTTGAATACTTCCTGAATTTGCATTGATTTCATATTAACAAAAAGCATACATGAACAGTTTTTATTAGAAGAACATCAAGCCGGAGATTTGAGAAAATATGTTTTGATAAAGTAGGGTTCGTAGTGTGGATCATTGCATGGGAATGCGCTTGAAATGAACACAACTTCCCGCAACTTCAATTAAATCCTTTAATAATTTTCTTACCAAATCCTTGTAATTATTAGATGTTGATCCTTTTTTGGTTGTGTCACTTTCTCAAGATTGAAACCTAAAGTGTGCATTTTAACTATAATTTATCAAACCTTTGTGATCATAACTATAATTTATCAAACCTTTGTGATCATTGATGCCCTTGTAGATTTATCTCAAGAGCCATTTTTTTGTTGTGTAGGAACATAGTGCTGAGATACATGTATATTACATACCAAATTTGTATTCTTCTTTATAAAAACCATAATTAAAAATATGTCTCTCTTGAAGAAGAAACATAATTTTACATTGTATACCCTGTGATGAACTTTCGATCATTAAAGAAGCGTTGCATTATTACAATAGTCTCCTCGTGATTTGAACAATGTTGTTAAATAAATATTCTAGAAATTACACTTTTCATAAGATTTTGAATGGTTCTACATGCACAGACTTCCCCTTTTGAGTGATGAGTTTGAGATCATTGAGTTTGTCATGTTGGTTTGAAATTGGCATATAGGTTTGAAGAGTGTTAAGATGTTTTCATTTATGATGCCTGGATTATATAGTAGCATATATATATTGGATTTACATAAGTATTAAGTATATTTAAAAACTTTCTATTTTATTTATTATCACAAATAAGTAGTGCAGATCCACAAAATAATTGGTTGCTTTTATTGGTGTAGAAGTTGTCAAGAGTTAGAGTCTAGGGTTTTCTTTTCATTAGGGTTTTCTCATTAATAACCAATAGATAGGTTTGTTCGTTCCTTGCCAATAATTAGGGTTTCTTTTCCAAATTTATCTGTAGTTAGATATTTCTCTTTATTTGTCACTCATTAGGGTTTTCATTTGAATTGCTAATACTTTTTTTTTTTTTTTTTTTCAGTTGCTAATAATTTGGTTTGCTTTAAATGTTGGTGAATTATAGGATTATTGTTTAGAGTTTCATATTTAATGAATTTTCTTGAGTGTGGTATTAGAGCAGGGATTGACAAGTGTAAAAACTTAAGATGTGAGTGGTTTTTAGCAAAACTAGGGTTTTGTTTTGCAGGTTCCCAAAGTCCTTCTCAAGCATCTCTAGTGTTGCACCTAAACATATGTGGACCTCAGACTGACAAGTAAATTTTGGTCCATTAATATTCCCTATGTTACAACCAACATTTTGGTATCATTTCTAGGGAGGTACTTAGGGGATAGACCTTGGAGACCTGCTACAGTTTGGTTTACACTTTACCTAGTTTTTCTTGCAATTTTTTGTTTCTTTCCTGCACACTTTTATCTTTTCATTCCTAAGGTGTTGTAATAACGCCCCTATATATATATGCATACATGTGATGACATAATATACCAGAATCTTGCTGAGAACAAAAAAATGGGCCTTGAGAAAACTTTCAACAAGGAGTTTTGATGTTATTGTTGAGATACGAGATGGCAAACTCAGAAGTGCAGAAATCAGTATTTTCTTGAAAATTTTAAAAATAATTTTATTTGTTCTTTTATTTCACAATTGGATTATTTGTAGGAAGAAAAAATGTAGGTTAAAACTAAATATCCACTACTAAAATTATGCTCCAACTGTAGGAAGAAGCACTTCTTCGGAGAGTGTCCACTTAGCACCCTAAAAGTTTGTAGAAATTGTGAGAAGGCCCATTCAACAGAAAATTTCCCATCATTGATAGGATTACTATAAGTGCTCAAGAAACATTGATATATATTGAATCTACTACCAATTATAACTCAAAACTCATCATCATTTAACACTTGAAAAACACTTATTATCCTCAGTAGGTTCCTCAATAGATTTATAATCTTGTATTTCCATGGAAAAAATTTAGTCCTCTAATTAAATACCCTATTTTATGGCCACAATGGCCCTCCCATTATCCCTCTTCCTTTATTTAGATATCAGAATGGTTTGGATCTTCCCATCTAGTGTAGTCTCGCATGTAAAATAAATTACATGAAAAACAATAACATCTACAATTACTAACCAATGTACCATAAAGTTATCATCATCCATGGTCTCAGGTACTTGTGCAACCTTCATCTAATCCAAACCCTAGTCCATAATGATCTGTAAACTTCCATGGATATTCCACTGGACAGTTCATCGCAATATATTTGATGATATTATATTAAAAATATGAAATTCAACATTATTATAGTTTTATTTAATTTATAGATTTATATATTTTATTGTAATTATTGCATTCATGTGAATGGAAATTATATATAAAATTAAAGAACAAAAAAATAATATCACACACACATAAGATGCAAAATATTCTTCGGTAAACCCTTTTAGGAGAAAACCCAGATGGAAGTTGAGATCGCTTCGCTCTCTTTCTCTATATGGAAAATAAAGTTGTAGTTTCAAAGGAGTAATGATTGTGGCCCATGGGCTACTATAGTGCACAAATCTTATTTGTGTGCTCTACGTCCTATCTCTCATATCTATCTTTTCTCAGCTATGGAACAAAATTCTCTAGAAATAATGGAATGCCTCTTCCTCCTAGTGGCCAGGTTATAACATAGCCCAATAGCCTACTAGTGGTTAAGTTTTACTACTTCAACTCTTAACTAGAGTTACAAAATAGACTCTTTTAGAGTATTTTACATCAAAAACACGTGGCTAGACCCTTTTCCATGAATAATAGGGGTTGATGTAGCATCCTCCCAAACTATAGGTGTTAAAACAGGAAGGTCAAATTATGAGTGGCAAAAATTTTGCATACGGACTTTGGTTGACGTGCTCCTTTACTCATTGGAAAGATCTATGTGTGTAAAATAGAATGAAAAGGTTCAACACAAAAGTGACAAATTTTAACCCATAAAACAAATTGTTTGATGCCTCAAAATTCTCTCAGAAGGTTTCAGGCCTTGTTTTTCCAAACTGGGTCTCGCAGGTAAAAATGGTCCTGTGAGCTGATTCCTCCAATTTTTCCACTCTTAATGCATTGAGATGGATGATAAATAATATAATGAATTGGGAGAATTTTGAGGCATCAAATGAAAGTTTTGGGGTGTAAAAATTTTTCTATTTATTGCAGCGCCTTTCCATGTTATTCTACACAGAGATATTTCCAACGACGTAAGAAGCATGCCAATCGGAGTATGTATGCTAAATTTATGCCACTCAGAAGTTGACCTTCTTATTTTCACACTTATAGTTTGGGAGGATTGTTGAGGAGGTAAATCCCCTCTGCGGACAGAGGCGATCCCTACTAGCCCAGCAGGGGTCTAGCAACAAACAAACAATGCTATGACGCAAGCTCCTAGTTACGAATGAAAGACTTGGGATAAGAGCCTACCTGAATTCCAACGCTAGATCTGAAGAAGAAGATGTCCCCGTCCTTCAGCCCTGGAAGATCACAATCCTTCCACGATCTCCGTGGATGAACACCTGCACACAGAAGAAACGAACAGATACATGCATAGGAACCAGCATACGTAACTAAACATCGGTCAGAAAAGATATTACTCGCATTAACATGATAGAAAAAAGAGTGGAACCATAATCATAGTCATCTATTAAAGTGATAAACGAATAGAAGTTACAACCAAGTTCTGACGTCGTAGCTTCCTTCGAATCTGCTCCTCGTCCACATCTTCGCAAAGCTCGCCAAGGAAAGGGAAACCTCTCCAGAGTCTCGTAATAATGGTCTCCTCGCTTGAATGGGCCTTAAGGGAAAGAAGGGATTCTTTACAGCATAAAGGCACTTGGGAATAGGGAGATGCAAAGCTTCAGAACTTCAAGACTAGCTTGCCATGGATCTCAGCAAGCTTTTATAGATGGGGAAGGAGGGAGTTGGGATCCCTATTATTATGGGATTGGCCCTATCAACAAGGAAGGTTCCATAGAAGGTGGCAAAACCACTTCCCTTCCATAGAACTCCCGCAGCCAAACCTCCCAACTCAAGATATGCAATGGTTGTGAGTTTGTTTGAACTCAACTTCCGCCATCCATATTTAAAAAACAGTCCCTAAAATGGGTGGCGCGATTGCTGCTCTATGACAGAGCGCCAAGTGGCACGACCTCTTTACAGGATTTCCCTGATTGGCGCGAGCACTGAACTGCCTACCCGCGCCAATGCAAAAAGAGCTGTTTTTCATGAGTTTTGCAAGGAGATGTCTCAAGGGAAAATGAAGCTCATACTCAGAGGGATGCATTGATGATGTTTTCAAGGCATGATAGTGTTCACAGGTTACATAATGGGTCCTCCATTGTGCGGGACGGGGAATGGTAGGGACGGTGACAAATTACTGTGTAACAGATGCCCCCTAAAGCATGAGGCCCGAGAGAGAGAGGGGTGAAATGCTTTACGAGAACATGTCCAACTGAAGGCCCGCCGTCAGAAAACCTGCACAGAAAGATACAACCGATATCTCAAGTACATGATGTATATCTATGGTATGGACGCAGCCATCCGAACAGAGTATGCTATAATCCGGATCCAGGGTATGGGCGCAGCCATCCAACTAAGATCAAACAAATAGACTCAGGTATGGTCGCAGCCATCCAATCATAGAGTCATGTACATAATGACAATAATCCACAATCGCAGCCTGGATTACAACAGACACAATCCAGGGTCTTGCGCTCCATCTCGACCCAAACAAGTACAAGTTCTAGCATGCGAATGTGTGAGTTGATGTCGAACATGCAAGAACATCGTCTGATTACCAGCCAATGATGAAAGCTGTTAACAGACGCGAGAGAAACCACCAATAATGACAATGGTCCTCAAGGTACTACAGGTACAATCTACGGCGTGTGAATAAATGAGTTGACGTCGAACACCCGCAAAATCATTCGATCGGAAGTCAATGATGTAAACTTCACGTCGAATGCGACGAACCTGCCATTGAGGCATGCAGGCTCCAAGGTACCATCAGGAGTCTCTAGACCAACTTCCTGGATAATGAGCTGAAGTCGACAGAAAGTGACCTTGATCGAAGGTGGGCCATAATGATTCCCACATCATCGACACGAGACAGAGGAACATAATGTTTTGTTGTGAATCAGGACCATATAAGAAACAGAGGAAGGTTGATATTTGCAGAGGCCAACTTCTCTTGAACACATGAACGGCACGACAATGGACTTGGCAGTATTTGACATCAACGGATCATAGGTCATGGTGACGAGGCAGTGAACAGATGAGAGGTCAAAAGAGATTACCCAAACCCATGGAGGCAAAGTGAAGCAACGAGATGAGATGTCCCCAACCCGACACGAATGCAGACAAGTGCCATGTTCAAGAGCGACATACTGCCGACGACAACGACGATGGTTCCATTTTTCCCCCACCATTTTTGGCGAGTACCCCAATTATTTTTGATAACAAGCTTGAAGGGGATAGCATATGCTTGTGATATAAGTCCACCCTTCGGGCGAATCCACCCTAGTGCATTTAACGAGTCCTAGGAAGGAGAAACTCGGAGAACGTCATTTCGACGAAATCCAATGTCATCAGGGTTTAACGAGTCTGACAAAGGAAGAACTCGGCGCCTTTTCATGTTTAGAGAGTTTGAAAAGACAGCGGAAAAGAAAACTCCACAGGTCCCTTTTCGTAA
Organism: Pinus albicaulis; assembly: GCA_034641835.2. Classification (NCBI taxonomy): domain Eukaryota; kingdom Viridiplantae; phylum Streptophyta; class Pinopsida; order Pinales; family Pinaceae; genus Pinus; species Pinus albicaulis. The sequence continues at coordinate 580,308 of CM076581.1, read as the reverse complement.
ATAGTTCCCCAGATCCGAAAAGGTAGAAAACAATATCCGGGAAAAACCTCCTAGTCGCAATAGGCTAGGGTATTCCTTTTTCGTAATCAATCCATCCCAGCCCGAAAAAGGGTTAAACTTATACTGGGTGGATGTCGATTCGTGTTCATTTTAACGAGATCGAAACGACAAGGGCCTCGGCGATCTTTTCATATTTAGAGAGTCAGAAAAGAGCTGAAAGATGACTCCAGAGTGACTTTTTCGTGTATTTACCGAGTCCGAAAAAGTATAAAATACAACTCGTTTCCACCTTTTAAGTCGCAAAAACCCGTCACTGCACATACCCAACAAGCGTAAAATCCATTTTCGACATAATACATGCAAATATTTGACAAGAAATAACTTTTAAAACTCATTTTAACGTCGAAAAGTTATAAATATGTTCAATGGTAAAAAATGAAATTACTTTTTACTATTTACCTTGTGGAGAGCAACAGTGGTCCATTTGGAGCATAATCTTCTGACGGCGATTGCGACCAATCCAGGCAACCATTCAGCGTCTCGTCTGTGACAGGTAAGAGGCGCTCCTTTTCTCTTTCTTTCCATGCATTTTTTAATGATTTCCCCTTAGAAATCAGCTCTGTAAGGGCACCTTTGAAATTTTAGGGCCGGGCTAAGTGGCGCGGGTATCAGGCACGAACCCGCGCCACTGAGCTCTTTTTACCAAAGGGCCCGCGCCACATGGCGCGACTGTCAGCAAAACAGTCGCGCCAGCGGCGGAACCCAAATTTCCGCCTAAAATCCCACTACTTATGCCAAATTTCTTGAATTTTGAGGCTCACAGAAGATCTAATTAAGGGCTTTGAACCATGTGAATGCAGATAAACAGTCAGAATGGAAATTGAATGGAAGGAACGGGAACACGGAGATGAGGACGAAGAGGCCATGCAAAGCCAGGATTGCATGAATGCTCTAAAGGACTGTGGCTTAAAAAAGTTCTTCCTCACGCCATGCTTACGAGCTCAGCCTGAGCTCCTCCAATATCTGATCAACCTCTGGGATGAAAATGACCAAGTATTCAGAATACGAGACCAGGTGTTGGAATTGGAGGTCGCTGACATTTATTTCGTTACTAGATTATCCCGCAGGGGTCCAATCCCTGTACTGACTGGGAGCAGACCATCAGGGGAGAAGATGGAAGAAGTAATGGCGCGGGTGTGCCGTGGGGCACAAACAGGAACAGGGAGTAAGAAGGTATACATCTCAACCATCCTTGACCTAGCACTGAGAGTTGTACTCCACACCATTACGCGGGCTGCTGGATCGCAGGCACCGCACGAGGCTACAAAGACTCAACTCTTACTGGCCTCAGAATGCATGGGTCCCCGACTGTATGATTGGGCAACAACCGTCACGATCAACATGAAAAGGCAGCTCACAAAGTGCAAACGGGGAAAACTGAAGCAGTTTGGGTATGGTTCCATCTTGGTATCGTTCATTCTGGAACGCATACCAACCTTCCAGGCCCAAGAGGCCCCTGTGGCGAGTCCGGTACCACGAGAGCCGAGAATGGCTCGCTGGGCAGCACTGATGCCCAGATCTGGAGGCGGGCAACAGATGTCCTGGAAGCCCGAGTTCTTTAGGTGGTTACGGCGCCAACTGATCGTTGTGGAAGATTGGCCCTATGCGGGAACTGACTTTACAGGGGACCCAGATCTCCCGCTACCAGAAGGAGACCACTGGGATGAAGAGCTGGGTAAGACCTCATATTTTGATTTTATGTTTATATGTTTTTTTTGTTAATACACACTTGTCTTAACACAATTATATATGCATGCAGATGTAGGACCTGAGAGACCAGCCGGGATGTCTCCTATCTTCCGGAGGACACAACTCGCCCCTGAGATCCAGGGGGAAGGTACCGGAGGAGAGGCACTGGTTCAGAACCTTGAGGGGATCGTTCATGGGATCCCAGACTATGCCCGACTGTCAGATGTACCATTGGAGTACCAGCGCCATACGGTGGGAGTCCCAAATCGGCTCCACCGAATCCTGAGGCGGCTAGTGCGTGCAGTAACGTGCTATCATGAGCACCATGCCGATTAGTCTCTAGGATTTAGCCACACCTATTTTTTGAGAGACTCAGTGTCTCCGGATGTATTAAGACACTTATGTATATTTTTTGAGTTTTATGTGACACACTTCTATGTAAACATTTCGATATCTACATATGCATATCTATTTCTGGATGAGTCTTCTTTACATGTGATGATGATTTATAAATTGCGCAAATGTCTATCTAACACCAAATTTGCTACTGTATCTGCTAATGTATTCAAATGTCTGGGTATATGATGATATGTAATATATTCAAAATTCCTTTCCAGTAATCGAATACGCAAATACAATCGTAAAATGGACGGGTTTCTTACCGAATAGTGCCCGTTCAGCTGCAACACTACAAGCTGCGAATCTAGGTACACGAGCAATTCACGGATACCAAGGTTTACCGCCTCGGTTAATAATTCCAACACGGCGCTATATTCCGCGATATTGTTCGTGGTACGTCCTAAACACACACCTTGCAGGTCGATCAACTCACCAGCAGGATCATAGATTACCCAGGCTGCAGAAGACAGATTCCTGGTACTGCGGGAGGCACCGTCCGCGAAACCAACAAATGGATGAAAAGACATTTGCACAACCAGGAAGACCCGATCAGCAGAAAGATGTTTACAAAGCACACCACACCATGCACACAAATGACAATTACACACCTATGTACACACACCACACCAAAAATCATTTCAGGCGTAGTACTTCTTAAGGTACAGCCCATTTCTGGGCTGCGCCAATGGAACTCCTTCGTAGTCTATAAGCTCGTAGGCCCCATTTTTCAAAACACGTTTTACTATATAGGGACCGTGCCACATGGGCTAGAGTTTACCGGCACCAAGCTTATCATGTGCCTGATCGTACAAGAGGACTAGGTCTCCTTCAATGAAAGAACGGGGAAAAACAGATTGATCAAAATGAGATTTGACCCTCTTCTTTTGTGCTTCGATAATCAAAGCAGCTAGACAACGGGTTTCATCCAACCGTTCGAGATACAGAAGACGCTCTTCTTCAGGAGAAGTATCCGGTAAGAGCTCCACAGCTAATTTGAGCGAGGAATTTCACATTCAACCGGCAAAGTAGCTTCCAGACCGTACACCAGTTGGAATGGTGTGAATCCTGTTGCACTTTTAGCAGATGTTCGGTACGCCCAGAGAGCTGAGAACAGTTGGAGATGCCAACTGGATTTATGAATCCCAACTGTTCGTTGAAGCATAGTGACCAAAACCTTGTTCACCGCTTCAACCTGACCGTTCGCTTGAGGGTAGTATGGCGTTGAGCTGTCGCGACGCAAGCCCAACGTAGCTGTCAGCTCCGCCATCATGTAATCACGAAAATGAGTACCGTGATCAGTGACGATAGCTTGAGGAACCCCGAATCGTGCAATAACATGGTTGAATAAAAATGAAGCAGCCGTTCTTCCGTCAGCAGCTAGTGTAGGCATCGCCTCGGCCCACTTAGTGAAGTAGTCGACGGCGACAATGATATATGCATGCCCCCCGGCCGAGTGAGGGTTACACGTCATAAAATCTACGCCCCATTTCGCGAAAGGGCCGACGGTAATAACGGGATGCAAAGGCAATGGCGGCGCGCGCATCTTGCGCTGAAAAATCTGGCACGAATGGCATTTTCGGATTGCAGTGATACAATCCTTGAATATAGAAGGCCAGAAATAACCTGCCCTCAGAATCTTTTGGGCAGTGGCATATCCGGACATGTGTCCACCACAGGCGCCACTGTGGCAGTCATTCAAGACTTTCTCAGCCTCGTCCAAGGTAAGGCATCGTCGAAGCACCGAATCTACTCCAATACGATATAGGGTATCTCCCACTATGCGGTAGGGTTGGGACTGGTGCCGAATCCGACGGCGTGCAGCTTTATCCAACTCAGACCGGAATGTCGCGGTCTGAAGATACACTATGATGTCCCCGTACCAATGATCACGAGTATCGATAAGAAACAACGTTTCGTCCGGAATATGATCTTCAGAGTGTTCAGGAAGAGAGTCTGTAGGGAGAGAACATATCAAATCCGCGAAGACCAATGATTTAGTTGACTTGGCAGTGGTGAACTCCAAATCAAACTCCTGCAGGATGACGATCCATTTGGAGTACTTGCCCCCCAGCAATTGTCTAGAAAGAATATATGTCATGGGGTTGCAGTCTGAAACCACTGTTATCGTGCGCAAAAGGATGTAATGGCGAAAGCGCTGTACAGCATGTACGGCTACTAAGGCCAACTTCTCAACATGTGCGTAACGCGTTTCCGGGTCGAGAAGGTTCCGAGAGAGGTAATAAACAACATGTTCATCACCGTTCTCGTCATCCTGCACCAAGACCATGGCGATAGTGCTTAATGCGGCGGCTAGATACAACGTAAAGTCGCGGTGGTAGTCCGGAGGACGAAGCAACGGAGCATTGACTAACAATGTCTTCAGCTTCTCAAAGGATTCTTGAGCGATTTCGTCCCAATGAAAGGGAACATTCTGCTTTAACAAACGAGTGAATCCTTTGGCCACCTCAGCGTAGTTCGGGATGAAGCGCCTAAGAAAATTTGCTTTCCCTTGCAGACTCTGCAACTGATAAAGGGAGGAGGGTGACGGGAGATTTATAATGGCCTCAACCTTCAGAGGGTCGAGGCGAATTCCGTCTTTCGAGACTATAAAGCCTAAAAGACGGTCAGAGTCGACGCAGAAGACGCACTTATGAGGATTCAGCCTAATATTGTAGCGTCTGCAACGAAGAAATATCTGGCGAAGATGTTCCGGATGATCCTATCGCTTACCCGAATGGGCAGGCAAGTCGTCCAGATAAGGCTGGACAATATGGCGAATATCATGAAAAGCATATGACATAGCACGTTGAAACGTGGCGCCAGCGTTCTTTAAGCCGAACAGGAGTTTTTTATATGCAAAAGTGCCCCACGGACAGATGAATGTGGTCTTATGTTGATCCTCAGGTGCAATGTTAATCTGGTTGTAACCTGAGAAACCGTCCATTAAGGAGTAGATCTCACTCCCGGCGCAATCGTCGATAATCTGATCGATAAACGGAGTGGGATAATTATCCTTAGGACAGGCGCGATTTATATCGCGATAATCCACACAGAATCGAATGGTACCCTGCTTTTTATCGACAGGGACGATATTGGACACCCATTCTGTAAGGGGGATAGGATAAATAAACCCCGCGTTCAGAAGTTTTTCAACCTCTGCCTTGATAGCGGCGGCTTTCCGAGGATGCATGGGACGCAAGCGGTGGCGCACGGGTTTCGCACCTGGATAGGTTGGAATCTCGTGCACGACAATACTAGGATCAATTCCCGGCATTTCCTCGTAGGACCATGCAAAAACATCTCCGAACTCTTTGAAAAGTTCCGTATAGACCTGGATCTCTTCGGGAGAACAGGTCACACCCACATGAATGTTCTCAACAATCCCTGGTTTAACAGAGATGTTGATAGGAACCGTTTGAGTAATGTTACTCAGATTGCCTTCCGAAAAGACCTCATGCGTCAAGATCGGTGTTTGAAAGGGAGGGGAAGGAACCTGAGTAGCATAGCGCTCTAGACAGCCAGTCATTGCCCCCAAGCTAGGCATAAACGAGGAACGATGATGCCCATCACCCCAGGGTAGCTCCTCCAGAGACATAGTTTCAATGATAACCTCATCTGAGGGAAAAATCTCTCTAAGAGGATCAGGCGAATCAGCCTGACCAAGCCAGGGGGATTGTGAGTAGACGTCAAGAGCCATGCTCATCGGAGCATGCTGAGGAGGTGGAGGGTCCGATGCAGCAACAATCTCACAGTAGCTGATCTCTACTGGCGTTAGAGGCATGGACTCTCCAAACTCATATACCTTCTCAGGTGGAGGAATCAGCCAGGGGTCATCAGTCCCGGACAACATGTTGACTTGAGCGGTATTCAGTGGCGGCGCAGGGAAAATACCCATGAGGACTGGGTCTTTGAAAAGACCAGGTCCTATGCTGTCTGGGGGATTCGGAATTTGATCCACATACGGCACGTTGTTCTCGGAGCTAGAGGTAAAAAATGACAACTGGTCTACCGTGACAATCTTGCCCTCGTGAGGGAACTTGATGAATCGAAAGATAGTAGACGGCACGCAAAGCATGGCATGGGTCCAGCTGCAGCCAAGAAGTATATTGTAGTTGAGTTTAGCGTCAACCACTTCTACTTCCACGTTGACAGTTTTTCCCTGTAATGTAATCGCCAGACTCTCGAGAACTCCCAGGGGTTTAGATTCCCGGCCATCAAATGCCTCAAGGGCACTGGGAGATGACGATAAGGTTGGAGAGCCGATGGCTTTCCAACAAGCGGAGGACATAACACAAGTAGATGCACCCTCATCTACGACGGCTCTGTGAACGTTCAGACCATTAATCCCGACTTGAATAACCAAAGCGATTTGATGTGGAAGCCGGGGAGTAAAATTCTCCAGATCAAAGGTGAGAAGGCTCGAGTCGGCGGGGTCAATACCACCGATGGCGGACAGCAAAGCCTTCCGTTGTGAAGGACAACTCTGAAGAACCTCAAGTGCAGACATGGCACATGGCGCCTGTGCCAGATCCTCAACGATGCTATAATGTTGAGCGGCACGAGCGTTTGGATTATAAGAGGATCTCCGAAGAACACCCTTGGGAGGTGGCTTCACAACGGGTTCGAGAGTCGGCTTCTCAATTTCCAATGAACCAGAAGCAGATGCGGGAGGCGGTCCATCCGCCACCGCCTTCCCGGGTGCCTGCTGCTGATTATTGTAATCCTTGGACCTCGTAGCGATAGTGATAGGTGCATTAGTCTTCATCATGAAAACTTGAGACCCAAACGGTACAGATGATGAACCTTGTTCGACCATCTGGGTCTGCTGAGATGGAAATGGCTCTTTTAAAACAGTCGGAGTTCCCTTTGAGCCTTTAAGAAGTTGACTGACTTTGGATCGTCTTGGACAATCCTTAGTGTAATGGTCACCTTCACAGATGAGGCAAGGAAATTTCGGCTTACGTTGTGAGCCATCCTCAGACCGAGATTTAGATTCCGGTTTTGGGGCATCAGATTTTGATTTGTCTTTGCCCTTCTTCTTCCCCTTGGAGGACTTGTCCGCAGGATTGGCCTGAACGGCATTTACCTCCGCGGTTTTACCAGAATCGGATGAGGCGGGATTAGCAGAGGTATTGTTGGAAGAATTAGCCTTCTGCTTCCCATTCGAAGACTTCTTCGAATTTTGAGAAACGGAACCAATGACACCATCCACCGTAGGGGTGGGCGGGGCCTTTTTGGCTCCGGGCCGTGGTGCATCAGGCAAGATGTCATAAAGCGTGCCAGATTGTGAATAAACAAGATCCAAGTACTGGGCACGCGCGATAGCTTGTTCCTCCGTCACACACGCTCCCATCGCGATATCCCGAGCGATTTTGTTCACAAAGGAGGTGGTGAACCAGTGAGTCAAAATCTGATCAGGTATGTGAAACTTGATCAGTCGACGACGGCGCCGCCACTCATGGATGTGATCCGAGATGTGAGTGGCCGAGTCATGCTTCAGAGAAGACAGGAGGTGCGTCCCAGTCTCATACCGGACTGGTAACTGGAAATGCGTGAGAAAAGCCATAGCTAACGAGTTGAAATCCTGAAAAATACCACGGGACAGCTCTATGTACCACTTAGCAGCAGCTCCTGTTAACGTACGCTGGAAAAGACGCAAACGAACCGAATCGTCTGTCCAAGAGTTAGACGAACACCAGAGGTGATACGTCATCACATGCGCCGGGGGGTCTTCTCCAGATTTGCCCTCAAACTTGGGACAGTCTCCTGGTATCTTGGTCGGAACCGGGGGCCAATATGGATTATGAGCAATCGGATCATTGGTCAACTTCGAAATGTCCGGTAGATCCAAGGTAGCCAGGAATGGCAATGGAGGGTTAATTCCCATGCCAGTCCCAGAATAAGGTCCGGTACCCATGCTCCACGATGGTTGTGAATATCCCCGCCCCCATGGGTTCTGTCCCGTAGGATTCTGACCGTGAGGGGCATAATTCGTATAGCCAGACTGATTTGGTTGCTGGTAACCAAGGGGCTCGACAACTGTGGTCGGCTCGATTAGGCGTTCGCCCGTATAAGCGCGTTTGGATTCGTCGCCGAGCATAGTTAGAACCCTGGGTGAGGAGGATGATAACGAGAGCTCTGCAGTGGTTATAGTTCGCGTGGAGATCGACCATGAGGATAATAAGAGAATAATAACCACTCGAGGATGAGTAGGCTGGGCCGATAAGTGAACCGGGCGCAGCCCTGGTACGTAGCGCGCAAACAAGTGATTTGGTCGCGAATTGAGTGAGCAAAGCCGCCGAGCAGAGGAATTCGAATGAGAGGGTCGCTCGAATGAACAGGTTGGCCCGAATGAGGGGGCGGCCCTGAATGAACAGGTTGGCCCGAATGAGGGGGCGGCCCTGAATGAACAGGTTGGCCCGGATAGACAGGCGGCGCTGGTTGCGCAGGCTGACCTGGTTGTAAGTGAGCCCCAGGTTGCACCGAATAAGCCGGTTGGCCTGGAGGCGGGACACCAGGTTTTACCGGATGACCCGGTTGGCCTGGTGGTGGAACAGGACCAGGTGCTTGCTGGAAACCAGTTTGACTTGAAGCAGAACCATAAAGTGGTCCCGGCTGATATGCAACGTTAGAGACAACAGGATATTGCGGTTGCATCGGTAAAGAAGGCTGGATTTGCCCCCCAGGTCCATAGGCCGGTCCCTGTTGATACCCCGGCTGAGGCTGAGCAGGTTGACCAGCAGGGTTATAATATGGTCCTTGCGGATTATAGAATGGCCTTTTCTGGCCCGCAGAGTAGCCTTGAATGGGCTGTCCCTGTGGGTCGTACTGATAGCCAGGTTGTCCTGCAGGTTGACCTTGGAAAGGTTGTGCCTGCAAGTTCTGAGCCTGGTTGTACGGTAAACCTTGAACATAAAGATAGGCCTCAGGAGCAGGAAGACGCAAAATGTCCCCATGCTCGTCAAGCTGACCCGGAAAACCATACACGGGAGTGCCGTCTTGTGCATAGTGCGAAAAGAAAGATCGGTAAGGATCTTGGGGGAGCTGTCCAACTCCGGCGTTCGGCTGCTGTAAAAACAACCGATACTCCTCCGGAGAGATATTCTCCGGTATAGCAGTAGCTAAGAAAATGTCCTCTGGAGTTGGCCCAGATCTAGTAGCAGATGCTGAGACAACAGCAGAAGAGGCAGCCACACAAACAGTGGGTCGCACGGGAACAGAAGTGACGGGCGTCGAAGGAGACACCCCGGGTGTAGTGGCAGCTGGCCTCGAAGTAGGAGATGATATTCCCATAGAGGCAGCAGCTGAGATAATCTGACCCAGAGATCTGTATCCCCGTGGCAAAGAAGGACCAGCTGACGATGTGGTAGCCAGCTCAGACTCGTCTCCCTCAAACAATCTACGAGGGATGCGCTGATAGTCATCAGACCCGGGAATTTCCTCACCAGAATCACTCATGGTTGATCCTGCCGCTAAATCACGCAGAAGACGGCGAGGACTAGGAGGAAAAACAGCAGCAATAAACGGTGAACCCGATGTAAGAGAAATGAAATCAGCTCCTAATCTCAATTCAGACACAGGGTCCGAAAAGGGCCAGTGGAACTCAACTGGCTCTCCAAAGGGTTGCTCGGCGAGGACCGGTCCCCCCTCAGGGAACTCGGAAACAACAGGCTGCTGTGGTTCAACAGAAGGTTCAGAAGCCTCTGAAGAATCGCCCGTGTAAGGACTACCAGTAGACGAAACCGAGAGTTCCGCCACCATGACAAAAGACTAGAAGAAGAGAGCACACACACACACGGGCTGAAAACGAATTAAGACACACGATCAAACAGTCACAAGCAATATCTAAACGGGTGTGTTATCGTGGGAGATTGATTTTACCACATTGGAAAATAGACAAATCCTACCGTTTCATGTTTTAAGAGTCGAGAAACAATAAAAAGATGACTCTATCTCTTTCAGAGTTGATACAAGCGTGAAAGGACAAGCGCTTGACGGTCTTTTCAAGTTTAGGGAGTCAGAAAAGACCAAATGACTGCTCAGGAAAAACTAGGCACAAAGGGTGTACCAAATATCCGTGAACTGCAATATACACCTTGGTTTCAAAAATGAAACAAAAATCGACCAAGGACTTTCCGTACGTGCAGGTAGTCTCCCCGAATGCTGTGTTCGGTGTCTCACGGGTATAGGGCGGCAGACTCGGCTTCCTGTGGATAAAGGATTGAAAACCTATAGGGGTCTCCCTTTATATACGCGACGGTACGGGGAGCGCGAGTCCGTACTAGCGCTGTCAAAAGCCAACAGGCGAACGACAGCTGCTAGGTTTAACGACGCCGAAACACGTCTCTAGCCTAGACCTTCTAAATATGTTGCGTTAAGTTCCAATGTTGCCTTAGGTTAATTGAATGAATTTTACAGTTGATCTTCAATTAAGTTTCAATTTCCAGGCCTTATCGTATGTAGTGTCTCCTAAATGCAAGCTACATGCCACGATGCAACATTTCGTTCGATGAAAACTAGTTAAATGAGAGTTGAGAGCTTTTATACAAACGAAATGAACGGAATACAAACAAGAATGTCTCTAATGCAACTAATGCAATTGCACACTTTTCATCCAAACACTAATCACTAGCAATATGGAGAAGATCACAATTTGCACTAATTTAACAAAAGCAAAAGAGATTATTTTTTGATTTTCAATGTTTAATGGCTAATGTGCACTGAAAACAAAAGGAACAATTTGAGAAATGATATCTAAGAGAGCGAAGCAAACAACATTCACTCAACGAAGCAAGCAACCAAATCTCTAAATCGACCCAAAGTCTCTCAAATCGAAGAAAGACTCGAAAACTCCCAATGGACCGTGTGATCTAGGTCCAAAGCCAAGGAAAACGAATTCTGAATGAAGGAATGGACAATCACTCAAAAGACGCAGCAAAAACGACCAAAGACTGTTAAGAGAGCGTGGAGAATCAATCAACAAGTTGACAGGACAATCAAGACACCAAAACTCCCAAGGAGGGCTCGATTCACTATGCCACTAGATGCCCTAAGGCTCAAATCGTGAAATCGATAGACAGAGGCAAACAACCAAAGGATAGCGGTGAATTCCAGTCAAACAAGACTCCAACACACTCAGAAAATCAGGAAATCAAGAAGAAAAGTACTGGTCAAGCTCAGAAAGCCAAAAAATGAAGAAACTCAAAAAAGTCACAGGGGTGGCGCGACTGTGGCCTTGAAACTAGCGCCAGAGGCCGAGTGGCGCGGGACAGACAAATGCAACAAGCGCCAAGTGGCGCGACTGTCGGGTTAAAACCCGCGCCAGTCGAGTTCTTCAATAAAAATTAAAAAATAAGCTATTCTAAAAGTAGACCAATACAAGCTAAGCAAACCAAGAGGCTAAAATAATGAAAGAATCCAACCCAGAAGGTTCATCAAGCAAGGAGAAACAATCAAAGCGAACCAATCATAAAAGGGACAAGGAAAACAGGACGATCCCCAGCGGAGTCGCCAATTTGTTGAGGAGGTAAATCCCCTCTGCGGACAGAGGCGATCCCTACTAGCCCAGCAGGGGTCTAGCAACAAACCAACAATGCTATGACGCAAGCTCCTAGTTACGAATGAAAGACTTGGGATAAGAGCCTACCTGGATTCCAACGCTAGATCTGAAGAAGAAGATGTCCCCGTCCCTCAGCCCTGGCAGATCACAATCCTTCCACGATCTCCGTGGATGAACACCTGCACACAGAAGAAACGAACAGATACATGCATAGGAACCAGCATACGTAACTAAACATCGGTCAGAAAAGATATTACTCGCATTAACATGATGGGAAAAGGAGTGGAACCATAATCATAGTCATCTATTAAAATGATAAACGAATAGAAGTTACAACCAAGTTCTGACGTCGCAGCTTCCTTCGAACGGGTCTCCGGTCGTCCACGTCTCGCAAAGCTCGCCAAGGAAAGGGAAATCTCTCCAGAGTCTCGTAACAATGGTCTCCTCGCTTGAATGGGCCTTAAGGGAAAGAAGGGATTCTTTACAGCACAAAGGCACTTGGGAATAGGGAGATGCAAAGCTTCAGCACTTCAAGACTAGCTTGCCATGGATCTGAGCAAGCTTTTATAGATGGGGAAGGAGGGAGCTGGGATCCCTATTATTATGGGATTGGCCCTATCAACAAGGAAGGTTCCATAGAAGGTGGCAAAACCACTTCCCTTCCATAGAACTCCCGCAGCCAAACCTCCCAACTCAAGATAGGCAATGGTTGTGAGTTTGTTTGAACTCAACTTCCGCTATCCATATTTAAAAAACAGTCCCTAAAATGGGTGGCGCGATTGCTGCTCTATGACAGAGCGCCAAGTGGCGCGACCTCTTTACAGGATTTCCCTGATTGGCGCGAGCACTGAACTGTCTACCCGCGCCAATGCAAAAAGAGATGTTTTTCATGGATTTTGCAAGGAGATGTCTCAAGGGGAAATGAAGTTCATACTCAGAGGGATGCATTGATGATGTTTTCAAGGCATGACAGTGTTCACAGGTCACATAATGGGTCCTCCATTGTGCGGGATGGGGAATGGTAGGGACGGTGACAAATTACTGTGTAACAAGGATGTCACGTCAACCCCCATTATTCATGGAAAAGGGGTTATCCATGTATTTGTGATGTAAAAGACTCTAGAAGATTCTATTTTCTAACTCTAGTTAAGAGTTGATGTTGTCAAACTTAACCACTAGCAATCTATCGGGTTGTGTTATAACTAAGCCACTAAGAGGAAGAGGCATTTCATTATTTCAGGGAAATTTTTGTTCCATATTTAAGCAAATATAACCAAGAAAGATATGAGGTAGAGCACACATAGATGATATGTGCATTGTAACATCCCAGAGGACACATGCATTACTTCTTTGTACCTGTAGCCTTCTTTTCTAGACAAATCAAGAGAGCAAAGAGACCTCACCTTTCAGCTCATTTTTCTCTTGAAAGGGTTTTTCAGAGCATATTTTGTGTCTTATGTGTGTGTGTGAGATTATTTTTTCATTCTCTACTTTTCTACATAATTTCCATTCACATGCATGCACTAATTACAATAAAATATACAAATCTAGAAATTAAATAAAATTGTATTCTGTAGAATTTCATACTTTTAATGTAATATTGTCAGATCTGTTGTGATTAAATTTCTAGGGGAATATCCATGGTAGTTTACGGATCATTTCGCTGTTAAAAATGGTTTCATGAGTTGATTCCTCCACTTTTTCCACTCTGAATGCATCGATATGGATGAAAAATAATATAATGATCCAATTCAGATCACAAACCATAGCCCATACCCTAATCCAAACCCTAGCCCATACCATATCCCATACCCTAATCCAAACCCTAGCCCATACCATATCCCATACCCTAATCCAAACCCTAATCCATACCATAACCCATACCTAATCAAAACCCTAGTCCATACCCTATCCCATACCCCAATCCAAACCCTATCCCATACTCCAATCCAAACCCTAGCCTACACTCCAATACAAACCCTAAACGAAACCATAATCTAAATCCTAGACCTAACCCTAACCCATATCCTAATCCAAGCCCTATCCCAAACCATAATCAATACCCTAGACTAAATATTAATCCAAACCCTAAAACCAACTCTAATCCAAATCCTAAGCCAAACTATAATCCAAACCCTTATCTAAACCTTAATTTAAACAAGGAGGTTGCACAACAATTTAAAACACATATTATTCCCATTAACTCCCCAATTGAATGTAATGTTATATCTCCCATAATGGAGAATGTAGTGACTTTGGCAACTTCTCCTATCACTATAGAACATTTACCCTGGGATGATATAATTCAAAGACCATTAGAGCAAAAACCTATTATTGGAAGTTGTTCTGAAACTGTTTTTGAAACTCGTGAATAATATCAAGAAGAAAACCCTAGAATTTACCTTAACCATTCCTTTCAGTCTAAGGAGAATATTTTTGAGCCTGAAATTGATAGGTTTCTCTTTTCCCTCTGCTAGAACCCTTGTACCTCTAAGAGAGTGATCATCAAGTTGTGGAAGATTTGCATAACAAACCAAAGGAAAAAATGTCAACAGTATTTAATGAATTGGATAATCATGGCTATGTGGATCCCATCGAAGCTTGGTTTCAAATGATTGTAGGCACACCTCATTCTCTCATCATTTGGAAACTCTTGGTACCATATCATATAAAGAAACTAGTTTCTCATACTCTCATATGCATTGAAGTTTACTTTTTAAAACTAATTGGGAGTATTTTAGAATTTTTTGTGCACATGGCTACAATCGAAGTACTCCTACACTTGAAGGAGATCTTCCTCTCTTTAAATTAGGGTAGAGTAGTATAAGAGAAATGAATAATCACGCCATTTGAAATAAAACTATTTTAACAACACTCTTGAAATTGCAACTACCTAAGGCACAACTATTGAAATTTTTTTTCTATTATGCACTGGTGTGGTGAGTCTTGTCAGAAGAAATTCACTCTTAATGCCTCATATTTTTTAAAGTGACTTTGATTTTTGATTAGCTTCTTTTTCTCCATGTCACATGTTTATGATCATCCATTAGGTCAGTTAGGGGGCTTCTCATTTTTATGTTTAATACTTCCTATTCATAAGCTTAAAACTCTAATTTTGGCCTAGTCACTCTAATAAACTATCATCCAAGAAATATTTTCAAGTTTCTCTTAGAAGGATTTGTTGAAAAGCCTCCTATGGTGGACCACTCCTATAAAACCCTAATGTACTTTCATGGGAACCCTAACATGATTAACTGGAGATAGCTTTCAATCATTAAATAGGATGCTCTATTGTACATAGAATAATTGATATTTATGGTTCTTGTGGATAATGTCACCATTGGGTTAAATATAAATAATTATGTGCCTAATAAACATAACATACTCTTGTACCACCCGCCTTCCTTACACTCCAAAAATTTCCAATGAGAAGTATACATTATGTCAAATATTTCGAGTGATATATAAATAGAAAGGGAAGTATTGGGAAGTACAAGAAAACCCATCGGGGTACTGAATAGGCTTGCTGGCAACGAGGCTATGCAAGGTAAAGAGAGATGGAGAACACACATTGACACACTTAAAATTCAAAATTATTATGTCACATTACGAAGGAATCATATTTAAAATTGAAGCTAGGAAATGAACTTTATATATCTTGGAGAATGGCTTTATGATCCTTCAAGAATTTTGATTTGTAGTTTTATATTTTAGAAATACGTAGGTTTTTCATGGATATGCGACCCTTAGTGCAAGTGATTCACTTTACTCGAACAAGAAGTGTTTCAGCTGTATGCTTGGATAGTGGTAAGATGGTCATTTTGGGAAGGTATCATTTTGTCATCCTTCTTTTTCCCTATTTCCATCCATATTTAACACCATGGCTTTCAAATTATGTCACTTTTATTTGTAATGAGGATATTGAGGTGAAAAAATTCTAACTAAGGCTGCTCCTGAGATGCTCTGTGTAAATTTTGATGGTCGAATATTTCATAATGACACTATCCCTACAGTCAAAACATTGTTAGCATTCCTATGGAAATCTTGGCATTAGTTAGAAAATAATGAAGGTCAATCTTGGCTATAATATTCCTAAATTAGCATGCAGCTAATTGGAATATTAATTTCTCTCCAAACACATAATTAGATGAATAAATAGGTAGGAAGACCCATAAATATTTTTAGCAGCAATAAAAACCATCTTAATGGGAAAAGGATCATATTCACAGCTGGATAAAACACCTTCATGTGTGAACAAGGGCTAAATGCATGTGGACAAAGTCAAGTTTAACCAAGTCAACCAAGCTAGTATGGAGGATGTGGAACATTAATGAAGATAACTCAGTGGGAATATGGATCTGTTTAGATATTTAGAATAAAGACACCTTAAGTGTGGAAGAAGACAATGCATGGAGATCCAGTCAAGATTGACCAAATCCATCAGCGCTGTTATGGAGGAGTGGTATTGATGATGGGACAACGCAGTTTTGGAGGGGGATTCATTGCATGAAGATGGAAACCCTAATGAGTGGGACCCAAGGTGAGAAGGATCACATTATTTATAAGGAAGAGGATGGCAGCCATATGGGGTTAGCTTATGATTATGATTTTATGAATATATGGTCTATTTAGACATATTTCTTTCTCTAGTTGTTTAGCTGAGATAGAGTGTTGTTTAGCACAGGGTGTTCCTGATCGGGAATCCCACCTCTTCCATTGAGTAGCTCTTGGAGGAGCCTTGCACCATATTGTCCACTATCTGGATGAAGGCCAAGCTTCATCTTCCTTTGATAGTGCAGATCCTATTGAGATTTTGTCTGTTTCAGTAAGATGCAACAAGTGGAAGCTAGATATTCAAGTCTAGTCCATTTCAGTGCTTCTTTTCAGTGGAGGAGGGTTCTAATCCATTGGAGGGACATTATTGAAGATATTGAGCTTCATTTTAATATCTTGGCTACAGGCCAACTATATTTTTTCCCCTACAACATAGAAGAAGTCCGGATCTTTGTAATTTCTGAAGGAGCTACTGTAGGGTGATTTAGTGCACCATTTGGAGAGCTGATTTTCTGAGTGTTAGGGATCTACCCTTCACTTTGGAGATTTGTTGGAGGAGATCATTTTCTTATTTATATCAGATCAAATCCACTTTCCATATATCTACATTCTTAGATCTGACATCTACACTTTGTACGTGGTGTTTTGTTGAAAACCCCAAGGGGGATTGATAAAGGAGCTTGTATAGTGCATGGATCTGCTATAGATCTAACTTTTGTCCATATACTTGCTCTAGATTTGATGTACAACCTAATTTTGTTGCAGAGGTAATAAAATAATGCTGTCATGGTATTCCAGCTTTCATACATGGTTGAAGTCCCTATTCTTGCATGATTTTGGGCTATTTTTAGCATGTGAGACATGTTTAACTATGCAATAGTGGCTTTTTTCTGATTTCCTTTTAGATTTGAGTGTTATAATATCATATATAAGGAATCATCAAGCTGTAATTGAAGGTTATTGCATATATTTCTAAGAAATACATTATTTATGCATGTATTGCTGAGTTTTCCCATTAGGTAATATTACATTGGCATTGTTGTATCTCTAGTCACAAGTCTTTCTTATCTTATTGATGCAAAAGGAATCGAAATCATATGACACTTATCTACATTTTATACTCAATTAGCCCTATAGTTGAAGTCAATGTAGCACAACTCTAATAGAGAAACCCTAGACTTATAGTTTTTAATAACTTGTATCTTTGTTCATAGGTATTGCTTGCATGAGGACATGCAAGATAATTGGCATGGGGGGATGTTGAGCCTCAAATTTTTTGTATCTAATCCATCCTTTTTCCTTATTATTATTCATAGTTTTATATAATTCCTATCATTTTTCCTATCATTTTTCATGATTGTTTAGCTATTATCTTCAACTAGGAGCATGACAACTTTAGTTCTTGCACCAAGTGTAGTTCCTGCATTCATTTCAGGATTGATATACTGGCACACTTCCAAGAAAAACTGGAAATGGTTTTTTTCCATAATGATATTTTCACACTCCCATGAGAGTAAAATTTCACCTAGGTTGCACGTGTGTATTTAGGGAAAATAATTAATGATTCAACCCCAAATTTACAGCAATTTTCAGACAACCAACTTCCTCCTTTATTTTGGCGCATATGAGGGTGAATCCCAAAATTATAGGACATGGGTTTTTCTCCCAATATATGAAATTGAGTGATAAGTGAGTTTTTTTCCAAATTTTATTATGGTATAAGAGATAAGAAATGCTCTTTGGGGAAGATTTGTAAAGAAAATGAAATTTTCCAAAATTCTAGGGTCATGCTCAAAATTGTAGAAAATACATTTCCTTAATTATCTAATGGTTTTACTTGGCCTCCATTGATGGAAAATTTTTATGATTTGGCTATTCATATTGTTTGTAATTGATTGGCTTGTATAGATCCCAAATTTTTATTGTAAAGATTTGTATAAATCCAAGCCATCGTTTGTGCTAGGGGATACTATTGGGGTGACATTGTTATAGCTTTCTGTTGTTGGCTTAGATTCTAGGACAACCCTATTCAGAATTTGGACTATTCTCTCTCCACATGGTGTAACTATTGAACAGTGTTTTAATGTAAGCCTATGGCAAGTTTTGCATTCCATTATTTTTATTTGATTACTTGGTGATCTAAATCTTTCCCATGAAGCACAAGCTGGTTGGTTGGCCTTACCAACCAAGCTCATTTACCCCTTTCTTTTGTTCATTTTCTTGTATAGATGTAGATATGCGTTCAGTTTCTGGTGTGCTAGTTGGTATTTTTAAATCCGATGGTTTCTTGCAAATAAATATTGTGCACTTTTCCTTCTAGTTTAATTATTTATACTTGATTTATATCAATATAGTGTTATGCAATCAGCTCAAAGAACAGAAGAAAATATAGATCAATGTTTTAAAAAATTTCCTCTTCGAGGGAGAAAACTCCTTTACATTACATAAATTAACAATTCTTGGATGATACAAATGTTAGAGAATTAGTAAGGCAGAAAGATTCTCTTGTTCTTCATTATTTACTTGTGATGCTCTTTAGTTCTTGTTATATTCTTCTTGTCTTTTTTCTTCTTAGTTCATCAAGCAAATATCAAATAAAAAGCACATAGATTCAGGACACCAGATAGAGGTCAGTAGCCAGTGAAAAACACCACTCTAGGGGAAAACCTAGTTAGTAATTCTTTCTTCAATAGAATTCTTGAGACTCTAAGACCTTGAATTAGACTTCCTCCATGTTGGGTCATAAAGATGACTGTTACAGGCAACTTCAATGCTCTCATTTAATTATCAACCCAGGGCAAGTCTTTTTATTTCAAGAGTGTAAGCACAGTATATGCGAGTGACATCAAAGGAAAACTACTCTAAATTATCATAAGGAAGACTATATAATTCTCGAAGTTCAATCAAAGAAAAGTGAAATGGAATTATAAAATGCTTTTCACTATTCTGTCTAAGTAAGCGCAGCAAAGAGAAAACTACGATTGAACATCATACTGTGATGAATTGAACAACAGTTTTAATAAATTGAACAACAATTGTTTATTTAATTTTGCAATGGAATTCTCTTTAAATTAAATGGATGACATCTCTCTGAATCAAACTACAACTATATGCCTCGCAATAACAATGAAAAGGTCCAACTTTAACTATATACATAATTGAAAAGCAGTCATGCTAAAACTAATCAAACGAGTAAAAAGCATTAGGAATTGATGAAAGCATCTAAACAATTATGAAAACATTGATTGTAAGAAAGAAAGCATGAATGATGAACTATTAATGAAATAGAAATTTGTAGCATCTTTATGTTCATAATTCAATCAATTAAATGATATCTCACGAAATGCATTAAATTACTGGAAACGTAAATTTTGTAATTAACGTATAACACAAAAATAGCGAATAAACTATTGGGGTTGGGCCCAAAGCCACCATAAGTCTACCGCTAAGGAAAACTCGGAGATTGACTATTCAAAAATGCCAAAATATTTATTAAGCTAGAGATTAATACTTTAATACAACTGACAATTATGTCCCAATACGTCTATTACAGAAGAAAATCTCTATTGAGATCTATTTGTCCTGTTCGTCTTTGGCCTTTTTGTAATATTCCAAATTTTTAGCCTTCAAGCTAAATGGAATATTAGAGTTTTTTTATCACTAGGTAGGTGAATAAATGGGTAGGAAGGCCCATTAACCTCTTTAGAAGGATCAATAACACTCCTAATGTGAAAGGAGGAAGAATAAGTAGCTAAATTGAGCACCCTTAGGTGTGAACAGAGATGGGATCATGTTGATTTAGTCAACTTTGACCAAGTCAACAAAGCTGTCTAGATGCATTGAATCTCGTTGATGAACAACGTAGTTTTGGGTGGAGGACAACTTGCATGAGCTTGATGACACATATGGATGGGACCCAATGTGAAGAGGTTCACTTGCTATATATGGAGAGGATGGGATCCTTTTTTATTCATGTTTTAGATTATCATTTTGATGTTGGTCTGTTTAGACTTTGCATTCCTTTACTGTTTAGCAGGGTTTCTCTGTTGTTTAGCATTGGGTGTTCCCGAGCGGGAATCCCACCTCTTTCCTTGAGAGGCCTCTTGGAAGAGAATTGCATTCACTTCCACATTCAGGTTTCTAGACCAAGCTACAACTTTCTTCATCAACGCAGTTTCTGTAGGTTATTGTGTTGTGTTGCAGGGTGTAGTAGTGGAGGAGAGAAATCTCCAATTTTTTAGCTTATTTTCCAGTGAGGGGACCAGCCCTTCATCTATTGAGTTGATTGGGTGTTGTTGAAGCTGATAGATCATTCCTTCAGCCACATATCAGCAGTCATTCCCAGGGAGTGCGTAATTCAGGCAGCAAAAATTTAGTGGGCAACTCAAAAAAGGCCGAAAATCCAAACTTAAAATCTGGCCAAACCATTTCTAGGTTTTTTTGGGCTTTTTGAGTAGAATCAGTGGTTAAAAGCGCGGATCATTCTGAGAAATTGAATAGCCTTTTGCACATGGTTCTTCTTCATAATAACAACAATTTCCAGCAGCAGCAACAACATCAGCACACATTTCCAGTGCTTGGTTTCTTTGGTGTATTTCATCCATCTTGTGGCTTGAGTGCATTCCTTTTGGAACACTATGTACTTTCATTTGATGTTGATATATAATGATATCGCTCAACTATTTTCTACCCATATTTATGATGTTTTGATGTATTCTTGCATTTTTCCAGTTCTACATGTTTAATTCTTATTTTACCGTAGTTGGAATTGTGCATATGTTCTATATTCTCGTCTTTTCCATTTTGGAATATTACACTTTTAAAGGTGATTTCAAGAGTGGTAACGAGTCTTTTCCATACGGGATCCTGCTTCTCGTGGCTATCGTTTGAGTTCTTCAAGCATGGATGTGCCTTTCTGTCTTCCGCCAACCCATGGGAGCCATCATGATCTCGTTTTCTTCTCTTGTCAGTTGTCTTTCGGTTATCATCAGTTCAGCTTCTTTGTTTCCCTGTTAATAAAGATACAATAAGTCAATTTTCCATTGTTAAACATCCCCTTTATCATTAGTTCATTTTGTCTTGACTTTACATTAATTCCCTTTCCTTTATTTTTAAGATGAGGAAAAATTGATAAAATTGCATAAAAATTTGTGGTAAAGATAGGATGAAACATACCTTATTCTTGGCCCAACATACTCCCCTGCTTACCTATTTGCAGGTCCTTGTGCAAACAAATGGTTGAGGTGTAACTGGGTCAGAGAATATGCAGGGTAAACTTCTTCTTTATAGAATCTGATGCCATTTTTTTGTCTGATATTTGCAAAGGTGGAGTTTGTGTGCCCCTCTGGCAGCTCATAATCGTGATCATAACCCTCAGGGGAGTACCAGATGAGAGGGAAACTGTACCTGCATCCTATCCATGTAGGGCCCATGTTGAAGATTAGATTTTTGTATAAAAGGAATATGGAGGCAGCTGCTTTGAAGTTTTTGTAACCAAATGGCTCTTTGTTTTTCACATTGTTCATGGAGGCTAGCCACCTCTGCTTGGTTGCTGCTAAAGTTGCTCCCTGAATGTCCTCGAAGTACTCCTTCCCATACTGTATCATATAATTGTGGATAGGTCCCAATTTAGTCCTTGCTCCTTTCCTTTGCATGAAATTCTTATGCTAGGTGAACAAGTGTAGGGGTCTAGTAGGCTCCACCCTAACCCATTGGTCTAGGTCATGCTCCCTCTTCTGGAAGGTGTTGTAGGCCTTAGCCCACCAATTCTGGTTCTTGGCAAAAGAGAGGAAAGCCTGGAACTAAATGTCCCCTATAAAGGGGCTGGGATTACTGTCCTTGTCCTCCTCTAGAAAGAAGTTGTGTAAGCATAGTTCACACAAAAGATATTGGACCTGCTCATTCTGTTCATTGTAGCATCGGACGAATTCCTCAACAGTTTTAAAATTCGTGGGCTTCCCTGCCCTGACAGCCTTGATTTTTAGTAATAGGTATCGTTCTACTAAGAATAGGGCATAGTTGGTGGCTATTGTCTTGCACGTTAGCACATCAAAGTAAAGATAGCAAGCCATACTAGTTTTCTTCTTGGCTTGTTCCACCTGATCTTGTGCCTTCTTTACCTTCGCCTTTTCTTCTCTGAGTTGAGAAAATGTCTCATCCTCGGTTGTAGAAAGGTCTTTGAATTTCTTCAATAGTGCCTGATGTTCTTGTGCGGGTACTACTTCATTTCTGCATTGTGCCAATTCATGTTGGGTTTTAATTAATTCATTATGCAATTTTTTATTGGCATCCTTTTCTACTAGGGGAGTGTAGGCAAGTGTCTCCTCTGTTTGAGTTTCCTTTTCTTCTATAAGTTCCAGCCTAGTCTGCACAGTAGCTTCAATAGTGTCTACTAGGTTAGTCTGTACCTCAATCTCAGCAGTGTCCACTAGGTTGGTTTGTACCTCAATCTCAGCAGTGTCCAATAGGTCGGTTTGTACCTCAATCTCAGCAGTGTCTATCAATTGGGTGACAAACTCTATTTAGGTTTCTATGGCGACCAATTCCTTCTTATGCTTTCGAGCCTTGCTTACTTCCTTCAACTGTTTCTTCAGATGTTTTATCATTTTTCTTAACCTCATGCAGGTCCTGCTCATTTTCTTTAACTTATTTTCAGCTGATTTCTCTTCTAGCACGGTTTTTCCAGGGGATGGAGGAGCAACAGCTTCGTTTTCAGGAATTTATCAGGAGATTATGTTCATAGTTCAAAAATTCTCAAAAAATGAAAGTGCTCAAAAAATTTTGCAACCTGAGCGACCGAAAAGGTCTCGTCGTTGCGATTTTGGTGCCATGAACTATTTGCAAAATAGATTTTGTATGTAAAAGTTATGAAGCTTTGAATGCCAAGGTAAACTTCAAAATTCTCCAGTTTCACCCAATGACACTATGCCAAGTGTCACGACCAGGCTTTCCAGTGCTGGGGTGTGAAGGTGAAAAATGTTCAGTGACCTCCTAGGGTCAAATTCTCGGTTTTGAGTGCAAGTGTATATATATATATTAAATATGGTAGAATTGTATTTTATTTTATGATATATATATATATATATATATATATATATATATATTGTGTTTTAAAAAAACATATTATATATTATAATATATAATATATAATATATATATTAAATTATTTATTCTAATTAAAATGCAATTTAAATATAAATCATTTATTAAAAAACCCAAAATCTAAAACTTTTAAAATCTTAACATGGAGGCATAACCAATATCCTAAGTTTTTTAAACCTTAATGTAATGGTGGGCATATTAAATGGTTTATGGCATGGTGGAGTGTTAATATACGTTTGCAGGTGGCAAACGAAAATGGTAGAGAAATTTAAAAGTCACGTATTAATGTCGGGGTTGTTAAAGTTGCAAATGGATAACTCGGCGGTCTAAACTCCAGTGGTTTTCCAACGTGTGTGCACATGCAGGTATAAATGGTTTAGTGCAACGGTTGGTGTCAGGGTTATGGAACCGTGATACACGAGGTTCCAACCCTCAAATGGCGAAGTATGAAAACCGCGCAGAAAAACCGGTCACATGCTACCATTCACCATTAAATGCCACACTAACTGCCCGCCATTTCTAGATTGTGCCCACCAAATCAGGCGCAGTTGCCAATTTTGTCGAGCTTAACTAAAGTTTTTCCACATTTAGTGGAGTTTTTTAAGGGATATTGGACATTTTACTGTTTTTGCTATAATTCCTTAGATATTCGACCAATTTTGATGGATGGATAGTCAATTTTTGGTATTCTCAACATTTTGAACACATTGTCATAGGTTTCAGAGCCATCAGAGGTCATATTATGCAGTTTTGTCTTCAAGAAAGGTCAAGGAGCCACTAGGGCCTCTAGGGTGTTTTCAGTGTATTGAGCATCCATTCTCCGTTTTCTGCAAATGAATAGTCATTCCTGGCTAATTCAAGTATTATGAAGCTGTTTTAATAGAGAGAACAGCCATTTGAGGCTTTTATTCACATGTACTTACCATTTTTGAGCAATAAGATATGAGGGACATGCCATTGGGAGCTGTACCAGCAGATGTAGCCTAGGAGGGGTGAATTGCTACATCAAATTTGTTGAGTAATGTTACATGTGATGTTTAATTCTCTATTACTTACTCCTGTACAATGTTTTATAAGAAATTTACATGCTTTAACCTCACACATAAATCTGTTTAACTAAGATAAAACCATTTGTTTCACCTGCAAACTTCAGTAAACCTTATGCACACAATTTAATTATTGTTTGGATACTTAGCACAAAAAAACTAATGCATTCCATTCAGATCAAGTAGGTATCAGAGCTCAGGTTGAGCATTAGGCAGAGCTAGAGTTTTACTCTCTATATTGTTATTGTGTAAAGTTTGTGCAAAGTTTTTTAACTATATGCAAGGTTTTTAATGCTTACTAGGCTAAAGCTTAAGAGAGGAGAAGGTCAATTGGAGAAATCTCAAAGTAATCCTCAGCCAAGAAGGGCAAGAGTGCCATTATCTCCACTTCAATTTCACCTCAAATAGAAGCAGAAGAATCCATAAGCATGCCTTCAAGAGAAGGAGAAATCCATGAAGAATTTGATCCCAAGGAAGACGAAAGAGTGTTTCGAAAAGCATTCCTTGACTTGATTGAAATGGTGTGAGTTCTTTGTCAAGAAAGAAATGAAAGACTAGAAGGAGAAGGATCCAAACTTCACAAGGAAGCAGAGGGATCGCCAGGAGGCCATAATGATGAGGATAAATCCAAGAAGGGTAATGGAGGAAATGGAGACGGTGGAAAGTCACCATCATCACCCTCATCTTCATCTTCATCATCCTCTACATCATCTTCAATACATCAATCTCACAAATTCAAGAACACAGGTAAAAGTCCTTTTCTTAAACTTGATGTTAAGTTTCAATTGCGAATGTTTGATGGTGAAGTTAATGCAGAAAAGCTAGCTAATTGGATTAGGAAATTAGAGGTCTATTTGAGAATTCAAAATTTTCATGATGACGAAACCAGAATCCAATTAGCTTCATTGAGAATGGAAGGTGCAGCTCTTGTTTGGTGGGAAGCCAAGACAAAGGAGGAGATCAAAAAATATGGTAAGATTATCTTATCATGGTCTGATTTCATTTCTGCAATAAAACAATAGTTTTATCCATTAGCTCACATGCAGAAAACCATAATAGACTAGAAAAATTTTAAACAATTGAAAGGAAAAATTGTTCAAGTGTATACTCAAGAATTTAGAAGAACATCTCTTTTACTAGGAATAGATTTGCATAGCCAAGACACTTTACTCAAGTATATAGAAGGTTTGCATACTTACCTAAGACATACGATTCTCATGTTTAACCCTACAAGCTTAGATGAGGTTTGTGTTTAAGCCACACATTTAGAGGCAAGGGGAAAACAAAACTTGGATGGGAATGAGGAAAGTGAGTTTAAAGGAAAATGGAAGAAAAAGAGAAATTCAAATTCTAGAAAAGAGAAGGGAAAATTTTTCGGCAAACATTGTTCTAAAAAAAGCCATGATGAGGACCATTATTGGAAACTTCATCGAGAGTTGAAACTAGAAAGTTTTAAAGCCAAAGATAAAGCCAAGGAGAAAGGAAAGACAGTTGCAATAGTTGAACAAGACCTAGGGTCAGAATCAGGAGATGAAACAAAAAGCATAGCTATGGCACTAAAGAACTTGAAGGGGAAAGAGAAAGAAACTAAACCCAGTTCTAGTATTTATAACTTTCACATAGAAGCTCCAAGTGAAGAAAAGAGAATTGAATTGTTTCATGTGAGGGTCATTTCCAAACATACCAAGGTTGACACACTATTTGACAGTGGGTCACAAGCGAACCTTATTTCTGAAGACTTAGTCAAGAAACTAAATCTTGATACCATTCCACATCCAAAACCATATCATCTTGGTTGGATTTGTAAGGATGCAAATTTACAGGTTTCAAAGAAGTGCATGTTGTGCTTTGCAATCACTGCACATTTCATTAACACAGTTGAAATAGATGTTGGTCTGCTTGATATAATAGGTATGGTATTGGGCAGTCCTTACTTGTATGATAGGAAAGCTATCTTCCATCGCCATGAGAAAAAATACCATTTATTCAAGGATGGCAAGGAGTACATTGTGAGAGCTCATCGCAAAAAACTAGACTCTTCTTTAGTGAATGTAGAGCAAATGAAGAGGCTCGTCAATGCAAGTCAAAACTTGACATTGACGATGATTAAACAAAGGGAAGTTGCATATAATAATTTTCATGTAAATGATGATGTAAATAATTAGTTGTTTCTGTTTGAAAGTAGATTGTCTTTGAAAAAAGATAACAAGCAGTTGGAGCAATCGTCTTTGGTGTCGAACGGTGCTAAAAACAAAGTGTCAGTGCAAGAAGGTGCAAAGGTCCAAGAGAGGGCAAAGCAACATACCAAAGAAGGCACAACGTTCAACAATGATCATTGCTGGTTTCAGAAAGGCATGGTACAATGGAGAGAAAACTTGGTCAGGAATCGACACAAGTACAAAGCTAATTCAACAAAAAATCACCATAAGAACAAGATGCAAGGTGAAAGTAATTTTCAATTTCCTTTGATTATAGACCAAAGTAGAAACAATATGTTTACTGGAAATTTACGTTGCTGTTATGCAACTTTCGAAAATGTGTAGCATGACAAGGTCAAAGTCAACAACGGTTGGTTAATGGAATCAAGGAAAAAATTGTCGTTTCATGAAAAGCTCCAATTAATGAAATCAAGGAAATTTCAGTGGATTAAGATTGGAAGAGTGGTGACACAGTCTCCTCATCTTCATGTTCAGTAGTCTAGAGAGCTTTTGGGGTCCAAAAGCTTCCCAGTGAGGAGGTGTGATAAGGAGATCATCTCCATAGTTCAAAAATGCTCAAAAAATGAAAGTGCTAAAAAATGTTTGCAACCTAAGTGAACAGAAAGGTCTCGTTGTTGCAATTCGGGTGTCGCGAATGGTTCACAAAACAGAGATCGTATGCAGAAGTTATGAAGCTTTGAATGCTGAGGTAAACATCAAAATTCTCCAGTTTCGCCCAATGAAACTGTGCCAAGTGTCGCGAACAGGCTCGCCAGTGTTGGGGTGTGAAGGTGAAAAATGTTTAGTGACCTCCTAGGATCAAATTCTCAATCTTGGGTGCAAGTGAGTTTAATATATATATATATATATATATATATATATATATATATATGGTAGAATTTTTTTTTATTTTATGATTTAATTCTATATATATTTATACCAATATTCTAAGTTTTTAAAACCTTAATGTAATGGTGGGCATATTAAATGGTTTATGGCATGGTGGAGTGCTAATACACGTTGGCATGGTGGCAAACAAAAATGGTGGAGAAATTTAAAAGTCACGTATTAATATTGGGGTTGTTAAAGTTGCAAATGATTGGAACCATAAGTCCGAGTTCCAGCGGATAACTCGCCTGTCTAAACTCTGGCGGTTTTCCAACGTGTGTGCACATGCAGGTATAAACGGTTTAGTGCGACAGTTGGTTTCAGGGTTATGGAACCGTGATACATGGGGTTCCAACCCTCAAACAGCGAAGTATGAAAACCGTGTGGAAAAACCGGTCACATGTTGCCATTCACTATTAAATGCCACACTAACCACCCGCCATTTCTGGACCATGCCTACCAAATCAAGCGGAGTTGCCAATTTTGTCGAGCTTAACTTAATTTTCTCCATATTTAGTGGAGTTTTTTAAGGAATATTGGGCAGTTTACTTCTTTAGCCATAATTGTTGGCAGTGACAGATTGATTCAATAGTTCCTCTTGCTCCTCATCTTGTTCAGATGGGCTTCTAATTTCACAGGATGCCCTCATTTTCTCTAGGACTTGAGCCATTTCTTCTTCATAGTCTTATAAGGGTGTGTTTTGAGGGCTTGAAGGTGGTGTATGGGATGGCCCTGCCTCATCTGGAAATTCCAAGGTGTCTTGCCGTAATTGCAGTCTTTCAGACTATCTTCACTTCCCTAGTTCTAAAGTCGAAGCACGGCTCCTTTTACCTCTTACTCTCCTAGGTATGTTTATTCTAGGAATCTCAATTTCTGTTCCAACAGGGTTTTCCTTAGGGGCATGCACGACAGGGTTAAAAAATCTGTCCCAGGATGTATTTTGTTTGCCTAGCTCATGAATGATAATTGACTTGATTAAGCAATGGTGGTTGACGACTGCTTGGGGGTTTTTAGCCTTCCTAATTCAAACAGGAGTGTCGTATAATACAAAATTCAAGAAAGAAGGCAGATTAATTGAAATTTTTTGTTTAAGGACATCTAAAAATTTGAGTTGGAGGGGTTTTACCACCTCTTGGTGTCCATTGCATGTGATGTATATTTGGATGAATGTTGCCAATTCCTGCCAAGGTTGTTGTAGGGATGCAGGGTTAATCCCCATTCCTTTCTGTTCTTATGGTTCTCCTGGGTCCTGGTATGTTCTGATTGGCTCTCGTAGAAGAAGGCGTTTTTCAGTCCATATTTTTCCCTCCGCTGGTATTCCGGAGACTTCGAAGATGATATCCTCTGTGACCAGTATAATCCTTCCTTTGAATCTGGTATGTCCCTCCTGTACATTCTGCAAGAATTCAACTGCTATTTCTATTTCAAACACTTGAAATTTGTGTAGGTATGGCAACCAGCCAACTTGCTAAAGAATGGTGCGAGCTACATCTGAGATTGGGAAGGTTGTAGGTTCATTTCAGAGAGAGTTTCCTCCCATGGTTGATGTGTTATCTAAGCTACTTTCTCCCTCTTCTCCATTTCTTTTGGCCCTATTGGTTATAATAAACACTACATGTGAGAGAAAAAATAAATTGTAGCCCTCTGTCGTAAATGTATGTAACTTCATATCGTAATTGCAATGATCTTTTGGCCCTATCAGCGTATCCAAAGGAATTTGAGTAGGGAATTTTCATGCTTAATATTTATGGATATTTACACCCCCTCTCTCGAAATAAGGGTGTCTACGTCCTTAAGTACAAGAGATATTAGATCAATCATGAATGCATACGGGGGAAAATGTCAGAAATCAGTAATCACAGCTTGTATGAGAGAGCGGTGTCCGTGGCCTTGGAGCTCAAGAAAAGAGGACATATTGCAGCAATCATGAATGCATGTGGTGCAAAGGTCAGAATTGGAATTTATCATAAGTGTATCTCATGTGGAAATTACCGAAGAAGGGGAGAAAGAAATACAAAAATTATTATGATAGGATGTCCTTATTTAATGGTATGGTATGACGAAAGCATGATAATGATGGATAATGATTGGTGCCTTCATTCCGTAATTCAAACATCAAAGCATAGTTCATTCATAGTTACTTATCTAGGTAAATATTATTATCACTTATTCGAGTAGTGTGTTTATCTCGGAAATGGATGAAAATAGGAGATAAGGTATATATAAGAGTAATTGGATATTGTTAGAAAAATACTCTCATACCACAAGTAGAGCCACTACTGCCAACAGGTTTTCATAGCCTCGACAGGGTTGCTATTTTAACCCAAAAAATGAGCCAAAATCCTCTATGTAAAAGTAGATATTTTTCCAATTTTATGGAAAGATCACCGTGCTGGTGTGGTGGCCAGATAGTCAAGGTGCCACTCACTAGAATTGTAACAGAGTGATCAGGCTGTCTCGTGATGAGACCTCCTGTCCTTCAAGCAGTTGGAGCTGTGGAGAATGTGTTGGGTGTGGAGTCTGATTATCTTGTTTATTTTGTATCACAATGTTGGACCTTGTACCTTAATGGGGCAGCAACGTCGCCCGTAATTAAACGTTGCCTGGGGGGCCAGGGGGGGCCCCTTGAAGCTAAAAACAGATGTAAAATTTCCTTGTAAAAGTATAGTAATTTCTATTCAATCTGGGTCATTCATTAGGCGGATGATCTGACGGTAGAAGTTATGTTTAGTTTAGGGTTTTTTGCCCTAGAAGGAAACCCCTCACTTGTATGAGGACATTTGTATTGCGGCTGTGTATGGTATGTGTATTCTCAGAGCAAGAAACAGATAGGGAGACTGTGAGATATAATAGAGGATATTACAGCGGATCTGTTGCAGGTTATGTCTCTTCATTTCGCTGGATAATAGAAAGGAAGGACTGGCTGTTCGGGGTGGACGTAGCCCAAACTGGGTGAACCACGTATATATGTGTCTCTCTAGTTTTATGTGTTTTCAGTGTTTGTGTTTTCCACATATTTTATGTGTTGCATTTCTCTGTAATATATAAGTTTCTAACAGAAGGTCATTACCTTGGTGTATTGGCCATTGTGGGAATGTCACCTGCTAAACCCTTATGATCATGGTAGGCTAGCTCATGATGAGACCCCCTATTCTCTCTTAAAAATTTTCATATAGAAATAATACTTCTTTTTGAAAAGTAGGCATTTTGCTTTGTTTTATGAAGATACCACTGTGCTAGTGTGGTGGCCAAATAGTCACAGTTCCATTCACTGGGATTGTAACAGAATGATCACGTCGGCTCGTGATGAGAGATCCTATCCTTCAAGCAGTTGGAGCTATGAAGAAGGTCATTACCTTGGTGTGTTGGCCATGTGGGAATGTCACCTATTAAATCTGTATGATCATGGTGGGTTGGCTCATGATGAGACCCCATATTCTCTTTTCAAAAAAAAAATAGCATGTAAACATAATATTTATTCTTTATACATGAAGGGAGGCTCATTAACTCCTTAAGAGTTAGGGATGGTGTGAGAAGTAAAAATAATGCCACTACAATTAATACTCTTTATTCCTAAATATTTATGTCAAAGGGAAATACTACTCAAGATTGTAGAAAGATATATTGTTATTAGACTATGAATTGTGTGATAACATGTTTGAGGGGGAGATGTCTAGCCCTTCATTGCATAGATGTACCATGTCAGCTTCCAGAGTAGAGATTTCCATTAAAGTTCCAAAGGATCATCAAATTAGTAATATTACTACTTTTCTCCTTTTGAGGTGCCAATTCCTACTCAGAAATGTCTTTTATAGCTAGGGTGTGGAATGAGGGGTGGGTTTTTGCGAGAAGATATCATAACAAAAAAAAAAGGATCATTCTTAGAAAGGAAAAAAATCAGTTGTTCTCCGATTGAACAACAAAAACGACGCATTGATGTTCAATCCGATTGAACAGCATTTGTTCAATTGGATTGAACAGCAACCATTCAAATATTTGAATAGAAATAAATAAACACGCAAAAGGACACAGATGTTAAATCCAATTGAACACCAGCTGTTCAATTGGATTGAAAAACAACCGTTCAAAGATTTGAACAGCAAAAATAAAAATGCAAAAAACAACGTTGTTCAATCCGATTAAACATCAACTGTTCAATTGGATTGAACAACATTCGTTCAAAGATTTGAGCAAAAAAAAATAAAAATGCAAAAGACATGGTTGTTCAATCCGATTGAACAACAACTGTTCAATTGGATTGAACAACAGCCATTCAAATATTTGAACAGAAAAAAATAAAAATGAAAAAGGACACGGCTGTTCAATCTGATTGAACAACATATGTTCAATTGGATTGAACATCAGCCATTCAAATATTTGAACAGAAAAAATAAAAATGCAAAAGACATGACTGTTCAATCTGATTGAACATCAGTTGTTCAATTGGATTGAACAACAGTCGTTCAAAGATTTGAACATAAAAAATAAACAACAACAAAAAGGATGATGAAGGAAAAGGATACAACTGTGAGTATGAATAATGTACAACAAAATAAAAAATTGCAGGGACACATTATAAAATATTTACAAAAGGAGATAGTAGGCTCTCATGTACTTAAAGTTGTGGGGTTATCACCCACTTTTGCTAAAACTTGGATAGTGGGATCATTGTGTACCTGCTAGTAGAAAGACTCCCTTGTAAGTGGTTTGTGATAGAGGCACACTCTCTGCATGTTGACTCTGAATGTAGAACCAGACCTATCTATGGTGGTCAAGGTGAGGGTACCATTTTTGTGCACTTCCTGAATTTCGTATGGACTGAGCCACCTTGTTTGTAACTTTCCCAGAAAATCTTGGAATCTGGAGTCATAGAGAAGTTCCCAATCCCCTGTCTAGAATATTTTCTTTTTTATGAGGTTGTCATGCCACTTGGCTCGTTTTTGTTGGATGATTGCAGTGTGTTGCAGAGCCAGTAGTCGTATTTCATCTAATTCATTTATTTGATGTAGTCTTCTAATCTGGGCCTCCGTAAAGTCCAGCCCTACCTCCTGGGATGTCCTTAGAGTCTTTATTTCGATCTCGATAGGAAAAATAGGCTCTCTTCCAAATACCAGATGATACGGATAATATCCAGTGGTGTTTTGCCATGTTGTGCGGTAAGCCCAACATGGTAGTCTAGTAGCCCAATCCCGACGATGTGTTGATACTGTTTTAGTGAGAATTCCCTCAAGGACTTTGTTGGTACTTTCAACCTGCCCATTTTCCTGCGGGTGATAGGGAGATGTGACTCTATGGATGATATGGTGATTCTTCAGGGTGGCCGTAATTTTATTTCCCACAAATGGTGCCCCTCCATCGGTTATCACTTCCCATGGTAAGCCATATCACACAAATAGCTCAAAAAGAAAATTAATCACAGATTATTCTGTAACTTTTGATAAGACTATTTTTTCTACCCACTTTGTTATGTAATATGTGGCAACTAGTATGTAGATCTTTTGGTTTGATGGCAGGTTGAATGGTCCAATGAAGTCTAGTGCCCATCATTCGAACAATTCTACTACCAATTGTGGTTTTAATGGAATTTCATCAGCTTGGCCCAGGCGGCCCATTCTTTGGCAACTATCAGAGGCTTGGACATATTTCTTGGCATATTTAAAAATCATAGGCCAATAATAATCCAATTGCAATACTTTGTGCCCCGTTCTGCGATTTGTAAAATGGCCACCACAAGGTTCACCATGACAGGCCTGTAGAATGTCATAAATCTTATCTTCTTGGATGCATCTGCGTATATGCATATCATCTCCTATATGAAAGAGTTATCCACCGATCCAGGAGAATCTAGCACTGCAATGAACAATCAAATTTCGTTCCCTTGATGTTAAATGTCTAGGCAACTTTCCTACTGCCAGGTAGTTTTCTACATATGCATACCATGGTGTTTTTGCTGCTACAATGAATAGATGTTCATCAGTAAACTGATTTTCCACCTCTAGTGTGTCATTTGTTTTGGGAACTCTGGATAAGAAGTCTGCAACCACATTCTCCTTCCGTGGATGGTCTTTGATAGTTATATCAAATTCTTGCAAAAGTAGCAACCAACGAGTTATTCTCCCATTTGTAATTGGTTTATTGGCTAGATATCTAATGGCAGAGTGATCAATATACAGGAGTACTTGATATCCTGTTATATAATGTCTAAATTTATTGATAGCATAAATGACAGCCAAGAACTCTTTTTTAGTCACTGTATAGTTTAATTCAACATGAGTGAGATTCTTGCTAATATAATAAATAGCATATGGATTTTTGTCTTCTTCTTGACCAAGAACTACCTCTATCGTTGTGTCAGATGCATCAGAAGAAATGTGAAAGGGAAGCTTCCAGTTAGGACCAAGTAAGATCGGTGTTGTCGAGACCAATTTATTTAAATGTGTAAAAGCAGTGTCACATTTATCATACCAATGGAATTCGACATTTCCAGTTGATGCATACAAGGGTGCAGCGACTTGTGAAAAAATATTTATAAACCTATGATAGTACCCTGCATATCCAAGAAAACTGCATACCTCTGCCTGCGTATAAGGTGTGGCTAATAACATGATTACTTTTATTTTTTCCGGACCTATATTCCAGCTGCAGATATGTAGTGTCCTAGGATTACTCCTTCGGTCATAATCATGTGGAGATTTTCATTGCTTAAACATAATCTGGTAGCAATACATCGTTCCAATACCTTTTCTAGAATTTCTAGTGCTTGATCAAAATCATCTCCATATGGGGTAAAGTCATCCATGTAAATTTAAATTCCTTCATTTATTAAATCAGAAAAAATGTTGAGTATGGCTCTTTGGAAGGTTGATGGGGCATCGCATATTCCAAATGGTAATACCATGTAGGAAAATGTACCCCATGGGAAAGTAAAGGTTTTTTTATCCTGGTCTTCGAGGGCTATCTGGATTTGATTGTAACCGCTGAACCTGTCAAGAAAGGAAAATAATCGTTTCCCTGCCAATGTATTTAGGACTTGGTCATTAAAAAGAAGGGGGAAGTGGTCCTTCTGTGTTTCTTTATTCAGTTCTTTGTAATCCATATAGATTACCCATTTCCCATTCTTCTTAGGAATGACTACTAGAGGAGAGACCCATTTGTTGTCTGAGATAGGATAAATGAAGTTTACATACAGTAGATTTTGCAATTCATCTTTAACAATGCCTTTCAAATGTGGGTTTAGCCTCCACTGAGGTTGTCGTATAGGCCGAGCCTCCTTGTCAGTATAGATGTGATGTGTGCATAGCTGAGGTTATATACCCTCAGATGTCTAGGTAGTCCCAAGAAAATGTTCCCTGATACTTCTATAGAACCTTTGTGAGATTTTGCTTTTGGTCACTATCCAGACTACCATTGATATTTAAAACTTTCCCTGGCTCAATTTCAATTGGTATGTTGTTGCGAACAACAGTGTTCAAGAGGTGTTCTAGTGGCTTTATTTTGGGTTTTCTAGCAACATCATTTAAGTTAAATAAATATTCTAAGGGAGTTAAACCTTTTGGGAAGAAATTATCTTTGAGATTTAATATATCAAATTCTTCATCAATTTCTACTCTCTCTAATTTATCTATATATGATTGACTAAACTTAGTTGGTATAGCAAACTTTACTTTATTTACATCTACATTATTCAAATATATTTCACTATCTAAATCTTGATCTATGGTACAATCAGTGTCTATTTTACAGTTCTGAAATTCACCTTCATTATTCATAAAATGGTAAATTTGTTGGTCTTGTGAAAAAATCTGCCAATATTTGAGGTTGTCTGGAATTATTGGTCTGTGTTTTACTTCTGCAGTGTACATATGATTGGACTGAAAAGGTAAATTACAAGTACTAGCAAAGGTTGCTAAAGAATGTGCTTGTAAATTTTTCTTTCTAGGTATTGCAGAGAAATTACATTCCAACAAATCATTAATCAAATCTAGTACAGTCTCTCTATATTGGCCTAGTCTATGATTGTAAATAAAATATTCACCTTTAATTTGTTTTACAGTCAACTCTAAATCTCCCATTATTGCTATTATTTTACCTCCTAAATTTTTGATAATCTAGAATCCTAAAATGAGGGTTTCATACTCAGCCATATTGTTGGTGCATTTGAAATTCAGTCTGAAAGCATGGTCTTCTGCATGATTTTTCTGTATATTATTTATCCTTACTCCTGCTCCTGCTCCTGCATCTAACTTATTTACTGAGCCATCAAAATCTAAATTCCATAAAGATTCATGAAAGATATTATCATTGTTTCGTGTTTTCTTTTCTTCCCTTAGTTTAGTCTTAATTTCATTATTAGTTTCAGCATTACATAGGATGAATGAATCTAGGTTAGTAGGTGTAGTGTAAATTGGATAATTTATTGATCTTTCAGCACTACTTACCATATATTTCATTAATGTTTCCCTATATAACTTGTTAGGTTGACCAAAAACTAATATAGTAGCATAAGACATGTCCAATTGTAGAGATCCCTGTAACGTTGCTCCCCATGAGCGATATAATAACATTCTGTATTTAGGTGGGATATCAGCTACTACAATGTCCATAAATATACTCTTTCTAGGATATTGAACTAGTGTTACACAAAAATCTTTGATTAAACCTAGGCATTTTACTTTGCTAGAATCAAATGAAAATAAATCTTTATAAGGCCTTGTAACGTCTAAGTTCAAGGTTTCCATTATAGCTTTAGGCATTAGATTATGTGAAGCTCCTGAATATAAAATTTTGTTGTGTAAAATTTGATCATGCGTAGTTAAACTGATGTAAAATGGAGGAACTAATCCATCTTGATGCTTTCCATTTACATCAGGGCCAAAAATAAACTCTTGTTGATCATCATTAAATTTTATAGAGTCTTCTCCATCATTTATGTTTAATGTTTCAATGATGGTTGATTTATACAAATCATGTTTTACCAACTCTGTCAAAGGAATTGGTATCTTTAACTTTGCAATTTCAGTTTGTATATTGAATGAAGGTTGATATTTACTTATTTGAATTAACTCTTCTTTCATAATTGTAGTTTGTGTGGGTTTATCTTGTTTTTCTACAGTTATGTTTTCATTTTTAGTTTGAGTTTCTTGTGTTTTACTGCTCTTTTCTTTCTTTTTAGGAGTGGTTTGTGAACTAGTAGATGTTTTTTTCAGATTTAGAATTGTTAGAGGTTGTTTTTGCAGTGGCAACTTTTGGATCTACTAATTTTGAATTAGAAGTGGATTTTTTAGGATCTAAGTTTGTTGTTTTAACAAGATTAGGTGCTTTTGCAGCAACAGATTTTTGTGAATCTTTTGTAGCTTGAGAAAATTCATCTGGTATGTCAACAATCTTTGGACTTGGTGAAATTTTGGGGCTAGAAAATTTGTGGGAAGAACTAGAGTTTTGCCTATTTTCCCTGGGGAGAATTTGCAAAACTTTTGTTGTTGGGGCTTCCACTATTTCCTTTTTTTTCAGTTTGTATTGTTTTCTTAGTAGGAGGTTCAATATTTTTCTTACTCCTAAGGTTATATTTCTTGTGTACTTCGTTTATGGAAAAATCTTAACCTTGTTTATAATCGAAGGATTCACCCAAATCTAATTGGAGTTGTTGGAGTTCAAATAACTCTTGATATTCCTGTGTGACCAAGGTAGTGTTATTATCATCTATTCCCACTAGATTTATGGTATCCTCATCCTCAACATTGCTTTGAGAACTTTCAACATAGTTCTCCTAAAATGGGAGTCTTATTGTATGATCTGGGACTGATTCTTTTGATTTTCTTGAATTTGTGTTTTTCCTAAAATTGGGATTTCTGATTTGTTGTTGATTATCCCATTGAGGTATTCTTTCTATTTTATATAACCTATCCATCATTCTAATATATCTATTTTTGTGTCTGAACTAGAGGCTTCTTCTTTCATGGTTACTCTCCTCTCATTTCTTAATCTGAACTTTTTAGCTAAAATGTTTACTTCTACACCTACAACATCTATTTGCATTCTTTCTAAAGTTTCTTCATTTCTTTGTCTTAACTGATATGCCATGTCAGTGTCAAATCCATCTAGGAATTTGAGTAAAATAGAGTGAGGAGTGGGTTTTAGATTTGCAGGAATTGAGTTGTAAACTGTAATATTCCCAATAATCCCAAGCTAATGGGAATATTCATTTTTGTTTCAATTTTCTGTTGTATGAAAAAATGTCTAAAGGAGGACAATAAAAGCTCCTAAAACAACAAACAAATCAATGCCACATGTGAACAAGGCTAAATCTGAGCTAACTAAATGAGCACCCTTAGGTGTGAAAGGGGCTGAATGTTTTGACTGGGTCAA
This sequence comes from Pinus albicaulis, assembly GCA_034641835.2. Classification (NCBI taxonomy): domain Eukaryota; kingdom Viridiplantae; phylum Streptophyta; class Pinopsida; order Pinales; family Pinaceae; genus Pinus; species Pinus albicaulis. The sequence continues at coordinate 542,449 of CM076581.1, read as the reverse complement.
CCATGACCAAATCAATAGCGATGTCTTGGAGGAGTGGCCATCAATGAGGCACAACACAATTTTAGTTTGAGGTGGCTCATGTGAAAAGAGCTATTTCATTGAGATAGTTTAGGGTTTCGCAAGCTCTCAAACTTATAAGAGGAAGAGAAGGACAACATGAGAAGGTTGTTGATGATTATGTTATTTCTGAAGATATTGTTTGTTTAGACATTTCTTATTCTCCTTGCTGTTTAGCAGAGAATAGTGTTGTTTAGCACTGGGTGTTCCTGATCGAGATCCCACCTCTTTCCTTGAGAGGCCTCTTGGAAGAGTTTTTGTTTCTTTTCCACTATCAGGCATTTGGCCAAGCCCTTCTTCCAACTACAACACAGATCATGTTGAGGGTTTGGTTGTCTTTGTAAGTTGCAGCAAGTGGAGGCTAGATATACTCAGATATAGGCCAATCTAGTGCCTCTTTTCAGTGGGGAAGGCTTATATCCCATTGGAAAGAGAGTATTGGATGATTGAAGCTGCATTTTCAGATCATGGCTTGAGGCCAAACATGTTCTAGAGCCTATAGCGCAATTTTCCTTCCAGGACTGTGTTATTTGCGAGGGTACAGTTGCAAGGTCTTTTGGCACACCTTTTGGAGTATTGGTTTTCATGTGATTAGGGATCTGCCCTTCACATTTGAGATCCATTGGCTAGGATCATCATATTGTGTAGATAAGATCAGATCTGAAGCTGCATAATTTTTTGAATATTTCTGCAAATCTGAAGCATTAGATCTCAGATCTACTCCTTGTACTTCATATTTTGCTAAAACTCCCAAGGGGCATTTGAAGAGGATCATATCTAGTGTAAAAATCTTATATAGATCTAAATTTTTGTACACGTATAGGCTCTAGATCTGACGTGTAATATACAGCAGTTGCAGCTAATAAAAATAACACTGTCAAGCTATTTCAGTCTGAATACATGGTTGCAGCACCTCATTTTGAGGGTTTCCTTCTATAAAAGTATTCTATTTCATGTTCTATATATTATGGGCTTCAATATAAATCTAATTTGATGTTTTAAATGTAAATATTGAGCCTCCATATTGGCCTCTTGCTCTTACTTAGATGAACTGCGTTATTTCTATGCGGTATTGTTTAATATTTTTGCATGTTTCCCATTGGGAATATGACAGCGGTATCAGAGAAATCATCTTGGCATAGCCTGTAAGAAGCCAATATGTCTTCAGAAGAAGAAGAGCCTCTTACTTACAGAGAGAAAAGGTTTATAAAAATAAGACAGAAGAAATTTGATTACACAAATGATGATAAAGACAAGGGTAAAGCCCCTGAATCTGGAAGTGATGAAGAGGGAAAGGACTTTGCAAGGATCCTTTTGAGAGCCATGCAAGATATTTCTATAGAGATCAAAGAGATGAGATTGGATAGAATCAAAGAATCTCCTAAGAGTTTTCATCTTGGAGAAATCTATGGCATGTCTCACCACTAGAATGATCAACCAGTGCATCAGGCACAAGTTTCCCAACGCTCTCCCATGCCTACCTTTTTTGGCTGTGGGAAATGAAGGGTTTCAAGAACAAGCATCTCTTGACAACTACTTTGAAGAATATGAATCTCAAAATCATAGATTCAAAGATCACTTGAGTTTTCAAGAGTTATGTCACCTAAAGGACAATAGAAGACCAAGGCATGAACATAGACATGGTGGATTCACTCAGAATCATGATCGACATCACTCTATGGGCAGATTCTTTTTCCCCAATTTTAATGGGTCATCCAAGTGTTCTTCCAAAGCATGGGTAGAAAAACTTGACATCTACTTTCAGTTGAACAAGGTCCCTGAGATGGAGGCTATCAATATTGCAGCACTACACTTTGAAGGTGAAGCACATGACTGGTGGCTCCATGGCTTGTCTACATTGGGCCATACCAATGTGACTGCTTATTCTGAGTTCACTAGAAGGCTGGAAGAAAGGTTTGACAGAAGAGATCCAGAGGCACCATTCATGAGCTTGCAAAATTGAAGCAATCAGGTAATACAGAGTCTTATATTTATGAATTTTTTAGATTATCTGTTATGGTTCCGGATTTGTCTGCAGCAAGAAGGGTGTACATGTTCATCGATGCTCTAGATGAACATCTTCATGGGTTGGTGAAGTCTACCAAGCCCACTACTCTGCATGATGCCATTGAGAGGGCTAGAGACCTTCAAGATGCCTTGCCAAAAGAAAGGCAAACTTTCAGCATAAGCCCTCTTTTCCTTCTAAAGTAAAGGAAGAGAAAGTTGCTCCTTCCAAGGAGAGCTCATTCAAGAAGCCTCTTGATATTGAAGCCCATAGATATATAAGAAAGAATAAGATATGCTTCACTTGCCAAGAACCATGGGCACCTAGACATAGATGTGCTGCTGGAAAAGCACATTACATAGAGGTCTTCTCAGATCTTGAAGAAGAAGAATATGATGAACCAAGAAGAGGTCACAACGCTGACACTGTTGAAGGAGATCCAACACCATCAGGTGATGGGAATGGAACATTTTCTCCTATTGGAGGAACTCTTTCATCTTTGAGAGGAGTACCTAAGTACTTGACCTTAAGAGTTTAAGGTTCAATCATGAATCAGATGGTTTCTATATTGATTGATAGTGGGGCTACCCACAACTTCATTGATTCCCATATTATGCAAAGGAGGGAAATACCCACTGATACTTTTGAGTGATTCTCTATTTTGTTCCCAGGAGATAGAACAATGCAATGCATGCATTATTTCCCGTCACTTTCAGTCACCATGGGTACCTACACTTTGGTTGATCACTTATTTGTGGTTGACATACCAAACACCAATGTGATTTTGGGTGTTCAATGGTTGATTACATTGGGGAAAGTCACCACTGATTGGGAGGCTTTGCAAATGGAATGGGTGGACAAGAAGAGTGGTGAATCTCAAATGATCAAAGGCATGCATACTTACCCCTCACAAAACACTTCCACACAGAAAACAGAGATGGATTTGCGCAGTGGAAGCAAGGACCTTACAGTCCCATTTATTATGTTCATGATATTTCTGCTTGGGACACTCTTATCTAGTGGCAAACCACCTGGGAGGCCACCTGATTCAGATTTGGTGGGGAAGACCTCACAACACGCTACTCCAAGCTTAGATCCAGGAGGGATTGGAGCACTTGAAGACAAGGCTACAACGCTGGGAGACTTGGGTAAGCTCAAGAAGGAGGGAGATCTTCTTCCCTTATCATCATCACCCACTCTCATTTCTGGATCTGCATTGTGGGAGGAGAAGAATGGAAGGAATGGCCTTCCACACACATCTTTGGCATGAGAGATGTCAAGGAGGAGATTAGCAACATGAAAAACATTTCTGTTGATACATCATCAGCACTGTCATTGTTGAGAAGTTTATATCTATATTGGAAATCCCAACTGTTGGTGGATTATTCCAAAGATCTTCACACTTGTATGATACTTGATGACCAACTGCATGAAGAGGGCTATTTAGTCCAAGGAGGGGTAATCTATCATCATGGTAGGATCTTCTTGTCTAGAGCCTCCAATCTCAAGAAGAAGTTGCTACAAAGAGCTTACAAAGAGTTTTGTTTCAGCCATATGTATTCCATGAAGATCTACAACATCATCATGAGGAGCTTTGATTGGGAAGGCTCGAAGGAAGAACTATATCAGCATTTTCAAGAATGCATGAACTATGTGGAGTTGGAGCAGCAAGATGACTCCAAGAAGGGGTTATTTCAGCCATCTCTTCCTTCTTTTGAAAGAGGGGAAAGATCCATGCACCACTCCATTTGTATGAGGAGTATTGTTGGTGAAGAATTTGATAATGTAAATCATGTTCTATTTTCTGATTGTACATATTCTTTCACCATGTTTATGCAGGCCATGGCTCCAAGGAGGAGTAATACATCTTGTAAATCTTATGGCAAAATTTGGGCCACACAAATTTCTGAATTTGGCCACTCCCTTGATGAACAAAGGGATATTTTCTATGATGATGGGTGCTTTCCCAAGGCACCAAACATATCTCGCACTTTCAGCCGTAGTGAGATAATATGGGCAGCAAGTAAGTGGTGGAAAAACCACTTACCATACCTTGATCTGATGCAGGCAGGAGATGCATTGCCCTGGTACCATATGTGGGACTATGACCCACCTCCTCATGCTCAAATTTCTATTTGTATGTATGTAGTCTTGCTTCCATACATTGATGATATACTTGTACTTTTTATGGGGATGTATGGAGGGAGGATGGGAGGCATGTATGTACCACATGGGATGGAGACTCTCTATGTATCATATGCTACATGTTTCAGGGAGAGTATTGATTCAGCCATGTTTGTTTCATTTGAGTTATTGACTCCTTGTGGGATGGACTATGTACATCTCATGATGACTTTGGAGGAAAAATTCATGGAGGGTTGGATTGGTGAACACTTAGTTGATGGAGGAAGCATAATTCATGATGGTGTCACCAATGGAGGAGGAGAAGTGTTGTAGCACTCACCCTATCAGTTGCTTGAGGACAAGCAACATTTTGGAGGGGATGACTGTAATATTCCAGATTAGCCCAAGCTAATGGGAATATTCATTTTTGATTCAATTTTCTGTTGTATGAATAAATGTGTAAAGGAGGACAATAAAAACTCCTAAAACAACAAATAAATCAATGCCACATGTGAACAAGGCTAAATCTGGGCTAACTAAATGATCAACCTTAGGTGTGAAAGGGGTTGAATGTTTTGACTAGGTCAACCATGACCAAATCAATGACATTGTCTTGGAGGAGTGGCCATCAATGAGGCACAGCGTAGTTTTAGTTGGAGGTGGCTCAAGTGAAAAGAGCTATTTCATTGAGATGGTTTAGGGTTTTGCAAGCTCTCAAACTTATAAAAGGAAGAGAAGGATAGCATGAGAAGGTTGTTGATGATTATGCTATTTCTGAAGATATTGTTTGTTTAGACATTTCTTATTCTCCTTGTTGTTTAGCAGAGAATAGTGTTGTTTAGCACTGGGTGTTCCTGATCAGGAATCCCACCTCTTTCCTTGAGAGGCCTCTTGGAAGAGTTTGTGTTTCTTGTCCACTATCAAGAATTTTGCCAAGCTCTTCTTCCAACTACAATGCAGATCCTGTTTGGTTGTGTTTGTAAGTTGTAGCAAGTGGAAGCTAGATCTACTTATATCTAGGCCAATCTAGTGCCTCTTTTCAGTGGGGAAGGATTCTATCCCATTGGCAAGAGAGTATTGGATGATTGGAGCTGCATTTTCAGATCATGGCTTGAGTCCAAACATGTTCTAGAGCCTACATCGTATTTTTCCTTCCAGGACTACGTTATTTGCAAGGGTACAGTTGCAGGGTCTTTTGGCACACATTTTAGAGTATTCGTTTTCATGTGATTGGGGATCTGCCCTTCACATTTGATATCCATTGGCTAGGATCATCATATTGTATAGATAATATCAGATCTGAAGCTGCATATGTTTCTAAATATTTTTGTAGATCTGAAGCATTAGATCTCAGATCTACTCCTTGTACTTCATATTTTGCTAAAAACCCCAAGGGGCATTTGAAGAGGAGCCTATCTAGTGTAAAAATATGATAAAGATCTAACTTTTTGTACACAAATCGGCTCTAGATATGAAGCATAATCTACAGCAGTTGAAACTAATAAAAATAACACTTTCAAGCTATTTTAGTCTGAATACATGGTTGCAGTGCCTCATTTTGAGGGCTTCCTTATACAAAAGTCTTTTATTTCCTGTTCTATATCTTATGGGCTTCAATATAAATCTGATTTGTTGTTGTAAATGTAAATATTGAGCCTCCATATTGGCCTCCTGCTCTTACTTAGTTGAACTGTGTTATTTCTCTGCAGTATTGTTTAATATTGTTGCATGTTTCCCATTGGGAATATTACATAAAAACTGTTATATCTACTGCAGTAGTCTTGTACTGATTCATTGGGAGCTCTTTTCATTGCATCAAATTCAGACAATATTTGGAGGGGATTTTTCTATGAAAAACAACTAAATCAGCTATACTACCTGCAGTAAGACCTTTGAACCATTTTTTGACATCTCCTGTTAATGTTTGTGCAAACAACCTCATTTGTACATCTAAATCATCTATTTCATAGAGTTCAAAGTAATCTGTCATTTTGTTTATGTACTGTTGTGCAGTGTACTGTGTAGTAGCATCAAATTGTGGTATCTTACTTTGGTAATCCAAAGGCATGTCATGAAGTTGTCCTGAAAGAAATAAGGGATCATACCTGGTAGCCATAACTTGAATTCTAGCTTAGCTTGGGGGTAAAGTAGAAGTGCTTGGGGCTGAACTAGAAGTAGTGGTTGATGAAACTAGATTATAGGATATTGAACTAGAAAAATCAGTGGAGGAACTAAAAAATGAAGTGGAAGTACTAGGGAATGAAACTGGAATGTATGAGTAACTAGTAGGAAATGAGAATGATGAGTTTGAAGTAATAGAAGGTAAGCTAGTGGATGAAATGAATGTAGGGAATGAAGGAAATAATATTCTAGGCTGTAAGGGTAATCTAGAGATAAATTGATCTGTAGACTGTATGGTAGTGGAAACTACAAATGAAGTAGTGGTATCTAAATGTGGAATAGAAGGTTTGGATGTATATGCTAACAATTGAGTTAATCCAAAGGCTTCATCAATTTTCTTAAGGATAGTAGCATTAATATCTTCAAGTTTGTCTTGATTTATAACTTTATTTAATTCAAAATCTACTGCAATATTTTTCTGTTTTGTTTCTAGAAATGAAACGAAAACAAGGTCTAAAATAGTTGTTTTTAAATCATATTCAGACTTGCTCTTAAATAAAGAATGTTCAAATTTAAGATCAAACTCTATGTCTTGTAAACTTACTAACTCTTGTGGTAATGAATTGACTCTTATTAATGAAATTTTAGCATCTAAATGTTCTATCTGTTTTTTCTTTTTTCCAATTCTGTCTGGATTGTCAACTATAACAGCAGGTTTAGGATCTAGGTTAGACCTGGTATAGTAAACTCTCCTAGAAGCTAGAATTACAAATTTTTGATAAAAATGATACTCACAACTTATAAAATAGTCTTAAAGTCAAAAAGATGATGGAAATGGTTTCTTTAAGACTTATTTTATGACTGAGGATTGGCTAGTCCCCAGTATGGTCGCCAATATGTTATCACTCTAGTAATTCTAAAGTTGTGAGATTTTATTTTAAAGTCTAAGAACACTAGAGGTAACCACAAACCAACTTTTAAACTCTAGGGTCTAGCCTTCCTAGGGTTCAGAGAGGGCTCTCTCTATAAATTTAACTTTTTTTTATTTATAAATATTATGCTAGTTATGATTGTGCAATTTGGTTTTGGTTTGTTTGATTTGGTGGGAAAAATCACTTAATGAGATGGATAGTGGGAAATATGTTTTTCCATTGGGCTGAGGAGTCAAAAAGCAAGAAGACAGAGCTAGGGTCAAGGCCAAAAAATCAAAATTTTTCAGGGCAAGATAGATAACCCTTTGAAGATCTTGGAAATGATGTTTGGTGAGGTGATATGATCGAGACAAAGAGCAATGAAGGGTTCTTTGATCCAGAAAATAGAAGTAGTAGGCAGAGGTCAAACGAAAGAGGGAGCAATTAAGGGTTCCCTACTCTGGAAATCATCAAAAAACATAGAAACGATAAACAGTAAAGATAGGGTTCTTTTAACAAATCCTGAAATAATATTCTTGAATTATCATTTAAATTTGGAACACATATATGGATGCATGAAACAAAGAAGATAAACAATGACAAGTAGAAAATACTTCACTTCAATAGCTCATCACATGAATCCTGAAATATGATGCTCAATGATCTGATCAAGTCTGCTACTTGAAATTTGCAACACAAAAGCCTTCAAGTCAAACAAACATGACTGTAGAAATATTCAGCAATTTATTCCACAATAATACTTCTAAAGATGAAGTATTTAAACAGTGTAGTTTACAAAATATCCTAGAATTCTTCTAGGAATTATCTAAGGAAAATAGAAATATATTTACAACAAAATAGAGACAGTCGCTTAAAAAATCAGCAAGCTGTCCTATTGATCCAAATAAAATAGAAACTAATAGTGGATAAGATACAGCTGAATGCCTTGGTGTCCTCTTTTCTGGCAAAGATATTTTAATTATGTTTTGAAATGTTATATTCAATATCTTATACTCTTTCACTCTGATTCCCTTTAATCTAATACTCTTTTAATCTCTGATACTCTTTAACTCTGTAAAATTGTTTTTACTGTTGTAATAAATCTGTTTTGACCGAAAATTAGCAAATTGATTTCTTTATCTTATCTGCTTTTTACTTTCACAGTAAATCTGTAAATGATTTCCAAGCCTCATCATTTGGAATTTGTATTTTCTTAAACTTTGTGAAATTCTCGTCAGCCTCAATATATCTGGAAAAAGTTAGTTTTATGACAAATAAGTTTCGTATCTCATGTTGTAGATAGAATAAAACTTCAAAGCTTCTGAGTAATACCTTCCTTGTTGGAGTGCCTTGTCCACCTGTCTTTTCAACTTGCTCTTTTGCATATTCTCTAATATTCTTATTGTAATCCTCCCGAGGCATTAATTTGTCATTGATGACCAAAATATTAGGCAAAATTCTTTGCCTCAAGTTTTCAAATTTAACCATGAATTTGGTTATGGTTATGTTCATATTCTCACACTTCTCTTCAAGTTGTTTCATCAGGTTCTTCTTGGTGATGATTTTATTTATTTCAAGGATTGTTTCAGTCCTGTCAGTAATCTCAATTCTTCTAACTCTTTCTTCTTTTTACTATTAAGAAACTTGATCAATTCTATTGCTTGCTCAGGTTTATTATCAAGCTCATCTTTAGTCTTCTGAATTTTTTCTAGTGCTTCTTTTAGTAAATATCTTTGTTCAAAGATCATCTGAATTGAGGGCCACACATCATTGATGGCTTCAATGATTTTGTTCCATAAATAGTTTTTTACATATGAGATTGGCTCCTTTAAGGTTAATTCCTTTTGTAACTTCTTCAGTTCTTCATTTAACCTATTAGCCCTTCCTCATGAGTTTTATCATTTATTTGAGCTAACTTGTTTGTATTCTCAAAGTTATCGATCATATTTTTCAATCTGTTAATTTCACTTGTTTGAAGTGACATTTCTTCCATGGCTTTTACTAGTTTACTGGCCTCATCTGTGGACTGAGCTACTGTAGTAGATAACTCTATAGCTGAATTTGTAGATGATGTCACTGGCACTGCAGTAGCCAGTGGTTCTTTGGGTGCCAACTCTTAGAGTTGAAGGCATAGCTGTAGTAACCATAGGAATAACTGTGGGAGTTTCCTGAGCTTTTGTTGTTTCCTTTTCATAGACAAGTTTTTCCATTTGAGTCTCCATTTATTTGATCTGCCCTGTTAACTGAAAGATTATGTTCATCATATCATCCTTCTGAGTTTGTTCTTGTATAATTTCCTTAGCTTGAGGATGTTCAGTTGATGTCAATTTGAGTTGTTTCCTCAATGCTGCAATGTCTTCAGTTTTCTTCTTCACTAACTGCTATGTTACTTTCACATTTGCAGGATCATATCCAACTTGCAGGACCAACTCTTCTAAAGATTTAATTCTGAGGTCTTTAGCATTTAATGATGCTTTGTCAAGTTTCATTTGATCTTTCATATTTATGATTATGTTCTGAAGTTTCTAAACACTCATAGCTTTGGCTGTAATGCTAGAATACAACATCTCTAAACTCTGTCTATGAAATTATATTTTATCAAGTGCATGAATTTTCTTTGTTTGTACTTCTAGATCAACATTTTTGTATTCGGCAACTATCTTTGGAGTCTTCACTGTAGGTTGTAATAATAACATGATCAACTTTTTATTTAAGTAATCGAAGGCAGATAAAAGTCTGTTTTGTACACTGGGTGCTTGCTTTAAATATTGAGAGTAAATCTCATTTTTTATCTCTTCATTCTTTGTCTTGATCTGTCTTTTCCCTGATATCAAGGTCCTTTTCCTCTGTTATCTGTGAAGATGATGCTTCCATGTTCTGCTTTTTCTCTATCAACTGTGCATTTGAATTGTCAACATGTTCTTCATTCACATTCTCTGTAACTTTCTCATTTGTGATAATTGTGGCAGTATCTTTATTAGTTACTGGGACATCTGTGCCTTCAACCTCAATAGTAATTTTTCTTTGTCAACTGAGTTTAATTTAGGCTTCCTATTATATCTTAATTTGAACCTTGTCTTAGTAGTGGTTTCAGCAACATAAGAACCTTCTTCTCTAACTCTCTTGGTGGCTTTTTCTGTTTGATCTACAGTTTGTAAAGTGTGACTGGTATCACCTTGCTTTACTGCATCTATTAAAGTATTTTCTGTCCACTCAGTATGATTGGAATACTTCTCAATCTCTAGTTTTTTATCATGAATGTAGGGTGTCAGTTCACACTTAACCCTCATTTTACTCAATATTCCTTGTGGATCATAGTTCCAGGAGAAAATCTCTTCAAATTTGTATTCTAATAATTATTTGGCTGCTTCTATTTCTGCATCTCTATGGTTACAAATGAATGGTCCCACTTGATTCTTTAACTTAAACTTTGTTTTCTTCTTTGCTGCTAGAAACTTGATTGAATCAGAATTTAAGATTTGCATGATGTATTCCAAGGAAAAAACCCTCATTGGTACATATTTGGGTAATTTGTATGGCAGCAAGTTAGAGCCAAAAAATCTAATCTCTGTGTGTTTTTCGTACAAATACCAATCTCCAGTCTTGGTCTGCTCTGATAGTTGTAAAATATTTTTCATTTCATCATTTATCCTTGGTTGTTCAGTATTTTTTAACATATTTATCAATGGATGAACAAAAAAGTATGAAAATTCTGAATAAGTAAACTTTGAAGACTCTTTTCTGATTAAGGAGGTCCAAAAAATAATTGAAAGTGGGTTTCCTTCAATGTCAAGCTTCTGGAGGGTTACTAGAAACTTATCTGCTTGAAAATATAAAAACATATGGAAGAGGAAAGGTGTGTATCTAAACACTCCTTCAGTTGGCAGTTTAACCAGTTGTTCATGGATATTGTCAGCAATGTACCCGACATAATTGAAGAGAACAAATGGAGGTTGTATTGATGTGAAAGTAGATAAGAAACCTAGGATGGATTCATTTGTATGCTCATCTGTAAAGTATCCTAGGATGAATGATAACATGGAAATTACATCCCTTGAACATTCTGGAAATTTTGAAGTGGAATATGGAGGATTCATTTGAGGAATTTCTACATGTAAAGGCATGAATATTTGAAAGATTTAGAATCTTTTGGGAAAATCAAGGCCAATATACAACTTGGTAAGAGCTTCTATGGACAAAGGAACTGCTTGAGGATCAGGTTTGAGCTGTAACATTTGATTTATGGACTTAGCAGTAATTGTAAAAAGTACTTCTATGTTTGCATTCACTATGGCTCTTTGTTCAGGCATATAATAGTTCTGACACAACTTAATCAGCTTTGGGAATGAATGAGTGACTGGAACAACATATTTGGGCAACTTTGATTCCCAAATTTTGACTTCTTCGACCTGATCTAAGGACTTTTCATAGCTCTAGTTATGAATTTCTAATAGATTAAATTCTACAATGGGGTCTGCTATCTTGTAGTCAACATCTTCTAATGGGGTGTGCTCAATCTCTATAACAAGAGGTTGTAGAGGGTTAAAATTGATGGTAGTCATGGAAGATGCAACTGGATTAGATTTAGGCATTTTTTAAGGCTTTTTGGACTAGAAAAACTCTATTTTTAAGCTTTTTGGTTACTTGTTTTAAGCTTTTTGGTTACTTCTGTAAGATTATACAGTTTACAAAATTATTTTTTGACTTTGATAGGGGTTCTTGGATTAAAATGGGAAGAATATGGTTCTTTTCTTGTATTTTTTCTTCAATTTATTTTTTACTTTCATATGTATTTTAGACTCTCACTGGTTAGAAAACAAGAAACGGGGGTTTCTTGGACTTTTTCAATGGATAATTGGGCAAAAAATCATGTGAAATTAAGCACACAAAGGATTTCTGGGCTTTTTTTTGGAGTTTTAAACAGTCTATAAAAACTATATAAACTCAATATTTTCCATTTAAAACTATGTGCAGTGTAAAACAGGGTTTCTCAAAAAATTTGCCAGGGTTTGGCCTATTTTTTTGGATCTTTTGATAGGCTTCCTTGGATGAATTTTAACTTTGACTAGATTTGTTTTTTATTAAGGTTCTTTCAAATCGATAATAAGCTCAATTTCTCGAGAAATACCTGTTATACGTAGGTACAGGTCTTTGAAAATGGCTCTGACGCTTTATAATAGGTTCTGTGGTATCTTTTCTGGTTTCTAGAGCAATTCAGGGCTTCTCGGCAATCTTCAATGGTAATTGCAAGATTTTAACAGGTTTTGGGCATGAAAATCATGTACAGGCTCCTTTTCTCTGAGTCGGAATATCCAATATAGTCAATACGTGCAAAAGAAAGGAATTACAGTGCATTTTCATGGTTTATTAGGCGTTTTAGGGTTAATTTAGACTGTAATAAATGGTGGTCAAATCAGGAAAATAGGCGGTTTTTGGCTTCAAAGGGAAGAAACCACAGGTGGTTATCGCATGAGTTCTAAGTGGTAAGAAGTTTTAAACAAATCAAATGCAATCCAATGAATGTAAGCCACGTGGAGGAGGGAGGAAATGGCAAAAATGCCTATTTCGCATAAGAATGAAATTGTTAAAGGCCGCAACTTTATTTGCGATATTGGATTTCATTCATTGGATTTGGGAGTTTGATTGCAAACGGTCGTGATTTATTTTGGAAGTTTCATCGGGATTTAGGGTGGGGTCCAGGTTTATCAATGCGACGGGGTATTTTTTTAACTTTATAAATAAACATTTATAAAATTTAAAACTTTATATTATATGGTATGCGGAGGGGTAATGTCATATGTATTTTAATTAAAACATTAACACATGTTTTAATAGCATGGGGGGTGGGATATATTTCTATATTTTTGATATGTTTAAACGTATGGGATAATGAGTGGGTTATTATTTTGTCACATGGGATATATTAACATAGGTTTAAACTTAAAATAGAAGGGTTTTGGGGTTATTTTAAATATAAAGGATTTAATAATATACGGGAAGGGTATAGAATAGGGAGTTAGAATAATATAAGTTAGAAATTAATATGAAAGTAAAGTTTTAATGTAGTAAATGAATTTAAAATACAAAATTTAAAACTAAGTGTAAAGGTAGACAAATAAAGCATAGTTTGTCCCATTTTTTTTTTTCACACTTAAACTTAGGACAAATGTATTTTGTGGGGTTTTTGAGTGTTTTTGAACAGAGGTGAAATTAATTATGTAGGGTATTTACTTTCACTAAGAAAAAATGGTATTTACTTAGGAAAAAGGGATCATAATCATGGATGAGGGTGAAAATGCTGATGAAAATGGGTTTTATGTAGGGAATTCAATATTTTTAACCAATCAGTTATCAAGCCTTGGGTCCGCTCCCAACATAAGTCAGAGAAATGCTTTGAGCCTCTTTAATTGAAATTTTAGAATATTGAATCATTGTGGGGGAGGGGAAATGATTAATTATTGCCCGATGATGCTTTATTACATGTCTTTGCACAACTTCTTTCTACCTACCCATCATTATTTCTAACATTTTTACATCATTTTCATGGGTGCATTTAAGCTTGCAACCCTAAATCCATATTTTTGTCAAAGCATAAATCTATCTAAATCTAACCTTATTTCAACCAAGGGCTCAGATTAAACTGTTGAGATCCTCATTTATTCTCTAACTATCTACTGATTTTTCAAGTTTAAACTGTTTGAAATATCTTTATTCTCTATCTAAAACATGAAATTTAAAGCATGAAAATTCAAGATTAAACTATTGAACTTATCATGGATTATGGCATTTATTGACAATCTGCACATAATCATTATTTTTGCAGTAAAAGTAAATAGTAGTGGCATTTTGACTTGCTCACTTTCATGTCTTATTTTTTCTCTTTTTTTTCTTTTAGGGTTCATTTTTTATTCTTTTTGGTCTTTTCTTTTCAATTCCTTTGATCTTTCTTTTAGGAATTTTACCGTTTTTTAATTTTTTTAATTATTTTTCAAATATGGGAAAACAAATTGTAGAAAGCAAGGTATGTACATATTTACTAGACTATCATATTCAATTCAAAAATTATGAACCCTATTATTATAGGACCCTAACATGTTGCAGCAGCAATCTTTTCTCACTAATCATCAATGTGCGTAGAGGAACCTAGGAAACCTAATTCCATTGACCGACGTGCAACTGCCATAAGGAAAACGAGAACCATTACCAAGAGCTTCTCTAGATACGATGATGATACGTGGAGGTAGAAAGGTAGACGTCGAAGCGATAACACCAGGAAAGAAATCATGCATGAAAGATTGGAATTACAACACCATTTATCCGCACTCTAGCACTAAGATTCCTCGGTCAAATGACATGAAACCTCACCGAGCTCAGTTCAAAGTCTTTGAACACAAGGATTATGCTCGGAAGGGAGACTAATGATTCAATTTTAGTATGATAAACATGGGGCTCCAGAAGGCATCATGTTATCAGGTTGCATAGTCGCATTTTGTTACAGCAGCGGAGGGTGTGATTCAAACCTAAACGTGACCTTGCGACCTCTGCTCAAGTCATAGGTATCACTAGTCGCAAAGTTGCAAACCTCAAGAACGAGAAGAAGGTGAGACCTTTTGTGAACAACGACTATGCCTCTTCCATAGATCGTTATCCTTGCTTAGGTCGCCAAGTCACACACCTTAGACGGAGGCATAAAGGATGAGTTGTGACCCTGTGACTGCTACAAGTCACAACCCTCGTCAATTCACACACTTTATACGAAGGCAGAAAGGATGAGCTGTGACCCTGCGATTGCTACAAGTCACAATCCTCGCTAGGTCACAGCTTCTCAATACTCTGCTGAGGTCGCACATCGCAGTCCATCCCGGCACATAGTAACACATGGTAGTTTCCGTAGTTTTGGCATCATCACCACTGGGAAGAAAAATTAATCGAGAGCTAACTTTACATGACGGTTGTGTGATGAATGTTAGTTGGCATTTAAATTTATTCCCCTCTACATCAGTAAACAAGCTCAGTATGGACATGTTGTTGAACCTCAGAATTATCCTCTCTCTGTCATCCTTTCTCACCTTTTTCCCTTACTTTCTCATAAGATCACATATTCTAATCAATGATAAATTCCATTTTTTGTCTCAAGGAATGCATCTAAATGACTTCCATGTTATATTCTCATTTTCTTGCTATTTGAATAGATTTTTTTAATTTAGCTACAGAATGCAGCCTATTCTGCAGCTAATAGTGGATTTCGTAGCTACTCTCATGGTTTGACAGGTTCTAGGTGTCAAATGGAGAATTGAGCCACATGGGCATTTCTAAAATCATCTCCACATGGATTTTTTCCCATTCACTTGGTCGAGATTGATGAAAAAAGGCCTAAATATCATGGTCAAAGGCATGGTCGAAAGAATGTCAGCCGAGAACAGAAGGACTCTTGATTTTCTCTATCATAGAAAATCAAGAGTTAAACAGTCCAATTTCAATTCTAAAAGTTGAATTAGCCACCTATAGCAGAATTAGCTCATAGAAAGTTATGATTATTTCCTTTAAATACTAGTTGTACAGAACCGAGAAAAATTAAGTTTTAAGTTAAGTTTTAAGATTTTGTTGAGACGCTGTGTATTAAGACTTCATTTTATCATAACACAAAGATCATGTTGCCAATGATTTCTTAAGTGCATATTTAACCATCTAGGATTTCAACCGAATCAGTTGCAAAGGGCCCCTGCACTGGAGGAGGTTTTTCATTTATTGTTTTAGCTTAATTTTCCTTACTCTGTTTTTGTCAATTCTGTTTTCTGAGTAGATTATTGTTTTATTCCAGTTTGATCAGTAGCATAATGTTAAATTATAAATGTGTCAGCCTTGTTCTTCTAAAAACATTTCATGAAAATAGATTTTCCTATTTTCAAATTGAATCAAGTTTGAAGTAATAAGAATTCACAGTTATCTAGTTTTCCTTACTCTTCTGTCATTTAATTTCTTATAATATAATTATCAATTAATTGTATCAATGGATGTTCCTACAGGTCATTTCAAGAAGAATATTCTAAACTAAATGATTGAATGTCTAATTCATACAGTTATTGATTTTTTCCTTTGCACTTTTTTGCATTCTAGGAACTTAAAAACTAAGGTATAATTGATTTCTTACACAACATATCAAGAGGGTAATACTTCACATTGAATGTTGGAGTAAATCAAACATTCATTAGTTGTTTACAGTTAGCTTTACATACTTTCACATTTACTTTTAGATCCTCATTTAATTATATCATCAATTTTCCTAAAGTTCATTCCAAGAAATTGATTCTACCATGTTTCTATACTGAATGATTGAATGTCTAATTCATGCAATTACTGAGTTTTTCCTTTGCATATTTTACTTGCTTTTATAAATCATTAAGTATAATTGGTTACCTTTTAACATCATCTCAAGAAGGTGATACTTCATATTGAATGCTGGAGTAACTAAGCATACATTAGTTATTTTCCTTTTCAATCTTACTTTCTTTCCTAGAACATTAGAAGTTAAGGTATAGATAGTTTCTTACACATCATCTCAAGAAGGTAATACTTCATATTGAATGTTGAAGTAACTAAACATACATTAGTTATTTTACCTTTCTGCTTTCACTAGAATAGCACTGCAAATTCAATCTCAGTTATAGGACTTAGATCAATGGAATAGGACTAATGCTAAGACAGAATTCATCAAGATAGATAATCTATTTTTTAGATTAGATTCTAACTAGCCAACAGTAATTTGATTTATTTTTATATAAATTAGATTAACTTAGGAACACTTCCTTTTATTCCTTCTTAAAATTTATATTCACTTAATTTCTTTCATAGTTTTAGATTAAAAATTCTTAGACATCTAAGAACAAAACCCCCAAAACAACATAAAATACAAACAATGAAGTAAGAAAAATGTTAACTAAGCACATACAGTGCACCACAGTTCATCAGTTTACAAACCTCAGTTGATAATTTATGTAAGCAATTTAAGACATTAAATTGACTAAACATTTTGGCACTTTTGCTGGGGAAGTGTAATTAGGTAGCCTCATTTCTTACATCTCAAAAAAAAATTGATATGCATAGAGAAAGAGACTCTAGAGGCAAATTCATAGCTAGAGGCAAGAGTTTAACCCCTACAACACCACTCACTCCACCAAGACTAAGAATTGATACACCTCCATCTCAAACTCATATTCCATACTTCACGAGCCATAGACTTCTTGAAGTTCTAAGGTCAGAAATCCAATTAGGAGGATCTCCTACTTCATCCATTGAGGAAGTCTTAGAGGAAGAAGATCCTAGATCTCCAACAGAAGGAGTAACCTTTTTCACCTCTACAGGGGAACATATTCTAGCTGAAGAGTTAGAAATTCTTAGTGGAGAGGAAGAAGAAGATCCTTTCTTTAACATACCATTGATAGAAGAACCAGGGGAAGAGCAGTTAACCTTGCACGTTGAATCTTATATCAGCTTTGAAGAATCTATAATGGCAAGAAGAGGAGAAGAAGGAGAAGGAGAAGGAGAAATTCTAAATGGAGAAAATGTAATATTTGGAGGAGGTAGAGGTAGAGTAAATGCAGAAGGAGGCAGAAGAAATAGGGTAATTGATAGTTCTTTTAAATTCCCTATAGTTGATGAAGAAACAAATTCCACAATGAAAAATATCTCACCTTCTGTCCTCCCAAATTTTCATGGATATAAAAGTGAAGATCCTAAAACCTTTTCGTTTGAATTTGAAGTCTTATGTAGAACTTATGATTATTTACAAGTCTCTCAAAAACTCAAATTGTTTCCTTCAACATTGAAAGGAGCAGCTCTAAAATGGTTCATGAATTTAATCACTCGGTCTATCAGAACATGGAATAACATGAAAAGAGAATTTTTAGAAATATATTTGGATTATTTCATACCCATCAATCACAAGGATGAAGTATTTAAAATGATGCAAAAATAGGATGATAATTTGGAGGATTTAATTGAAATATTCAATTATAACATAAAAGGAGCAAAAATGGATAATTTAGATCAAGATACTTTAAAAGCTCTTTTATTAAAAGCCATTAGAGATGAATGGATAGGCATTATAAACATGATGGGAAAGGGGGATACCTCTCAACTTCCATTATCTGACATTGGTGAATTATGTATTCATATCTCAAGGGGAAAATAAAAACTTGGTAAAATCCAAGAGATCCTTCTCTTGCTAGAGTAAATAGATCTGCAACTGGAACAATGAGTAGGGCAGAAATTGGAAACATGCTTGATGAATTTAAAAAAAACATCTTAGGGAGTCTTCGTGAACAGATAGACACCCTTAAATTAAAAAATAAGCAGAAATTCGAGACTGATGCTTTAGCTATTTTCTGTCCCGAATGCAGAAAGAAGCATGCTTTAAGAGAATGTCCTCTTGATGCAAAAGTCATAGAGACCTGCATGATTTGTTCTGAAATTCATGATACTAAGAGTTTTCCTTCAATTCCAGGCCTTAAGGCTATTTTTCAAGAAGAAACAACATAAAATCCAATAGAATCTCTTTGCTTTGTCTCTAGAAGACCATGGTAGGGGCCACAAGCTCAAGGCTTTAACAATAAAATATATACTCAGCCCCCACCAAATAATTGGAATTCTTAGCAACAACCTCGGCCTCAATATCAATCTCAATCTCAATCTTGGGCTCAAGGAATGCAAAATCCCTATGGAATATTCTCTCAATACTACCAATATCCTCCATCATATCCAAACTATCCTCTCCAAAATATTCCTCAAAAAAATCAACCACCCCAACTCCAAAATCAAAATCCACAACTTTCACTACCATTTCCACAAAGACCAAATCAGCTACCTGCCCAACCATTACCAAACCCCAACAACAAAAATCTTCAAAATACCTACATGATATAAAGACAACAATTTCCAACCTACGTGATTATTCCTCTAGATCTTAATGATGTCCAACTTAGATCTAGTAGGATATTAGAAAATAAAAAGCCTTCTATAGTTATTCAAGAACAAGAAATTTTTGAGGAAAATTCTCTACAACCAAATTAAATTTTTGAGGAAGGAACATCTCTTCAAAACTAAAATTCTTAAAATGAAAAACAAAAAGAACCATTAAATTCAACTCCTATCATAGAAAAACCATCAGTACCTACTTCTACACCTCCTTATCCTGAAAGATTACAAGTTGATAAAGGGGTAGAAAATCATATTATGTTACCCAATTATGATTTTATAGATGAATTGAAACACGTTTGTATCAAAATCCCTTTGTTACAGACCATTAAAGAGATTCCAATTCTAGCCAAAATAATAAAGGAGTTGAGCATGAAGAAACCTAGAAGGAAAACAAAAGAAATAAAAAAAATTCAACTTGTAGGAAAAATTGCAGACATAATGATGGAAAAAATTGCCATACAAAAATATTTAGATCCAGGAAGTCCAATTGTAAAAAAACATATCAATGGAATTGAAATGCCAAATACATTGACTGATTTAGGAGCAGCAATAAAAATCATGAGCAAACAAACCATGGAACAACTCAACCTTCCTAATCTTCTATATACACCTACATTACTGCAATTAGAAGACAGATCTGTAATCAAGCCAGATGGTGTGTTAGAAGATATTTCAGTATCCTTAGACTCTTGGGAGTATCCTGTTGATTTTATGATCTTAACTCCTAATAAAACTCTAAGAGGACATCCACTTATATTAGGAAGACCTTGGTTGGCTACAACTGATTCTTTCATTAGCTATAGATTTGGTGACATGTATATATCTGATGGTAACTCAAAAAAGAAATTTACTCTATAAACTCCAGCAAGAACAATCACAGAGTTAGATGACAAAGAATGGATTGATGATGAAAATGATATACAACCTCTCTTCACTGTTTCAACCATTAGTGAAGATAGTCAAATCCTGAATTCTATAGAAAATTTTGAATCATCTCTAGAATATGATCATGCTCAATTCCAAGAAAAATATAATATTGAATATTTGTCATCTAGGCAAATTTCTCTTTATTCTATGGAATAATTTGGTAGCTCTACAGTTGAAATCTTTCTAGTGAAAACTTTAAACATAAACAATAACTTAGAAAGATTACAATAGGAAAAGTTAATCAAAACGTTACAACAACATTCTTCTGCATATGCATGGGAATACACTAATATGAAAGAAATTAGTCCTAAGACTTGTATACATCACATCTGCATTGAGGAAAATTGTAAACCTATCAGACAACCTCAAAGAAGGATGAATCCAAATCTTAGAGAAATTGTGAAAGAAAAGCTGCAAAAATTGTTGAATGTAAACTTCATTTACCCAATTTCAAACAGTGAGTGGGTTTCCCCTTTAGTGATTGTTGCAAAAAAGAACGGTAAATGGAGGGTATGCATTGATTATCGATAATTGAATAAAGCTACCCTAAAATATCATTTTCATTTACCCTTTTTAGATTAAGTATTGGATACATTAGCAGGTAAGAAGTATTTCTCATTTCTAGATGGTTTTAGTGGCTACAATCAAATTCAGGTAGCACCTGAAGATCAAGATAAGACCACATTCACCTATCCATGGGGGACTTATGCCTACCGAGTACTTCCTTTTGGATTGTGAAATGCACCTGCAACATTCCAAATGGTAGTACTAGGATTTTTTTCTGATCTAATACATGATTGTGTAGAGGTGTACGTGACTGTAAAGTTTATGATAATACATTTGAAGAAGCTTTATAAAATTTGGAAAAGGTTCTTAAAAGATGTAAGGAAGCAAACCTTTCACTAAGCCATGAAAATGTTTTATGATGTTTACAGAAGGGATTTTTTTAGGACATCACATCTCAAGAGATGGAATTAAAGTTGATAAATCTAAAGTTGAAGTCATCTTCAAACTATCAATTCCAAGTTGTCAAAAAGATGTTAGAAGTTTTCTAGGATTCACATGATATTATAGAATATTTATAGAAAATTTCACTAAAATAGCATCCCCACTCTTCAAGTTACTCACCAAAGATTTTGAATTTAGTTGGAATCTTGATTGCCATTTGGCATTGGAAACTTTAAAAGAAAAAATTTCTGAAGCACCCATATTAAGAGGTCAAAACTGGAAACTACCTTTTCAAATTTCAGCAGATGCTTCGAATACAGCTCTAGTAGCTGTATTAGGACAAAAATATTTTATCCCCTATGCCATCTATTACATAAGCAAGAATTTGACTCCCACTGAGTTAAATTACATTGTAACTGAAAAGGAATTCTCAGCTGTTGTTCATGCTATCAACAAATTCAGACATTATATAACAGGCTACGAAACCTTTGTTCATACAGATCACTCTGAAATTAGATATTTAATGAATAACTCTATTACTAATGGCATAGTTATAAGATGGTTATTACTCTGCAAGAATTCAACATCACCATTCTAGACTGACCTGGAAAACAAAAGAAAGTTGTAATTTCTTGTCTAGAATTAAAAATATCAAATATGACACTCGAGTTGAAGATAAATTTCCTGATGAATACATTTTTGAAATAACTACTCAAACTCCTTGGTTTACAGATATTGTTAATTATCTAGTCACGGGAAAATTACCTTCACATTTGTTTCCTAGAAAGAAAAGAAAAATCATTCAATTAAGTGCAAGTTACTCATGGATTACTAATGAATTGTATAAAATAGGTCCAAATATCATTATCAAAAGATGTGTTCGAGAAGATGAAATGCCTGAAATTCTTAAGGCATGTCATGATGAACCTTGTGGTGGACATTTTGCTAAGAAGAGGACATCCTATAAAATCCTTCATTTAGGATATTATTGGCCATCCATCTTCAGAGATACCAAAGAATATGTCAAAAGGTGTGACAGCTGCCAAAGGGTAGGGAAACTTTCTCCTTCAAATGAAATTTTATTACAACCTCAGGTACTCATTGAACATTTTGAAAAATGGGCCTTGGATTTTTTTGGACCAATCAATCCACCATCTAAACAAAATAAGTATATTTTGGTATGTGTTGATTATGTCACCAAATGGGTAGAGGATAAAGTATTCCTTTTTGCTAATGAACATTCTGTAGTGAATTTTCTTTTTGAGGATATCTTCACTCGTTTTGGTGTCCCAAGAAAAATTGTGATAGATCAAGGATCCCATTTTACATCCAAGTTGGTGAAAAAGCTCGTGGAAGATTACAAGATCAAGCACAGAAAATCTACTCCTTATAATCCACAAGCAAATGGTCAAGTAGAGTCTACCAATAAAGTGATTGAAGGAATTCTCACTAAGATTGTACATCTACATGGAAGAGATTGGGCATAAAGGCTTCCTGAGGCCTTATTGGCCTACATAACTACATGGAGGAATACAACAGAAAATATTCCCTATCAACTTGTTTATGGAAAACAAGTCATGTTCCCTATAGAGTTTCATATCCGAACCTTCAAGATGGCAGACCAATTGGGACTTAATTTATCATAAGCTCAGAAACATAGATTGGAGCAACTCAATGAGCTTGATGAAATCAAAAAAGATGCAGTTCAAAGAACCAGTATAGTCCAGTAGCAAAGGGCTAAATGGCATGATAATTTATCAAGGAGAAGAAGTTGCAAGTAGGGTATTTGGCACTTTTGTTCGATTCAAAATTCAAAGATTTTCAAGGAAAATTTCAGATTCATTATCTTGGGCCTTATGAAATTGAAAAAGTCTTTGATAATGGAGCAGTAAAGATAAGGACAATAGATGAAGAAAAGACACATCTTCTTGTGAATGGTCATCGTTTGAAAGTATATCATAAACCAATTTCAAGAGAAGAGTTTATCAATATTTTTCAAGATAATACTGATATGAAGTTAGTGAAGAAGAATTCTTCTTCTTCACTAACTTAGATTTTATTTTTCCTATATATATAATAGAAAAAAATAAAAATAAATAAAAATAAAGTGTATAAGTATGAAAACCAATCAATGATTCGCATACTTATACATAAAATACAGGGTGAAAATCATAGATTTCTAACATTCTATATTTTTCCATTTATTTTTTGCAATAAGTAGTAACACAAAACTACATTCATATTCCATATTTTCAGCTCATAATCTGAAAATTCATTCCATTTTACAGTTTCATTCCATTTCACAGTCATATTCCACTTTCATTCCATTTCACAATCATATTCCACTTTCATTTCATTCCACAACCATATTTCATTTTTTTTCACAGATCACATTCTGTAGTTGATCACATTCTACAAATGATTACATTCCATAGTTGATCACACTTTGCAGCTAACTACATTATGCAGTTGATTCTATTCTGCAGCCACATTTCATTCAGCAGTTCTGACACAATTGTATAACCTACAAACAAATGATGATTACAGCAAATTGAAGGATTATGCTTTGAAAACCAACATGCTAAAGTTGATCTCTCATATGTCGTAGGAGAATTTTCTAGATACATGCAGAAGCCTATTGTGCTATACAACAACCCCCATTTATTTTTATAAATAGGGACCCTTTATAAATAAATAGGTAATTCTTTTAAATTTCCTAAAACAAAAAACTTAGAAAATAAATATTTTCTTTTTTCTGCCTTATTATTTTTTAGCGCATCGCAAATCACATATCTTATGAATTTCAAAAGACTCATACAACTTAAAATATGAGAACTACAATATGCGCTCAAATTTCTCCGAAGATATGGTTTAAACTTTGAAAAAATCTTCAATCACCGTTATATTTACTTTAGCGCACTGCACTTCACTTAATCAATCAAAAAACATTAAAAGCAAAATGATATAAGTTGCAACTCCGTGGACCCGACAAGAAAATAGACACATGAATATAAAACCTTTGGCTATCGCGGTCACTTCAGTTTTATTAGAAAAAGCTCAATTCACATTTCTCTCAACTTATAGCATATGACTAAATCATTATTCGATAAAATTTGTGATCTGCGATTTGCGCAGGTCACATTTCGCATCCTTTAAGGGTAAGTATTACGAATTGTTATAAGTTATAATTTGCGATATGCGCACCGACACCATTTAATAGATCAAGCATGTAAAACAACTTGTGTCATGTCAAAATGAAATTTAAGATCTTAACAGCTTTAAAGCGATTGATAGATATTACATGTGGAGATATATGAAATATTAATTCGAAGATTATGAATGATGATTGATGTTATATTTTAATAAGATTGATATCTTCTTGCGTGTGTTTGAAATAAATGATTTGTCTCTTTGATACTCCATACTTGTAAAAATTTGTTATGCTTTCAAGAAACCAGTTAACACATTGAAGAAGAGAAAAATGAGCAAAAATGGTAAAGAAATTTCTCAGACGTCGTCCACTGAAGACACATATATGTCTCCATTATTTTCAGAGACCGTCTGCAACAAAGATTGCTACAGTTCGACATGGTAAGCAATTTATAAAAATTTTGAAAGTGAAGGAGCGAGAGTGATAAATAAAGTTTCTTCAACAGGCACTGTTTTTACCTCCGATGCAACTCTTTTTGACGTTACATGCTCATACATTCATAGGATAGCTGCAAGACCAAAGATTCTTCTTTATATAGACATGGTTTAGTGGGAAATTGACCACTTAAAAATTGAAGATAAAATGTTCAAGAATTCGAAGGGAGAAACTATGGGTTCTTTTAGGGCAGAAGATTTAACAGTAATGTACCATCTACCATCCCCGCAGCAGAAATATGACAAAGACTATTTGTAGAATTTTAGAGGAGAACATCTAGACTTTATCAAAGTCATCCAAGAATGGAAGGATAATTAGGGGAAATTGAAACAAGATAATTTTGGTATGTACCCAATTTCCGAAATTCCTAATCCTTACTGTTATGTTGCTAACCTATGTTATGTATATTATTTTCCAAATCGGATAGCACTAGATTCTCAAGAGACTGGGTTCCCTTGATTGACGCAATCGTCAATTCATATATTTTGAATTGGGCAGATATCTTATCTAATAACCTAGCCAAGAACGTAACCGAATATAGAAATAAAAGAAGTATTTCATTCAGAGAAATACCTCCCTTTTATAGGTCTGCCTATGTCATGGATGCTATATGTTTTACTTCTAGTTTTCCTACCATGGAATGGAAATGGACTACCAAGGACCCTACCCCAATTCACATTTAGCACAGAAAACTCTTGGATTCATATTTCCACTTACATATCTATAAAATCTGCTATGGAGTCATATTTCCTATACACCAGATGATTTTTAACAAAAGGGATCCTAGGGTTTCTGAAGAAGCCAATACGAACATTCTTCCAGTAGCTAGATGGTTTTCCGAATATAATTTTACATATATTAGAGTATTCGGGAGTTATGCTTCTCTCCATGTTTTACCCTATTATGTTCTCGATAAGTTACTTGCAAAATAAATAGCCTATCATCTTGTTAATAGTGTTACAAAATAGCTAAAGGATGCTAAAAAGGCTATTTGGACTAATTTCCCTATACAACGTGGCATCTTTGCGTTGTCTAACATCGGCCATGCTTACAAGGAAGTTTCCAAAATTCAGTTATTAAGATTGGCAGTAATGCCGAAAAGATTATATGATCCAAATGATGTAATTAAAAATTACATCACAGAGCTTAAGATGAAGCCTTTTGTAAAAGAAGAAGATGGATTTGATGATCTCTTCCAGGGCATGGATTTTTTTATAGATATTATCAAGTATGTATCTAGTCAACTAAGTCAAGAGGATGTTGAAGCTTTTCAAGCATATAGAAACAAGAGACTAGAGAAAGTCCCTCTAAATTTGTTAACTATTGAAGATGAAAACAAACACACTCCAAGTGTCCACCTGGATGATGAAATAAAAGATATGTATGAAGATGAATTAGGTCAGTCGTAGCAGTAATCTGATAATTCAGATCACTCTGAAAATGAATCCGAATCTAAAAAGGAAGACTTAGAAAAGAAAATTGACCGAGTCATTCATGAGATAGAGATGCTGGAGGAAACAAGAAATAATGGGACATAATCAAATTATCAAGCAGTTCAGCACGATCACAACATGCTAGATCAATCCAGTTTACCACAACCAAAAAATATCATAAATGAATGGGAGGATTTTTCTGAAGCAATAAAAACTCCTAAAGAAAATCCTAATATTGATCAAGCAACAAGTTTCCAGACACCTGAACACTCATAGAAGATAGTGGAAACTGTTAATCCAAAGAGTTCCAGCAATGCATGATAAAGAAATCATACCAGCCTACCCTACAGATCAGATAGTTCTATAGATTGAATATATTCCTTCATTAGATATTTTCTACAGTCCTAGTTACAAGGCTCTAGTTAAAAGAAATAGAAGAAGGATAATTGATGAAACAAATCTAAAACCTACAGATGAATCAGTTGATGTACTATGGAAAGATTCCTCAGATGATCCTACTGAACATCTAACCAAATTATCACAATATGCAGGGGCATATGCTACTGCTACTATTGATAAAGCTACTGAGGTTAGAGTGTTGTTAAAACAAAAGGAAGCTAGAGTACAAGAACTAGAGAAGTTTTTGAATGAAGAGAAATCCAATTCCAGTGAGAAATTCAAAGTAAACACAACTCAATTTCATAAAGATATTGAAAGCCTCAAATTGTAGCATCAGACATAGATTAATAAAAAACACTCACAGCTAGAAATAACAATGACTAACTTACAGATTCAACCACAATTAGAGCAATTTATCAAAGAAGCACTTGATTTAAACACCGAGTTAAAGAAATAACAAGAAGTGTTTTGTCATCAAGCTTCTATGATTGATTCTTATTGTGATTCAAGTAAAATAATGAGCCAGTAGATAGCAATTTAGAAACTTGAATGTGAAAGACTTGAGAAGAAAATTGAAGAGCACATTCAATGGCAAGTTTCATATTCAGGAAAGCAAGCTAATATACCTCAAGTAGATAAGCTTCACAAAGAAACTCTATTCATAGAATGCGAAGCACAAATCAAACAAGCAGATAAAGGAGTAGCAAAGACATCTAAAATATCAAGTGATATTATTGAATCTATGTGTGAGCAACTGTCTAAAGCAGAACTTCTTAAGGAAAACACGTCTGATGTGTTTTCAGAAACAAGACAAGTAGAAACATAGTGGAAGCAGAGAGTAGATACACAGGAGGAAATGATTAAAAAGGTAAATAAGTTTGATCATGAAAATTACTGGAATTTTCTGATCAAACCTTATCATCAGCATCAAACCCTACAGTCTCTTACAGATTCAGCAAAAAGATCCTAGTCAGCAATCTCAAATGCTATTTTCAAGGGACAGATCCGATCAAGGATATCGCAGCCAGCTCATCTCAAATAAATGTTAGATATTT
This sequence comes from Pinus albicaulis, assembly GCA_034641835.2. Taxonomy (NCBI): domain Eukaryota; kingdom Viridiplantae; phylum Streptophyta; class Pinopsida; order Pinales; family Pinaceae; genus Pinus; species Pinus albicaulis. The sequence continues at coordinate 514,847 of CM076581.1, read as the reverse complement.
TCCAACTTTGTGACCACATTTAGAAAGAAGGGCAGGACTCATAAAATCAGAATTGTTAGTTTAATTTCCTAGATTGTAGTTTAAGTTAGATTTTTGAGAAAGGTTGTTTGAAACCTCCTCTATATTTTTGTAATAATCTATTTTAGTTTATAGTTAGTTTAGTATTTAAACCCCTCTCATGCATTTAGAGAAGGGTCCAGAAAATTGTCAAAAACATTTGCAAATAATGCACTATTGTAAGTTTGTGAGTGCTTTGATGAATTAATGGAACACACTCTGTTGTCTTTTAACAATTAAAGCTAATTAACTGATGTTACACTACTGTACTCTTTAAATTGCTTGAAAGTGAGAAGGAGCAGATTCATTGTTGTCAGTTTACATGAGTAGAACTTTGTACATATGGTACTTCTATTCACTTGTATTAAGTTTTACTTTATAGATTGACAATTATCTTTTTATTGCATTATATATTTGAAACATTATCATATATAAATATTACATGCACTTTTGTTCTAATATTTAGCTATGGTTTCTTATTGAATATGTAATCACACTGATAAATGCAAAATTTCTTTCATAATTCTTCTATACAAATTACTTTGTTAGAAGAATCATTTTACATAATTTTCATCTCTTTCGACTATTAAATGATCTATATTGCTGATAGTTGAAAGATATCATTTTAGATCGCATAAAGAAAAAATACCCAGGGTATATATTAGATTAATAATTTAGATAGATGCATATAGATTAAAATCATTATCCATTTGCATGCTATATTCACAACACTCTCCAAATCATCCTTATTGGGAAACTGGCCCCATTATCCCCAGTCGAAGCCACTATACCAAACGGAAAAGGAGCTACTTTAAGGTCCACACCAGGTGGTTTTCCCCATGATTTGGCAACGAAACTCCAAGGCCTCAACAAAGTCGCATGAGTTACATTGGAAAGATGCAAAGCGCACCCTTCGATATGTCCAGGGGACAAAAACCTATGGGATTCATTATGAAACCAAGTTTTCTTTGGATCTCATTGGGTTCACAGATTCAGATTGGGCTAGTGATAACCTATATCGCAAGTCCACTTCCAGTTATGTACTTAGTTTGGGATCCGGCCCAATTTGTTGGTCAAGTAAGAAGTAGGTTGTCATTGCTTTATCATCAACAAATATCAAGTACAGAGGAGTAGTCAATTCCAATATTCAGACCATTTGGATACAACATTTTCTTTCTGAGCTTGGAACTAGTGTCCACCATATAACTATCAAATGGTGTGATAATTAGAGTATGCTAAAGCTTTCCAGAGATCCAATGCAGCGACAACAGACCAAACATATCGAGATCCACATGCACTTCATTGGAGAACTAATTGATGATGGCATTGATCTGCAATATTGTCCCAGTTCTGAGCAAACTACTGACATCTTCACCATAAATTCACTCAGCAGAAGTTTCAATTTTTGTGAGATCGTCTCGAGGTGAAGGACACAACTTCCTAGCATTTGTCTTTTCTCTACTTTTTTCATTATATTTTGAGGGGGGTTTCTTCCCACTGGGTTTTCCCTCTTTCCTCTTTTTCATGCATTATACATGGGTACCTAAATTTTTCTTGTTGTCGGAACCCATTCATTTTGCATCACACTCACCTAAGCTATGCATAAGGGGGGGTTTTGGTGTACATGCACCTAGTCAGCCTTAATTAGCTTCAGTTCAACATTAGTTCTTGCATCAAATGTGTGCTTGGATTTAGTTATTTAACTCGAGTGTTTACATGTGGTGTGCACTTGGATTTAGTCAGTTAATTTTAGTGCTTGCATGCAGTGCATGTGCACATTAACATGAAATAAAGCACACTTAGCTTCAGTTAGCTTTAATTATCGTTAATTATTGCATGTACAACTAATTTTAACTTGGTTTGATTCTCAAACCAATATTAAATAATCAAATTCATTCTCTATTCCAAAATTCTTTTTCAGTTCTTCCAAGTTTGTGCAATTGTTCTTCAGCTATATCCATATCTGAACTCTAATAATTTTAGAAAACTAATTCCTTATAGATTTTTTTCATAACCACATGCTAAATTGTATTTTAAGCATACACCATGATACCTTTTATATTGGACTTTTCAAATGAATTCCTAGCTATGGACCATAGTTACCAAATTCGGTCGAATTGACCAAAAAAATTCGGAAATTCGACTGTTCGGTTCGGTTCGGCGATTAATACGCTACTTCGAAGTTCGGTTCGGACATTCACTTCAGAGGCATCAGTGGATAGGGTAAATTCAGTTTATAGTTAAGTTTTCTGTGGATGACAGAAAACCAAATTCATATTTTATCGGCTTGTATTGGTTAATTCTTGTGTATAAAATGCTAAGAACAGTTTCCTTCATCTTTTATCGGCTTGTATTTTGTTAATTCTTGTGTATAAAATGCCAAGAACAGTGCTCCTTAATCAGCAAATCGGAAAGGGTAATTAATTGTGAATAATGTATATTTTATGGTTTTTTCTATTTTTCATTTTCCGTATTTTTTTGGCAGGATTTTGAAAGTGGGATTTAGAAAGGGGGAAATTAGAAGAGAAAGAATTTTAGTTTAAATTTTGAATTTATGAAGTATTTGAACTTAACTATAAGGAAAGTTCATTTTATAGAATATAACTGAATTTTTTCTAATATATTTTATGAGAGAGAAATTCAAATAAATAAGTTTAGAAAACCTAATTTTTAAATATATATTAATGATTAAATAGTTTAAAATAACAATAAGAAATTTTTTGAAGAAAATCCAAACAAAGCATAATTTTTCTTAATAAATTATAGTTTTAAAGCTGTTTATATTAACAAAAGTATTGTTATTATGGAAAGAAAAATATATATATCTGAATTTTAAAGATATACTGTCGAATTTTTTTCGAACTGAAATTTTTTCATACGAATATTTTTATCGTATCGAATCGAATTCGAATCCGTATTCGAATTCGAACTTGGTAACTATGCTATGGACCTCTCGGTTTTTAACTACCGTTGCTCCCAACTTGACAGCAGACTGAAATTTTAACACGAGCTCGGATCTTCCTTCAATTTTTAATACATATCACCATCAACTAAAAGACTCTCGATCTCCTCCCAAATTGTTTGAACCCAAATTTTCTCACTGCAAGAATTTTTCAAAGATTTTGTGTTTTCATTTCGACTTTATGTGCTCTTTGGTGAGCAACGGTTGCTCGCTATCAAACAGATAACCCTCAAACCCGTGTTCGAATCCAGTCTCATGAATTTGTACTCAATTTTCGAACTTCGTGTTTTTTGGTTGCACGGTGGTTATTCATCCTTCATCAACGATCTTTTTTTCTCTCTTCACAATTTCTCATTCAGCTACTACCAGTTTTAGTCCCTTGCGTGTAACTAATGGAATGGGTCAATTTTTTTCTATTTACGGTTATAATGCACCTCTCGATATAGAGAGTCGCGTCATTATGGGAATTATTTTTTGTTGAAGTATCCAAGCATTATAACACCCCAAGTACTGTTGTTGGGATGTGTTATTGTTGCTGGAGTGAATTAGGTAGCATTCTTTGGGATTTTCACTTCACTTTCATTCTTGATGCTTTTTTTTATAAGCACACATAATTTTTGAATATCATTCTGAATGAGTTTTAATGAGTTTTAGGCAGATTAGTGTTCTGATACCATAATAAAAATTCAAAGACTCACAAATAGAAATACAGAAACTTGAATAAAAGAAAATAGAGGGAAGCCTAAGGAGACTCAATATTCACATTACCTAGTATCAATTAAATAAGTCTCTGTTAGAAATAAATAACTGAAATAAAACTTAAATAACCAAAACTAAACTTAAATTTTAATTATCCTAACAATTTGCAATGTTCTTACAACTTAACACAAATTCCAAGCAGTTTTAACATAAAAGAAATCGGTCACATTGCTTTGAATACATTTGATGCTTATCTTCTTAGTTTGGTATTTGTATCTATAAGGGCATGTATAGGTTGTTATAACTATTGGAAGACACTTTTGTGTTATTTTTGCTAGTTGAATTTTCATTTTTTATTTTTTAATATTAAAACTATTTTTATAAATATTTTAGATCTAGTTTTCTTTTCATGGGAAACATTGTTTACTTTACATATCAGATATATTTTTATTTTCACAATTTTAGTAATTTCTATAATAGCAAAAAGTAAATAGTTGTGAGATATACAATTTTACTATAATATTTGAGCATTGTTATTTTTCTCTTTTTTGAAAAGCAACTTTTATCAAACTATTAAAATTTTACTTAATAAAGCCAATTTCACCTAATAAATAATCTAATTTCAATTTCACTTAATTTCACTTAATAAAGTCAATTTCACCTAATAAATAATCTAATTTCAATTTCACTTTATTTCACTTAAGATTAATCTTATAGAATATTTCTTGATAATTATTTTATACTATATAAATAATCTATAATAAATTTACGCATCCAATACATACATTTTCAAACAATTCGACCAATTACTATGTGTAATAACTTCTATATATTTTCACTGTGCGAGCAGAGTTGATGCTCCTTTAAACCCTGGATAACAAAATTATCATCTCGAATTTGTTGTTGAACAAATTCTCAAGTTTTATGTTATGGTGATTTAGTCGATCAAGTTTCCATGAATGAAATAATTTTATGTTATGGTGATTTAGTAGATCAAGTTTCCATGAATGAATTTGTTTTCCATTTTCATTAGACACTTTTTCTTAGAACATATTTATGTCTGTTGCAATTTGGGAAGGAAAGAGGTCAAACAATTGACCTATCTCATAATTGTTAGATTTCCATAATACATTTGTAACATTTCTCAAAAAATATCTAGTTCACTTGGAAATTGGCATAGAATTTTTTTAATAATAAGGTAGAATATTCTACAATTATCAAATCTTTTGTTTCACTAGCCTAATCACATCCATTACTGGTGCAATGTTGTCATTACTCATTGATTCCACTATGCAAGCATGGAAAATATTTTACAACTATTGCTATAGCATTACCATATCCTTGGCATTGTTACTCTAGTTAGTTTTATTATGCAAATTATGGTATATTAGACCCCATCTCTTCCTTGCCTAAACTTGGTCCTTCAATAATATTCTTTATCATTATATTTTATGCTCCTATCACTTCTATCTCTATATACATGTGACCACTTAGATCCTTATATATATATATATATATATATATATATAGACTTTGAATGGACCATATCGAAACTTACGTTTCGGCCTTCTTAGTTGTATTTATTGTTTATAGTAATACAATACTTCCATGCACTAACTCCTTGTCACATAATACACATGTATGAACATAAATTCTTATGGAATTGCCTCAATCTAGCCACAGTTTTTATTTGGCATGTCGATAGGCTTGTATTTTTTTAGAATAATTTGAAACACATGTCTATCCAAGTTGGATGCCAACTCAACAGAAGTCATGTGAATTTAGAACATGACTTGGGTCCCAACTACTCTCATGGCATCCCATCCAGTTGTCAAATTCAATGGTTTAGATGACATATTATTTATCGACAAAGGAGATAAATCGAGTGAGGGTTAGGGTAACTAACCTACTCAACCCTATTATTATGGTTTCATTGTGTTACTATGCCAATTGAAAAATGGGGATCTATAATTTTTCAAATCCTATTATACACAACCCTTTCCTTAAGGGAATTCTTGCTAGATTGACATTGGATTTACTTAGGTAACCTCCCTTGTTCCACTTAGTTCCCTCACTAGGTAAATTCTTCGGGAAATATTTAGTTTCTCCTTCAATTTTGATTAGGGTTTTTCAAATATCCAATTGCTAACTTTGGATTATAGTATTACTCTCCTCAATTTATTGTTTGATAGGGAGTTTCAATTTTGAGATGAGGGCTTTCCCTTATTTGCGGTGTTAATTGTTTCGGGGATTGTAACTTCACTTTGACCACTCAAAGACGATTACTATGGAAAATATTTTCTAGGTAAGTTTTCTTTTGAGAGACCTTGACTCTGGCATTTCCATTTCTCACATAATTTATTTTAATTTCTCATACATCGTGTGATAAGAACTAATTCTTCTTAGTTTATTTCCAAGAAAGTGACATCCCTCCTTTGTTTTTTCATAGGTATACTTTGAACCCTAAATGAACTGAGCATATTTTCCTTAAATAAACTTTCTGAGTATTATAAGAGTTACTAATCCTATTATAATTATTCGTGAGTACACCTTGCAAGAAAAGAGCTTTTTCAAAGCCTACTACAATGGTTTTTCAAGGGTTCAATCTTCATTTAACTTTTTGTGATGGTCACAAGTTCTCATTTATCTCTAAAATTTCCTGTCAAGGTTTGGTTATTGTGATAGCCTGGAGTTTACCTTTGGTGTGTCGTGATGTTTACTTATACACTAGGGTCTTTTGATTGATAATCAGATCTTATTCTGATCGTAGGATAATTTCTCTACATGGAAGACTATGAATGAATATGTTAAGACCACTACCCCTTTTTTGATAAATACCTTTATTAGACCTCTTGGATGGCTGCATGAGAGTTTTCCCTTCATCTTAATTATAATTTATGTACAATATTTTCAATTTTCGAAGCCCCAAAAGGGCCCTAAGAGGGTTATAGAAAGTATTACCATAATTACAATATTAAATTATTTCTCTATATACAACATACTCTATGAATATTATTTAATATTATTTGAGTATTTTTATTGCAATCACTTTGTCATTCTTCTTCATGTGTCTTTAGTTTCACCATGAAGCAATAGTTTATGTGGAAGAAAATATTTCCTTTGATACATGGTGGAACAAAAATATTTTTATTTTTATTTTCCAATTTACTATGCATTATTTCTAGGAATTTTCAATGTAATCATAAGTCAAATTTGACCATTCTTGTTTTCTTGCTACCTACAATAATATTTTACTAAAATACTTCTTTAAAATATTATTACTTTATTAGCTAGATCTGTATTCTCATCCTTTTGTTTTTAATTTGTGAAAATGTTTTTTTTCACTTTTAAGGATAAATAGTTTTTTTTTTTTTTTTTAGGAAGCAATTACTCTGCTCTTGTTTCTATCATATATATATATATATATAGTCCAAAGAACAAGTGGATATTTAATGTTTAAAGCTTATTTTATTTTATTTTTTTAATTGGTTAAGGCTCAGTGAGGGAATATATGGGGAAAACTCACTATGTAAAAGTTTCATTTACCACACAGTTAGGGGACACTTACTTCCATCCCTAGAGATAAATTTTCTCATTTGGGGAAACAGAAGCAAGAGGGAATGAGAGGAGAGTACATGAGACTTATTAGGGAAATACTATAAATTATTTTCTTTTACTTTCTCAATAGTACATTGTTGAGGAAGGGCATGACGCTTCCAGTTGGGTATTCTTGACCTAGTCATGGCCAGTGGAATTCCCCAGATAGGCTTGAGAGTCTGTGAATCCCTAGGTTGGATTGGAAAGGTCTTGATCTCTTTGGATGAATCTGTAGATCTCCCTGTTTATTACTATTTTGGACTTGGAAATTGGCACAGGGGAGAATGAGTGGTGGATATCGTTCTCATTGGTTGGGTGGAGTGATCATGTTCCTCTGTAATTTTCCCTGGGAAGCCTAAACCATATAAGTATCTAGTGTTTTTTTTTCTTTCAGAACTAAAATATATTATCAAAGTTTAATGGTAAATTTTTTTTATTAAAGAAATTTTATTGGAGTTATTCTGAAAGAAATAAAAAAAATACTAACCTAGAAAATAGAATTAATGACCTATAATAACAAATTTGGTATGATAAGTAGTTAGAATGTTGATGTAGAAGTAGGATGGTTCCAGAATAATAGACCAAATCTCACCTCTCAAATAACCCTCGTTACTAAATACTACAAATAAATATACTTTAGTACTTCAATAAGGCGATTGGAAGGTCCCAGAGAGGGACCCGGCTATTGTCTACCTAGGAGAATATTGGTAAAATAATCATGAGGGAGATAGAAGTACTTAAATATTTGAAATAAAAAAATATTAGTCGAACAACTGGTAGAAGAATTCAGACAAAATTATATATTGTCGTACTCACAATATTGTTAATAGTATAGTACTAATCAATAACCTTAATAAGAAGTTTCTGGGGTAAATCAAAATCATGTTCTCAATATCTTTTCACCATTCATCATTTGAATAGGAAAATAATTAAAATTAAACTTATTATCAGTAAAGACTGAATGTTGGAAACCCTTGTTCCTATTACTATAAAAAAAATTACTCTAAATGATAATATCAATTATTTTAACAAGTATTATGTCAAATAAGTTACAAGGAAGTGGTCTGTGTTCTCAGAAATTCATCCAAAATAACATGAACCTATTAAATATTAAATCAATATGTATGTACAGTGTCTAACTCCAAATTATTGCAGAAATCTTATGTTGGAATTTTTGAAGGGACGGGGTTATTTCCTAGGGTATAGCTAGGAAATCAACAGCCCACCGAAACAATCCCACTATATTAAAAAAAAACTATAAGAAGCAATAGTAACCATAATTAACAAGCTAGTTGTATAAATATGAGAATAACAAAAGAATTGTCGAGGAAATTACTATGAAACAAAACTAGAATTTGGTGTTAAATTTATCGGTAGAGGAAGTAAATAAACCTAATGTTTATGGGATAACTTAATATTAGCATAAGGCGCAAGAATGAATGAATTTGACTAATGTTAACTTTAAAATAGAATTTCACCTTATTTCAGATATAAGTAACAAGAAAACATGTATAAGACCTTCATACCATAATGCCATTACAAAATGGGGTATTGCTTATCCAGGTGCATATTGGTGGCCACCCACCTATTCCACTTGGAACCCCACCATTGTTTCTTTAATTTTTTCATTTTTCTCACAGTTTACTATTTTTAGCGATTTTTTGGGTCCTGAACTTCCGGAGCCATTTTGAGGCCCCAAATAACATTTTTTGGGAAAACCGAGAGCAACGTGGAAGTTCCTTTGATGTTTCTCGCACTAAAGGTTGTAGTCCTTGGATAGATATTTATAACGAGATATTGAGCCCGTCAAACGAAGATCATATGCCAAAGTTACATTCCCGGGAAGTTGATGTACCAATTTACCCAAACAGGGCCCATAGTTTTAGCTCTTCATCTCCTGGGGTTAGGTTTTTTTATGTTTAGGCTTTTCCATTGTTTCTCAATAATAAATAGGCCTTTGTGCCTCATTGTAACATAGTTCAAAGGCCTGTAGGCGCCACATTTCTTCTTAGAGATAAGCCTACCAACGCCATAGCTAGTTTATTTCCATTATGTTTGTAAGCATATTTCTGTTATATGATATCAATGAAATGAAGTTTTATTTCTACTACATCTCTGTGTTTATGCTTATTTCTATATATTATTGTGTTCTTTCATAAATCCAGATCAGTGGTATCAAAGTGGTCTGCTCTTTCTTTGTTTTTCTTTGCATGTCCCCAACGAGGTCAAGGTATAAGGAGTTAGGGCTCGATCTGGTTGAACCCTTGAGAGATCAGCATTGCAAACCCCAAGATTGTCCTCAAAAACCCCAACAACCTCCCATGGCGGAAGAAAATAAAGACGAGAGTGTAGGAGATCCTATCAAATTATTTCTCAAGGAGGCCCTTGAGAAATAGAGAAACGCGATGATGGATAATGTTTCTTAGATCCTTCAACGGCTGCGCACCGATGGTGCATCTACAGCTAGCAGCCACTTTGGAGGTTCCACTCCTTTCAAGATACAATTCAACTTCGACATTCATGTATTTGAAGGCCAGATAGATGCAGACGTCGTAGATAGATGGTTGAATTTTCTATAATTTTATTTTTCGGTCCATGATTTCTCCGACTGAGAAAAGATTAATTTTTCACTCCTAAAAGCTGCCCCCATGTCAAAGACTGGTGGGAAACCTACTGTGAGCAAAACAACAAGAGGTAAACCTCTTTTTTCTCGGTCACACCCACTTGGAATTCGTTTAGAGACAGCATCAAGGAACAATATTACCCCATGAGGAGCTATGAGGACAAGTACATCCAATGGACCACATTGTTGCAGCAAAGGGATCTAGATGTGCAAGAACGAACAAATTTGTTCCATACCCTGTGCACAAAGTTGGGTATTAAAGATTCAGAGAGACATTTTTTGCTCAAGTACCATAGTTGTTTGCACAGATACATTCAGGAGAAAATGGAGTTCCTCGACATTACCTCCCTTGGCACGGCATATCACTATGCCACCAAGATCGAGTAGAAATTTAAGCAGAAGAATCGAGACTTTGGATCCATAAATCCAAAGCCACGGAAAGGCACCCCCAAACCGTAGAACAAGGGCCAAAGCCAAAGCGGGATGACTCAGAACAACACCAAAAATCCAAAGAAGGATACGAGGAAGTGATGTGATTTTTATAACATCCCCACTCATAGCACAAATACGTGTCAAGCCAATCAGTTTCTCATGGTTGAACTAAAGTGTGAAAATTCTTGAATACAGTTATGCAGAAATCCTACTGTAGTATCATGGTTTAGTTCTCCTACTTGATTAAATTATACAAGTTATCTTCATAAATTATATTTAGAAAATACCAAAGTAAACACAACTAACAGCCTACACATGCAGATCATTTACTGAATATTACGCTCATTCAAACAAAGTGACACACTAATTTTTGGACATAATTCCCCAGAAAAACCCGAAGTGGGAAAAATGGTGCAACAGATATGAGGGTTTATTATTATTAAGTAGATTCTGAGTACATCAAATCTAGGCACCAAATCTGGTTCACCCGACAGATAAAAAATAGATCTCTAGCTAACCTGTTGTTCTAAGACCAAAATTTTGACTGATCCACATCCTAAAATGGGATTTACAAGACTCAACCCAGATCTAGCCCTAGAAACCCCAGTGTTGCCCCTGAAGCCCCAGCGTCAACCCTACTAGGCTCTGCGTGACTCTGCGTTGCTCAAAAGGGGACTGTGTAAAACCAGAATGGGTGACGCATTCCTTACACTTCCTCTAGAGGCCTCTGCATAGCTTTGAATCCCTCTGAAACTGCAGTGTTTCCCATTCATGTGCTTGTGTAGCACTTGCATAGTGGCTGAAGCCTCTGCGCTGTGTAGTTGTTTTTGTTTCCGTTGCTCCTCTGCGAAGTCCTTGAAGGCTGATCCTCTGCCTCTTGCTGACTCTTGTCTCTGGGATCAAATCATCCCCTCATCCAATACTACCCCTCGCTGCAAAAAACTCCTCCGGAAATTCTTAGAAAACCCTGCCCTAGAATTCCATATCTGTCTCTCAGCTTTGCATATGTGTGTATCTCCAACTGACCCTCAAGCCTTTCTCTTATACTTTTTCGTTGAACACATCAACATCTGAGATTAAAACACTCATCGGCAGCTAAGATTAAAATAATTCTTGATCCACGTCATTTAGAACATTTCAGCACATGTGTTAATTAATTCACTTTAATTATTTTTTTTCCTAAGTTTAGACTTAGGAAATACATTAAAATAATTAATTATTTGAATAGCTTGAACACCATATGAAATTTCTCCAAACACTTTATGGGTTTTGGAGGTCAAGTGTGTCTTAGCCCCTTCATAAATTTTTAGGGCTAGATCAGACCTGATGCTACCCAAAATACACAAAATATCAACACTCCCTCTTAGCATGGAGTGTGCTCTAGCAATACATCCACACCATGTATCACAAATATTGGAATTGTTTTCCGTGTTGCTAATGCTTGGCCTGCTACCCTCCATCCACTGCACTGCTGCTTTCTGTACTACTTCCCATGTCACTGCCACTGACACTGCCACATATATACTACAACTCCCTCTCAACTTGTTGCATCATGTTGCCCATAACACTACCACTGCTAACTGCAACACTAAAACTTAGTTTATGAGAAGTAAGCAACTGAAGGACTCCTACCCAATCGTTTATAGACAAACCAAGCTGCATCCCTTCACTAAAGCTCCCCTGGATGTTGATTTATGTTGTCCTCCCAAATCCACTGCATTGTTGCAACTCTACACTGCGTGAGCACAACCTCTCTATGTTGTTGAAGTCCCATCAACCTATGCATTGTTGCTGCCTCTACATTACATTTCTCCCTCTTCATCTCTTCAGCTCTCCCTTCTGCTTCACTATGACCTTCTACAACCATCTCCTGATTCATCTTGTTACCATCTTAAGGCTCCCATAGCTCGTATCTGATCCAAGAGTAGGGTTGAATCAAGGATTCTGCCACTATTGTCTGTAGCTGTTCTACAGATCCATGTCACCCCACATCTTCTCTCGAGGTACATGAGCACTCATGGTTGCATCATCATCAAAGCCATCATCCTCTACTGCTGCAGCCTTGGATTCAGAATATCCTTTGTCCTTCTTCTTAGGACATGTGATGGTGAAGTGTCCAAGTTCGCCACAGTTAAAGAACCGAACCTTGGAAAGGTCCATTTTCTTCTTCCCTTGCTGCTTCCATTCCTTTGATGAGAGGGTTGCATCATCCTCCTCTTCTATCTTCACTCTGGTTGATCCGCTTCTATTTATTTGCCTCTTGGTGATTCTCCTAATTTCCTCCTAGTGGAGGATTGCCCACATGTCTTCCCATGATGGTAATGCTTCCCTGCCCAAAATTATTTGGACAAATGTTTCCCATTCTTCAAAGACTGCATTGAGGGTAGTCCTCACTAGGAGCCCCTCATCCAGATTTTCACCCATGGCAATCAGTTGATCTTGGATAGTATGAAGTCTTGAGAGGAATGGATTTATCTCCTCACCCTTCATCATCTAGAACAACTGCATCTGATTCTCTTAAAGCATCCTTCTTTGGACAGGTCCTCCCTGATACATCATGTCCAATGCTACCCACATATCATTTTCCGTATTCTTTTCGGCAATATGAGGAACAACATGGTATTTGACTCTGTATATGATCAAACGCTTAGTCCATGCTTGATTTTCTTTGCACTTATTTAGAGGATCTACATCAGTTGGCACAGCTAGGAATTTTTCTGCATGATATTTGAGTCCATACTCATCCACAACTGAAAATATTCTGGCCCTCCAGATAAAAAAGTTGGACATGTTGTCCAAACTATTCTGATCTTTCAGTCCATATCATGCCATCTTCTCAGATCTGTCAAGAAAGATACTCCTCTCCCTCTCTCTGTTGTAATACACAATAGAAAATGTTGGATCTAGGTTTCTTGGTGATTTAGAAACCCTCTATAGTAACTGCTCCCTCTGACAACTGATTTTCCTCTTGGAAACCTTCATCCAAACACGATCAAATAGTACTCTTCGATCACCCTCCTGATCGAATCTCAAATCTGTTTAGCTTAGATCTGCTTAGTGATTGTCTTCCTCCTGCTCTTTGTTGACTTAGCTAGGCACAATTCTGCACCAGCAGAATTTCCACCACACCAACACTGCTTCTGGATCTTGGCAATAATTCTATGCAACAGGAAGAATGACTATTATGTGTCCCACTAATTGGCCTAGCGCAACCTCAACGCTACTTAGAAGTGGACTGTGTAACCCCACACTGGGTGATGTAGTCCTTATGCTCTACGTAAGCATGAGGACCTACTATAGTTGCAGAGTTTCCCCTTCTTGGGTCTCGGCTCTATGTGCCCCTGCACTACTCATAAGGGGTCTATGTAACCCCACAGTGGGTGACATAGACCTTATGCTTCTTCTGGAGGCCTCTACGTAACTCTGAAGCCCTCTAAAGCTACAGTGTTGCCCCTTCCTGGGCCTACGTAGCGTCTGAAGCCTTTGTGATACGTAGCTGCTACTGCTTCCCTTGCTCCTTTGTGTTGTCCTTGAAAGATGCTCCTCTTCCTCTTTTTGACTCTTAGCTCTGGGATCAGTTCATCCCCTCAGCCAATACTACCTCTCACTTCAGAAATCTCCTCCGAAAATTCTTGCCAAACCCTACCCTAGAATTCCAAATCTGTCTCTCAGCTCTGCATCTGTGTGTGTGTCTCTAACTGAATGTATTTTTCATTGAACACATCAACGACCAAGATTAAAACACTCATCAACGGTTGAGATTAAAATATTTCTTGATCCTCATCATTTAGAACATTTCAACGCATGTGTTAATTAATTCACTTTTATTATTTAATTTTCCTAAGTTTAGACTTAGGAAATACATTAAAATAATTAATTATTTGGATAACTTGAACACCATATGAAATTTCTCCAAACGCTTTCTATATTTTGGAGGTCAAGTTTGTCTTAGCCACTCCACAAAATTTCAGGGCTAGATCACACCTGATGCTACTTGAACTACACAAAATCTCAACATAAAGGCATCCGAATCAAATGTATGTTTTGATCCTGAGTCAGAACCAGACAAGGGAGATGAAAAAAGGAAGCAGATCATTGATCTGGATCCTAGTGCCACTGTTGCCACCACCAAGCTCCAGAGTGAGGATCCCGAGGATACAGAGGAAGGAGAGTGCCTCTTCCATTCACAGATGTGGGTGAAGGGTTCTCCACTGCAATTCCTTTTGGATAGAAAAAGCCAAAATAACCTCATTTCAGCAAAGGTCCTGAAGTGGCTCAGCCTACAGACCATAGCACACCCACAACCATATACCATTGGTTGGCTTCACCAAGGAAGAGATATTCATGTCCGCCAGTAGTGTCTCTTTCCATACAGCATCAAGCCATTCACAGATGAGGTATTGTGTGATATTTCTCCTCTTGATGTGTCTGATGTATAATTGGGCCAACCATACTTGTGGAAGCGACATGTTGTGCATGAGTATAGGCCTCATTCTATTGTTATTACTTTGGGAAATAAATTGTACAGGATACCGAAGGTAGTACCACCCCCTGCCATCTATTTGACTAGTGCAAAAGAACACAGTAAGATTGTTTCCCAAACAAGGAAATTTGTTTTCATTACAATTCACCCATAAGGTAAGAATAATATTGTGGCCACAACCTCCAAACAGGGATCGCCTGCGTGGAAACAAGAGATAGAAAAATTCATGGAGGAATACGAGGACATTTTCTCCTCACCCACAGAGGCTCCTCTACACTGTTAGGTCAAGCACTCCATTGATCTGACCCCAAGAATGTCACCGCTTGATGTTGTCATACCTCATGCAACCACACAGAAAAAATACACACATTTATTGTCTGAGGCTGATAAAGAAACCAAATTTATTGAATGGATCTGGCATGTTCGCTAGGAGGTCCACGACATCTTGGATAAATAAAATGCCAAGTACAAGCAGCGCCATGATCAGCATCAAGTTCCACACAACTTCCAAGTGGGCGATAAAGTGTGGCTACATTTGCAGAAGGAGTGCCTCACTGGACCCCACCACAAGCTTCGCCCGCACCGATATGGGCCAAACACCATCACCAAGGCAAGTGGCTCACCAGGGACCAAGTTCAGCAGAATTTTCCTCATCTCGTGGAGGAACTCAACGCAATGGGGACCATTGCTTCCTAAGAGGGAGGAATGATCTAGGTGGATATTGGTGGCCACCCAACTATTCCACTTGGACCCCCACCATTGTTTCTATCAGTTTTTCAATTTCTGCACAGTTTACGATTTTGCGCAGTTTTTCGGGTCCTGAACTTTTGGAGACATTTTGAGGCCCTAAATGACGTTTTTTGAGAAAATTGGGATCAACATGGAATTTCCTTCGATCTTTCTCACACAAAAGGTTGTATTCCTCGGATATACCATTCTAGCGAGGTATTAAGTGTGTCAAACAGAGATCATATGCCAAAGTTACTTCCTCGAGAAGAGTATGTACCAATTTACCCAAACAAGGCCCATAGTTTTGCCACTTCATCTCCTAGGATTAGGTTTTTGTATGTTTAGGGTTTTCCATTGTTTCTAAACAATAAATAGGCCTTCAAGACTAATTTTAACACATTTTAGAGGCTTGTAGCCGCCACATCTCTTCTTAGAGATGAGCCTACTAGTGCCCTAGCTAGTTTATTTCCATTATGTTTGTAAGCATATTTCTGTTATATGATATTAATGAAATGAAGTTTTATTTCTACTGCATCTATGTGTTTATGTTTATTTCTATATATTTTTGTGTTCCTGCATAAATATAAATCAATTGCAAAGAAAAATAACCATATTTTCATTCAATACCTTCAATCATAAATGTGGTTATGGGTTCACAGTTCTATTTTTTTCTACTACAACGAAGGATAATTGGAGTCCATATTACTCAAAATGTAATTTCCCCATGCAAAAAATGGGTAAATGTATCTGAATGCATTGATAAACCTAAGCTCAACTAGCTAAATTTTGGGAGCTCCCAACAAGATAAACCCTAGCTAGGGCAAGATCATTGAACTTGGAAATGTTGGGAGTCAAACCCTAAGCCGAGTAGAAATTGGCTCGAGGTGCCAAGAGAATGATAAACCCCAACTTGTCCTCAAAGGGATCTTCGAAAACAAAATAGAATAGTTAGATTAAATTCTGCAAGTAAGTTCTAATTTTTCTTAATGTGGGATTGTTACTAATTCTCTGAATCTTAACCCCCCCACCTCCCCCCCCACCCTGTGTTGTTCAGGACTGACTGAGATTTACTTAAGAACAAAGTATTTGTTTTATGCACATCAACCCAAACCCTACCCTATTATTAAATATAAATACATGTATAGATATACATATTTATAAATTTTTATTTTTGTCTACAGTTTCTAAGATAGTTTCTGGTTCGAGGACACCTACATTTAGTGATTTCTCTTTTTAATAACCTAGTTTTAACCCCCCAACATATTTGTATTTTTTTTCATTGTCTACAATTTTTAAGATAGCTTTTGGTTCCAAAACATCTACATTTAGTTATGTCTCTATTTAATAAATTATTTTTAACCCTCGATTCTATATTTAAATTTTACTGCAAACTTTTCACTTAGGAAATACTATCATGGTTTTCCGGGTATCCCTTTTCTACTTCCGGTAACCTAAAGAACTTTTTTCGTATTATCTGTGCATATTTTTCTACACCTGCAATAAAAAAATTGTTCAAAAACAAAATAATTTCTAATATCATACATTTAAGTTTAGTAATAATAGAAATTCCATAATAAACGTATGTTCTATCCCTGATTGCATAATTTTAACATTCACATTTGTATTATTCACTACCTCGATGAATTTTATACTTATCTAAATCCTTTCAAGAATAAGCTAAAGGAGTATGCATTCTTCCCAACTTTGAACCAAATCTCTTGTCAATCCCCCCTGAGCTCCACTCCTAGTTGTCAGGAAAACTAAAAATTTAAAGGTTCGTTTAATACGCATCTCCTAAACCCCTTAGCAATGTCCTGCTAATCTTCTAGGTTCCTAACCATCCTCTCTCCCATTGGTTTATTTTTTAAAAATATGATCTTTATCTCCCACAATTATTTTCACAAAACCCACCACATGACATCTATTTCCATTCATGTCAAATCACTAGTGTGTTTTATCTTTATCATAATTTCTCCTTTTAGTGAGTAGAAAATTATGACCCAAAAGTAGGAATTTCTCTTCTTTTTTTTGTTTCTTCCCTTATTGACATAACTGACTTCAATTTCTTTCCTGATAGTTAGGATCTAATCTCACATACCAACCTTTAACTTATTTCTAAAAGGACTAAAATACCAAAAATAATTTCTTATTTTTGTAGAAATTATACAAACATATGTATATCAATGGATTCAATCCGATCATGTGATCTACTAAAGCAAGATATTGAATCCTTCTACAATTCAATTGCGGAAAATAAACACGATCGCCAATCACACCAAGTAAAATAAAGAATAAAATCAATGCACAATGCAGATATTTTCTCGGGGAAAGCTTGCTGCTCAAAACCCCTCTATCTCTATTGTATATTCAACCAAGGAATCATGAAGCAATTACAATGCACTCTTCTCACAAGAGTCTCCTGCACTGTCATGACTGTCTCACACTGATCCAAACAAAATCAGGCCAACACTAAGCCAATTCTCAGCTTGTCTTTAGCCTGCCTTGCTCATGCAATTCATGAGGAATGTGATCCCTATTCCTTAGGAATTTCAGCCTTTCTCAACGACGCAAGTATCATGGGAAATCCTGTGGTGTTTTAACTGTATCTGGGCAGTTTTCTAATAACACAACTGATAGTCAACTTCCCTTTAACCTTTGTCTCAACTGGGTCTCCACGGGAATTGACATGCATGCAGCTATTAATAGAAAATCATCAGTTAAATGGCAGATCATTGCATGTGAATTAAATCTGATTTAATTCACTTGACCTCTCATTTTTGCAACAAACAGTTACAACTAGTTCAACTAAATTTAACTCACTTAACTGAGTTAACTGATTTCTCATGCATTAAACTTATGCACTTAACTGCAACTTGAACTATAAAACACATAGAATCACTCTGCATGCCTCACCAACCACCCTCAACTTAAAATTCTTGAGCTGACTGAGTTTATCACACTTAGTTAACTATTACAGGTGTTTATGAGATAAGATTACAATTTATCGTCCAATTAAATTAAGGGATAATTAAATTAGACACATTTCCAATTTATTAGATAATTGAATTGCACATTAATGTATCGCTAGGACCCATCACTACATGACTCCTGGTCCCAGACTAGTGTAGGTGATTTCATGTTGTTTCTAGATGCCAATTTCATTGTTTCTTGTTGCAAACTTCAACACTCCCTCTCAACAAGAAAGGAATCAATCTGTCCTGACCCGGTACCTTGGAATGTCCTTGCATGCACACATGCAACTCTTGCATCCAACATGCGACATGCAATTCTTGCATGAAACACTTCTCTAGTGTTGCTCGCACATGTAACTCTTGCACGAAACACTTGTCTAGTGTTTCTCGCACATGCAAATTTTGCATGCAACACTTCTGAAACGGAATAGCCTTCAAACAACTGAATCCGTATAATGCATATGTCATCAAAGTCTTTTGACTTCTGCTATCTACTGCACATGTATACTAGATTCTCTCCGCTGTTGACATATACATCCATGCACTCTGCGTTGTTGCCAACTTTGATCTGCGCTCCAATATCTGGCACCTGTCACTATGATTTTTGTCCTCCTAACATCTGACTACATCAATCTAACTGATCCTGCTATTGGTGTACTGTGGGCTCCATATATCTAGGTTCGATCCATGAGACACAACATCTCTAGGACCCTGCCCAAATTTATTCTTAGGATTAATTTTTCACATCGCCCCACCTCACACCTGGAGGTATAGTTGTATGTACTCCCTGTGCTCATCTGGCATGAAATGTCCCCCTCCTGGAGGTCTCTGCATGAGTGGTTTCTGCCACTCCATGATCCTCATCTTGAGGTTCATCCTTAGGAGCTAAGAGTTCCTCATCTGAATGAAAATATATCTCCTTCTCAAGGGACAATTGCATGGCTTTCTCACACTTCCCCATGATACATCCCTTGCATGTGTTTATCTGTGTAAGAATACCCTTTGAAAGCCCCGTAGAAATCTGTTGCATGACCGTTTCAGCTCTGTGGTGTAGATGGCCCAATCTTATGTGCCATAACTTACCCTCATCTCGGCTCACCACTTTGTCTGCCTTACCCATCAATGTTGTGCAGCCATCTACATCAATTTTATATAGATTCTTCACACGAATCCCAATCTTCTTGGCTTGTCCTATGGGTTTGTGTCGAAGGAAAGATTTCCCTTCACAGAAAACCACATCATAACCTCTATCCTCCAACATTGCGACTGAAACTAAATCATTTTTCAAGCCTGTTACATGCATTACATATTTTAATAAGAATGGTATACCTGAATGCCTTTAGAAGGTAATTATACCAATCCCGATAGTGCTATACCTTTCGTCGTCACCCATTTCGATATGCATCTAGAGGTAATTCTCCTCCAAGCTACTGAAAATTTCTTTGTCTCCCATCATGTGGAAATATGCACCATTATCTAAGTACCACATTGATTCCATTGCACTTCACACCATTCATACAATGAGAGAGAAGTCCAACTCAAATTGTGAGTCAAAGCCTCGTCGGCTGCAGATCCTAAAGCCTTCTTGTTCTTCTTCTTTTGTGGACAATTAGTGGCATAATTTCCATGCTTTTGATAGTGAAAACACTTCACTCTAGACATGTCGCGCTCCTTGCCTTCTTCGGTGATCTCAGATTTGGAATAGGATTTCTTTCCCTTCCCCTTCTTTGCCTTACCAAACAAGGTGCAATTATCTTCATATTTTTTCTTAGATGAAGATCCATCCCTGGTATTCCACCTAAATTCTTCTTGAGCCAAATCCGACCAAATTCATTCTCAATCTGGTAGCTTCTCCCTCCCATTGATAGAGTCCTAATAACTATTCCAACTCTTGGGAAGGCCTTGAAGAGCTAGGCTCACCAAGTCATTATCCACGATAGTAATTCCAATACTCCCAAGCTCATCCTGACATTGGACAAACTTTGTTAAATATATCGGAATAGTGTCGCCTTTCTCCATTTTGGTTTTCCTAAGTATGTCCTTCAGTGCCAATTTTCTATGATCACTTCTACTCTTAAACAGATCTGCCAAAGCCTTCCACATTGCATATGGATTCTCTTTTCCATGGAGAATTGAGACAATGTGGTCTTGTACTCCCTCCAATAAGATCCTCCTCTCCCTTGCTACCTTATTTTACCAAGCATCAAGAAGAGAGACATCTGTTGTTGCGGGCTTGGGAATATCATTCTTAATGAATTATTTCAACCCATTCTCCTCCAGCATTGCCTCCATTCTGTCTTTCCATGCAATATAATTAGAGATGCCCTCGAATGCATACTCCAATATCAAGCCATTGAAAGCCATCTTGATCCGTTGTCACACCAAAGAATACTTCTACAAATTCGAATGTTATTCAGTCACAAACTCAATTTATTCTCCATTGATCTGAAAGGACTGTATTAGTTTAGTTGTGCTAAGTGTCTTTCTAGTTAATAAACATGTACATATTTGTCTCCATTTTTTTGCTTAAGGATTAAGGAATTTAACCATGAAACACAGATGAATTTGTGAATTCTAAGCATGAAAATAAGCCTAAAAAACATTGAACAACAGTGTATAACAGAGAAATAAAACCACACATAAGATTTACACAGCAGGCATGATGAAGCAATTCACCACTCCTGGGCCACATCTGCTGGTCCAGCTCCTAATGGCACATCCATATTTCAATATGCTCAAAATTTTAAAAATACATGTATCTACAAGCCTCCAATGGTTGTTTTATCTGCACCAATGGCTCCATAATGCTCAAATTAGTCTAGTTAGACCCTTTTTTCACCAAAATTGGTCGAAAATTGACCCTCCTAGCCTTTTTTCCAATCACTCCTACAAAACCTCCACTAAATGTGGAGAACTGCACCTAACTGCAGTTAAAAATAGTCAAAACTCTGAAATTTGGTGGCACGCTTTAAACTTCGCTAGGCTAACTGTCAGATTTAAACATTTTGGGTAGGGGGTGGCCACATGATGACCCCCAAACATGTGGTTTAATTAAACTTCAAAATTAAATGTTGGAGCGGAATCCGGAGTGGAGGGCAAAGTTCTGAAACAGTTGAAATAACTGCGGATAAGGCAGAGTCATGTGATAGTGTAATGCGATGGTGGAAGAAATGTTTACGGAGATAGCACTTAACCGTAACAATTGTTGTTGCACTTACATTTTAATATGTGACCACCGTTGGGGCCGTCAATGAGTTGGGACTGTCATATGCCAAGTTTTTAAAGCTTAAATAGTACCCACACCCCTGAGGGGTAAGAAACTTGTGTAGCGAAGTCGATGGAGAGTTATGTGCATGTGCTTGAGGTAGTGAGGTCGAACCCCCTGTACCTTAATAAAAAATTGACATAGCATACAGGGGACACGTGGCAGCCTCAGGGTTGTGTTGAATCTTTGATTAAACTGAGAGGGGGGGGTGAATCAGTTTAATACATGCATTAGCCTTTTAAATTTTCACCAGAGTTATTTACAGCTTTAATATGTGAACAATCTTATTTGCAGCCAATATTAATTTATTGTGACACCATACTTAAGTTGAAAGTAGCAAGAAATTAAGCAGATTGAAATAATCACATCAACACATAAGAAGCACACATAGAGACAACAGATGTAAGTGGAAACCCATAAAGGGAGAAAACCACATCTTATTATTGTTGTGATGCAAAGGCAAGCTCCAACTCCCTCTCACCACTGTTTTCTGTAGGCACCAACCTACAGGAGGCTCTATCCTCAACTCTGCAAGCTACAACTTGCAAGGAAGCACCAACTCCCTTCAATTTTCTGTAGGCACCAACCTATAGGAGGCTCCAACCTCAGTCAGCTACAACTGACAGCTATCAAGCTTCTACTTGATAGGGAAGATCCAACTTCCTCAATTTAACAAACTGAATGTTTGCTGATTTACCTCTGATATCATCTCTGTTCTGTAGCTCCTCTTTCTGCTCTTCTTTTCTTGATCTTCTCTGCTTCACTCTTCTGTATTCTGCCTTCTCTTTCTTTACTCTCACCTTTGCTCTCCAAAAAAAAAAAACTCTTTCTGCATATCAAGATGATATTATTTATAGATTTCCTCACATGACTGTTTGTATTCTACTTGGAATTCGAAATGGAAAGTCATGTCTCTTTTCCTTCTGCCTTCTCACTCCTTTTATCAGCTTACTCAGAAATTATAACTGTAGGTGTCAATTTTAACATTACAGTGGGAATTTGTTTTCTCTCGGAGACTTGCCAATGCATCACAAACAATAAAAACAATTAAAACATTTACATTCGAATTACAATGTGAATTCCATCTCACTCATTTTGTCTCTTGGCTTGCTGTGCATTTGTCTTTTCTCTAACTCTCTCTTTGTCCCTTTCTCTTCTTTGTATGCCTTTCTGTTTATGGCTGCTGCGTAACTCCTGAATTTATGAACTGCATTTTATTTTATTTTTATACCAGCGCTTTATATATAAATGAATCTGCTGACTGTAATTCAATCCTTTACACGTAGCAAGTGTCTTGTTGATGTGGCGATTTCCGCAGGCCGAAACATACATATATTACAATTTTATTACATTAATAATCGCCCTCCCGTTAAGCTGAGGCCCGTGGGTCTACAGACCACGCGGCATGTTTTAATACAACCGCAACCATGTTTTATATATCTCATAGCAATTATTTTATATAAACAATCGCCCTCCACCTTAAGCCGAGGCCCGTGGGTCCACAGACCACGCGGCACTTTTCAATACAATCGCAACAACTTTTTATATATATATATTTATATATAACAGCGCCTTCACAAATTTCCGTTTGCGATTAGAACTGGAACTCAAACACTTGTTAATCATAGTTAATAAGCCCATCGGGTCCGGGCTTCAATCGCAGCGTTTTATAAAGTCGTGCGATCAATCGGAGAGTTTCGATTGCGATTGGGAACTCGGATGCGATTAGCTCATAAACTGTGGCATATAACTCGATCGGGTCCGGCCTTCGATCGGAGCATATAACAAAAGAATTGCGATCAATCTCGGATGTGATTAGCTCATAAACTGTGTCATATAACTCGATCGGGTCCGGCCTTCGATCGCAATCGCAACTTTCTGTTGCGATGTTCCGCTGCCCTTGCGATCTCCGATTGCAATTGGGGAGAGGTCCCACCATCTAAAACTTTTGTTTTGTGCGCTCCATAATATAACAGACATATATGTATACTTTGCCTAAGGGTTAAGCGATTCCCGGAATATGGTTTATATATTATATGTAACGCCCATCGGGTTAGGCGATTCCCGGAATAATGTTTATGAATTATGTTAAATCTATAACGCCGGTTGGAGTGTGCGATTCCCGGAATTTGGTTTTGCATTATATGCGTAACGCCCGGCTTGGGGTATGATTCTCGGAATTATACATACGACTGTATCTGCCGGCTTGGGCGATTCTCGGAATTTTATAACGGCTCTGCTTTTGCCTCTGCCTCTGCTGCTCCTATCGCTCTGCCTCTGCCTCTGCCTCTGCTGCTCCTGTCGCTCTGCCTCTGCCTTCATTTGCTTCTTTGCTGCCTCTTTGCTTGAGCGCTGCCTCCTTTGCTTGAGCGCTGCCTCCTTTGCCATCAATGACAACATTTCCAACAGTCTCCCCCTTTGGCATTGATGGCAATCCACTTTCTCTGTTTGCTTTCTCTTTCTCTTGGTGCTTGCTCTTTCTGTTTGCCTGCTCTTCCTCCTGTTGTTTGTTCTTCCTCCCCCTTTGACATCAATGGCAAAGGACGACGCCTCATCTCTCCGTATGGGCTCTGTCATTGTACTTCCTTTTTCTGAGTTACGTTTAGGTCCTCTTCAGCTGAAATTGTACTATGCTGCTCCAGAGTGATGTATGAAACTTGTTGAGAGAACGCTTTGGTTTTAATAGTTGTATCATGCTGCTCTGTTTCATATTTGTAGTGCTTGTA
This sequence comes from Pinus albicaulis, assembly GCA_034641835.2. Lineage (NCBI taxonomy): Eukaryota > Viridiplantae > Streptophyta > Pinopsida > Pinales > Pinaceae > Pinus > Pinus albicaulis. Next base: position 490,302 of record CM076581.1, on the reverse strand, counting down.
AGCCGATACCATATAGTGAGCCGATATCATGCTGCTCTGTTTTATATGCTGCTCTATACCATTGCTCTGTTTTATGATAATGCTGAATGCTTATAGTGCTGAATGCGTGCTAGAACTTGCTTCTGAATGAATACTGAATGCTTATACTGCTAATGCTGCCGAAAGCTTATAATGCTGAATGCGTGCTAGAATTTGTTGCTTCTGAATGCCGGTAATACTGTTAATGCTGATCCTGTGGACTTGTTTTATGCTTAACTTGCTGGCTGGTCTCCCCCTGGAATGATATCTTCGTTTTGTTCTCCCCCTGAAGTTGTGCATTCTCTTCATATTAGAGAGTAGCATCTGTTGATACTACCCCTAGTTTATCTCTCAAGTATTGAAATGGTTCGCTAGCAAGAGGTTTGGTAAATATATCAGCTGTCTGTTCTTTCGTTGGTACATATTCCAGCTTTACTATTTTCAGAGCCACTTGTTCTCGGAGGAAATGATACTTGATTGGTACATGTTTGGTTTTTGAATGAAGCACAGGATTTTTAGATATACTTATAGCACTTGTATTGTCACATTTGATTGGAATAGGTTCATCAATGCTTACCTTCATGTCTTGAAGAGTTTGCTTCATCCACATGACTTGTGTACAACATGTTGCTGCTGCTATATATTCGGCTTCAGCTGTAGACAGAGAGATGGATGTTTTTTTCTTGCTTAGCCATGCAACTAGGCTTTCTCCTAGATAGAATGCACCTCCACTTGTACTCTTCCTATCATCCATACAGCTGGCCCAATCTGCATCTGTGTATGCTGATAAAGTGAAGTTTTTTCTTTTAGGATACCAAAGTCCATACCGTATTGTTCCTTGTAGATATCTGAATATTCTTTTGGCTGCCAGAAGATGGTTTTGTTTAGGTGTTGCTTGATATCTAGCCACTAATCCTACTGCTAGCATGATGTCTGGTCTTGATGCAGTCAGATACAATAGACTTCCAATCATTGATCTGTAAAGTCCTTGATCTATGTCAGTAGACCCATCATTAGCACACAGCTTGCAACCTGTGGTCATGGGGGTTGACACAGGTTTGCAGTCCTCCATTTTGAACTTTTTCAACATTTCTTTTATGTATTTTTCTTGTGAAATAAATGTACCTGTGTTCTTTTGCTGAATTTGTAGTCCCAAGTAGAAACTGAGCTCTCCAATCATAGACATTTCAAACTCTGTTTTCATTTCATCAGCAAACCCTTTTTCTAGTTCATCTTTGTTGCTTCCAAACATAATGTCATCAACATATACTACAACAATCAGGAGTTCATCTTCATGGGCTTTTATGTATAGATTGTTGTCTACTCCACCTCTCTTAAAACCCTGTTTTTGCAAATATTTATCCAGTCTTGAGTACCAAGCACGAGGAGCCTGTTTCAGTCCATATAGGGCCTTCTTCGGTCTGCATACATAGTCTTCTTTGTCTGTCAATGAGAAACCTTCTGGTTGTTCCATGTACACTTCTTCTTCTAGATCTCCATTAAGAAAAGCGGATTTTACATCGATTTGATATACCTTGAAGTCTTTGTAGCATGCAAATGCCAGGAACATTCTGATAGCCTCCATTCTGGCTACAGGGGCAAATGTTTCATCATAATCAAGTCCTTCAATTTGTGAGTATCCTTTGCAGACCAGCCTAGCTTTATTCCTGATTACTTGTCCTTGCTCATTCATTTTGTTTTTGAATACCCATTTTTAACCAATGATATTTTTCTCAATAGGTCTAGGAACTAGTTCCCAGGTATTGTTCTTCTCAATTTGGTCCAATTCTTCATTCATTGCTTTTACCCAATACTTGTCCTTGCTTTGGCTTCTTCAAATTTATTTGGCTCTATTTGTGATAACATGGCTATGTATACTTCTTCTGTTTGTTCTGTTAGTTGCCTTCTTGTCTGGACTCCTGCTTTCTTGTCTCCTATGATCTGATCTTCAGGATGATTCTTCTGAGTGTATCTTGAGGGGGTTTTCGAGCTCAGCTCTGCATCATCTGTTGTCTTGCTTGTTTCATCATCATCCTTGTCTTCCTCTTCATGGTTGTCCGATGGACTGCAGCAGTCTGTATTTCTTGTATTGTTTGGAAGTTCTTCATCAAATCTCACATCAATACATTCAACTATTTTCCGAAGAGTCTTATTGTAGCACTTGTACCCTTTACTTTTGGATGCATATCCTAAGAATATTCCTTCATCTGCTCTTGCATCAAATTTCCCAAGGTTTTCATCATTATTCTTTATGTAACACTTGCTACCAAAGATTCTTAAATGTTTGATTGAGGCTGGCTTTCCATGCCATAGTTCATAGGGTGTCTTGTCACTGCTTGGACTTAAGTGAGCTTTATTAAGGATATGTACTGCTGTGTGCACTGCTTCTGCCCAGAAGGTTTGAGCAATATTATTCTCTTGCATCATAGCTCTTGCTATTTGTTGTACAGACTTATTTTGTCTCTCTGCTACTCCATTCTGTTGAGGTGTCCCTGCAATAGTAAATTGTTGCTTTATTCCATGTTCATTACATAGGTCTACAAAGTCATAATCTGTGAATTCTCCTCCTCTGTCTGATCTGATACATTTCAGCTTGCATCCAGTTTGATTTTATGCTAATGCTTTGAATATCTTAAATTTTTCCAATGCTTCTGATTTATTTTTGAGAAAAGCAACCCATGTCATTCTGGAAAAGTCATCTATTATCAGCATGAAATAGGATTCTCCACTTGGTTTCCAAGTTCTAGCAGGTCCACACAGGTCCATGTGCACAAGCTGGAGTGGTTTTCTTGTTGACAACTCCTCTTTAGATTTAAAGGATGTGCGAGTCTGTTTCCCCAATTGACAAGATTTGCATATAGTACTTGAAGGCCTTTTTATTTCTGGCATATCTCTTACAGCTTTCTTCTTGCTCAGTCTGATGATATGGTCAAAGCTGAGATGTCCCAATCTCCTATGCCACAACCATGACTCCTCAAGTTTGCTAAGATCGCAGGCTTCATCTTCCTCTTTCACTATGTACACATTACTTTCTGTTCGAACACCCTTGAGTAGAGTTTTTCCTGTTGTGCTTGATCTGACTACACAATCTTGTGCTCTAAAGAGAACTTCACAGCCTTTATCACACATCTGACTGACACTCAGTAAATTTGCTTTCAGCCCATCTACATATGATACATCTTGGGCCTTTCCTCTGCCATTGTCTATGCTGACTGATCCTTTTCCCTTGATCTTTCCTGATTTGTCATTTCCAAAAGTGACATTGCCCGATTTCCTTTCGTCAAGAGTTAAAAACTTGTTTTTATCTCCCGTCATGTGTTTAGAGCAGCCACTGTCCAAATACCATTGACTCTTCAAATCTTGAGCAGTTAAAGCCAAGTCACATTTATTCGCCTTCTTTATCCACTGGAGGCCCCCTTTTGTTTGGTATCTTTTGTGAGGTGATGAATCATATCCCTTTAGAGAACACTTGGAAGATATATGCCCAATTTGATTGCATATACAACATTTGATTATAGTTTTTGCAGAATTGTGAGCATGAACAAAATTTCTTTGACTCATAAACCTCCTTGAGGTATTGAACATCAGTGTTTGTCCATACTTTCTACATTCAATAATTCTATGGCCAAAATCCTTACAATAAAAACAATAACCATAGAAATTACTTGCATACCTGATGTAAGGTTGTCTCTTCCATGCTTGCCTCTTTTGCTGGTTTGAATCATTCTTCCTTGCATGACACTATGCAGCAATGTGTCCCTGCTTGTGGCAGACATAACAGGTGGCATTCTTCATAGGAGGGAAGAATCTCCTTTGATGGCTTCCAAATTTGACATACTCAGGAGCATATGATCATTTTTCTGTTATCTTAGTAGTTATTGCATTCTTTGTTACTAGAGGTTTCTTCTGCTCTCTGTCTCTCTTATTGCATATTTCTTCTTTTGTAGGAATTATTTGAGCTACTTCCTCATCCTTCTTTGCTTTTACAAAATTAATCTCTCTGTCAACCTTTTCTTTTCCTTTACTTGATTCTCCTTCGTAGCCTATTCCAGTCTTTATCATAGGGGATATTTGAGCAACCAAAATTTCATTCAACTTAATAGAGCTTGTTTTTTGAGAAGGGTATATAGAAACTTTCTGTTGAGCATTTCCTAATTTCTTTCTCAGACAAAGAATTTCTTCTTCCAGCTTCTCTTGTTCTCAAGATTTATCTTTGATTTGCTGAAGTAACATATCTTCTATCTTCTTGGCTTCTTCAAGCTTTACCTTCAGCTGCATGAGGACTTCTGAATTTTGTTCTTCTTTCACACATTTTAGGAGAATCTCTTTTTTTTTTTCTGCATTTTAGTTTGAGTCTGTCAATTTCCTCCAGAGCACTTCTTAGCTCCCCCTCAAGGTCTACTTCCCCTTCTTCTTCTTCATCTTCTAGTAGGAGTCCCTCAAGATCTTCTATGGCCATCAATATAAATTCTGAGGTTCCTTCTTCACTTGAGGGTTCATCTGAGTCTTCAGATGCACTGCTGTCTTGGTGAGCATAAAAGGATTTTCTGTTGAATTTCTTTCCTTTCTGCCAGTTCTTTGATGTGTCTTTCTCTGATTCTTGAGCTTGATTTTTTACTTTCTTGTGAGGTCATTTAGCAGCATAATGTCCAACTCTTCCACAGTTAAAGCATTTGAAGGGAAGTTTACCTTTGTATCTACCTGAGCCTCTATCCAATTTCTTGACAAATTTAGCCTCTTCTTCATCAGAGCAAGAGCATATGTCTTCCTTTTCTTCTTTCTTCTTTTCTGTTTTGAATGCTGCCTCCCTTGTGCTTGACTTCTTCTGTGGGAGCCTCATCTCATATGCTGTAAGATTTCCTAGTAGCTGATTCATGGTCAATGTCTCCCAATTCGCTGTCTCTTCTATTACAGATACCTTGGGATTAAATCTCGATGGGAGTGATCTTAGAATCTTTTGCACAACTATACTTTCTGGTATGGTTTCTCCAAGAGCTTTCACATTGTTAACAATTTCTGCAACTTTTAAGAAGAAGCTGCCAACATCTTCATCATCATTCATTTTTAAGTTTTCAAACTGGGCTCTATATACTTGAAGTTTGGCAGTCTTTACTTTTTGGTCTCCCTCATGTATGCCTTCAAGAGTATCCCAAATTTTCTTGGCAGTGTCTTTGTGCATTACTTTAATAAACTCTGCTTCACATAATCCATTCAGGATGGCATTCATGGCTTTTGCATTAGCTACAAAGCTTTCTTTAGCTTCTTTTTCTGTATCAGTTGATTTCGAGGCATATCCTAATTCCACAGCAGCCCAGACTTCTATTCCTAGAGACATTATGTATGTCTTCATTCTGATTTTCCAGAAAGCATAATTTTCACCAGTGAAGAAAGGGGCTTTATTGGTTGAGCATCCTTCTTTACTAGCCATCTTGGCAACCTAGGATCTCCTTTCAGTTGTTAGACTTGTACAAAGGAACCTGCTCCGATACCAATTGTTGAATCTTTGATTAAACTGAGAGGGGGGGGGTGAATCAGTTTAATACATGCATTAGCCTTTTAAATTTTCACCAGAGTTATTTACAGCTTTAATATGTGAACAATCTTATTTGCAGCCAATATTAATTTATTGTGACACCATACTTAAGTTGAAAGAAGCAAGAAATTAAGCAGATTGAAATAATCACATCAACACATAAGAAGCACACATAGAGACAACAGATGTAAGTGGAAACCCATAAAGGGAGAAAACCACATCTTATTATTGTTGTGATGCAAAGGCAAGCTCCAACTCCCTCTCACCACTATTTTCTGTAGGCACCAACCTACAGGAGGCTCTATCTTCAATTCTGCAAGCTACAACTTGCAAGGAAGCACCAACTCCCTTCAATTTTCTGCAGGCACCAACCTACAGGAGGCTCCAACCTCAGTCAGCTACAACTGACAACTATCAAGCTGCAACTTGATAGGGAAGCTCCAACTTCCTCAATTTAACAAACTGAATGTTTGCTGATTTACCTCTGATATCAGCTCTGTTCTGTAGCTCCTCTTTCTGCTCTTATTTTCTTGATCTTCTCTGCTTCACTCTTCTGTATTCTGCCTTCTCTTTCTTTACTCTCACCTCTGCTCTCAAAAAAACTCTCTCTGCATATCAAGATGATATTATTTATAGATTTCCTCACATGAATGTTTGTATTCTGCTTGGAATTCGAAATGGAAAGTCATGTCTCTTTGCCTTCTGCCTTCTCACTCCTTTTATCAGCTTACTCAGAAATTATAACTGTAGGTGTCAATTTTAACATTACAGTGGGAATTTGTTTTCTCTCAGAGACTTGCCAATGCATCACAAACAATAAAAACAATTAAAACATTTACATTTGAATTACAATGTGAATTCCAGCTCACTCATTTTGTCTCTTGGCTTGCTGTGCATTTGTCTTTTCTCTAACTGTCTCTTTGTCCCTTTCTCTTCTTTGTATGCCTTTCTGTTTATGGCTGCTGCGTAACTCCTGAATTTATGAACTGCATCTTATTTTATTTTCATACCAGCGCTTTATATATAAATGAATCTGCTGACTGTAATTCAATCCTTTACACGCAGCAAGTGTCTTGTTGATGTGGCGAGTTCCGCAGGCCGGAACATACATATATTACAATTTTATTACATTAATAATCGCCCTCCCGTTAAGCTGAGGCCCGTGGGTCTACAGACCACGCGGCATGTTTTAATACAACCGAAACCATGTTTTATATATCTCACAGCAATTATTTTATATAAACAATCGCCCTCCACCTTAAGCCGAGGCCCGTGGGTCCACAGACCACGCGGCACTTTTCAATACAATCGCAAAAACTTTATATATATATATATATATTTATATATAACAACGCCTTCACAAATTTCCGTTTGCGATTAGAACTGGAACTCAAACACTTGTTAATCATAGTTAATAAGCCCATCGGGTCCGGGCTTTAATCGCAGCGTTTTACAAAGTCGTGCGATCAATCGGAGAGTTCCGATTACGATTGGGAACTCGGATGCGATTAGCTCATAAACTGTGGCATATAACTCGATCGGGTCCGGCCTTCGATCGGAGCATATAACAAAAGACTTGCGATCAATCTCGGATGCGATTAGCTCATAAACTGTGTCATATAACTCGATCGGGTCCGGCCTTCGATCGCAATCGCAACTTTCTGTTGCGATGTTCCGCTGCCCTTGCGATCTCCGATTGCGATTGGGGAGAGGTCCCACCATATAAAACTTTTGTTTTGTGCGCTCCATAATATAACAGACATATATGTATACTTTGCCTAAGGGTTAAGCGATTCCCGGAATATGGTTTATATATTATATGTAATGCCCATCGGGTTAGGCGATTCCCGGAATAATTTTTATGAATTATGTTAAATCTATAACGCCGGTTGGAGTGTGTGATTCCCGGAATTTGGTTTTGCATTATATGCGTAACGCCCGGCTTGGGGTATGATTCTCGGAATTATACATACGACTGTATCTGCCGGCTTGGGCGGTTCTCGGAATTTTATAACGGCTCTGCTTTTGCCTCTGCCTCTGCTGCTCCTGTCGCTCTGCCTCTGCCTCTGCCTCTGCTGCTCCTGTCGCTCTACCTCTGCCTCTATTGCTGAGATAACGGTTCTGCCTCTATTATATTCGTTTCCTCTGCCTTCATTTGCTTCTTTGCTGCCTCTTTGCTTCAGCGCTGCCTCCTTTGCCATCAATGACAACATTTCCAACAGGTTGGCCACATGTCACCCATTCATTGGCCCCAAATATATAACGTGCAATCCACAGACAAAAGAGAATGCACCCTTTGGCGAAACATAATTGGCTTGAGAAAATGGAATATTCCCATTTTTTCTGACTTTACACCTACATGCTGACTAGGCATCCCAGTCAAACCTGTCGCAAATTTAGTTGTTTGAAATACCGATCAAAACGCGATATCTCCCTCATATGACATCAATTTTTTGAACCGTTCACGACGTCGGAATCAGAAAGATGAGATCTACCTAGTTGCTCAGGTCCGACATAGTTTCGAGCACTTTCAATTTTGAGAAAAACTTATGAAATCCTAATCACACTTCCCCATTGGGAAGCTTTTGGACCCCTAAATACTTGATTACTTGTTCAGTAGATGAGAGTACAGCTCCCTCACCTTTCCAACTTCGATCGACTTTGCCTTGCTTGGCTTACTTCCTTTGAGCCCAACTTGAAGGCAGTCAACACTTCCCCTCTTAGATGCTCTTGTCCTCCTATCAAGAATTGTATCTTCCTTGAGCTCATCCAGAAATTCTAGTGAGAAATATTCAATAGAAGGTAGTTTAACATCACTTCCCTGATCATCGATCAAAGGTTGCTCATACAAAATTAAGTTTTCAACATTAACAACTAAATACATTTTAATATATGAAGGCAAGTCAAGTTGAAATGCATTGTTACCAACTTGTTTTACGATCTTGAATGGACCATAGCAAATGGGTTTGAGCTTTTTACCTTCCCCTTGCATCCTGTCTTTGCTTATGTGCAACCATACCTCATCTTCTTCTTGAAACTTGTGATCAACTCTATGTTTTTCATGCCTCTCCTTGTATTTTCTTTGACTCTTCTCAAGTTTTTCTTGAACTTGTTGATGAATAATCTGAATTTTCTCAATGAAATTTCAAGCCTTGTCAATATCACTGTGCCCATCAATTGCAACATCCTTCTCAAAGATGAAGTCTAATGGTTATTTTTGCAAATACCCAAAGCATACTTCAAAAGATGATGTCTCTGTAGAAGAGTGATTTGCCTGGTTGTAAGCGTGCTAAATGTAATGCAGTTTCTTATCCCACGACTTGGGATGTGTTCTGCAATATCCTCTCAATAGATGCACAACGGTTTTGTTCACCACCTTGGTTTGGCCATCAGTTTGTGGTTGAAAAGTAGTACTCTTTTTGAACTTTGTGTCCATCACCTTCCAAATATTGGACCAAAAATTCCCAATGAACCTGGAATCCTTGTCACTATCAAAAGAATTTGGCAATCCATAATGAACCCATACATGTTGAAAATTCACTAGTTTGTTCAACAATAATTGTTTTCTGACATGGCATAAGTATACACATTTTACTGAATCTATCCACAACTACATAAAGATAATCATGTTGTTTTCTTGACATAGGTAGACCTCCAACAAAGTCAATGGAGACACTTTCCCATGGCCTTGATGGTACTGGTAGTAGCATGTACAACCCAAGCTTCCTATTTCTAGGCTTGCTTGTTGCACACATAAAATATCCTCTTATAATATGTGACACACTATCTATCATGTGAGGCCAATAGAAATACCTTTATAGATGCGCCACTATTTTTCTTACCCTAAAGTGTCCAACAATAAGAGATGAATGAGCCTCTCTCATGACACTTAGCCTCTCTCCTTGTGGTATACACAACTTGCCCAAATGAAACAAAATTTTTTTATGCATGTGATAATCATTTTCCTCAACTTGATTCCCTTCACTCAAACTAGCATACACATCTTGAAAATCAACATCATGTGAATATTGTTCTATGTAACTCTCATGTACAATAGAATCATTTTTGAGTAAATTTGAACTTATAATTGGCCTTGAAAGAATATCAGAAACTTTATTGGAAATACCTTTCTTGTACCTTATAACCAAGTGAAACTGTTGAAGAAATCCCATCCACATGAAATGTCGTGGTTGTTGCAATTTTGTTTGCAACTGCAAGTACTATTATGGTTGGTGATCGGTATGTATAATCATCTCTTTACCCATCAAGTAGTGTTTCCACTTCTTGACGCTTTGTACCAATGTATACAACTCTTTTTCATATGTAGGATAACTAGTTACAACACCATTGAATGGCTCAGAATGAAAAGCGATAGGCTTACCATGCTGCAAAAGAACTGCGCCCATGGCATAATCACTAGCATCAGTTTATATATCGAATGGTTGTCTCAAATTAGGTAATGCAAGGACTTGAGCTGAACTGATGTTATCTTTTAAAGCTTCTAAAGCTTGTTTTTTTTTGCCTCCCCATTGGAAGCCTTTCTTCACACTTGTCACTACATTCATAGGAGCTGCTATGGCAGAAAAGTTAGCAATGATATTTCTCCAATACTAAGTTGCACCTAATAAACTTCTTACCTCGGTTACTGTGTTGGACGTGGGGCAATTCACAATGGCTTCCACTTTAGAAGGATCAATTCTCAACTCGCCTCCTCCTACAATGTGTCCCAAATAAACCAAAGAAGTATTTCCAACTCACACATTGACATCTTAAGAAACAATTTCTCTTTCTTAAAAACATCAAGCACCCTATTCACATGCAAGACATGTTCTTCTCTTGTTTTGCTGAAAATCAATATGTCATCTAAATACACAATCACAAAGTCATCAAGAAATGGATGCAAAACATTATCCATAACACGCATGAAATTTTCTAGTGCATTACACAAACCAAATGGCATAACCAACCACTCAAAGAATCCTTGTTTGGTTTTGAATGCAGTCTTCCATTTATCACTTTCTACAATTCTTACTTTATGATATCCACTTTGTAAATCTAACTTAGTGAAAAACTTTTCTTCTTTCAGATGATCAAGCAAATCATCTATCCTTGGTGTTAGGGTCCCGTGATTTAGCAGATTGGTAGACCAAATGCACAGGGTAACATGAAAATATTCTTTGGAGTCCTAGGACCTAGCCTTCCTAGACTCAGAGAGGGCTCTCTCTATTTTATGCAAAGGATGTAAACTTTTTGCATCTAGGGTTTGATTTAGGCTAGTTGTTAAATGTAGGGTTTGTTGTTTGTTTGGTTGGGTAAGATGATCAAGTAGGATAGGTGGAGTGAGAGGTCATCAAATCATTGGGCTATAGAGTCTATGAAAGTCATAAATATCTCAACAATGAGTTAGAGTGCATCACAGGGAAAATCTAGTATGGTCAATGGATCTTTAAGGTTATGTGTGACGTGAAATGGACATTAAGTTGGTGAACAAAATAGGGCAAATGGCAGTGAAGTATCCTTTGTCATGTACCCATAAAAAAGAAGGTCTCAAATACTAATAAGCAAAATATAATAATCATGAGATAGGGAAAACCATTAACTCAATGACAATACTTTAAACAAATAGATATCCAAGATGAACAATTCAGGGAAACAAAAGAAGCAAGAAAACTTATCTAACTTTACTGATTTCACCTTCAAGATTTGAAAACATATAAGATAACAAATAAAATTAATCAAATAAGAGGGAACTCCTAAGCATCATTTAATCAAGCCACAAAGAAATTTGAGGTGAACTTCTCAAGTATGGACAAAGGGCATGATCAAAACATGGCCTCTTTGGCTAAACCTAGCAAGTAACACATCAAAGAGAGATTCCACAAACAGAGTTTAAATAACATCAAGTAAGCATGGATAACCATAAAACATATTTGAAAACTACTTCCTTAAACCATTAATGAAACAAAAAAGCTTAGGTGTGTCTAAGGAATAGCTAAGAATTCCTTAAATTAACCCACTAGAGGAAAACATAAAGACAATAGTAAACAGGAAGGATTAAGGTGCCTCAAACAACATTTATTAGCCTATACTTTTCTGATCTACTGCAACATAGAAGGATGGACACAATGATAAACAAGAAAACATGAAAAAATTAGAGACACGTCACCATTAACCAAGCTCAGGGATCCTCCAAGCAAGCCTTCATCATCATCAATCAAAGCAAATCATTCACAAGCTCCAAAACACCAAATTGCTCTTCAACCTCAAAAAACCATGTATTGCTCTCAAAACTCATCAAATGCCACTATTTAAAATGAAGCCCTCATGCTCTATTTATATTAGCAAGAGAGGGAAAAAACCCTAGATAGGGTTGGAAAATGCCAAAATCACTCATAAATGTCATTAATGCCCAAGAGACCATGCAAGGCCCAAGGCACAAAATATCCCATGAAATAAATGCCAAAATAACTTATAGCACCTAATTCTAGAGTTATTTGCCTCAAAAAACACTAAAATATTATTTCGCAATAAATGAGTGTGTTTTGTTGACTTTTGTTCTAAAACACACAATGTTGTCCATTTGCGCAGTGCCACCTTAGGCAGAAAATAGTTCCTTTTGCAACCAAGTTTTGGAGACCTTTCCGAGGTTGGATTTTGCTCTGTGATGGCCTCTTGGAAAGCCTGATGAGTCTAATTTCAAAAAATACTCTTGGGATTCTGATCCAGCCCCTGTAACCTATCCAAAATGTCAAAATTCCAACACTTCTCTATGCGCAGTGCCAGGCCTAAAAAGGAGGCAGAATGGTGAAAATATAGGTGTTTTTTGACCTTTTGAGGGGTCAAAACTACCCCAATTGCTCCTGAAATTTTTTGAGCATAGTGTAATAGTGATGATGAATCCAAAAATGAAGACTTTTACCTTTGAGGATGCTCCAGGGATTATTGTAGCACCAGTGGCGCTACGCTAATGGTCCTTCAAAATCACAAAAAACAAAAAATTATCCAAATTTCCTAAAACATTGTGGAGGTCTCCTTCAAGGGGTTTGGGAGACCTTTTGAGAAGCTGATGCAAAAATTCTAAGTTTTTCATGACCTTTTGCCTCTTTTAGTGTTTGGATTTCAATGAGCGCCTCTTTGAGTTTTACACTTGCAGCTTGATTCCTTCGGGCATAATGCTTGGTCATATTTTTCTGGAGATCAAGGCCCCTTTTTATCTTATTAAAGTACTTGTGTTCATTCTTGTAATACAAAATGATACACTGTGCCATTTCCAAATTTCTCTCCCACTCCCCAATTTGTGCATCTTTTCTTTGGAGCAGTAGTCTAGTGGCCATCTCTTCATCTTCATTATCACTGTCTAGGTCAATGAATTGTGTCTTTTGTGTAATTTTCTTGCCTCTCTTACATTTCTCACCTTTCTCCATCTTTTGTTTTCCCTTGTCAGACTTTTGAGATAAAGAAGTTGGCATGGTCCCTTGCCTCTTGGAGGCATAAAACACTAGCCTTGATCTTTCTGGTAAGAGAATGAAAAAGGTGTGATGGTGGTCTTTGTGATGTCCTTACCATGGTTGTGATTTTCAATTTGACTATCATCCTCTGCACTTTCCTTAATTTCATTTTGTTCATCACCATGACTGCTTTCATCTTTGTTTTTTTCACTGGTACTACTCTCATTATCACTGACGGGTTGATTGTTGTCATGAATGTCATGACATCTGTCATGACTGTCATGACTATTTCCTCCTTTGTTGTCCTTCTCATCACTAAGTCTGGCTTCATTTTCGTCACTGCTACCTTCTATTTTTGCATCTTCCTCACTGTCTTTATCTTTATCATTTTCATCCTCTTCATTATCTATCTCTACCTCATCATTTCCCTCTTTATCCTCTGCCTTTATATCCTATTTTTTATTGCTGATATCCCCTCCATCAATGCTCATTTCATTTCCACTTTCAACCCCCTCATCCTCTTCAACATCCTCTTTCATTTGGTCACTGTTTTGTTCACTGTTTTCACCTTTATCTCTGTCATTCTCACTATATTTCTCTTCACTTGTTATTTCTACCCTTTCTTCAAATTCTGCCTCTGTCTCTTCTTGTCGGCATGAATCACCATCATTGCTTAGACTATCTCCTTTGTCCTCTTGTTCATTTGTTTCATTTTTATCATCCTCCTCCACTTCAGTGTCTTCTTCCTATTGCTGATTTAACTCATCACAAGCTTTTTCATCATCATCATCATCCTCCTCATTGGGTTCATCATCATTACCCTCACTGTCATTACTTTTTTCATTATTTCCACTCTCATCCTCTTCATTTGATGCATCAAAAGAAGAATAATAAAGGAGGTTTCCTTGAGGTGAGGTCACTTGTGTAGATGAGGAGGGCAAGTTTGATTGATGGGGAGGCTGTGGGCTTGTGAAGACTTCATGTGCTATGAATACCTCCCAAGGTATACCCTACTGTTCCAACTGATGTAATACCACCATATTGATCAAGGAATGGTGAAATACACTTTTCATTTGTTGGGAAGGACTTCTTCTCTAGACAACAAAAGACATTTTGTCCATACTTCTATAGAGGTAGTAGGGCAAGTTAAGCATCTTAACCCTCGTGAAATGCATGAGGAGTCTAAGATGATAGGAATAAATCTTGGAGTACCTCCCCTCACATGTGAAGTACTTCATGATAACTTTCATCAAGGGTGCAAATCTCTGTTTGAGGTGTGAGAAGGGAAAAAAATACTTGATGCCTTATCTGTACCTAGTCTTGATAAATGGCTCATAATAATCCTTATCTAATTTGGCCTTCTTAAACCATTTTTCACCAACATTAGGGATACCTGTAGCATCAGAGATGGTATTTTCTGATAGCTCAAAATCCACCCCTGCAAGATTCACCTGTTTGTTGTGGAGGTTTAGGAAACACAACCTTGTAAGCTTTGGGTGGTGTTGTACTAGTTTGACCTTCTCAAAAAATTGAAAACATCCCATATTCTGGAAACATGAGAGGATCATGGGAGATGAGGTGATAACCACTGTGCTATGGGGTTAAACTCTGTTTACTTTCCCTCCCTTATGATTTGGTCTCATAGGCCCTTGGCCTCTTTCACTGCTGCTACTATTTTCAACTCCTGACATGGTGATAGGAGATGTTTGTGGACAAACTAGGGTTTAGAGGAGAAAATGAAGAAGGTGGTGATGGAAATATTTACATATGAGTGATATGGAGGCTAGGTTTTATGACTACTTGCTTTGGAGCTTAAGGGGGCTTCTCCTGAAAATTAATTGTAACACACTAGCTTACCCTCCCTCAAATGACACTTAACTTGTTCAAGAAGGCCAAAAACAAAGGTGTAATATGCCTTTGAGACCTAGGGTTTTCTCACCTAAGGTTTAATTACTCCATAGCTATCAAGATGAAAAAGTATTTGAGAGGAGGAGGACAAGGGTACCTACTAGGTTTAGCTTCTTTGTAGAACTTTGGAGGAAAATTGGAGGATGAATTTTAGCCTCAAGGAAATTTTCTCCTTCGTTTGAGGGCCTTCTGCATTAGTGTAGTGCCCTACCCGAGCAGTCGGGTTGGACTGTGGGTGCAGCACCAGTAGTCGTGCCCGAGGATTAGCACAACACCGAGTGCATGCAGGCCTACCGGTCGGGTCCTGTGTGTGTTGGTCAGGTCTGAGCGCAACGCCCTGGATTTGCGCAACACCACCCCAGATTAGCATAATGCAGTGTTATTTTGAACGAGATAAAGGTGGATTAGCGCAGCGCCATACGTGGTAAGTGCAGCACCACTTATTCACACAACGCCAGTAACCCTTTGCCCAGAAACGGTAAAAAAATCTATTTTTTCTCTTGAAAGCCTTCTTTTCTCTCATAATGGAAAAATAAGAAGGAAAAAGACTGAGAAGGCCTTTTATATCTTTTGAGAAATAAACCAAACTTATAAAACCTACTTTTGCTATTTATTTTTTTTGTCACTTTATAATCTTCACTGATACCCCTTTAGCCTTTTTTCAAGTCATTTTGAACTTGTTAAAGTGATTTTTTCTCCTTTTGTGAAAGTGTGCTTAAAGGGATGAGGAGGTTCCTTTAAATTTGGGACTGTTGGCATTGCTAAACCTCTTGGCATGCTTGAGTGAAAGTGACCTAAAACATATCTTTCTTACTTTTTATTGATACTATCAGTGATATATCCATTTGGCAAAGATTGTTATTACACAATTTTTTTTCACTATTCCTGCAATCCCCAACTCACACATTGGAGCGTCGTTTCTATGACCAATAAGCAGTTTCATGCTTTGCAAATACCATCCTTGTATCCCTTTTGATGAAAGAAACATTCTTCTTGTTGACATTTCCCTGAGCAAAGATGTAAAAATCCCTATTTTTACCTTGGCGCGAGTAGCCAATTACACCCTTGTGCTGACAGAGAAATTTAACACTGAGCCCACGCCCCTTGGCGCTATGTGCCAGTTAGACACCCGCACCAAGCTTTTTATGGAATTTTTAAAAAAATAGAGGCGGAGGTTCGATTCCAACCACCTTAGGGATGAGTCATTGGGAGTGGTTGAACTGAAACAACTACACACTCCTTCCTTTAGTTAGTAGTTTCCAACTCCCTTGGAACTCTCCTAAAGGATAAGACTCCCTCCCACCTTTGTAGGGATCCCAACCTCCTCCTTCACCTCTATAAAAGAAACTATCTCTCTTCTCATCAACTAGCTGAACTTGGAGAATTGATACTATATCTGAACGACTGAATAGCTGAACTAGGTGAACTATACTATAGCTAAGTTGCTAGAGGAGATAGAATAAGAAGGATTGTGTTAAGAGAGCTTGAGTTCGAATTCCCTGACCAACATTTGATATGTGCTTCACCTGAAACCTTGTTGGAGGAGACTGCGACATCAAAGCATCGGTTGTACTCTTCCTTCTATTCATTTATATACATGACTATAGTTTGGTTCCACTATTGTGTTATGATGTTTATTTGATGCGATATGTTTAGCCCTCTTTGACTTGCTAATATTTGTGAGTGAAACTATTATGTCGTATGTTGTTCTTGTTCTTTGTCCAATGTGAAGGTATCCGAATGCATCGGCAAATGGATTGTGATTTTCCAAGGCATTAGCGAGAGGCCGCTACTCTTTCTGCAACGATGACAATGTTGGATTCAAGGTAGGTCAATCTACCATGTTTTTTGTTCATTCATTAACTAGAAAGCAACACTTTAGCATGTCCTTTTGTTACTAGACCCACCCTAGGGCTAGAGGGATCATCTCTGTCCGCAGAGAGGATTTACCTTCATAAAAAATCGGCAACTCGACTGGGGATCAATACGAGTTTGTCGTGTCATCCTGTTGGGTCAGTTTCAATTATTGATTTAATTATCTGTCTTTTCCTAGTTTGTTTTCTGAGTTTCCATCCTCTGTTCAGCTCCAGAGTGTCAAGATTGACCTCTTCTCATTAGCTTAAGGTTTTTTCCTCTTTTTCCCATAGGTATCTAGCTTGGTGCATTTTTTGTCTGGATAGTCACGCCGATTGGCACATGTTTCTCTTTTAACACTCACGCCAACCTCTGTATGGCACGAATTATAGCCTTACAGTCACGCCAACCCCTGTAGGTTTTGGTTTGACCTCCTCAATGAGTATTTTCTTCATTTTTTCTTCCTTCTGGGTTATTTTTGAGTGCGTTTAAGCCTTTCAGACTGTGTTGACTACTGTAGACTTGTTTCCCTCAATCGTTTGTCTTTTTTCATGTCGGTGTCATTTAAGACCTTAGGGTTTCTAAGTATTCTTACACACCGAGCCTTCTATTCGCAAACAAGTCTCTTTGATTGTTATCAGTATTGTTTTGGGTCATTAGACTGAGTTTTTCTTGATCCTTTTGTTTTGCTGATTGAATGGTCTTTTCATTTTTTGATTAGTCCTTCTTCTTCAATACTTTGAGCATCGATTAATTTTCTTGTTTGGGTCTCTTGGGAAACTCTCTTTTCTGCTTGAAAGTTTGCTCCATTAGCTTGTATGTTTTTGTGTCTATTTCGCTTTGGTTGAGTCATTAAATTTTAAAACCTTACATTCACAAAACTCAAACTAGTGTTTGTTTTTTTTCCATTGAATTAGTATGTTGTGTGCTTTATTTTATTGAAAAAATAAAAAAATATTTTTGCATTCATTTATTATATCGAAAGTGAAATGTTCCTTTACATAAATAGCATTTTTCAATCTAGGAAGGAATTTTGTTTCGATTGATTGCATTAAAGGCATTAGAATTTTCTTCGCATATTTTCCTTGCTTGCTTGTTTGAAAGATTTCTATCCTTCTTATAACTAGCATTCATCGAATTGAAATGATGTTCATTTGCATATAGATTGCATTTAGGAAGTTGAACTCCAAATTCGATAGGGCCTGGAAATTGAAACTTAATTCAAGATTAACTTTAAAATTTCCTCAATGAACCTAAGGAAACATTGAAAGCTAACACAATATTTCTAGTGTTCTAGGCTGGAGATGTGTTCCGGTGTCTTAAAACCTAGTAGCTGTCGTTCGCCTATTGGCTTCAGAAAATGCTAGTACGGACTTGTGCTCCCCGTACCGTCGCATATATAATGGGAGACCCCTCTAGGTTGCAATCTTGTTATCCTTAGGAAGTTGAGTTTGCCACCCTTTAACCATGATACACCGAACACAACATTCGGGGAGACTACCTGCACGTACGTTAAGTCTTGGTCATTTTTGTTTCATTTGATTACCAAGGTGTATATGGCAGTTCACGAAAACCCGGTACACCCTCTTGCTTAAAGTTTCTGAGAATTCATTTCGATATTTTCGTGACTCTTTAAACAAGAGAAGAGATCATCAAGCACTTGTACTTTCACGCTCGTTTCAAATTGAAAGTGACTAGAGTCATATTTTTCCTGTTTCTCGACTCTTAAAACATGAAACAGTGAATTTTGGTTTCCGTGTTATAAAATTAATCACCTACGATTACACGCCCATTAAATTTTTATTAATTGGTCTGATTGATTTCCTTGGTTCTTGTTTTGGCACCTTTGATTGGTTACCTCTTTTCCTTCCTATTCTGATATATAGTCAGAGTGGTGGAACATCCAGTTTCATCGTCCTCACTGCCTCCTAGTGGTAGTTCTTTTTCGGACGTTTCTTTCAAAACCCTTAGTCCACTAGGTCTGTCGAGCTCTCGTAGCCTGTTCTTCTATCTATCCAACCCCTTGCTACTTGATCTCCGCTTGACGAGCCAATTTAATTCCATTGGCCTCCTTCAAGTGCTTGGTCTGGTTTTGGGGAAGGAGGAGAGTTTCCTCCTCTTACATCTGGATCACCTTTTGTTGCTGCTACAGTACCTCCTAGTCCTTGTAGTCTTTTTGAAGATCTTACATTGGACTCAGATATGGATTCCTCCAGTTCTGTTGGCAGTGAAGGAACGCCCATTTCCACAGGAGAATATCAGTTCTTTCCTGAAGATCATTCTCTTGCCTCCACCCAATATTTACCATCGTCGGTCTCACTTCTGCTTGGATATAGGTCTTTGAGTCAGATTATGTCTGGCGTTGCCTCTATTGCACAATCCAGTATAGTAATTTCTCCTCCGAGTTTGGTCCTACCTTCGTTTGGGCTATCACCTTTGAATCTTGGTTCGTCAGTTACTATCACATTTGTTCCAGTTCAACCAACAGTTTGTGTGGCTTCTAACTTAGTTTCCACTACTCTTGTGATTCCTAGAAGTCATACTTTTGAAGAATATCTATTGGGCTTTCAACAGCAAAATTCTTAGGGTTCTCACCAGTCTCAAGCTCCTGCTAATCCTCGATTCCAACACTATGATGCTGTCGGTAATCCTGCATATATCTATCCGCACCTTTATGATGTGTATGGTATTCCAGTCTATTTGCCTCCTATTGATCCTTATTAGGTTGTTTATGATCCTTATCAGACTATTAGTATCTGGGACCTACTCTGCCTATGCAACCCTCTCAGGGACAACCTTTAGCACAGCAGGGCCCTGCTTCTGGTCCACGGGACAACCATATGGTCCACAAGGCCAACCTTTACAAGGAAAACCTTTGGTCCAACATGGACAACCCTCTGGTCTCTCGGATCATTCCTTAAATCAACTCGGATCATCTTTTGGCCATGGGGGGCAAAATTATCCGTTACAGGGACAACCTGTAGCACCTTAATCATAGCTGCACATTTAGTATGGCCCAAATATTTTGCAACCAGGACAACCCTTTGGTCCTTCTCCGGGTCAACCTGGTCATCAAGGACAACTTGGTTCGTCACAACCATCAGGCCAACCTTTGCCACAAAGTCAACCTGGTGGCCCTCAAAAACCATTTCAAGAGCCGATTCAACCAGCTCAACAGTCATTGCAACCTGTCCACCAGCAGATTCCTTTGTTTTCGCAGCTAGTTTTACCTGTTTACCCTGCTCAGAAGCCTACTCAACTTGCTCTGCAAGGTAAACCTATGTAATTTAAGGGTGCCTATTACCCTCAAGCTTCATATCAACTAGTATATAGTGCACCCCAAATTCCTTACCCTCCAAATCAACCTGTGTAACAGAAAATTCAAAGTCATACTTACATTCCATAGCAAAATCCTTATGCTACTCAGCAAGGACTTCAGTGGTCTGCTTCAACTCAATATCCTGGTCCTCAATCCCAGTATCAACCAACTTATCCTGTTTTTAATCCCTATGATACAAATCCTTTGGGACAGAATGTATGGGGACAGAATCCCGCTCAGACTGGGTGGAATGTACACACAGGTCCTTATCAAAGACCGATGACTTTTAACACTCAATTATCGTTTCTTGCTACATTGGAATTACTCGATGTGTCGAAGTTGAAAAATGATCCTATTCTTCATAATCCATATTGGCCTCCGGTTCTGACCAAGATTCCAGGTGATTTTCCTAAATTTGAGGGTAAACCTGGTGAAGATCCCCAAACACATGTTATGACTTACCACTTGTGGTGTTCATCTAACTCTTGGGTTGATGATTCTATTTGTCTCCGTCTTTTCCAGCGAACTCTTAATAGTGCCCCTACAAAGTGGTTGATTAAGCTGTCTCGTGGAGTTTTCTAAGATTTCAATTCTTTGGCCATGGCATTCCTTACACATTTTCAGTTACCGATCCGTTATGAGATCGGGACGCATTTCCTCACTTCATTGAAATAGGACCGAGCTATTCATATCTCAGATCATATTCATGAGTGGAAGCGTTTTCGTCGCATGATCAAAGTTGAAATACCTGGTCAGCTTCTGCCTCATTGGTTCACTACCTCCTTTGTTAATCAGATTGCCAAAGACATGGCTATGGGGGCATGTGTAACCGAGGAACAAGCCATTGCCTACGCCTAGTACCTTGATCTTGTGTATTCTTAGTTTGGCGTATTATATGATATCTTGCCTGATGCTCCCTGACCTGGAACTTCTAAACCACCAGCGACTCCATCCATTGATGGTATTATTGGTTCTGTATCGCAGACTTCTCAGAAGTCTCCTTCATCCAAATTTGGGAAGCAATAATATACTTCTTCTAATAATGTAGCTTCTCAATCAACTTCGAATTTTGGCACACCCGCAGAAGTGAATGTTGTTCAGGCCAATCCTATAGACAACACTTCCAAAGGTAAGAAGAAGGGTAAAGGTAAGGCCAAATCCGATACCCCAAAACAGGATTCTCCAAAACCTCGTTCTGTTGATAGTTATCAACGCAAACCAAATTATCCTTGTTTGATTTGTGATGATGAGCACTTCACCAAGGACTATCCTTGACAATCTGAAGTCAGTCGATTGCTCAAAGGCACCCAAGGAGCTCTGGCCGTTCTTAAAGAACCTTTCCCTCAGCAGACCGAGATGGTAGAGCACCTTCAGTCCTCTGCTCCATTTGGTTTGCAAGTGTTCATGATGAATGGTTCTACATCTGTTTCTATTGCTACTCAATCGAAAGATTATTTTGGTTCACGTCAGGTCGCGGGGAAAGAAATTGTTGATGGTCCTCATCCTCCACCTGTTTCTGGCTCTCTTGAGATTGAACGGCCTAACACCAAATCTGTTGTTCGACCACCTTCTAAAGGTGTACTCCCTAAGTCTTCGTACAATCCTAACACCCATGCCACTCAGCATTACAGTATTGTTGAGGATTTGGCTCAGGTGCCATCTGCGATGTCTGCATTAGAAGTACTTCAGAGTTGTCTGTCGCAACGAAAGGATTTGCTATCTATGATAGGTGGGATCGATCCTGCCGACACTAGCCTTCTTGATTTCGATTTAGAAAATTTCGTCCCGCGACTCCCACACCAAATTTCACTAATCATTTAAGTTGGTATTAATGGTTTCGATATTCACCGAGCCATCATAGACGAGGGTGCATCCACCTATGTTATTTCATCTACTTGTTGGAAATCGGTTGGTTCTCCAGCTCTCACTTCGTCCCCCAATGCCCTTGAAGCATTTGATGGAAGAGAATCCAAACCTCTTGGTGCTCTCGCCAGTTTACTGATCACATTATAAGGGAAGACAGTCAATGTTGAGGTCAAATTCGTTGATGTAAAACTTAATTATAATCTTCTCCTCAGACGTAGTTAGACTCACGCAATGCTATGTGTTCCGTCCACTCTCTTTTGTGTTTTTAAATTTCCACACGAGGGAAATATTATCACTGTCGATCAATTGTCTTTTTTCACTTCTTCTTCCAAGAAAAATGTTTCGTATGTGGATAAGATTCCTACTCCTTAAGAGAGCATAGGGCCAGCCCTTTTCAAGGATCCTGCCCTCATGTGTGTTTTCCCTCTTCCACCACCAAATACTGTTTAGGTCAACATGATTTCTTGAACCGATGACCCCTGGGTTATCCCTTCTCCTAACTAGATCGATTTATTCGAAGATTCGATGCCATTGAGTCTGATTGAAATTGACTATTGTGAACTCATTGCTGCATCGAACACTCCATCCTTTGATTCTGCTCCATCGAGCATGACTCTTGACATCTATTCTTAATCCCCTTATCTTGGTGCTTTTTATTCACCAGATCCTTTGAAAGAAGTGTCTCCTTTCAATGAGGCCATCGTGGAAACCCTGTCTCTCAACGATCTACCGTGGGATGGTGGTCATCATCGTTCCTTGTTTCTACCAAGCCTCGGGGCCATGTCTACTTGTATTGAGTTTTTTTCTTCTCAGGTTCCTTCTCCTCCACTTCAAACACTTGTTTAGGTCCATGAAGTTTTCTCAGAAGTTAACTTGAGTAACATTACTCAGATGATGCCTATCAAAATTTCCGTTAAACTAGGAATCGTTGAGAACATCCATATTGGGGTTACTTTTTCTTCTAATGAAGTGTAAGTCTATACTAGCCTTTTTCATGAATTCCGTGATGTATTCACATGGTCATATGAAGAAATGCTCGGTATTGATCCTAGCATCATGGTACATGAAATTCCTACTTACCCCGGTTCGAAACCTGTTCGTCAACGTCTTCGTTTGGTGCATCCTAGGAAAGCTACTACCATTAAATCTAAAGTGGAAAAGCTTCTCAAAGCCAGTTTCATTTATCCGATTCCATTGACAAACTGGGTCTCTAATATTTTTCCTGTACATAAGAAACAAGGGACTATTCATTTCTATGTTGACTATCATGATATCAATCGAGCTTGTCCTAAGGATAATTATCCTACTCCCTTCATCGATCAAATCATTGACGATTGTGGTGAGAGCGAGATTTTTTCCCCTATGGAAGATTTTTTGGGTTATAATCAGATCAACATTCTCTCGACTGATCAACACAAGACTACCTTCATCTATCCTTAGGGTACCTTTGCATATCAGAAGCTTCCTTTTGGTTTGAAGAACGTCAAGGCCACATTTCAGCGCGCGATGTCTTATGCCTTTCATGATATTCACCACATCATTCAGCCTTATCTAGATGACCTTACGTCTCATTCAGCTAAGTGTAGGAACCATCCTAACCATCTTCGTCAGATTTTTCTTCGTTGTAGACACTATAACATTTGGCTTAATCCGCATAAGTGTGTCTTCTGCATCAATTCTGTTAGACTCTTAGGGTTTATTATTTCTAAAGACGGGATTCACCTAGATCCTCTCAAGGTTGAGGCTATTATCAATATCCCCTCTCCTTCCTCATTACATCAGTTGCCGAGTTTACAAGGGAAAGCTAATTTTATACATTGTTTTATACCTAGCTATGCCGAAGTAGCTAAAGGATTCACATGATTGTTAAAAAAAGGTGTTCCTTTTTACTGGGATGAGATCACTCAAAAATATTTTGATGTGCTGAAAACATTTTTTGTCAATGTTCCTCTCATTTTCCCTCCAAATTATCATCGTGATTTTTCCCTTTATTTAGCTACCGCTTTCAGCACGATTTCCATGGTTCTGGTACAAGACGATGATGACGATCATGAGCATGTTATTTATTACTTGTTTCGTAACCTTCTCGACCCTGAAACGCATTATTCCCACGTCGAGAAGTTAGCGTTGGCTGATATTCAAGACGTTCAATGTTTTCGTCATTATATTCTTTTACGTACAGTGATGGTGATTTCTGACTGCAACCCCATGACCACATATTGTCTCGAAAATTTCTTGGGGGAAAATAATCAGAGTGGATTTTCATCCTCCAAGAGTTTGATTTGGAATTTACTGCTGCCAAGTCTAATAAATCGTTGGTCTTTACTGATTTACTTTGTTCTCTCCATTCCGACTCTTCTTATTCTCGTTCCAAGGAATTCATTCCAGATGATTCACTTTTCTTAATTAGCACCCTCGATCCTTGGTACGGTGATATCATTGTATATCTCTAGACTTCATCTTTTAGATCTGAGTTGACGAAGGATGCCCATCGATGCATCCGCCATCAATTGCAACCTTATCGTATAGTTAGAGATACTCTCTATCGTGTTGGAGTCGATTCCATTCTCCGATGATGTTTGACTCTCAAGGAAGCTGAGAAAGATTTGAATGATTGTCACAGTGGCGCCTGTGGTGGTCACATGTCTGGTTATGCTAGTGCATAGAAGAATCTTCGTGCCGGTTATTTTTGGCCTTCTATTTTCAAAGATTGTATTGTCGCAGTTCGTAAATGCCATGATTGCCAGATTTATCAACGCAAGTTGCGTTCACCACCCGTTCCCCTTCATCCTGTCATTAGAAATGGTCCCTTTGCGAAGTGGGGCATCGATTTTATGACGTGTAACCCTCACTCAGCTGGGGAGCATGCTTATATTATCGTAGCCGTGGACTACTTCACCAAATGGGCCGAAGCAATGCCTACACTTGCCGATGACGGTGAGACAACTACTCAGTTCATATTCAATCACATTATTGCTAGGTTTGGTGTCCCTCAAGCCATCATTACCGATCATGGTTCCCATTTTCGGCATTATATGGTGGCAGAGTTGACTTCTAAGTTGGGTCTACGTCATGACAGCTCAACGTCGTACTACCCTAAAGCAAATGGCCAGGTTGAAGCTGTGAATAAAGTTCTTGTCATGATGCTTCAACATATGATTGGGATCCACCAATCAAATTGGCATCTCATGTTATTTTCGGCTCTTTGGGCATACCAAACCTCAGTTAAGAATGCCACCAGGTTCACTCCTTTCCAGTTGGTTTATGGCCTGGAAGCTACTCTCCCGATTAAATGTGAAATAACTTCGCTTAAGTTCGCTATTAAATTACTGCTGAATAATTCACGAGAAGAAGAGTGTCTCCTTTATTTAGAAAGGTTGGATGAAACCCGCCGCTTTGCTGCTCTCGTTATTGAAGCATAGAAAAAGCGAGTCAAAGCTCATTTTTATCTCTTTCGTTGAAGGAGATCTCGTCCTCTTGTATGACCAAGCTCATGATAAGCTGGAGGCAGGAAAATTTCAACCTATGTGGCATGGGCCTTACATCGTTAAATGTGTGTTACAAAATGGGGCCTATGAGCTAATTGACTACGAAGGTCATCCTCTTGAACAACCCAGAAATGGGTTGTATCTCAAAAAATATTATGCGTGAGTCATTCATGCGTAATAGGTGTACATAGGTGTTGTTTTCATTTTTGTACATGTTTTTGGTTTTGTGTGCTTTGTGAGAATTTTCCTGCTTATTGGGTCTTTCTTATTGTGCAGATGTTTATTACCCCTTATGTCGGTTTCGCAGATGGTGCTTCCCGCAGTACCAGAAATTTGTCTTTGGCAGTCTGGGTAATTTATAATCCTGTTGGTGAGTTGATACATCTGTAAGGTATTTGTCTAGGACGAACTACAAAAAATGTCGCTGAGTATAGCCCCGTCATTGAGCTATTAACCGAGGTGATCAACCTTGGCATACGCACATTGCTTGTAAAACTAGATTCACATCTTGTCGTTCTGCAGCTCAATAATCATTATTTAGTTAGAAATCCGCACATTCTGAGATTGTAATTACTTATTCGTTTGTTGGAAAGACATTTTGATTTTATTACCTATCAACATATTCCTAGACAAATGAACACATTAACTGATACAGTGGCTAAAATTGTATTAGATAGACATTTGCATAATTTGTAAAAACATCATCATATGTAAAAGATCCATGTAGGGAAATAGATGTATAAATATATATATCGCATGTTTGCAACCGTGTGCCTCATAACTTCAAAAAATATATGTATGTTTCTTTTACATCTCGAGACATCATGTCTCTCAAATACGCAGGTAAAATAAAACCTAGGTGTCTAATCTGCATGGTGCTCGTGATAACATGTCACTACTCATACTAGCCGCGTCAGCAAGTCGTGAATTCTCCTGGGCACCCCTATGGTATGTCTCTGGTAGGCGCGAGGAACATCCTCAAAACGTGCATAATCCGGGACTCCTCATGTAATCCCCTCTAGGTTGTGTACTATCTCATCTTCCTCACCACCCTTGCCTTGAGGGTCGCAATCGTAATGGATTCACCTCGCTATCGGTGACATGCCAGCAGGTCTTTCTGGGCCAACGTCTCTAATTACATGGATTTAATGTTATAACATGCATCAATAAAATTAAAAAAATCATAATACTCATTAAAATTAAAAAATGAGTCTCACCCAAATATTCATCCCAATCTTCTCCCTACAGGAGTGGGAGGTTCGGATCAGCAATGAAATCTATACCCGAGTAGGGCCAATCCTCCACAACAATCAGTTCCCGACAGAGCCAATCAAAAAATTCTAGTCTCTAGGACATCTGTTGACCGCCCCCTGCCCTTGGCATCAAAGTTGCCCATCGAGCCATCCATGGTTCTCTCACTGGTGTTGTCGAGACTATAACCTCCTGTCGATAAAAAATTGGTAGTCGTTCCAAGAAGAACGATACCAGAATAGATCCATAACCAAATTGTTTCACTTTTGTCTTCTTGCATTTTGTTAGTTGGCACTTAATGTTTATCGTCACGGCCTCTGGCCAGTTGTAGATGGTCGGCGACATGCAGTCTACAGAAAGAAGCAACTGTGTCTTTATTTCTTCGTGCGGTGCTTGTGACCCCACAGCTCGGGTGATGGTATGTAACACCACTCGTAGTGTCAAATCTGAGATAGTTTCAATGTCAACTTTCCCGCTACCTAATCCCTTCCGTGCTCCTGGACATACTGTGTCTATCACCATGGTCATGTTTTCCATGCAAGGCCAGGTGCCGGTTAGGATTGGTGCTACTCCTCTCCTCAATAATCCTGTGATGAAATACACGTCAGAGAAATCAATCTCAAGTTCTTGATCCCGAAGGATGAACTTCCCTTGATTTTCATCCCATATGCTGACTAGATATTGTAATAACTATGGTTGGGCTTGGAGACATGGCATTAGAAAGAATTTTTTCAAACCATATTTTCTAAGAGCTTCCATGACTCCCTCATTTTCCATGTCCAGCTCGTCTTCTTCACTATGTTCCCGTTATTTCCATTCAATGACCATTTTGCTTCTTTTTTCCTGCAAACACATTCATATGAGTGGTATTAGTCAATTTTGAAGCTTAAATTTGAAAATAATTGGGGTATTTGATCAACATTTTATCTAGAAATGGTTTGTGCTGTTGGCGCGACTGTTTCCCAAAAATTCACGCCAATGGGTGCGCCCTAGTGTAAAAAATCGGGCGGTTGGCGCAACTCCATGCCCGAAACCCATGCCAACTGCCAAGCCCTAATTTTTTCATTTCCTCCTCCAAAATTCGAAATTGAACATTGCATGTAGCAATAAATGACTCAAAATGATAAGAGGGATCTCGAATCTTACATAGAGTTGACGGATTTGTGATTGGTCTGTTGGATTGGCCACTATTGTCGCGGCAAGATTGCACAGTGAAATGGGTAACTATTGCTCCACAAGAGGTAAAAAGTGAAAAGTAATTATTTTTACCATATTTGGCATTTTATAGCTTTTTCACAACCCTAATTAGGTTTTAAGACTTTTTTTTTATTATTTTATTATTTTCGGGAAATAGGTTCTACACATGTCTCTTGTGCAGCAACAGGTTTTTCATGCGACAATGATGAAGTAACGAGTTATATTTTATACTTTTTCGGACTCGGTAAAAACACGAAAAAGTCCCTATTAGAGTCATCTTTCAGCTCTTTTTCGACTCTCTAAAATTGAAAAGATTTCCAAGATTCTTGTCATTTTGAACTCATTAAATGGTTGCGAAATGATATCTACCCAGTATATGTTTAACCCTTTTTCGGGCTAGGATAGTTTATTTATGAAAAAGGAATACCTTAGCCTATCACGACTAAGAGGTTCTCTCAGACACAGTTTTCTACCTTTTCAGATCTGTGAGACTGCCTACGAAAAGGGACTACTGGAGTTTTCTTTTCTGTCTTATTTTCAAACTCTATAAACATGAAAAGATGCTGAGTTCTTCCTTTGTCAGACTCATTAAACCCTGATGACATCAAACTTCATCATCATGACGTTATTCGAGTTCCTCCTTCCTAGGGCTCATAAAATTTACTAGGTTAGATTTTTCCAAAGGAAAAAATTATAGTGCAAGCATATGCTATCCCCTTCAAGCTTGTTTTAAAAATAATTGGGGCACTCGCCAGAAATTGTGGGGGAAAATGGAACCAAGTTTTAGTTATGTTGGCAGTATGTCGCTCTTGAACATGGCACTTGTCTGCATTTGTGTCAGGTTGGGGACATCTCATTTCTTCATTTTTTGCCTCCATGGGTTTGGGTAATCTCTTTTGACCTCTCATCTGCTCTTTACCATGCCATCATGACTTCAGATCCTTTGAAGTCAAATACTGCCAAATCTAGTGTCGTGTTTTTTATATGTTCAAGAGAATTTTGCCTCTACAGTTATCAACCTTCCTCTGATCTTCTGTTGGTCCTGATACACTTTCATCGTGTTCCTCTATCTCTTGTCAATGATGTGGGAAACATTATGGCCCTCCTTTGACCAGGTCACTTCCTGTCGACTTCAGCTCATTATCCAAGAATTTGATCTAGAGACTCCCTTCTGGTACCTTGGAGCCTGCATGCCTCAATGGCAGGTTTTTTCATATTCGATGCAAGGTTCACATCATTGACCTTCAATCGAGTGATTCTACAGATTTTCAACTTCATCTCATTGTTCACATTTCGTAGATTGTACTTGTTGTACCTTGAGGTCCATCATCATCATGGGTGGTTTCTCTCACGTTTGTTAACAACTTTCATCATTGGCTGGTAATCAAACAATTTTCCTACATGTTCGACTTCAGCTCATATATTCACATGCTTGAAATTGTACTTGTTCGGGTCGAGACAGAGAGAAAGACCCTGGGTTTTGTCTGATAAATAACAGGCTACAGATATTTTGTGGATTATTATGACCTATTGCATGACTCTCTTAATTGGATGGCTGCGACCATACCTAAGTCTATTTATTTGATCCTTCCTGCTGGATGGCTGTGTCCATACCTCAGATATCGGTTTTTTATATATACTCTATTAATGATGGCTACGCCCATGCCACATGATTCATGTATCACAGATATCAGTTGTATTTGTAATCGCTGGTCTTCTGATAGTGGTGTTTGGTTCAAACGCATTCTCATAAAGCATTTCACCCCTCCCACTCTCTCTCTGACTTCATGCTTTAGGGGGTATCTGTTACACATAAGTTTTTCATTGTCCCTACAATACCCAATTTTCACATTGGAGGGTGATTTATGTGACCAATAAGCAGTGTCATGCTTTGCAAATACCATCCTTGTATCCATTTTTATGAAAGCAACATTCTTCTTGTTGACATTTCCCTGAGCAGAGCTGTAAAAATCCCTATTTTTACCTTGGAGCGAGTATCCAATTACACCCTCGCGCAGATAGAGAAATTTAACACTGAGCCCACGCTCCTTGGTGCTCTGTGCCAGTTAGACACTCGCGCCAAGTTTTTTATGGAATTTAAAAAAAAAATAGAGGCATAGGTTCCATTCCAACCACCTCAGGGATGAGTCATTAGGAGTGGTTGAACTGAAACAACCACGGACTCCTTCCTTTAGTTAGTAGTTTCCACCTCCCTTGGAACTCTCCTAAAGGATAGGACTCCCTCCCACCTTTGTAGGGATCCCAACCTCCTCCTTCACCTCTATAAAAGAAACTATCTCTTTTCTCATCAACTAGATGAACTTGGAGAATTGATACTATAGCTAAACAACTAAATAGCTGAACTAGGTGATAGAGGAGATAGAATAAGAAGGATTGTGTTAAGAAATCTTGAGTCGAAGACTTTTGAGAGAGCTTGAGCCCAAATTCCCTGACCAACATTTGAGATGCACTTCACCTAAACCCCGCTGGAGGAGACTGCAACGTCAAAGCATCAGTTGTACTCTTCCTTCTATTCATTTATATACATGACTAATATTTGGTTCCAATATTGTGTTATGATGTTTATTTGATGTAATATGTTTAGCCCTCTTTGATTGGCTAATAGTTGTGAGTGAAACTATTATGTCGTATGTTTTTCTTTTTCTTTGTCCAATGTGCTAGTATCTGAATGCATCAACGAACAGATTGTGATTTGCCAAGGCAGGAGCGAGAGGATGCTACTCTTTCTGTAATGACGACAGCATTGGATTCAAGGTAGGTCAATCTACTAAGTTTTTTGTTCATTCATTAACTAGGAAGCAACACTTTAGCATGTCCTTTTGTTACTAGACCCACTGTAGGGCTAGAGGGATCGTCTATGTCTACAAAGAGGATTTACCTTCATAACAATTGTACATCATACCTGTTGTGTTTTCCATTGGCCACTTATGATTTCTGTAGGTGCCTATGACACAGTTGCTTTTGGTCATTTTTTCATTGTTTGTATTTTGATAACCTTCAGCCACTTAACAACAAACTCCTTCTCATATCAGTTTTTACCTTGTAACCCAGAACTCATAATTTCACTCCTCTGACCTTTTGAAGGAAATTGTTTGCACTTGAAATCTTGACCTCCCTCACCTTGATACTCCTTGCATTCTTCCCTTGGATGCAGTGAATCATTTTTTCCTTGGAAAACCATGGAGGTCACCTTCTTATATCATTCTTCAAATTTCTGCCCACTGTCATCATGGAGACCCACAGTCTTCATTTCACCTTCTCACCTACCTTCTCAAATTTTAGGTTTTAGGGTTGTTAGAGACAAAGAATTAGTGTTGTTTTCTAATTTCTCTATAGCCCTTTCAATTTCATTCATTTTTTTATTATTTCACCTCACCTTTTTCCCTTTTTCATTTACATTTTCTAAAATTCTTTAATGTGTATTTGATTGTGTTATTGTGCCTTCTGTCCTTGTGGATTTTTTCATTGTTTTCTTGATTGGAAACACTGTTTAGCCAAATAGTCCTCAAAACCCTGATTTTCTTTGAAGATAGGCATAATGCCTCTCCTTTGTTGTGGATGTCCTTAGTGATGATTTAGCCTCTCACCTCACCTCAATTTTTGTTGATAGTCATCACAATCATTCCTGCAGAAATGTTTAAGATGAGTAGTTGTCTTTTGCAGAAGTTGTGCTTTGACCAAGGAGGCCTTTCTTGAAGTATTTTCTGATCCATTTGGACAATCATGTGTTGTCCTTATTCCTCTTTGATTGCAGCCTCTTGGCACAAGAAAAACAAATTTTTAGAACACCAAAAAAATCCTATGACCTATGAAACCCTAGGTGACCTAGTGGGAGGCTTTTTGGACTTGGCCTTTGACTGAAAACTTGACTTAGGGTTTTTAGGTGTAAAACAAAGTTTTTGACAGACTTTGTGCATTGCAGACCCAAAAATACTAATTTTGACTTATCTAAAGAGCCTAGAAAGGTAGCTTGAAACCACCAATTCTTGAGGCATTTGGGTGAAATAGGGGAAAAGGTTAGGCAACTTGGAAATCCAAGGTGTAAGTAGAAAGGTTAGACAAGTTAAAATAGAGTGGTAAGGTCAAAGGTGGCAAAACATAGTGAAAATGAGTGGCATGAGCCCATGATTGGTCTTCTGGGAGTGATAGGCTAGCCCTGACATGATAGGATGGTAAAATAGTGAAAAAATTATCTTAAGGATAATGAAGGCGGTGAGATTTCTAGAACTCACAATATTCATGAATTTTGTTTCTAGAAATCTAGGATAAGAATTTAGTCACCTATGAAAAGAAAAAATTACCGATGACTAACAGTGGCTCCCTTTGGGGAGGGCAACTCCTTTTAAGGAGGTGTCCATAATTTCAAATCTCTGGTTTTATGAAGACCAGTGCTTAATCCATTGGGAAAATTTTTATTCTTTCATTTGTTGATTCTTCTTTGAAATTGTGATCCCAATAATTTGAAAGAACATGATTAACTCAACTTCATCTATACATACCCAACCTACTTGCCTAACATTTTTTATTCATTGGGTGCACTTGAACTAGAAAACCCTTGACATTATTTTCTTTTTAAAGCAGAACAAACTATCTACTTCTACTCTTATCACTTCTAAGAGTTCATATTATGCTAGTGAACTCTTTTTATTCTCTACCTAGACTATTTGACTGTCAAAATTAAGCTCTATGACAGACTTCATTTTCTAAGCTATTGACATGAAATTGAAAACATGGTTTAAATCAGGATTAGGCAATCTGACTTACCATGAGTTGTGGCATTAGGACAAGCTACACACAAACATTATTATTTTACAAAAGAAACTAGAAAAACAATGGTTGTGATTTATTATTTGGTATGGATCCCCATATTTCTCTTTGGTTCAGTTTAGAGCATGTGGAACCAGTATCTTTCACTCCTAATCTATCCGTTTTGACAAGTAAAGTTTGAATGATTTGACAATCTCTCTTTCACTAACTTATCAGCAATAAATTGAAAACATGTTCAGGCATGATTAGGCTAGATGACTAAACAAGACTCTTTGGAATAAGTAGTGGAATTTAGGCTTGTACACTTTCAGCATTACTATTTTTTGGGTATGGGGCTGTACCTCTTTTCAAATCTGCCCTCTTTTTCTTTCTTTCTATGTTTTTGTGCTTCCTTTTTTTTTATAATCTCTCATCATGCAATGTTACGTACAATGAATGAAAGTTCTAAACTAGGACTCTTGACAAAAATAGTGTTTGAGCATCCTGCCATTGATAGGACCTCCAAATAATTCTTCTCCATTCATTCCTTGTAAAAAGAAAACATGGTTACCTCCATTTGAGGGCATGGTGTAAGTATTTTTCCAAAAAAATTCAAACAGGCCATGTACTACTTGGTATTTCCTCTTTGAGTCTTTCTTCCAAAACTTGTTCCTGTCAAAGATCCTTCTTAGGTGAAAAATTTATTCTTTATCAGCTTCAAAATAGATGATGATGTCATCAATGTATCTCATAGTGAAGACGTTGAATACATGGGCCATGACTCTTTGGAAGGTATCTTCAGCACTCCTTAACCCAAGAGGCATTTCGTCAAGCATGTAGTTGCTCCAAGGAACTTTGAAAATGGCTTTATGTTGATTGAACGGAAATGGTATCATCTGATGATAACCTCAAACACTATCATGTAATGACATCTTGTTAGAAATTCCTACCCTTTGTATAGGATGATTTACCTTGGGAAAAGGGTATTTTTACTTCATGGAGGCTTTGTCTAGGCACCTAGAGTCTATACAAAGTCTGCATCCTTTTTCTTTCTTTGTCAGTGATACAACTTGCCCAAGGGTTCCATGGTCTTTCTTGGAAGGAGACCCTTTTTGAATAATGTCTGTGTCACAAGGCTTTAACCTTTCATCACTATATATACAAGCATCCTGAAACTTCTTGCATAACTTTATGTATTTTAGTTTTGTGTATAATGACAGAGTTCTAGATAACTTAATCATTTTGGGTCTTCCTAGGCTGCCCACATTATACTCCTCTATATCAGTTCTAGTAGATACTCCTTTATTTGTGAGAGTCAACAATTCTTCTGAAGGTACAAAACTCTTTGATGATGAGGTGTCTATATAAGGTTAAAATATAAGACTCTTTTGATCCAGATTCCTGAAGATTCTGTTATGTGATAGTATTTCAACACTTTTGGATTGACAAAAGGGAAAATTTATATTTTTGAGGTTGTTACACAGCGATTTGTCACCGTCCCTACAATCCCCATCCCGCACATTGGAGGGCTCATTCCGTGACCTGTGAGCAGAGACAAGACTTGAAAATACTTTCATTGCATCCCTCTGAAGATGAGCTTTGATTGCCCTGAAAACATCTCCCTGCAAAAAACCCTAAAAATAGCTCTTTTTCCATTGGCGCGGTTCCACAGTTCAGACCTCACGCCAAGGGGGAAAATCTTCCAAAGAGGGCACGCCAATTGGCGCTTTGTCATAGAGCCGCACCCACGCCAACCATATTAAGAGGTTTTTAAAAAAAATAAAAGGCGGAAGTTTCATCCTAACAAATTCCTGGACTGATTTCTATCTTGAGTTGGGAGGTTTGGCTACGGATTTCCATAGAGAGGAAGTGGTTTGCCACCTCTCATGGAAGCTTCCTTGATGATAGGGCCAATCCCATAATTATAGGGATCCCAACTCCCCTTCCTCCTTCTATAAAAGCTTGCTCTTCTCCATGGAAAGCTAATCTCCAAGTTCCCAAGAGCTTTCACATCCTTATGCTGTGTTGGTACTCTTTTATTGCTATTCTTTTCTTCTAAAAATCCATCATTTATCTACCATTTTCTTCCATAAACTCTTCATAGTCCATTGAAATTGATTAATGAAGCATTATAATTGTTATTTTACATTAAATTTAATTTATGGATTTTTTTATGTTAAAAATTAAATTTTTCAACAAAATTACGGGATGTAATGACTTCCTGTAATCGGTTTATGTTGTGACATGTGGCAAAGCAGGAAAATCAAAACAGAAGACAAGGAAATGATCTAGGATGTACATACATGGTGGAAAATATATCTGGCATCGAATTTGGAGCTCCTGAGTTTATGGTCAACGCTGGTCAAATCCAGCCTGTCCAGCAGAAAAATCAGAATTCATAATGAATGTACTTGATATCTTGCTTAAGATTAGGAACTCTAAACTGATTCGAACTGTTTTGGTATCAGTTAGGATTAGGGAGGAACGAAAATAGCCTTTCTGGTTGTAAATTTTAATAAATAGGAGGATGAAAGCATGTAATGGGATGGATTGATTATTATTGAAGAAAAGGAATGCTAGTGAAGAACAGACTTAAGACTGTAAGCGTGTTTTTAGAACTCTGTTTTTAATGTAATTCATTCTCAGTACTTAATCAAAGACAAACTTTTATCAATCATGGTGTTTATGAGTTAACGTTCTTCTCACTTGAAGTTTTTTTTTAAAGTGTGCCTTCAAAACGTGGAAGGGCCCCTACGTGAGGATTGGTACACTTTCTTTTCTGTTTCATTAAATTTAGTATTCAGATCTGAATAGCATTTTATTCCATTTCATTGCTTGTGAGTTTATCAATTTAATTAGAAGTTCTTGAGATTGTTATTTTATGATTCATAGTAGTAGCTTGAAAGTTCAATTGCAAAATTATTGAATAAGTCCTTGTAAAAGGTTTAATTGAGCATTGAATTCCAAAACATTTCTATGAAATCTGTTTTCATGAATTTGATTTTTAGTATGTTTAGTGTTTTATTTTGAAAGAGTTTTTGCGAATTATATCTTTGTAAGAGGACTGAAAAATTAGACTAATAACACTCTGTTTTTAGATCAGTAGATTAAGTTAGATAACATAAGCATTTAAAGTGTGAAAGGAACTACATTTCAAGCTCTTGTAAGAGAGTGATAGAGCCTTTCATAGTAAGAATTTATCTAGACAAATAGAATAGATCCTTTTAGTTCTATAAATATTAGATGTGCCTCTAAGATTACCTACCTTGGTCGATATTAAATTGAGTCTAATCTAGAATCCTAGATTGGTCTTTACATTTTGGCGCCGTTGCCCGGGAGGTGCAACTAGAGGATTTCTAAAAACAAAAAAACAAAAACATAGATTTAATTTTAATTCATCATTTTAGAAGTCATGTTTACTTATGTCTAGACCTAGAGATGATAAAGGTATATTCATAAAAACCCCCCATCCAAGAACTAACCCACCACTAGGAGCAGACCCTTTAGAAAGAATTGAACACAAAACTCCAGCTGGCAAAGTCACTATACAAGAATTAGAGGATAAACAAAAATCAGGGCAAAGACTTACACTCATAGAAAGACAAATTTTATTGGCATACGAAACAAAGAAAAAACATCTCCCTGAATCCTCTATAACAAGAGAAAGTAGCAAAAAAACTCAACAATTTCTCCTTGAACCTACTGATTTTGAAAGAATTCAATTAGGAGAAAAACCAGTAGAACAAATTTTCTTTGAAACAAGTGACACTGAACAAGAACTTAAATCAATAGAGGAACCTATCAAAATGGCTGAGGAAGGAGGAGGATCAGCAAGAGGACCCACTCTTGAACAACTTAGAGAATATGAGAGGTAGCAAGAGGAAAGGAGAAGACAAAGAGAGGCTGAACTGAAACAAAAGCAAGATCAAGATCAAAGAGAAGAGGAAGAGTCAACCTTTAAATTTCCCATTCAAGAACCAAGAGAAAATAATTATGAGGAAATAAAAATGAAAAACATACCTCCATCTGTGTTACCAAACTTTTATTGCATGGCTTCAGAAGATCCAGATTCATTCTTGTTTGAATTTGACATAATATGCCGAACATATGGTTACATGGATGATGCCCATAGGCTTAGACTCTTCCCAGCGACATTAGAGGCATCAGCATTAAGATGGTTCATGGGACTTGGTGAACATGCAATAACTGATTGGGATGGCATGAGAAAAATATTCTTAAAGAAATATCAACCTTATTGTAGATCAAAAGATTCTAAAGATGATATTTTTAGAATGAATCAACAAGAGGATGAAATCTTAGAAGAGTATTTGGAACGATTTGTTTACAATTTACAAAAATCAAAACATAGAACCATGTCTCTTGATCTGATCCGAACAATATTTTTGAAGGGAATTCGAGAGGAATACTTAGATGATATTAATTTGATGGGCAAAGGTGATATTTCCACCTTACCTTTCGATGAAATTGCTGACTTATGTGAAAAGTATTCCAGGAGCAAAGCTAGAAATGGAAAAATAGCTATATCATCCAAAGCCACAAAATCTGCTTAAGCTAGTGTCACAAGGGCTGAAATAGGAAACTTATTAGAAGAATTCAAAACAGACCTATTAAGCACCTTAGGAAATCAAATTGACACTCTGAAAGCAAAGAAAAGACAAGAAGAAGAAGATCAATTAATGGCTGTCTTTTGTCCAAAATGCAAGAAGAAACATGCTTTGAAAGATTTCCCTTTAGAAAAAATTCAAGTGTGTGCCTTTTGTACTGAAAATCATGATATATTTCATTGCTCTAAAATCAAGATTTTGCAGACTTGTAACTTGGAAGCCAATGCAGATATGGAGAATGTGTATTTCATGGGCGCCAAGAAACCATGGCAACTGAGACCTCCACCTCCAGGTATGTTTCCAAACCAAAATTTGCAATTTCCTGCACAAGATCAGATGTATGTTCAGAATTCTTGGAATGTACCCATGCCATGGCAACACCAAAATTACCCACAACAAAAATGGAAACCATTTCAGCAATACTCTTCATATCCTCAACCATACCAACAATATTCTCAGCCATATCAACAGTATCATCAACCATATCAGCAGTATCCTCAAACATATCCTCACCAGCAAGTTGTCCATCAACCCCAAAACACTCAACAAACATTACCTGCTCCTCCACCAATAAATCCACCTCAATTACAACTTCCATCTAACCAACCTCCTAGACCCACTTAGATTCCTGCTCAACCTATACCAAATCTAAATAATAGAGCAGATAGACCAGCTTACTGTGTAGATGAGGGACCATCATATCCCACATTACCTTTACAAAATATTGAGTTGAGGTCTGGTAAGATACTTCAAAAAGAACTTCCAATAGATGAAACACAAGAAGGAAAAAAATATAATGAAAATGAAACTCCAACTCAAAAGAAACAAAATGATGACATCAAAAATAAACAAATGCAACCATTGCATCCACCACCTTTTCCAGAAAGATTGATACAAGCAAAACTTCCCATGACTTTACCACAATTTGATGTTTTAGATGAACTGAAGAATGTCTATATAAAAATTCCACTACTTCAAGCCATAAAAGACATTCCAATATATACTAAAGCAATCAAAGACCTATGCCTTAGGAAGCCTACAAGAAAAATACTTGATCCACAAACCATTCATGTTATTGGACATTTAGCTGGCCTTATGACAAACACCATTTCAATGGAAAAGTATGTTGATCCTGGTATTCCCAGAGTCACTACAATCATTAACAACATACCTATTCCAAATACTTTAATTGACCTTGGGGCAGCAATAAATGTGATGACTCTTGAAACAATGAAAACACTTCAGCTCACAAACTTGCAATACACACCAATTGTTCTAGAACTAGCTGATAGGTCTAAAGTGATTCCTAAAGGGATTTTGGAGGACATAATTGTTTCACTAGACTCTTGGGAGTATCCAGTGGACTTTTTAGTTCTTCAGCCAAAATCTAATTTAGGAGGACACCCTATCATCCTTGGTAGACCATGGTTAGCAACTGTTGATGCATTCATATGGTGTAGATCAGGTAATATGATCATTTCATGAGGAACTGAAATGAAACAACTCACTCTGTACCCATCAGCACAATCACCAGCAGTAGCAAATAATTTATGGCTTGATGATAAATACAATGATAAGAAAGAAATTCAATCTGTTTTCAGCATCAATCAAATCTATGATTTTCATGAACATAATAATGATGATTTCATAGAATTGTTCCTTTCTCAACCTGATATGTCTGAAGAATTAAGAAATGAATAATACCATGCTGCAGATGAACTTTTAGCACAGAGTTTTCAAGAAATGTGTACCATTCATTCTTTGCAAATATCATTTGAAAACATTTTTCCCATTCAATCTATCACAAAAACACAGAGCAAGACCATAGATATTAGTCCAGGAAAAAAATTGAATATTAGCACTCACCTAGACTTATCTCAGGAAGAAAAATTGATTCAATTATTGAAGAAATATCAGAAAGCATTTGCTTGGGACTACACTGATATGCACAGAATCCACCCTGAAACATGCACTCACCATATTTACACAGATAGTAATATAAAACCAGTGAGGCAACCACAGAGAAGAATGAATCCCATTCTTCAGGATATTATTAGAGATGAATTACAAAAACTATTGAAAGTCAATTTTATTTATCCCATCTCTGACAGTCAGTGGGTATCACCATTGGTAGTAGTGCCCAAGAAAAATGGTAAGTGGAGGATTTGTGTTGATTACAGACAATTGAACAAAGCAACCCTCAAAGATTATTTTCCACTACCATTTATCGACCAAGTGCTAGACACATTAGCTGGGAAATCATCATTCTCTTTTCTTGATGGTTTCAGTGGCTATAACCAGATCAAGATAGCCTTAGAGGACCAGGACAAAACCACTTTTACTTGTCCCTGGGCCACTTATGCCTATAATTTTTTGCCATTTGGACTTTGTAATTCTCCAGCTACATTTCAGAGAGCTGTATTAGCTATTTTGTTGATTTAGTTCATGAGTGTGTTGAAGTTTATATGGATGATTTTTCAATGTATGGTAATTCATTTGAGCATTCATTAGAAAATCTTGAGAAATTTTTGAAGAGATGTATTGAAGCTAATCTGTCCCTAAGCAATGAAAAGTGTTTTATGATGCTGAACGAAGGGGTAGTATTAGGTCACTATATTTCTTCTCAAGGCATTAAAGTTGATCCATCAAAAATCCAAATCATTGTCAATTTGCCATTCCAAAGACTCAAAAAGAGGTAAGAAGTTTTCTTGGGTATGCAAGCTATTATAGAAGGTTTATTGAACATTTTAGTAAAATAGCTCTACCTCTGTTTAAGCTTCTAGCAAAAGATACACCTTTCAACTGGAATGAAGATTGTTAAAAAGCTTTTGAAACACTCAAACAAAAATTATCAACCACACCAGTCTTAAAAGGACCTAACTGGACCCTACCTTTTCACATCTTTGCAGATGCATCTGATACTGCAGTAGGTGCTTCATTAGGCAAAAAAGAAGAGTCTTTCAATTATGCTATCTATTTTATCAACAAAAATCTAACACTTGTAGAATTAAACTACACAGTCACTGAAAAAGAAATGCTTGCAATCATACACGCTGTGAATAAATTCCGACATTATATAACTGGTTATGAGGTTTTTGTACATACTGACCACTCTGCCATTAAATATATAATGAACAAACCAATCACTAATGGCAGAGTTACCAGATGGCTGTTATTACTACAGGAATTTAATATTACAGTGTTGGATAGACCAGGTAAGGAGAATCAGGTGGCAGATTTTCTTTCTAGACTCCAGAATTCAGGTGAGGTTGTTCTGGTTGAAGATTATTTTCCAGATGAAAATTTGTTTGCAATTTCAGTAGTAGATCCATGGTATGCTGACTTAGCTAATTATTTGTCCACAGGAAAGATGCCTCCATATTTTACTACAAAGGAGAAGAAGAGGCTCATCA
Organism: Pinus albicaulis; assembly: GCA_034641835.2. Taxonomy (NCBI): domain Eukaryota; kingdom Viridiplantae; phylum Streptophyta; class Pinopsida; order Pinales; family Pinaceae; genus Pinus; species Pinus albicaulis. The sequence goes on along the minus strand of CM076581.1, from coordinate 449,615 downwards.
AACAAAGTGCTAGATATTCATGGGTCAATGGAGATTTATTTTACACTGGTTATGATATGATTATTAGAAGATGTGTAAGAAATGATGAAATAATTGATATTCTAAAATCTTGTCATGACGAACCGTGTGGTGGGCATTTTGTAGCAAAAAGGACAACATTCAAGATTCTCAGCCTTGGCTACTATTGGCCATCTATTTTTAAGGATTCCAAGAAGTACGTGAAGAGTTGTGACAGTTGTCAAAGAATGGGTAGACCAACAGCTTCAGATGAAATGCCACTTCAGCCCCAAGTACATTTAGAGCCATTTGAAAAATGGGCTCTATATTTTGTAGGACCCATCAATCCACCTTCAAAGGGAAAAAAGTACATCCTAGTATGTACTGACTACGTGACAAAATGGGATGAAGCAAAAGCACTTGTCCAAGCAACAGAGCAAACAGTGGTAAACTTCCTCTTTGAAGAAATTTTTGTAAGGTATGGAGTACCAAGGGAGATAGTGACGGATCAAGGTACTCAGTTCACTTCAAGGTTCGTTCAAGACATCACAGAAAAATATAAAATCAAGCACAGAAAAAGCACACCTTACCATCCACAGGCCAATGGCCAAGTGGAATCAACAAATAAAACTTTGGAAGGAATTATCACTAAAACAGTAGCAATGAACAGAAATAATTGGGAGGAAAATCTCAAAGATGCACTCTAGGCTTACAGAATCACGTGGAAAGACAATACAGGATTTACACCATATCAGCTGGTGTATGGAAAAGAGGTAATGCTTCCTATCGAATTTCAAATACATACTTATAAAATGGTTGCAGATTTAGGAATTGATCTCAATGAAGCACAAAAGGAGAGAATTATGCAATTGAACCAGTTAGATGAGATGAGGCAGCAAGCAGAAGAGAGAACAATCCTAATGCAGAAACAAAGGAAGCAGTGGCATGATGCACACATTAAGAAGAAGCAATTCAAAGAAGGAGACTGGGCTTTACTCTTTGACTCTAAATTAAGAGATCATAAAGCCAAATTTACAACACACTGGATGGGTCCATATGAAATAGTTCAAGTATATGAAAATGGATCAGTCAAACTTACTACAATTGATGGAGAAGGCAACACTTTTATTGTCAATGGACACAGGTTGAAACTTTATCATAAACCCATCAGCAAGGAAGATTTTATTGAAACTGTATCTCAGCAAAAGGAGGTTGAGATATCACAGCCTTCAGCTGTGATATCTCTACCTTAGTCATTTCAATTTATTTTAAAAATAAATAAAAATAAAAAATAAAAATAAAATAAAAATAAAAAAAATAAATGGTTTAGATGTGAAAACCAGACTCTGGCACACTCTAAACCCGAATTCTTACTGGAAAACCAATCATTTGGCTGGTAAGAATTCCTTGTTCTACTTGTTTACTGTTTTTTCATCAATTCAATAATGACTTGAGGACAAGTCAAAGACTTAGTGGGGGAGAAGAAACAGTGGTTTTTCCTATCTTATCTCCTCAATTTCAATTTTTCAAGAATTTTTTTTTTTCAGTCATTCAATAAAAAAAAATTGTTCTAATCAGTGAAGGGACCTGTTTGAGCAATAAAATAGTCAGTGGGACCTGTTTTAACATAATTATGCAGAGGGACCTGTTGAAAAGGCTATGTCAATATTACCAAAATCAAAGGGACCTGTTTGAAGACTGCATCAAAGACAACAAGCTTTCAAAGGTTGTTTATCAAAATTCTAATCAAGGCTACATCATCAAGACTACATCAACACCAAAGATAAATTTCTGAACCAAGGCTACATCAACATCAAAGATAAAAGAAGCTGTTCTTCAGATTTTAAGGGACCTGTACAAGCAGATCAGCCACACATGTATAAGCAGATCAGCCACACCTGTATAAGCAGAATTTTGTTAGCACAACAAGTGTAATGTATTGAAATTTTTATTTTTAACATTTAAAATTCTTAAATTATTTTAGTGTTAAAAATGATAATTATTATTGCTTGTTATCAATTTCAAAAAGCCTTTCTTATAGTCCCTATACCCATAACCTTTGTAATATTCCCTATATACTCATCTCATTATCACTCTACCTATTTCTATATGATCATTTCCATTTCCCTATCACACATAATATCATTATAAACCTTAGCCTATCTTTATTTTATATTCCTACTACGCTCTTCAAACCTTTTCATAAACCTTTCATCATTTTTTGAAACCGACCTCTGTCAATAAAGTACCAACAAATAGTGGCCTTAATAGACACTCAATGTAAAAGTCCGCTCAATAAAACGCCTGTCCTCAAATGATTTCATTCATTTCGACTGCTGGAGTTACAAAAACAATCTTCTGACCCGAATCTTCTTATGAAATGTATCCGTTATGATTTCATCACCAACACAATTTGCATATTGTGCTATCATGATTATGCTTCTACAAATCAGTACTGCTCCTCTGTATTTATGATTTGAACGCTTGAACGCGCCTTCTGACTCTGCAAACAAGCTCACGGCCTCTGATAGTAAGACTCTGTTCTCTGTGTTATCATTATAGCAATTGGATTTTATGACATCAAGCAAAATGAAGGTCGGTTGTTGAAGTTTTTATTTTATAAAACTCTGAGTTCATAAAGTTAGTTAAGGAGTTAATGTTTAGACTCTGAGTTTCTTAAAGAGGGCCGAGATAGTAGGTGCTAAAAAGGGAGAAAATATAGCAGACAGGCTTATCCAGAGTTTTTTTTACTTCCTCCCAGAATTTGAGGAAACAGCTCAGGCAATTGAAGAAGTAAACTCAGAGAATTGAGGACGTCAGCCAAGTCAGCTCAGTGGAATGTAGGAAAAAGAGGTAACAAGTTGAAAACCCTGATTGAATTCTTGAGCATAAAAAGGGGTTAGAACAGAGATTTTTAAAATGACAAATAGAGCAGAGCCTGAAAAATTCGATAGTTCAAAATATCATGAAGACTGTGTTAAGATTTTGAGGGAGAAACACTAGTTGTCTTTTCTAGAGAAATTTAATGGAAACAATGAGGAAGTTACGAAACAATTTGCATTCACATTTAATGGAGAGAAAGCCTTGATAGGAAATTTATCCTTTAGAATTTCAGAGGATACAATAGCACAGACATTAGAAATCAGTCCAGAAGGGGAAAAGTATTTCAAAACCAAGCAATTTAGAGAAAAATCATGGACTCAGTTTATGTCTAGGTCAAGGGTTTCTTCTGTCAATTGGAAAAAGGGTGTTCCCAGAAGTTGGTTAATTCACCCATGGGATGAGATGGTATACATTCTTCAAAAATTTGTTACATGTGAAGGACGTTACAGCATAGTATACCTATATCACATAAAAATTTTGTTGCACTTAAAAGGTCAACGCACTATCAGTCTGCCCTATTTTCTCTTACAAAGTTTGACTAAAATGTCGAAGACCATTTAGAAACAAAAAGGTAATGAAGATAGGAGCTTGTATCATTTTGGTTTGATCAAAATTCTAATTGAATTTGAGTTGCAGAAGAGAGGGAAAACATGGGAAGAATTTTTAATTAACAATCAAATCAAAATTAGAGAAGATGAACAGGAGAAGCAAGGAAGCACATAGTTTATGATTGATATTGATGAGGAAACCCCTGAGCTTAAGTCAAGCAATGTTCCTCAACCCAACAGTAGTGTGAGGACAAGAAGAATGAGGCAGGAAGATGCCAAGAAGATTGCAAAAGATAAAATCTTCACTACTTACAGAAGAAAATCAAGGAGAATAAAAAGGAATCAAACACACGATGATCAACCAGAGTAGAATGAAAATACACCAATGGAAATTGAAAGCAGTGCTAATTCACAGCCAGAACAAGAAGCAGACATGGAAACTGAAAGCAATAAGAAAGAAAAGGAAGAGCCAGTACCTACAAATAAGAAACAGAGAAAGTTAGAGAAACAAATTGAAGAGCTAAAAGAGGAATTGATGGAAGCAAATATGTTAGAGAAGGTCATAAAGAAAGAAAATGAAATGTTGAGAGCTCAAAGCAAGAAGATTCAGCAGAAAAATGAGAAATTGAAGAAGAAGGTCAAAGAACTTAAGACTGATCAAATTGAAATATGCAAATGGGCAACAAAATGGTACACTCAGAAAAAGATTCTCAAAGAAAAATATAAGAACATGAAACATGAATCCCAAGTTCAGAAGAATGTAGATGTATTGCTACAAGCAGTAGAGGCACAAGCAGAAACAGAATATAAAGGGAGTACATCAGGATTAGCATGAGGACATGCTAAATAATTGAGTTTGGGGGAGATGTTGGTACTATTTTATTGCTATTCTTTTCTTCTAAAAATCCATCATTTATCTACCATTTTATTCCATAAAATCTTCATAGTCCATTGAAATTTATTAATGAAGCATTATAATTGTTATTTTACATTAAATTTAATTTATGGATTTTTTATGTTAAAAATTAAAATTTTCAACAAAATTACGGGATGTAATGACTTCCTGTAATCGGTTTATGTTGTGACATGTGGCCAAGCAGGAAAATGGAAACAGAAGACAAGGATGTGATCTAGGATGTACATACATGGTGGAAAATCTATCTGGCATCGAATTTGGAGCTCTTGAGTTTATGGTCAACGCTGGTCAAATCCAGCCTATCCAGCAGAAAAATCAGAAGTCATAATGAATGTACTTGATATCTTGCTTAAGATTAGGAACTCTAAACTGATTCGAACTATTTTGGGATCAGTTAGGATTAGGGAGGAACGAAAACAACCTTTCTGGTTGTAAATTTTAATAAATAGGAGGATGAAAGCATGTAATGGGATGGATTGATTATTATTGAAGAAAAGGAATGCTAGTGAAGAACAGACTTAAGACTGTAAGCATGTTTTCAAAACTCTGTTTTTAATGTAATTCATTCTCAGTGCTTAATCAAAGACAGACTTTCATCAATCATGGTGTTTATGAGTTAACGTTCTTATCACTTGAAGTTTTTTTTAAAGTGTGCCTTCAAAACGTGGAAGGGCCCCTACGTGAGAATTGGTACACTTTCTTTTCTGTTTCATTAAATTTAGTATTCAGATCTGAACATCATTTTATTCCATTTCATTGCTTGTGAGTTTATCAATTTAATTAGAAGTTCTTGAGATTGTTATTTTATGATTCATAGTAGTATCTTGAAAGTTCAATTGCAAAATTATTGAATAAGTCCTTGTAAAAGGTTTAATTGAGCATTGAATTTCAAAACATTTCTATGAACTCTGTTTTCATGAATTTGATTTTTAGTATGTTTAGTGTGTTATTTTGAAAGAGTTTTTGCTAATTATATCTTTGTAAGAGGACTGAAAACTCAGACTAATAACACATTGTTTTTAGATCAGTAGATTAAGTTAGATAACATAAGCATTTAAAGTGTGAAAGGAACTACATTTCAAGCTCTTGTAAGAGAGTGATAGAGCCTGTCACAGTAAGCATTTATCTAGACAAATAGAATAGATCCTTTTAGGTCTATAAATATTAGATGTGCCTCTAAGATTACCTACCTTGGTCGACATTAAATTGAGTCTAATCTAGAATCCTAGATTGGTCTTTACATACTGCAAGAGCCTTCTTGATTCCCTTAAGGCCAAATCCAAGCAAGGAGACTATTGCCAAGTATCTGGAGAGAGAGGCTTGTCCCATCCTTGACAGGCTTTATCGAGACATGTTTTGCTGATGAACCGCCAAAGGAGAGTGTTGCGTCGAAGCTTTGGTTGTATTCTTCTTTTGACTCATTAATGATAAGTGACTATTGGTTATGGTTCCACTTTTGTTCTTGATTATGTTTATGAGTTATGTCCTCTTCGACTGACATATAGTTGTATATACTGGATTTTATGCTCGCGTTTTTGTTGTTTCTTGCATGTGCAGGTGTCCGATCATAGAGATCATGAGGATTGTGATCTTCCAGGGAAAAGGAACGGGAGCACCACCTCTTCTACAAACGACAACGTTGGATTCTAGGTAAGCCTTCCTTGCAAGTCAGTTTATTTTCAATTAGGAACCTGCACTGTAGCGTGTTTGATTGTTGCTAGACCCGGGCTGGGCTAGTAGGGATCACCTCTGTCCGTAGAGGGGATTTACCTCCTCAACAATTTGGTGACTCTGTTGGGGAACTCAGCTTGTTGTTTGATTTGTAAGCTATAGACGGAGCCTGAAGCACAGCCAGATAGCATTCGAAACGCTTTTGCTCTGCATTAGCGGAGTAGATCAACACTGCTTCAGTCAATCTCCGATTTGGTTTACGGACTGAACAACTTGGAGTTTTTTCTTCTCTTTCCGGTCAACTTCTTGGTCTTGCTTGCTTGGTCAGCTCTTTGGACTAGTTTTTCCTGTTTGTTTGGCTTTTTTTTAGCCTTGTCATCACTTTTCTATGTCTGAGATTGCTTGTTTTTCATTTTCCCATAGTAAACTCAGCTAGCGCGCTTTTTAGCATGACAGTCGCGCCCATTGGCGCAGGTTGCTTATGTATCACCCGCACCATTGTCTTTCTAGCGCTAATTTCAAGCTCACAGTCACGCCAATCCTGTGAGCTATTAGGGTTTGTTGTGTTTCATGCTTTCTGAGACTGACTTGTGATTTTGATCTTGTTTTTTCGGCTGTTTGAGTGCACTAGAGCTGAATTTGACTGATTTTAACCTCCATCCTTTGGTTGTTTGCCTATTTCTTTCGATTTTGCATTTGAGCCCTAGGGAATCTAGGTGCTTTTGTGAGTCGAGCCTCCCTTGGGAGTTTTTGGTTTTCGTTCGTTCAGTCGACTTTGGGATTGCTTCCTTGCATTCGTTTGACAGTTGTCTATCGTATTGTTGCGCTTTTTGAGTGACTGATTTCGTTTTCATTCAAATTTCTCTTTGCTTCATTTTGGGCCTAGATTACACATCTCATTGGTGTCTTTGGGACTTTTCTTGGTTTTGAGAGAATTTTGGTCAATTTTAGATCTGATTGTTTGTGCCATTGAGTAAAATTTGCTTTTTTTTGCTCTCTTAATATCATTTCTCGAATTTATTCTCATTTGTTTTCGGTTTGTTTAGTGCATCTAGCTATCAAACATTGAAAATATAAAAAATCTCTTTTGCTTTTGGTTGATTAGTGCAAATTAAAATCTTTTCAGTGTTATTAGTAATAAGTAACTTTGAAGAAAAGTTTTTAGTTTCATTAGCTGCATTAGAGATATCATTGATTGTCTTATGATCATTTTTTTTGTGTAAAAAGCTCTCAACTCTTCTGTAGCTAGCTTTCATCGAACGAAATGATGTACTGTGGCATGTAGTTTTTCATTTAGGAGATTTTTGAGACATCACATTCGTTAGGGCCTGAAAAATGAAACATAATTGAAGATAAACTTTAAAATTTACTCAATTTACACTAAGGCAGCATTGAAATCTAACGAAACACATTTAGAGGTTTAGGCTAGAGACGTGTTCCGGCGTCTTAAAACCTAGTAGCTGTCGTTCGCCTCTTGGCTTTAGACAACACTAGTACGGACTTGTGCTCCCCGTACCGTCGTGTATATAAAGGGAGACACCTCTAGGTTTCAATCCTTTATCCATAGGAAGCCGAGTCTGCCGCCCTATACCCGTGATACACCAGACACAACATTCGGGAAGATTGCCTGCACGTACGGAAAGTCCTTGGTTGATTTCTCTTTCATTATTGAAACCAAGGTGTATATTTCAGTTCATGGTTATTTGGTATGCCCTTTTTCCTAGTATTCCTGAGTAGTCATTTGATCTTTTCTGACTCCCTAAATTTGAAAGGATCACCAAGCGCTTGTCCTTTCACGCTTGTGTCAAATTTGAAAGAGATAGAGTCACCTTTTCGACCGTTTCTCGACTCTTAAAACACGAAACAGTGAAGTTTCTTATTTTTCAATGTGGTAAAAATTAATCACCCATGATCACACGCCCTATTAGATTCTGCTTGTTGGCCGTTTTATTGTGTGTCTTGACTCTTTTTCAGCCCGTGTGTGGTTTTGAGTTTTGATGGCAACTTTTCCAGAGTTCACCAACCAAGGAATCCCCTCTGATGGGAATCCTAGTCCTTTTCCTCCTTTCGGGAATGTTGGTGCTCCCTACATGGCAACGTTGTCCCTTCCTGGGTTAACTGTTGGGTTGCCTGTTTGGTTGTTTTCAACCTCTGTGGTCCCGAATATCTCCAATACTGTTCAATCAGTTCCTCCGCCTGAACAACATCATGTTGATTCTAAGGTGGACCTCTCCCCTTCTTCGCCTGTTTCTGTGTCCTCCTCTTCTACTTCGCTAGGTCAAAGTCTGGATTCGAGTAACCAGGTGGCTAAGAAGAAGAAGAAGAAGACAAAGAAGAAGAAGTCCGATAAAAGAGAGGCTAAAGCTGCCACTGCGGTTTCTAAAACATCTCCTCTTGATATACCTTCCAACCCTCCACGGAAAATCAAGTTCCCCTGCATGTTGTGCACGGGAGACCATCTTATTCGAGACTGCCCTGACATTCCCAAGGTGCTTGAAGCATGGTCCAATGGCCATCCGTCGTTACCTTTGACTTCCGGGAGCCAGGTTGGGGGCACGTCTTCAACTGGTGCTGATAAGGATCCTAATAAGCAGGGTAAGATCACCAATCCCTGCAAGTTGTGTGAAGGGCACCATGCCATTCACCTTTTTCCTTATATGGATGAAGCCAAGCGAGTTTTTGACAGCCAAACATTTTCCACACCATGCCTCCCAGCTGGTTATAAACACCTCTCTTTGAGTCTTCCACCTACTGATGATACGATTGGTCAAAAATCATCTTTGGTCAATCCCACTCCCTCAGAAATTCGAATTCAAGAATCCGTCCCTGACCAACCATTGGTCGTGGGATCGGTTGAGCAGGCCCCATCCGGGGTGCACCAGGTCTTTTCTGTCGAGAGTGGACCTCACATCCCTCATGTTCTTTTGGTTTCCTTAGATTCTTCGGACTTGGAGAAAGATTCTCTTGTCCCTATACCTCAACAAGCAGCTCCTCCACCTCCCGTGATGGAGGTTCCGGAGGATACTCCTCCCGCCTTCGAGATGGAGGTCATGGAGGAGGCTCCTACTTCCGTAACATCAGGGGAAGACCTTCTCCATTCGATGGTAGCCCCTCCGAGTAGTTTGGTCTCTTCCTTTGATTGGAATCAATTTGCAGGATTTCGCCTTCCATCCTATGTGCCTTTCGAGATCACAGTACAGGCTTTTGGTCTGGTTGTACCCAGTACTATTATAGACGAAGGCGCCTCTGTTAGTATTCTATCCTCAACTACCTGGCAAGCATTTGGTTCGCCGCCACTTGCGCCTGTTACGCAAAATCTGTTGACCTTTAACAGAAGGACAAGTCAACCATTGGGGATCCTTCCGAGGTTACCTATTACTTTGGGAGGTAAAACCATCCATATGGACATGATGGTCATTCCAGGCCCCTTGGATTTCAATCTGCTTTTGGGGCGCGATTACACCTATGCCATGGGAGCGCTTGTCTCCTCCCTTTTTCATTTGGTCTGTTTCCCGCATGAAGGACAGATCGTGACCATTGATCAGCTTTTGTTCTTTGGTCCTGATATGGCAGCTGGCCCACCATCATCCCTTCCTGGTTTTTATCCACTTGTTGTATATGCCCCACCGCAGGTCAACTATGTGGCTACCTACCCTGTGCATGTACTCAACGATGATGCCGTCATGCATAGTGTGCTGGGGGCATTGGGTCCTAACTTCCAAGATGTTTTCCTTCCATCAGATGAGAAAATCTTGGAAGCGATGACTTCTTGTTCATTATGATGAGGTTGTTGAAGCACAGTTCATTGTCTTGTGTCAAGCTCCTTAAAAAATGAAATAAGTTTGTCGGAGCACAGTTCGTTGTCTTGTGTCAAGCTCCTTAAAAAATAAAACAAGGTTGTCGTAGCATGGTTCTTTTCTTGTGTCAATCTCCTTAAAAAATGAAACAAGCTGGTTGGAGCAGAGTTCCTTGTCTTGTGTCAAGCTCCTTAAAAAATGAAACAAGGTCGTTGGATCAGAATTCCTTGTCTTGTGTCAAGCTCCTTAAAAAATGAAACAAGGTTGTTGGAGCAGAGTTCCTTGTCTTGTGTCAAGCTCCTTAAACCATGAAACAAGGTGTCCGAGGATAGTTCTTTTAATGTGTCAACCTCGTTAAAATAATGAAACACGTTCCTGTTCAATTCGAGTCTTTGATAAGATCTCGTAAATTCCCAGTCGAGTCTTTCTTAGATCTCGTAACTTGAACCTTCACTCCCTCCATCTGTTTACTCAGGTGCATGGATTGAAGCTTGGGGGGCATGTACCTCTAATTGAGTCACCATGCTGGGGGCATGCTTACTTTTTTTTTCAAGCATAGTTTGTCTTTGTTTCAAGCTTGTGTAAAAATGAAACCAACTTCAAGCAGAGTTTCTTGATTTCAAGCTTGTGTAAAAATGAAACCTTTCCCATTTTACCTCTTGTGATTGTCATTTTATCAACCTGTTTTTGCCAGATGAACCTTGGTTTTCTCACTCCATCGTCACTATCTGCTTGTCCAATCATATGCCTTCACTTGGTTGTTTTACCTGTTCCTGAGGAACCGCTATGATGAGTGGTCTCGTTAGCCAGCCTCTTGACCTTCACTTGTTTTGAGCAGTTCCACCATTACTGGAACCAGTTGCTACCCTTTATACCACTCGTTCCTCCAGGAGGAGTCATCTTTCAGCTCTTTTCTGACTCTTGAAAACTGAAAAGATTGTTGAGGCCCTTGTCGTTTCGATCTCGTTAAAGTGGACACGAATCGACATCTACCAGGTATACGTTTACCCCTTTTTCGGGCTGGGATGGATTATTTACGAAAAAGGAATACCCTAGCCTATCGCGACTAAGAGGTTTTCTCGGATATTGTTTTCTACCTTTTCGGGTCCGAGGAACTATCTACGAAAAGGGACCACTGGAGTTTACTTTTCTGCTGTCTTTTCAAACTCTCTAAACATGAAAAGATGCAGAGTTCACCCTTTGTCAGACTCGTTAAACCCTGATGACATTGGATTCAGTCGAAATGACGTTATTCGAGTCGCTCTTTTCTAGGGCTCGTTAAATGTACTAGGATGGATTCACCCGCAGGGCGGACTTATATTACAAGCATATGCTATCCCCTTCAAGCTTGTTATAAAAAAATAATTGGGGTACTCGCCAAAAATGGTGGGGAAAAATGGAACCAGCATCATTGTCGTGTCGGCAGTATGTCGCTCTTGAACATGGCACTTGTTTTCATTCGTGTCGGGTTGGGGACATCTCATCTCGTTTTTCGCTTGACTCCGTGGGTTTGGGTAATCCCTTTTGGCCTCTCATCTGCTTGTTGCCTCATCACCATGACCTCTGATCCGTTGATGTCAAATACTGGCAAATCCACTATTGTGCCGTTATATGTTCAAGAGAAGTTGACCTCTGCAAAGTATCAACCTCCTTCTGATTCTCATTTGATCCTGATTCACAAAAACATCATGTTCCTCTGTCTCGTGTCGATGATGTGGGAAACATTATGGCCCACCTTCGATCAAGGTCACTTCCTGTCGACTTCAACTCATTATCCAGGAAGTTGATCTAGAGACTCCTTTATGGTACCTTGGAGCCTGCATGCCTCAATGGCAGGTTCGTCGCATTCGACGTGGGGTTTTCATCATTGGCCTCCGATCGAGTGATTCTGCGGGTGTTCGACACCAACTCATTGATTCACACGCCATAGATTGTACCTGTAGTACCTTGAGGACCATTGTCATTATTGGTGGTTCCTCTCGCGTCTATTAACAACTTTCATCATTGGCTGGTAATCAGACGATGTTCTTGCATGTTCGACTTCAGCTCACATATTCGCATGCTTGAACTTGTACTTTGTTTGGGTCGAGATGGAGCGCAAGACCCTGGATTGTGTCTGTTGTAATCCAGGCTGCGATATTGTGGATTATTATTTACATGACTCACTGATTGGATGGCTGCGACCATACCTGAGTCTATTTATCGATCTTCATTGGATGGTTGCGTCCATGCCTTGGATCTAGATTATTGTACACTCTGTTATGGATGGCTGCGCCCATACCACGCATATATATCATGTATCTGAGACATCAGTTGTACTTCGCTCCGCAGGTTTTCCGATGGCGGTGTTTTCAGTCGGCATGTTCTCGTAAAGCATTTCACCCCTCTCTCTCTCTTGGGCCTCATGCTTTAGGGGGCATCTGTTACACAGCAATTTGTCACCGTCCCTACAATCCCCATCCCGCACATTGGAGGGCTCATTCTGTGACCTGTGGGCAGAGTTAAGACTTGAAAATACTTTCATTGCATCCCTCTGAAGATGAGCTTTAATTGCCCTGAAGACATCTCCCTGCAAAAAACCCTAAAAATAGCTCTTTTTCCATTGGCGCGGTTCCATAGTTCAGCCCTCGCGCCAAGGGGAAAAATCCTCCAAAGAGGGCGCGCCAATTGGCGCTCTGTCATAGAGCCGCACCCACGCCAACCATATTAAGAGGTGTTTTTTAAAAATAAAAGGCGGAAGTTTCGTCCTAACAAATTCCTGGACTGATTTCTATCTTGAGTTGGGAGGTTTGGCTACGGATTTCCATAGAGAGGAAGTGGTTTGCCACCTCTCATGGAATCTTCCTTGATGATAGGGCCAATCCCATAATTATAGGGATCCCAACTCCCCTTCCTCCTTTTATAAAAGCTTGCTCTTCTCCATGGCAAGCTAATCTCCAAGTTCCCAAGAGCTTTCACATCCTTATGCTGCAAGAGCCTTCTTGATTCCCTTAAGGCCAAATCCAAGCAAGGAGACTATTGCCAAGTATCCGGAGAGAGAGGCTTGTCCCATCCTTGACAGGCTTTATCGAGACATGTTTTGCTGATGAACCGCCAAAGGAGAGTGCTACGTCGAAGCTTTGGTTGTATTCTTCTTTTGACTCATTAATGATAAGCGACTATTGGTTATGGTTCCACTTTTGTTCTTGATTATGTTCATGAGTTATGTCCTCTTCGACTGACATATAGTTGTATATACTGGATTTTATGCTCGATTTTGTGTTGTTTCTTGCATGTGTAGGTGTCCGATCACGGAGATCGTGAGGATTGTGATTTTCCAGGGCAAAGGAACGGAAGCACCACCTCTTCTACAAACGACAGTGTTGGATTCCAGGTAAGCCTTCTCACAAGTCGGTTTATTTGCAATTAGGAACCTGCACTGTAGCATGTTTGATTGTTGCTAGACCCGGTCTGGGATAGTAGGGATCGCCTCTGTCCGCAGAGGGGATTTACCTCCTCAACAGAGGTTTGTCCTTCATTTGAGCCACCTGATTTAGATTCCAAACTGATTTTTGGTTTTGAAATTTCACTTTCAGTTTGCGGAAAGGCAAGTTTAGTTTTATCATCATGTGGTTGTTCAGGGTTGTTATAGTGTTTACTATTGAGTTCCTCATGTAGAGACTGGTTTGACTGCTGTAGTGTGTATAGATTTGTCTCAACTTGAATTACCTACTCATTAATGTCCTCTTCATTACACAAGATGAAGGAATCAAGATCTGAGTGAATGGAATAAAGAGGAGTGCTATTTGGCCTCTCTTGATTGCTAACCATATATTTCATGTGTGACTCTCGGTATAGTCTTCTGTTTTGGTTAAAAATAGGGATGGTAGCATAGGACATGTGTAGTTGAAGGTTTACCTGAAGTTTGGCTCCCTAAGATCTGGATAAAAGTATGCCCTACTTAGGGGGAATGTCAGCAACCACTATGTCCATGACTAGGTTCTTAGCAGGTATTTGTGCCAGATTGACATAAAGGTCCTTGATTAGGCCTAAACACTTGACTATACTCGAATCTAATGAGTACAAGTCTTTGTAAGGTTTAGTAATTTCTAGGCCTAATCTCTCCATCATAACTTTAGGCATGAGGTTGTGAGATGCACCGGAGTCTAGCATGGCATTGTGCAAGATTTTGTCATGTATATTTAAGCTAACATAGAAAGTGGGAATGGCTCCTTCTTGGTACTTTCCTTCTACTTCAGGACCAAACAACAACTCTGGTTTATCATCTGTCAAGTTTAAAGTATCAGTATCATTTCCTATGTTCAGGACCTTCAAAACTTGGGACCTATACACTTGTTGAGTAACTAGTTCAGTGAGAGGAGTGGTTATCTTGATTTTGGCAATCTCTCCCTCAAAGCTGAAAGGTATTTATATTTTTGACATATTTACATCAGCTTTATCAATCATGAATCTTTCTACATTTTTAATTTGCTTATTTTGATTTGGGGCTTTATACAAAATAGTTTTCTTAGGGTCACTGGAGCAAACAAGTTGTAGGCTTGTTGACTTAATTGTAAAATACACAAGAGGTATTCGTAATAATAATATATTGTATATAAAATGTATAAGAGATGATGGTAAAATGTTACAATGAGGCCCTGTTTATATACCTACGCAGGTGGCCTTTCATGAATGGGCATGTCTTTTAGACATGCCCTTTTACTAACTTAATGACTACTTACATAATCCTTAATTGACTATTAATAATTATATTTATTATATTTGTTATGAATTATATTCGTAACATTTCCCCTTCCTTCAAAATCTTTGTCCTCAAAGCTTCTGGTTGACACTTTTCTTCAGTTCAATCACGCACTGTTTGCTTCATTTTCTTTTGTCATTTTTTTGTAAGTGTAATGGGTCACAATTTTTATTTTATTCATGTTTTTCACCTCAACATGTATAATTTGTTGTCATACGCCTTTGGAAACCTTTTTTTTTAATTAATTATAATTTTATTAATCTAATTAATTAAAATTATTTAATTAATTAAATTAATATATAATTTTTTAATTAAACTATATATAAATATATAATTATAAATTATATATAATATGTGATTATAATTTATATATGTAAATTTATATAACTTACAATTCACCGATACACAGTTTGAAAAACTGTTCACTGTATTAAGTAAATAGCACCCCTTATCAAATCACCTGACCATATGTCGATTCAGGGAGAGCCACGTCGTTCACTGATTGACCACATGTCCACTAGAACAAACGTCGTATCGAGTGGGAGCCCCACCATTTCCGGTTTTTTCTTCTCCGCCAAGGCATCGTGACACACCCCATTCCCTCGTGGTTAATTGCATGAAAATGTCAGAGGGAAACACATAAATAAGCACCACGCAGAGGCAGAGAGATACAATGGGGGTTGTAAAAGGTACGAACAATAGTGGAATGAACACATTGTAGAGACGTCAGTGCCAGGTAGTCAACTTGTTTTGATAAGTGGACATGGTAGCAGGCAATAGCTCATACGACAGCTGGAATAGAAGAAGCAAGGGTCGGGGTTGTCGATGAGAGTAGCATTGCAGAGTGGCATCGATACCCTTGTTTTGCTATAACTTCTGAGCACTGCAATCTTGATTCTGATATTCTCCTTATCCAACTCATTTCTGATGTTCATCCGTTCCTTCAATTGTTTAATTTTGCATCTTATAGGATTAACCTTACGAAAAAGCGAGTGATAGATGTGATGTTTGCGGAAAAATTCATTCAAAAATGTTGAAAATACTTGAGGTTTAGCGCATGCATCATCTTTTGTTACATGGAAATATATTTCCACCTCTAAGATTTTCATTGTTGTTGTTTTATGCCTCTGAGCAACATATTCGATTTTGGGGATATAAGAGAAAGACAATGCCTTTGTCTTGAGATGGTTGGCCCGGGCGCTGAATCTTTGTTTTTTCACTTTCCAGCTAACATCCATATTCAATATAAAAGAGTCATAACAAACACTAACACTCTCCGAATAGTTTTGGAAATGGCTAGACCGATTCTTGTCTTATCGTTGGAACTAAAGAGATATTTGTTTGGTGTCGTTTTAATGTAATGGGAAATTTTTTGTGCATTATTCTGATCACGATCATGGTTTTCAACCTCCTCTAAATATTTAACCTCATTGTCTGACTCGGTATCTATAGTAGTTAATCCTTCACTACAAGTTCTAATTAAATTTTCAGCTGAGCACTTTTCAAATATGTCATCAATGTCTTCTTCTTTTTCCACATTTTCCTCTTCGTCATCATATTTTTCAGCTACTTCAACAGATTCCTCGCTAGCAGACTCATATTTATTTTTAAGATAACCTTCATCGTAATTTGAAATTTTCATAACCTGATCTTCCTCAGAATATAGTGATTCTTCATGATTATCATCTGAATTCTTTGAATCAGCTGAATTGTTCTATTGACTATGTCCAATATTTGAGAATATTGGTTCTTGCATCATATTTATGTTGTCCCAAATGGCATTTATCTTCTCAATTGCTTTGTTATGATTGTCTGTGGACTCACTATGGTTTTTCCAAATTTTTCTTTCTATCTGATCTGTTGTGTCTTGAAGTTTTTTGATGTCATTAGAATTTCCTGTAACCTTATCCTCAAGATCAATTAGTCTTTTAGTGAATTCATCAGAATTATTATTGATCTTACTTTCAAGATTGATCAACCTTTTGTTGAAATCAGACATCGACATTGATGAAGACATCGAGCGGCAGAAATTTTGAGGCACCGCATGTAAAAGCTGAAGGCAGCCAGTAGTGGCGTAGGTGCTTCCTTCTAGGTGAGAATATCGCCCCTCTGATACCAAATGGAGCAACAAAGTTGTAGGCTTGTTGACTTAATTGTAAAATAAACAAGAGGTATTCGTAATAATAATATATTATATATAAAATGTATAATAGATGATGATAAAATGTTACAATGAGGCCCTACTTATATACCTACACAGGTGGCCTTTCATGAATGGGCATGTATTTTATACATGCCCTTTTACTAACTTAATGACTACTTACATAATCCTTAATTGACTATTAATAATTATATTTATTATATTTGTTATGAAATATATTCATAATAGCCACTAGTGGAGGTACTAGGGTAGCTTGGGTCATTGTTTTGTTGCATGATTTTTCCTTTGTTTGGATCAGTTTTCTTAGTCATAGTGTTGACATTCTCTGTTGTCTTCTTAGGAGTATTTTCAGGTGCTTTCCTAACAGCAGTGTCTATTTGGTTTTTCTTGGGGGAATATTGGTTCTTTTTGCTCCTAAGGTCATATTGCCTATGGACTTCCATTATGTCATTTTCAAATCCCAAGCGGTAGTCTTCAAAATCCTCATGGTTTATTTTAGTTTGATCCGAGGAAAAGAAACCATGTTCTTCTCCAGTGAGAAAAACATCATCTTCATTATTAGAACCTATTAAGTTTTCATGGCTTTCTTCAGGTTCTATAATTTCTCCTTCTTCTTCATCTACATAGTTTTGTTGAAAGGGAGGTTTGATTTGTTGGTCATTTTCCCTTTGTTTGATTTGAGGAGTGTCTCTTCTAAAATTTTGAGTTCTATTTTTGTTTTGCAGATTTTCTTGGTTCTCTCTAGGAGGTATCCTTTCATTCAAGTTTATCCTTGAGGCTATGGTTTCATCTTTGAAAGTGACTCGTTTTTCTAACCTCATCCTAGATCTTTTCTCAATCAAGTTGACCTCTGCACTAATATATGTCCTTTGCATCTCTTCTAAAGTTGCAAGGTCTCTCTCTCTCAATTGATATGTCATGTCTGGATCAAATTCTTCAGGAAATTTCAGTAGTGCTAGGCTTCGTGGGGGTTTCATGTGAGGTGGGAGGGCATTGCAGACACTGTTAAACCTGGTGCAATAATCTTGTACACTTTCCCCTACATTCCTCCTAAGATTTTTATATTCATAAAGGATTTGGGGGGGGGGGGGTTCCTGATTTCCCACTTGTTTATGAGAGTTTGGTAGAGGGAAGGGAGATCATGTATGGTGTTAGGAGTTAATGCTTTGAACCATTTTTTGGCTTCACCTCCTAAGATTTGTGCAAATATCCTCATTTTAATGGTTTCTTCTTCTATTTCCATGTAATCAAAGGCATCATTTATCCTATATACATGTTGTTGGGAAGTGATGGATTCAACTCCTGTGAAATGAGGGATCTTGGATTGGTAGTCATTTGGAAAAGGTACTAGAGGTTGAGGTAAAACTAGGGGAGCATACCAAGCTGCCATGATGGGAGCTAATGGAGGACTTACAAGAGGAGGGTTTGTGAAAGGGGGTGTAGGATGAAATGGAGTGGTTTGCACAGTGGTGGTAGGGATGGGTGTGGTGGAAGTACCTAGACTAGCAAACTGATTCCGAGTAGATTTGGTATGGAAAGAACTGAAGTGATGGAGAAGTTGAAATTCGGGTGGTGTGGAAGGAGAGGCTTCTCTACTAGAACTCTGCTACAAATCTATGGGCTCAAGGTTAGTTTGGTCGATATCACTTTGTGACTTGGTTCTGAAAAGGTTCTTTGTATGATGCAAGTCAAACTAGGGATCTTGTAAGGCTGTAAGATGTTCAGGGACAAAGCTTGCTCTATGAATGGTCCTAATAGTAGTTAAGTTTCCAGATTTATAAGTTTGCCACAAAATATTTTTTGGGTCATCAACTATGGTGGGAGGGTTTGGGTCTGGATGAGATCTAGTACTGATCCTTTGTGAAGCCAGATTTTAAACTCAAAATGTAGAGAGGCTGAAATTTTAGGACTGTTTTTATAAGGTTGACCTCTCTTAGTGCTTGGTAAACTCACATGGTATGGGACTAGGCTTCTAAACTTCTTAGGGCTAATTTGACACAATCTGATGGAAATATAATGAGAACTAGTGAGGTAATAGGCCTACTGGAGGCTAGTGGAGTTGCCAGGTGGATGTTTTTAGTTGTTTTGAGGATATGTGTGTATGGTCCACCACCAAAACTGACAAAAACCAATCTAGGGATGTTTTTTGGGGTTTTCTGAGTTTCTTTATCTAGCCCTAAAGTTTGTATGAGTGTCTTCTAACTGTTTCATCATTTTGCTAGGATGGTGAAACAAGAAAAGTCTACTCTTGGCTATCAGTTGATTTTCTAAGCTTAACTGAGGGTTTAAATGAGCCTATAAGAGTATTTAGGCTACTATGTACTCATTCCCACCATGATCGCCAGAATGTTAGGGTGGTGATGAGGTGGTGATAAATCACTGGATACTCTTTAACAACGGTTTCTGAAGTCCTAAGGGGTACTTAGATTGCCACTGACTCAGAAGGTCCCACCCTGATCGCCAGAATGTTAGGGTCTCGTGATTTAGCAGATTGGTAGACCAAATGCACAGGGTAACATGAAACCAGTCTTTGGATTCCTAGGACCTAGCTTTACTGGATTTAGAGAGGGCTCTCTATATTGTATGCAAAGCATGTAAACTTTTTGCAACTAGGGTTTGATTTTGGGCTAGTTGTTAAGTGCAGGGTTTGTTTTTTGTGTGGTTGGGTAATATGATAATGTAGGATAGGTGGAGTGAGAGGTCATCAAATCATTGGGCTATGGAGTCTATGAAAGTCATGAATATCTCAAAAATGAGTCAGAGTGGATCACAGGGAAAATATAGTATGGTCAATGGATCTCTAAGGTTATGTGTGAAGTGAAATGGAGATTAAGTTGGTGAACAAGATATGGCAAAGGGCAGTGAAGTGTCCTTTGTCATGTACCCATAAACAATAAGGTCTCAAATACTGATAAGCAAAATATAATAATCATGAGATAGGGAAAACCATTAAATCAGTGGAAATACTTTAAAAGAATAGATATCCAAGATGAACAATTCAGTGAAACAAAAGAAGCAAGAAAACTTATCTAACTTTAGTGATTTCACCTTCAATATTTGCAAACATATAAGATAACAAATAACATTAATCAAAGAAGAGGGAATTCCTAAGCATCATTTTATCAAGATACAAAGAACTTTGAGGTAAACTTCTCAAGTATGGAAAAAGGGCATGATAAAAACATGGCCTCTTTGGCTAAACCTGCAAGTAACACACCAAAGAGAGATTCCACAAACAGAGTTTAGATAACATCAAGTAACCATGGCTAACCATAAAAAAATTTTTAAAACTACTTTCTTAAACCATTAATGAAACAAAAAAGCTTAGGTGGGTCTAAGGAGCAGCTAAAAATTCCTTAAATTAACCCAGCAGAGGAAAACATAAAGACAATAGTAAACATGAAGGACCAAGGTGCCTCAAAAAACATTTCCTAGCCTATACTTTTCTGATCTACTGCAACATAGAAGGATGGACACAATGATAAACAAGAAAAAATGAACAAATTAGAGACACGTCACCATTAACCAAGCTCAGGGATCCTACAAGCAAGCCTTCATCATCATCAATCAAAGCAAATCATTCACAAGATCCACAACAACAAATTGCTCTTCAACCTAAAAAAACCATGTATTTATCTCAAAAATCATCAAATGGAAACATTTACAATGAAGCGATCGTGCTCTATTTATCTTAGCAAGAAGGGAAAAAAACCCTAGATAGGGTTGGAAAATGTCAAAATCACTCATAAATGTCATTAATGTCCAAGAGACCATGCAATGGCCCAAGGCACAAAATATCCCATGAAATAAATGCCAAAATAGCTTCTAGCACCTAATTCTAGAGTGATTTTCCTAAAAAAACACTAAAATATGATTTTGCAATAAATGAGTGTGTTTTTTTGACTTTTGGTCCAAAACACACAGTGTTGTCCATTTGCGCAATGCCAACTTAGGCAGAAAATAGGTCCTTTTTCAACCAAGTTTTGGAGACCTTCCCGAGGTCAGAGTTTTCTCTGTGATGGCCCGTTAGAAAGCCTGATGAGTCTAATTTACACAAATACTCTTGGTTTTCTGAAAAATCCCCTGTAACCTATCCAAAATGTCAAAATACCAACACTGCATTGTGTGTAGCGCCAAGCCTGAAAAAGAGGCAGAATGGTGAAAATTTAGGTGTTTTTTGACCTTTTGAGGGGCCAAAACTGCTCCAATTGCTCTGAATTTTGTGAGAATAGTGTAATTGTGATGTTAAATCCAAAAATACATATTTTTCCCTCTAAGGATGCTCCAGGGATTAGCGTAGCGCCAGTGGCATTGTGCTAATAGGCCTTCAAAATCACAAAAAAAAATAAAATTATCCAAATTCCCTCAAAATTTGTGGAGGTCTCCTTCAAGGGGTTTGGGAGACCTGTTGAGAATATGATGCCAAAATTCCAAGTTTTTCATGACCTTTTGCCTCTTTTAGGGTTTGGATTTCAATGAGGGCCTCTTTGAGTTTTTCCCTTACAACTTGATTCCTTCGGGCATAATGCTTGGTCATATTTTTATAGAGATTAAGGCCCCTTTTTATCTTCTTAAAGTACTTGTGTTCATTATTGTAATATTGAATGATACGTTGTTCCATTTCAAAATCTCTCTCCCACTCCCTAATTTGTGCATCTTTTCTTTAGAGCAGTAGTCTAGTAGCCATCTCCTCATCTTCATTATCACTGCCTAGGTCAATGAATTGAGGCTTTTGTGTAGTTCGCTTGCCTTTCTTACCTTTCTCACCTTTCTCCATATTTTGTTTGTCCTTGTTAGGATTTTGAGCTGAATAATTTGGCATGGTCCCTTACCTCTTGGAGGCACCAAACACTAGCCTTGATCCTCTCTGGTAAGTGAATGAAAAAGGTGTGATGGTGGTCTTAGTGGTGTCCTTACCATGGTTGTGATTTTCAATTTGAATATCATCCTCTGCACTTTCCTTAATTTCATTTTTTTCATCACCATGACGCTTTCATATTTGTTTTCTGCACTGGCACTATTCTCATTATCACTCAAGGGATGATTGTTTTCATGACTGTCATTATCACTCAGGGGATGATTGTTGTCATGACTGTCATGACTTTCATGACTATTTCCTCCTTTGATGTCCTTCTCATCACTAAAGCTGGATTCATTTTGTTCACTGCTACCTTCAATTTCTGCATCTTCCTCACTATCTTTATCTTTATCATTTTCATCCTCTTCATTCTCTGTCTCTGCCTCATCATTTTCCTCTTTATCCTCTATTTTATTGTTGATATCCCCTCCATCAATTCTCATTTCATTTCCACTTTCAGCCTCCTTATCCTCTTCAGCATCCTCTTTCACTTGGTCACTATTTTGTTCATTGTTTTCACCTTTATCTCTGTCATGCTCACTGCCTTTCTCTTCACTTTTTGTTTCTGCCCCTCCTTCAAATTATTCCTCTGTCTCTTTTTGCTGGCTTGAATCACCATCATTTCTTAGACTATCTCCTCTGTCCTCTTGTTCATTTGTTTAATTTTTATCATCCTCCTCCATTTCTGTGTCTTCTTCCGCTTGCTGATTTAACTCATCACCAACTTTTTCATCATCATCATCCTCCTCATTGGGTCCATCATCATTACCCTCACTGTCGTTACTTTGTTCATGATTTCCACTCTCATCCTCTTCATTTGATGCATCAAAAGAACAAGAAAAAAGGGGGTTTCCTTGAGGTGAGGGCACTTGTGTAGATGAGGAGGGCAAGTTTGATTGTTGAGGAGGCTATGGGCTTGTGAAGGCTTCATGTGCTATGAATACCTCCCAAGGTATACCCTAATATTCAAAATGATGTAATACCACCATATTGATCAAGGAATGGTGAAATACACTTTTCATTTGTTGGGAAGGACTCCTTCTCTGGACAACAGAAGACATTTTGTCCATACTTTTATAGAGGTAGTAGGGAAAGTTGAGCATCTTGACCCTTGTGAAATGCATGAGGAGACTAAGATGATAGGAATAAAGCCTGGAGTACCTCCCCTCACAGGTGAAGTACTTCATGATAACTTTCATCAAGGATGAAAATCTCTGTTTGAGGTGTGAGAAGGGAAAAACAGACTTGCTGCCTTGTTTGTACCTAGTCTTGGTAAATGGATCATAATAATCCTTGTCCAATTTGGCCTTCTTAAACCATTTTTCACCAACAACAAGGATACCTGTAGCATCAGAGATGGTATCTGTTGATAGTTCAAAATCCACTGTTGCAAGATTCACCTGAGGGGCTTCTGCATTAGCGCAGTACCCTACCTGAGCAGTCGGCTCGGCCTATGGGTGCAGCACCAGCAGTCGTGCCTGAGGATAAGCGCAATGTCGGGCACGTGCAGGCCTATCGGTTAGGTCCTGTGCGTGTCAGTCGGGTCTGAGCATAGCGCCCCGGATTTGCGCAGCACCACCCCAGATTAATGTAGCATAGTGCTATTTTGAATGAGAGGAAGGTGGATTAGCGTAGTTCCAGACCTGGTAAGCACAACGCCACTTATTCATGCAGTTTCAGTGACCCTTTTGCCAAGAAATGGTAAAAAGCTCTGTTTTTTCTCTTGAAAGCCTTATTTTCTCTCTTAATGGAAAAATAAGAAGGAAAAAAACTAAGAAGGATTTTAATACTATTGGCTCGAGGGGTCCTAACCCAGGATTTGAAGGTTAAGGTTTGCCAACAAACCCCTATACTACTGGCCCTTTCAGCAGTGACCTGCTTGCGCATGCCAAAGTCTCACCTGAAGCAATATGGGAGGGTTCTACAACCAGGTTTCTGCACCCTGGGAGAGGGTAGGTAAGTCAAGCAGAGCTGTGTTCGACTTCACAATTACTAGATCGTATATCATAGAACCCAGATCTATAGATCCCTTTGCATCCATGTGCACAATACCAATTATAAGCACAGTAATCAACAGATCATAAATTCACAGAACAATAACGCAACTATCACAGATATTCTTGCATAAATTATAACGGAGAGATCCAGATCAGATGTCAACGCAGCATAAGAAAATAACATATTAAATTTCGTAGCTTAACACAAAACCATGCATAACATAGCAGATATCATAGATTCACATTAACAGATTTAGATATTCCAACAACCTTCCGCTTTCATTAATCCTTCATATCCTTTAACAATACCTAAAACCCAACCTGTGCACACAGCAGCAGGGTCCACACACATCATGACTGAGGATCTCTGCGCACACAGCCACCAGGAGTCCTTTCCCCCAATAACCCAAACAGATCTACTAATTTGTAATTCGCAGCGATCTTGATTCATGCCTTCCTATTGACTCAAAATGTCCTTCTATTTATAATGAACTAACCTGATCTTTCTTGTGGTCTGCAAACTATGGTTTGCAGAATCCAGGTCTACCCTTTAACCCATTACAATTCTTTCGAGGCTTTGACCCACCCTGCAACCCCTGCGCTAGACTAAAATGTGCCAAAAATATACAAAAATACTCAAAACTTTCCCAATTCGTAGCCTTTGGAGGACCCTATTCCAATAGTCCCCCAACATAATCTTGTGACTCGTCCCAAGTCACTGTGGTGGTGGGGTTTCCACCTGCACGTGCAGTTCATTGACAACTGCGACTAGTGAGGGCAGCACTTCTTGACTCTGAGCAGTGGCACTCTATTCAATATCCACGTG
This sequence comes from Pinus albicaulis, assembly GCA_034641835.2. Classification (NCBI taxonomy): domain Eukaryota; kingdom Viridiplantae; phylum Streptophyta; class Pinopsida; order Pinales; family Pinaceae; genus Pinus; species Pinus albicaulis. Next base: position 425,220 of record CM076581.1, on the reverse strand, counting down.
CATCTGTGATGTCGGTCCTTCTGTCGCAGCGGTGACACTTTCTAGTGTCTGATTTAGTCGCTTAAGAGAAACATCAACATCCTATGAGAGCTGGAGGGTTGCGGCAGCCCAAGGCTTCAAGCATTCTCTGATGACATGCTTCTTGTGTTGGAGCTCCTCAATCTCATCTTGGAGGGTGTTGCTAGTCCTCAATCGTGCCAAAAGCTGTGCAGGAACCAAGGTGGGTAATGTAGCTTCAATCTGCTCAAAAGCTTCCTCCTTCTGCCGCAAGTCCTGATTTATTTTCCAGAGGATAGGATCGCGCTAGACCTTGGTCCATAACTGCATGGTTGTCTCTAGTAACTAGGCGCCCTGAGCAATCTACCCTGTAATGGTGTTTGTAGCCGCGATCACCAGCACAACGTGCTGGGCTCGTACCTCTGAAGGTGTTTCAGGCTGCAATTTGGCCTGTAAGTCAGTGATTTGCTGCTCCAGTTGCGTCTTAATGACCCGCATTTCCATCCTAGAAGCCTTCAACACTGTGACCAGTCCTTCAACTTTAGCCCAGGGGGTGGCTGCAGTCAGGATCTCTTTTGTAACCTCCATGCTGAGTTGGTGGATCAAGATTTCGAGCTCCACTTGCTGCGTGACAGCGAGGAGTACTTTCGCGTTCTGTTGTGCGATGGTCTACTCGACCATACCGAGTTGTTGGTGTACTTGCTATTCCCAATGGTGAATCTCCTGAAACACAGCGATGTGGAGACCCTGCAATGCTTCGTGGGGTAGCTTGGCTAGATTCAACTGCACCCATGTACTTTCTTGGAGTTTTATTCCCTGGTCAGGCAAACCAATCACAAGGGCGGCGCGAGGTAAGGAACATAAATGACTTTCCTCTGTAACTAGCATTGTACTGCTTGATGTCAAGGGAGTCCATCCCTGAACCACACTGGTCTGTAGCGTGTCTGTCTTTAACTACAAGGTGTGAAGCTCGGCCTGGATGGTGTTGATCGTAGCCTTTTTTTGTTCCTCTAAAGCTACCCGTTTATCTTTGGTGGCTAGTGTGACTGCATCTGCAATTTGTTCGAGATCTCCCTCAGTCAACGTAACCGTCTCATCTCGTTAGTTCCACTGGGCACACTTCTTCTTTTGATGCCCCTTGACAGGCTCACCTTTTCGCTTCGTACCCTGGGGGGAGGTGGTACCTACGATGTTTACCTCCTCCATGCCCAAATATGGCTGCGAATCGACCTGGGTTTCGGCCTCGGTGTCCTTCTTGGTGGTCTGCTTTGGCTGCGTGTCCTTTTTCACGGCTGCACCTGAGTCATTCCCTATACTCTTGCTTGAGCCTCCAGTATCCTTGATGATAACAGGTGGGAGCACCTGCGTCGTGCTAGTGCCTGCAGTGCCCCTTACACTAGTTTTGAAGCCTATCTTCCAGGCAGGAGGCCATAGTGCAATCACACTATCAATTTCCTCATCTTCTACCATATAAGGAAGTGACGTCCATGTTTTATCCTTGTGGCCGCGGATCTGAATGTTGTGCATGGTAACCTGGAATGTTGCAATACTTTTGTGTCTGTCATATACTGTTGGGGACAGCCGAGGTCGAGAATTGATGGCTGCTGCCATGCTACTCTGGAAGAGGACCCAGAAGACTTGGTTATCCTTTATGCACTGTGCGTCCTTGGAATCCCACAAATGGGCATACCGAGCCCCTTTTCACATGTCTGGGGTGAGATCGGGGATGACCGACTCCGTAGGGGCCTCCCAGGCGACTAGGGCTATAAGGAACAGTAACCAGGCATAACAAAAGGCTTTTCCCTATTCCTAAGATTCGCAGACGCTGGTCAAGAACTCCTCTCATAATTATTGGGCCCAATTGAGGTAGACCCCCTTCGCACACTGACCTGCTAACCGAATGACATAAGCAGAGACGGTTGCAACCTCGCACTTTCACATTAGCTTGCATGCTAATAACATGGTACCCATCTACATAGTAGGGTCACTGATAGATTTGATGACGAAGCCCCACATATTCCTTTCCACATGGTAGGTGTGACGCACATATTCAGTGGTTTCCCCCTCATATTTCTTACCCACACGCTCTAGAGGGTGTAGCCCGTTCATGGTAAGGCCTGTAATTCTATGAACCAACGCAGCATCAATGGGGACTCTATCCCGAATCCATAAGTAGCCATCGTGAATTAAGGCAAGCAACTGTCGGGCCAGCCGATCTGTGATGTTGTAGTTGCCAAAGTGGGGCATCCGCAACAGGTTCAAGAGACTAGATCTAGCCAATCCACATACCCAGCACTGAGGAACGATTATGACCCCATAATTTTCATAAATCGTGTCGAAGTATAACACAGGGGCCAGCTCAGGGAAGGCTTCATAATTCGCCAAATCGTGATCATCGAATTTGACCTCATGGAGCCTTTTGCAAGGGTCACTAAGGATAGGGACTTCTCCTAGGGTTAGTGGCATCTACAAATAGGTAATCTGGTCATTGAGGTTCTTTGGTGTGCATGTCGAGGGCCTGTGTGGTAGGATGAAGGGAGGTAACCAGTTGATCGGATTGATGGGATGGGCTTCCTCCTGCACATCATGAGTCTGAGGTGGTGCTCGTGGGGACTTGGCATGCCTTGGGTAAGTCCTAGGCTTCCCTGTAGCCCATTTCACAGCTTTTGGGGGCTTCCCTGAGCCCTGTTCTTTCTCTTTTCCCTTCCTTGTAATCGGCGTCGAGAGAAATTCTTCATCATCAGACCCAATCTCCATTACTTCCTCAATTTATGGGTCTCTAGGTGTCAAGGGTTCAGAAGGGTTAGTGGCTGTCATCCTAGCATGGAAAATGAATCCCAACTCTGGGTGGCTACTGTCAGAAGGAGGAGGTTGATCAGACATGAAAGGGACAGTGCAGACCCAAAAAATCTTACAGCTCAAGTTCATTTGAGACAAAGACGATAAGTGCAAGCTATGCAAGTGAGATGGAACCCTTGTCTGAGCTATCCTATCCATTTTATAGTGCCTGCAGTCATCCAACGGTAGGGTAAACTTCACCTGGAACTTACCATTAGGTAAATGGTAAAAAATCCCCAAAATTCGCCCTATTAAATTCCAGCAGACCGCTCCTTTCAACGGTAACTTTTGCTTTTTACCAGATGTTATTGTGCCAACGACTAGTTTTTGCACCTCCTATGTGCTTGGCATACCTACTATGCTTGGGTTAAACACCTGTGCCTCCTGTGCATCCTCCCCCAACACAGGCTTGATCCTTAGGTAATTCAAAACCCAAGACATGTTTTCCTGACATATGTCATCCCAACAGAACCGGGCCTCCTTCGTAAGCAAGTCTTTCAGAGGTGTTGTGATCAATGCATACCTCTGAATGAACTTTCTGTAATAACCTGCGTGGCCAAGAATTGAACATAGTTTTTCCCTTGTTGTAGGAGTTGATGGATATATGATAACTCTGCCTCCTGTATCCGCACCCCCAATCGTAGCCAACATGGGGTGCGTCTCAATGCTACCTATTCACATCCTGAGCGGTCTGGTAACTGTACGCATCCTATCCAATTATGAGTTAGAAACAGCTTGTGGATCATCCTTACCTTATTTTTAGGCTAGGCTACTGTAGTTGACCATGCTTGGTACCTATGTTTCCCATGTGGGCACTTCAGGTGTGACATACAAGTGTGATTCACCCCATGCTACAGTGTCAATGTCCTACAGAGCTGTGTCAAGTGCCTTTGTCCCGCCTACTAACCCAAACGTTCCCATAAATTCATCCTTCAAAGTCTCTTAGTGGCGGGTGCGCTGATGTAGCTCCGCATCTAAGTACCATGCAGTGGGAAGTGGTCCCAAGGCATGAATAAACAGATGAACCCACTCTTTGGTAGTCCTGTCGCACCACTGTTCTATCCACGTGAACAAATATTTGCATGGGTCTTCTAGCCCAAGGAATTTCTTGACTCGTATGTCAAGTGGGGGCCTCAAATCGTAGGATCATCATATCCCAACACTCCTCCCAATCCTAGAACGCCTCCTCATGCGTCTCCCACCATCGCATAGGTATTCCATGCATGACTAGCTTAAGGTCCCATAGCCTTCGTTCCCTTGGAACCTCAACTTCGAATGCTCGTAAAAATTCGTTAATATTTCCATAACCATCAAAATAAGGTAGGTCTCTTACCTCTGAGGAAACGTAGCAGAAGTCCTTTGTGACCCGAAGACATTGCAGCACAGAGACATCATGTAACCATTTTTTCCAATTCTCTATCTCCCCATCAGAGTCAAAGACGCATTCACTATCCTTTTCCCAGCAGAGTACTCCATCCGCCGTGGGGTTGATCCAATATTCATCCCACGCAGTCAACTTATAGATGTGATCCACATCCTCTTCGTCGCGCACTGGATCTGTGTATCATTCGCCTTCTGCAGGATCTAATGGTACTATCACCCTTGTACCATTATTTTGAAATACCATGCTTCTCTTCTTCAGGTTAATAATGCCTCCCATATCAATGGCCCAATCCAATCCTAGGAGCGCAGGGTAGGGGTCTGCATCTTCTACAATCTGAATTACTTCAAAATCAGCCCGGACCTTGACCCCTGTGATATCTACCACGATATTCGACAATCTCCCCAAGGGTATGATATTTTGCTGATTGGCCATATGCAGCTGGATAGTGGACCACTCCAGCTTAGTTTCCCCCATTCGTTGCCAAGTCTATTTAGGTAATACATTCGTATCTGACCCTAGGTCCAAAATAACCTAATCCATCTCATAATAACCGATCTGCGCAGTCAACCGCATCTCCCTACCAGTGCATTTCTTATATCTATATAGTTTGTGTACGTCCTTGATTTCTGAAGGGGGGCTAGGTCATGTTGCGCAATTATCTATTAATGCCTGAAGATTTTCCACAACGTTTGGGTTGCGTAGCAGCTTCATAAATTCCTGTAAAAAGGGTTTGACCTCCTCATCTACCTTGAGGTCTCTCGGCGGCTACAAAGTAGATGCCTTTGCCTCAGCAAAGTATTTGCAAGCTGTGAAAAACATTTCTTTTTCCTTTTTTAGATCCAAACCTTCCTGCTTGATCACTGCTTGTCAGATCAGAGGTTCGTTCATAGTCTTCTCCCCAAGCCCCCCAGTGGCCATCCCACTGCTCGTTATGACATTCATGCTTGGATCTTTGTCTCACAGTTCAGCCTTAACCCTCTGCACATTCTGTGTAGGTGTCAGCTGCTTCTCCTGCATATTTACTATCAAGATTGGACAATCTTCAATAGCATGGTCTAGCTGTCTGCAATACCAGTAGGACTACCTTGTAGGATTTGTACAGTCCCTAGCAAAGTGTCCTACTTCTCCAAAATTATAACAGATTAGTTGCCCTCATCCCCAGCCTGCACTTCCACCTCTTCCACCTCCCCTGCCCCTAGATGGGGAGCCACCTGTACTCGAGAGGGATCTTTGCGAGGATGGATCCAACTATACCCTATAGATATTCCCTCGATCTATCATTAAATCATACGTCTGGCAGTTATGTTCATCATGTCCTACTGACCTGCAGAACCTGCACCATTTCTGTTTTAATTCTGGGACATACGCAGCAAGGCGGGGACAGTGATTTGTGTCATGCAGCCTTGCAATGTGACAATCATCGCACCATAGCGTCGGCCCACTTGATCCTGCAATTTCCCTAGGGCACAATGGGCTAGGTCCCTCGGCCTGCATATAGTCTGCTAACAGAGGGCAGATATCCTTGGTGTGACCATTCATCCTGCATTGTATGCACCATCTTTCAAGGCTAGCCTCTACTCCTCGCTCCTTTCACATATTCTATATTTCCATGTGCATCGCCTCTAGTTGTCCTTGGATTTGTTGGATGCCCAACTGGGTATCATCTATGGGCACAAATTCTAACTACATAGCGACCTCCAAGGCTTTTTCCTGTGATTCGAAAGTTTGGTGACCCATAGGTACGTGCAGGTGAGGCAGCAGCATAGCAATGAACCAGTCCATGTGCTATCTGTCATCATATTGAAATCCTCCTTCTCTGATCACCTTCTTTAGTCGTTGATCGGCCTCCCACACAGACTCACAAGGCCCTTGCTTGAAATCATTTAGATCAACCACTATTTGAGAGTAGGACTTAGGCTTCTTGAATTGTTGCTTCAAGGCATTCTTAATCTCTTCAATGGTTGTGTTCACATGCTAACCGATGTATCCCATGTACCATTCCAAAGCTCTTCCTTCGAAGGCAAGGGACAGTTGTGCCCTCTTCACTGCATCACTAGGTATGTTCTGCGCAGTCCATACCGATTCTGCGACAAACCAGAACTAATCCATGTATTCATATCCCACACCCTTAAAGGTAGGCAACTTCATGTTCGCAGCCATGTCATCTTCCGGTGGTGGCGGAGGTGTAGGTGAATTCTTACCCCTATGCTGGTTTGAAAGTGGTGTGGCTGGAGGACTCTGCGCAACTGCTTCTCTTCCAGACTGTAGACAAATCTATCTCCTTCTTGGTTGGTCTGATAGTATTTGCCACTTCGCGTCATACTCCCATCCAGATCAGAGGTCATTCATTCGGTGTGGCTACACAAAATACTCTTTTCGCACAGTAATATCTTAATCAGCAATGGTAAGGTCTTCAGAAACTTACCCCGAAAACCCTTGAAGAATATTCGCTCTGCTTCAGAGTAGGAGACGAACTGATCGATGGAAAATTCTATCACGAACCCTCATAGCACACTATCCACCCAATGGTCCATCATGCGAGTGATGGTGTTATCAGTCTTCTCTAACTGCTGGATCAATTTCAGGGTCCACCGTGTGACCCGCTCGTCCTTCCAACACTTCTGAAATTCGACCAACCTTGCGAACCACTCCGGGAGCTCGTCCACAATTATTACAAAGAATATCTCGTAGATATTCATGAAAATATACTTATTCTTCTACTCTTCGGTGGTCAACCTCTTACTACGATTTTATTTTACTGCAAATTCCTAAACTTTCTATTCAAACCATTCATCAATTTATTTTCTTTCAGGTTTCCAATACGGCCTTTGCATTACCCGATCCCTCTCTCAAAATTCTCCCGGTCCTGGCAACAGAACCATTTGTTGGCTCGAGGGGTCCTAACCCAGGTTCAAAGGTTAAGGTTTGCCAAGAAACCCCTATACTACTGGCCCTTTCGGCAAGTGACATGCTTGTGCAGGCCAAAGTCTCACTCGAAGCAGTATGGGAGGGTGCTGGAACTAGGTTTTCACACCCTGGGAGAGGGTAGGTAAGTCAAGCAAAGCTATGTTCGACTTCACAATTACTAGATCGTATATCACAGAACCTAGATCTATAAATCCCTTCGCATCCATCTGCGCAATACTAATTATAAGCACAGTAATCAACAAATCATAAATTCACAGAACAATAATGAAACTATCACAGATATTCTTGCATAAAGTATAACAGACAGATCCAGACCATATGTCAATGCAGCATAAGCAAATAACACAGTTACTTTCGTAGCTTAACACATAACCATGCATAACATAGCCAATATCATAGATTCACATTAACAGATTCAGATATTCCAACAACCTTCCACTTTCATTAATCCTTCAGATCATTTTACAATACCTAAAACCCAACCTACACACACAGTAGTAGGGTCTGCACACAGCAAGACTGAGGATCTCTATGCACACAGCCAGCAGGAGTTTATTCCCCCAATAACCCAAACAGATCTACTAATTCATAATTCACACCAATCTTGATTCATGCCTTCCTATTGACTCAAAATGCCCTTCTATTTATAACAATCTAGCCTAATCTTTCCCGTGGTCCGCAAACCATGGTTTTCGGACTCTAGGTCTACCCTTTGACCCATTACAATGCTTTCAGGGCTTTGACCCACCCCAAAACCCCTGTGCTAGACTAAAATGTGCCAAAAATATACAAAAATACTCAAAATTGTCCCAATCCGCAGCCTTTGGAGGACCTTGCTCCAACATATACCTTTTGAGAAATAAATAAAACATATAAAACCTAATTTTGCTATGTTTTCTTTTTGTCACTTTATAATCTTCACTATTATCCCTTTAGCATTTTTGCAAGTGATTTTGAACTTGTCAAAGTGATTTTTTCTCCTTTGGTGAAAGTGTGCTTAAAGGGATGAAGAGGCTCCTTTAAATTTGGGAGTTTTGGCACTGCTGAACCTCTTGGCATGCTTGAGTGAAAGTGACCTGAAACATATCTTTCTTACTTTTTACTGATATTGACAGTGATATATCCATTTGGAAAATATTGTACATCATGCCTGCTATGTTTTCCATTGGCCACTTCTGGTTTCTGCAAGTGCCTATGACACAGTTTCTTTTGGTCCTTTTTTCATTGTTAGAATTTTGATAACCTTCAACCACTTAACAACAAACTCCTGCTCATATCAGTTTTTACCTTGTAACCCAGAACTCATAATTTCACTCCTCTGACCTTTTGAAGGCAATTGTCTGCACTTTAAATGTTGACCTCCCTTACCTTGATACTCCTTGCATTCTTCCCTTGGATTCAGTGAAGCACTGTTGCCTTGACAAACCATGGAGTTCACCTTCTGATATCATTCTTCAAATTTCTTCCTACTATCATTATGGAGACCCACAGTCTTCAGTTCACCTTCTCGCCTACCTTCTCAAATTTTAGGTTTTAAGGCTATTAGAGACAAAGAATTAGTGTTGTATTCTAAGTTCTCTATAGCCCTTTCTAGTTCATTCATTTCTGTTCAGTTCACCTCACCTTTTTCCCTTTTTCATTTACAATTTCTAAAAATCTTCAATGTGTATTTGGTTGTGTTGTTGTGCCTTCTGTCCTTGTGGCTTTTTGCATTGTTTTCTTGCTTGGCAACACTGTTTAGCCAAACAGTCCTCAAAACCCTAATTTTCTTTAAAGATAGGCCTGCTGCCTCTCCTTTTCTGCGGTTGTCCTTAGTGATGATTTAGCCTCTCACCTCACCTTAATTTCTGCTAATAGCCATCTCAACCATTCCTGGAAAAATGTTTAAGATGGGCAACTCTCTTTTGTAGAAGTTGTGATTTGACCAAGGAGGCCTTTCTTGAAGGATTTTCTGATCCATTTGGACAATCATGTGTTGTCCTTCTTCCTCTTTGATTGCAGCCTCTTGGCACAGGAAAAAAAAATATTTAGAACACCAAAACAATCCTATGACCTGTGAAACCCTAGGTGACCTAGTGGGAGGATTTTCGGACTTGGCCTTTGACTGAAAACTTGACTTAGGGTTTTTAGGTGTAAAATAGAGTTTTTGACAGACTATATGCATTTCAGACCCAAAACTACTGATTTTGATTTATCTAAAGAGCCTATAAAGGTAGCTTGAAACCACCAATGCTTGAGTCATTTGGGTGAAATAGGGGAAAAGGTTAGGCAACTTGTCAATCCAAGGTGTAAGTAGAAAGGTTAGAAAAGTCAAAACAGATTGGTAAGGTCAGAGGTGGAAAAACATAGTGAAAATGAGTGGCATGAGCCCATGATTGGTCTTCTGGGAGTGATAGGCTGGACCTGGCATGATAGGATGGTAAAATAGTGAAAATTTTATCTTAAGGACAATGAAGGCAGTGATATTTCTAGAACTCACAATATTCATGAATTTTGTTTCTAGAAATCAAGGATAAGAATTTAGTCATCTATGAAAAGAAAAAATTACTGATGACTAACACTTGGGAGTGGGTATTGATTCTTTACCGTAATCTTGTTCAAAGCTTTGAAGTCTTCACACATGTGCCAAGTCCCATCTTTCTTCAGAATCAAGACTATGGGTGAACCGCATGGCGAAGTGCTTGGCCTTATGAGTCCTTTGTCCAGTAACTCTTTGATTTGCCTCTTTATTTCAGCATTCTCCATTATCAACATGTGATACATGATGATGTTTGGAAGAGTACAATCTTGCTGCAACTGAGTCTCATGTTGAATCTCCCTTTTTGGAGGCAATCATATTGTCTCCTGAAACATCTCATAATGTGCATCAACTACATCATATAAATATGATTTCAACTTAGGATCACAAGCCCCAAATTATTAATGATTAACATTAGCTTTAGGCTTAATCACTAGAAGAACAAAATTCTTACTTGAATTTACCAGCCTCTTTACCTATCCAACATTTACCATAGCAATCTTTGTCTTCTTGTGATGTGCTCTAACAGTGTACTCCTTGCCATATTTGAATAAATGGTAATTTTTCTTATGGATATGGAAGATCACTTTCCTCTCATGCAAGTAAGGACTACCAACACAATACTTGTTATGTCAAGCGAAACTACATCTAATTCAACTATGTCAACAAAATGTGCAGTTATTGCAAACTGCAATATACACTTCTTTGAAACCTGTAAATTTGCATCCTTACAAATCCAACCAAGTGGATATGGTTTTGGATGTGGAATGGTCTCAAGATTAAGTTTCTTGACCAAGTCTTTAGAGATTAATTTTTCTTGTGACCCACTGTCAAACAATGTGTCAAGCTTGGCATGTTTGGATATGACCCTCACATGAAACAGTTCAATTCTCTCTTCTTCATTTGGAGCTTGTATGTGACAGTTTGATGTACTAGTATTAGGGTTTGTTTAAATTTATTTCCCCTTCATGTTCTTCAATCCCATGGCTGTAATTTTAGATTCATCACCTGAATCATCTCCTAAATCATGTTGAGTTGTAGCTGCAGTTTTCTGTTTCCCTTTGTTGTTAGAGTGTTTGGGCCTCTTGTCAAGATGTAATTTCCAACGATGATTTTCATCATGGCCTTATTTTTAACAATGTTTGCAAACCAATTTTTCTCCCTCTCTCTTGACATATGCATCCCTTTTTCCTTTACCTTTTCAGGTCTTTTGTTTGTTTTTACCCTTAAAATTTTTTTTCCTACCCTCATCAGAAATGTTTTTACCTCTAGCTTCTAGATGTGTGGCATGAACACATACCTCATCTAGACTTGTGGGGTTCAACATGAGGATAGTATGTCTCAGGTAGCTATGTAAGCCTCCTATGTACTTGAGAAAAGTATCTTGGCTCTGCAAATCTACCCCTAATAAGAGAGCTCTTCTCCTAAATTTTTGGGTGTAAACTTGCACATGATGTCCTTTCAATTGTCTAAAATTTTGCCAGTTCATTATGGCTTTCTGCATATGAGCTAATGGATAAAACTGTTGTTTTATTGCAAAATGAAATCAGTCCATGATAGAATAATCTTACCATGCTTCTTGATCTCCTCCTTTGTCTTGGCTTCCCACCAAACAAGTGTTGCACCTTCCATTATCAATGAAGCTAATTGGATTTTGGTATCATCATCATGAAGGTTCTGAATTCTCAAATAGACCTCCAATTCCCTAATCCAATTATCAATATTTTCTGCATTGACTTCACCATTGAAAATTGGAAATTCAAACTTAACATCAAGTTTTAGAAAAGGAATTTTACCGGTGTTCTTTGAATTATGTGGCTAATGTAATAAAGATGAAGTAGAGGATGATGATGATGAGGGTGAGGATGGTGAGTTTCCACTACCTCCATTTCCTCCATTTCCCTTCTTTGACTTATCTTCATCATTGTGACCTCTTGATGATCCCTGTCCTTCCTTGTGAAGTTTGGATCCTTCTCCTTCCATTTTCTCATTCATTTATTGATAAAGGATTCTAACCATCTCAGTCATGTCAAGGAATGCTTTCCTGAACACTGTTTCTTCCTCTTTGGGATCCACTTCTTCATGGATTTATCCTTCCTATGGAGGCATGCTTAATGTTGCTTCTGCTTCTTTAGGAGGTGAACTAGGTGGTGGAGAATGTGGAAATATTGCCCTCCTTTTTTGAGGCTCACTTTGAGACCCTCTTGATTCCACCAATTTTCCTTCTCCTCTCTTGAGCTTGAGCCTAGTAAGCATGTGAAAACTTGTAAAAAATTAAACAAATCTTTGCACACAACAACACCAGACTCCAGAGAATAAACTCTAGCTCTGATACCAACCTGATTTGAAAGGACTGTATTAGTTTTGTTGTGCTAAGTGTCTTTTCAGTTAATAAACATGTACATATTTGTCTCCATTTGTTTGCTTAACGATTGAGGAATTTAACCATGAAACATAGATGAATTTGTGAATTATAAGCATGAAAATAAGCCTAAATAACACTAAAAAATATTGTATAAAAGAGAAATAAAACCACACATAAGATTTACACAGCAGGCATGATGAAGTAGTTCACCCCTCCTAGGCTACATCTGCTGGTCCAGCACCCAATGGCGAGTCCATCTTTAATTTTGCTAAAAGAAACTCAAATACATGTGTTTACAAGCCTCCAATGGCTTTTTTCTCTGCACCAATGGCTCCAGAATGCTAAAATTAGTCTAGGTATATCCTTGTTTCACCAAAATTGGTCAAAAATTAACCCTCCTAGCCTTTTTTCCAATCACTCCTACAAAACCTCCACTAAATGTGGAGAACTGCACCTAACTATAGTTAAAAATAGTGAAAACTCTGAAATTTGGTGGCACGCTTGAAACTCTGCCAAGCTAACTGTCAGATTTAACCATTTTGGGTAGGGGGTGGCCACATGCTAACCCCCAAACCCGCGGTTTAATTAAACTTCGCAATTAAATGTTGGAGAAAAATCTGGAGTGGAGGGCATAGTTCCAAAACAGTTGAACTAATTTAATGTTCCCAAATTTTAGCCTCAAAGCTAAATGGAACAGTAGAGTTAGCAGCAGCTCTAGCCAGTGAATAAATGGGTAGAACAACCCATAAGTCTCCTAAGGAGGGATAAAAACACTCTGAGTGTGAAAGGGGACATTCTGTCTAGCTTAATAAAACACCTCCATGTGTGAACAGGGATAAAATCAAGTTGATTCAGTCCACTTTGACTAAGTCAACAGCGCAGTTGTGGAGGAGGAGGAATCCAAGAAGGAATAACGTAGTTTTGGAGGAAGATGAATCTTTGGATAGAGATGACCTAATTGAGTGGGGCCAAGGGCAAGAAAACTCATGTTTATTTAAGGAAGAGGATGGCAACATTATTCTTTATGTTTTTAGATCATTATTCTTGTCTGCTTAGACTTTTTTCTTCCTCTTGTTGTTTAGCAGGGTAGCAGTGTTATTTAGCACCAGGTGTTCCCAAGCGGAAATCCCACCTCTCTCCTTAAGGAGCCTCATTGGGAGAGTTTTCATTCATCATTCCACATCAGGTTTTCAGGCCAAGCTTCAACTAACTTCATCAGCACAGTTTTGTCGGAGATTGTGCAGTGTTGCTGAGTGCAGCAGTGGAAGGGATTGGAATCCCAGTTTCTGAGCTAGTTTCTCATTGGAGGAAGGTTTACTTCACTTGAGGGACCTATTTGGAGAGCTCTAGAGCCTATTCTAGATATGTGGTATCATACCACACATTTACCCTACATTCCCAACATTTTTTCTGCTAGGGAATGCGTTATTTTGGAGGCAGCATTCAACAGATGGTCTAGTGGCTTCGTTGCAGTGTTTTCTTGTGATTGAGAGGTTCATCCTTTCATGGGAGGAAGCCCTTGAGGGATCTACATCAGATCATACATATTATAGCCTTCTACACTCTTATGCTTCAGTGTTGCAATGGTGCTTCAGAAAATTTCTGAATATCACATTTTGTATGCAGAGTGTTTGACAAGAAACCCTTGCCGGGTTCTCTTGTATTTTTTATAAGGAGACTAGATCTAATTTCTTAAAGCATTATTGTCTAATATATGAGTATATCTATTGTTCTCTTATTTTCTGAGTTAAAACCCTCAAAATACTGCGCAGTCTCTTTTATGCATTATTTCTGAGTAGCAGTGTCTAGGGTTTTTAGTCATTTTTAGCTACACTAGAGTGGGAGGTCTGTTTACCTCACCTAGTTTCATTTCTTTATGATATTATCTTGGAATTAGATTCTAGATGGATGTATATATGGGATCCAAGTGATTAGTTTCATTTTCTATGGCATATATTTCTAAAAATGTGTTTTTAGTGCATGCTTGCTGAGCTGTCCCGATTTTGGGATATTACAGTGGTATCAGAGCTGCAATCTTGGCTCGACCTATGGATCTCAGGCCATTATACTTCAGAGGAAGGAGATATGGACAGAAAAGAGAAGGCTTAAGTATGTGAAGTGTTAGGGTCCCGTGATTTGGCTGATTGGCAAGCCAAATGACAGTGTAACATTAAACCAAGCTTTGGAGCCCAAGGACCTAGCCTTCCTGGACTCAGAGAGGGCTCTCTCTATATGTGTAAGGGATATTTGTGTGTTTGCTTATTTTTTTCTGATTTTAGGCTAGTTATGAAGTATGTTTTTGGTTTTGGTTTTTTATTTTTTGAGGGATGAAACTGATCAAAGATATAAGATAGGTAAAAATATGTCAGATCAACCGAGCTATGGGGTCGAAAAGGTCAAGAAAGCTATTAGATGGTGATACAAGGCTTTTGAAGGGCCGATTTGATTCAAGGTAGAAAGGATCTTTGGGAAAAATGGAGTAAATGGACATCAAGTTTGTGAACAACGAAGGGTTTCAAGCATAACTAGTTTAATAGCAGACATAAATATGGTAGGGAAAACCTTTAATCATGCAAAATGTAACTACAAGCTAATCAATACATAGAAATAAACATTCAAGCCATGCATAGAAGTATATGACCCTATAACTTTGGGAAATGGCTATCAGACTTTGGGAAAACACTTAAGAAAGACAAAAAACTTAACTTACTATGCCAGAACGCCTAAACACAGTACTTCAAGTTATTGGGCACTTTGAACAACAAGATTTGCATAGTTTTAGGCAAAGGGCTAGATCGAAACTAGGCCTCCTTGGTTCAACAAAATGATAATCTAATCAGTCAAAGAGAAATTTCATGGATGGAACTATGGCTAGCCATAGGTAAGCAAGGCATGCCGTAAGTCATACTTAGCATGTATAAAACCATGAATGAAACAAGCAACAATATCCTAAGTATTAAAGAGCAGTCAAGAATTCTTTAATGTTACTTAGGAAGAAGAAAACAAAGAAGCTATGAAGAAACAGGAAATTTGAGGTGCCTCCATGGGCATATCTCAAATTTGTTCTCTACTGATATATAGCAAGCAAGAACCATGTATTCATGAATGAAAACTAGAAGACAACAACAAAGCAAGAGACACTATACCATTCTACCAAGTCATGGAATCCAACAAAAATCCTTCTTCATTCATCCAAGAGCATCCAAGAGGCAATCCAAAAGCATAATACAAGTATTTCTTCCAAAGCTTATATGACCATATATTGCTTCTCTTCTCAAGTTAAGCCTTGTTTTGCAATGAAATCCTTTGGAATATATAGGCTCAAGTGAGGAAAACCTCATGGTTCAACTTGCTATCCTATTGGCCTAATCAAAATATCTAAACTTGTCCTTGAGGCTTTGCAAAGCCCAAGGCACAAAATATCTCATAAAATATCTAAAAAATGCTAAAAAAGGGAAAATAATTGACTTTTCCTTACTTCTCATGTGAAAAAATAGCTAAACGCACATGAGGAAATATCAGTTTTTAAAGGTTCAAAAATTACAAAAATATTCAAAATTTACATCAGCAAAAGGTCCCCTGACTTGCCGGCAACATTTGGAAGCCTTCCTGATGTCAAAACGAGGCTCATGACAGCTCGTTGGAAATCTCTGAGTGTCTAATTTATGGAAAAATTGAAATTTTCCCAATCCGATGCCTAGAAGTCCTCCAAAACTGCACCTGTGTGTAAAAAAACCAAAAATTACAGTCTGCTGATAGACCGGGCAAAGTGTGCAAAAAGTGATCATTTTTCGCTATTTCGGGGAAGAAAATGATCTCCAAATGTCCTGAAAATCACTGAGGGTATGCTCCTAAAATTATGGCATCCAATGATACCATTTTCCTCCTTTGAAAAATCCCCAAAATAAAATGGCGAATTTCATGAGTTTTGACGAAAAACTCAAAAATGCCAAAAAACCAAAATATGTCAAAATGTGCCCAAAATCGGTGAGCATGACCCTCATGGGTCCTTAGAAACATGCTCTGAAGAAGAAGCCAAAATATGAAGTCCTGATGTGTCTTTCTTCACTTTCCGTGCCGGGCGCTTCCCTTTAGCCTCCTTTAGCTTTTCTTGGGCAGCCTTTAACTTGCATCGGGCAAACTGATTTAGCTTTTGGTAATGCTTCGTCATCCTCCTTTGAAGCTCTAGATCCTATTTCCCCTCCTCATCCTCTTTTTCAAGGGTAGGCTCATACCTCTTATGCAATCCACTCATACTATCCTGCCTAGGAGGCATCTTGTCTTGGATGTGTGATCAGGAGCTCAGGACCAAGTGTCGTAAAATGCTCAAAAATGAAGTTGCTCATAATGGCTCCAAAACAAATCGACTGGAAAATTTTTGGCGAAACGATCCCAACGCCGCGAACGGCACTCAAATCCGATGTCGTATGCAGAAGTTATTCAAGTTTAAAGATCCGCCAATTTCAATTAAAAATGCCAAATTTGACTTCATGAAAAATTTTATTAAAAAAAGAATATTCCACAGAATATTCTGGGAATATTCCAAGGAATATTCCACAGAATATTCTGGAGAATATTCCAGTCGCATCAATTAAAAGGCGCACGTAGTAGCCCGGAGGCCTTACGTGGCCCAAAGGTGGATTGGAATGGCGTTTAAAAACTTTGTTATGGACGCGACAGGATTGGATCCCGGGTCGGCGGATTGATAACACAAAGGCCCGACCGTAGGGGCAAGTCGGTGGTTCTTGTTATGGAAAGCACAAATTTTATATTTAAATGTATCAAACAGTTTGTTAACTTTGAATCTGGCGGTTACCCCAACAACTAATGCGGAATGTGCGACCACATGTGAGTTGACATTTAATGCTAGCAGTTTATTCCGCCCCAAATTTAGCGCCGGTGCCCCCAAATTAGGCGGATGTGCCAGTTTAGTTCAGTTAACTGGCAGTGTCTCCACATTTAGTGGAGCTTGTTTAGGCCAGACTGGCAGTTAGTAAATATGGCATATCTTTCACATGCGAGATCCTTTTGGAGTGAATTGTTTTTTGATTTTGGGTCTCTTCGACCTTCCGAAGCCATTGGCACAGGTTTCACAGCCATCTGAGGTCGTTTGCAGGTGATTTTTCTTCGTGGAAGTTCCAGGAGTCACTAGTGCCAAATCAGAGTGGGAGCTGCATTGGGAATTGTGCAGCCAGTGAATGTGGAACGAAGGTCATTCCTGAAGTTTTTCAGCATTCTGAATCCATTTCTACAGCTCGTTTTTCCTTTTGAGGAATTATTCTCACTGTTTAGTTTCAGGGAAGCTTTCAGGGCCACCAGGGCCATTTCAGTGCTGGAGCTGTTTGGGGGCTATGTTCATCCATTTTTGGTGATTCAAAAGCCTATTTCTGCTATTTTCGACCTTCTGAGTCTAATGGCAGAGGTTTCAGAACCAATTGAGGTCATCTTCACCTCGGAATTCTCCATGCAAGTCTAAAGAGATAAGAACCCATTGGGAAAGTACTATATAAGGTACAATTTTCCTTGTTTAGTGTTTGGGAAAGAGCATGTTTAGCGAATTCCTATCTTCTGATTCTGTATTTACAGTCAGATCTGTCTTTCGAGACACTCATATTCTTGTATTAGCCTTCGTAGCATTTTTAATACAAGAGGACAAGCCTAGTTTGAGAGGCTTGGTCCAGCAGATGTAGCCCAGAGGGGGGGTGAACTACTTTATCATTTTGATGTCTTTATTTCCTGAAGATGATATGCTAAACAAAACTGATATAAAGTGTTAAACAGCACATATACATAACTTGCATACACACATAATCACCTACTCAGCTGCAGAAATTTATTTGTCTTATTCCAAAAGACATCAAACTTCAAGTATGTGTATGTCAAAGACTTCTAAGTGTTACTTCATTATTTCTTTAGACAGAGCCTGTAGAGGGCCAGGTAGCCTCTAGAACTCATCCTCTCTTTAGAGGTGACATGTTCGGTGAATGCCCCTACAGTCTATCTCTGTATAAGAAATAAAAAGTTTTCACATTTACAGAGGTCACTTGGAGTGTATAGCTCACATTTGAAATTATGGGAAATGGATACCTTGCACCCTTAAACAAGTACATTCCATTTCGAGATCATGTAACTTACGCAAACCAAAGCAATAACTTTCAGGTTCATGAAATGTCTTCTTGAGCAAAAATCCCGCCTTCTCTTTTGTTAATCACTATTTGATCAAGGTAAAATAGTTTTTCAAAATCTGTGTGTGCCTTGCCCCTACATTCAATTCTCTGCCCCTTTCCAAAACAATGCTTTCCACTTGATATGCAATTCAACAAGTAAACTTTTAAGAATAAAAACACAGTCAATAAAGATAGACAGTCAAAGTGAATTTCCTGTGTTTTGTGATAAGGTCACCCTGCCTTTTGATCTTTTGAGGACAACAATATAACCTTGTATTTTTGAAAAAGGTAAAACCACAATCTCCTTAATTTCAAAACCCTGCTTTCTTCTTGGTAGGCCACTCCACCAGTGGATTCAACAACATAAACACAGTCAATCACAAAGTGTATACACACAGTAAAAAGTCACTATACATAGGACAAGGTGGCAGAGCTTGTAATGTTTTTTATGTGGTCACAAAGGTCTGTAGCATTCCAATACCTATAAACTCCCTTTCAAACAAAACACTATTTTCTTTATACCCCACTATTCTTCATACCAGTTTTTCCCCACACACCTGTAGATTGTCTTGACTATTTTACTCACTTGAGGTCTGTTTTATAGAATGGGAGATCAAAACACCGCTTTTGTCTTTTACACAATACACAAAAGAAACTTTCAACAGAACAAAAACGTTGATTTAATGATCAATGTGTGTTGAAACTTCACCTACTGTTCACCCTTTAAACACCTTGTGCTCCTTCCTTCTTTCAAGACTTTTCCACTTTTCCACTTGTTTTGTGAGTGGTTTAATGTCCTTTCTTTCTCGTTCACAGTTTAATGTTTCACTTCTAGCAGTGACAAGTGAATTTCGTTTTCACATAGAACTCAAACCTGTGGCATAGACTATGGTTTTTTAACCCTTTGCACCACTCAACAGTTTTGAAAAACCTCAAGGAGGCACATAATACCTTGAGAATCGATGATGACCTTGCAGTAGATGAGTTTGGCTCAGAAATGGTGTGTTTGAGGGCATTTGGACCATTTGAGTGTGCACAACGGGTTTATAGGGAAGAGCGTCGCGCGGTGTGGTTGTCGGGTCAGCGTAGGTGACGGGGACCAAGGGCTACCGGCGCGCCGCGCGCAACTACAGGTGTGCCGCGCAGCCTTGTTCTCCTTTGTATTTTTTGTGCCTGAGCGTGCCGCGCACACTTACAGGCGCGCCCCGTGAAGTTTAACCCTTGAAAACTCTGTCTTTTTGTTCAAAACCTCTTTCTATGGTCTCGTGAATGACAAAGGAGTGTCTTGCTCATTATTTGGGGTTTTCAAAATGAATCTGCCACGGTCTTTTCCCTTTTGGAAAACAAAAAGGCCAACGGTCCTTTCACGTTTGATTGGAGAAGGTTTGTTCAAAAAGTTTGAAAAGGCCTTAGTTTTTAAATCCAAATTTGAAACCTCTTTTTCAAAGCTCTCAAAACACAAACTGATATCCTTTGTTTGGATATGTATTACAGTGGTAAAAACCACTTGTTTATAAGCGAGACCTCCCTTAACCCTTATGAGAAATTTTTCTTTTAAAACTTTGACTGTCTCTCACTTAGAGGAAAAAATGTCTCCTTTTGTGGCAGTGGCATGTAAATTTGCCTTCAATGATTTCCATAACCTGAAAGAATATGCCAAAGTTCTTTTTGTACTTTATGAACCTATATACTTATTTGCAGTGCCCTTTGCTGAGGAAGAAACTGAACTGTCACCTCAATACCCCTTTTATACTTCTGGTGCTTTGTATGAAAAGAGGACACCTGTAGAGGATATTTTGTGTTGCAGGGGGTTTTCTTTGACATTTTGACAGAGGTCCCTTTTCCCTTTTGAAACATAAAATAACAATTTACTCTGGATGTTATGAAGATAGTCTTGTTTACAGTATAAAGTGAAGTAGATGACAGGTGCTGCTTGAGTTTCCCTTTCTGAATGTGGGTGAAAAAATGCAGTTGCATTTACCCCGGCTTTTCTACCATTGTCCATTTAAAAGGAGATTTCTTTAACACTTCTCTCTTCACTCAAATTGCATTGATATGATACCGTTGACCTTTTACAAGGAACATGCCTGTATTTGTTTTGAGATTTTCTCTAGAATTTGAAAACATGCCAAAGTCCTTCTTGCATCATATGAACAACTGTGTCTAGCTGCAATACTTCTTGGGGATTGAGCTCAAATTTTCTTTGTCAACTTATGATAGTAATCTGAAGGACATCCTCTTATGAGTAGGGGGATCAGTGTCCCTTGAAACACAATAATTATCATGTCCTTTTCCAGTGCAATAACCCATCTCATCAACCACTCTTTAATTTGGTTTTGTTTTGAGCTGCAGATTGTCTTTTGGGAGATACCTTGTTAAGAGACAAGTTTTGACCTGTTGGATTACAGTGGTACCCCTAATTTCCTTCTTGGTACTTTACGTTATTTATCTATTTCAAGTATCTCTTACTGTTCTTACTTTGTCTATCAATCAGTGAGAAAACCTAGAAATAATCACTGCCCTAGCCCATTTCTTATGAATGAAGGAGGCCCTTCTCTTGGAAAAATATCTGATGTTTTGTCAACCTTCTGTCTCAACCATATGAAGGCTGGCTGATGAACATATTGACAAGGGTTTTTCTTACACATGATGGCAGGAAAACAACATTGAAAACATTACTGCTTTTACCTCTGCTTTCAATCATCACTTTCCTTCAGAAAACTCTAGTCACTGTCTCACTGTTCATTAAAAACAAATCTGTCTTACAGTCAGTTGCAACTCTTCAAGTCAAACTTTGGCCATCGCCCTTTGCTTATAGATGAAGGAGGCACTCTCAAAACCCTCTGCTTATAGATGAAGGAGGTTCTTAGGCCTTTAAACCCTCTACTTATAGATGAAGGAGGTTCTTAACCATTTCATATCATTAGCCCCTTGACAGTGTTGTTTTTCCTTTAACTGTCCTTTCAGGCTTTGAATGAGGTCACAAGAGCTTGATGAAGAACTCTTTGCTCTGTAGCTGTATCTCAAGCTCAAGATCACATTGAGAAGCAACTGTCTTCTCATGTAGAGCTCAAAATTTTCTTCTTAGATGTTGGTATGTTTCTGTCTTTGAAAGATCCATCAAACACTGTAAAAACTCCTAAAATCAGCTTGACTTATGGTCTATGGATTGCTGAGACTTAGGGGTGTAGTAGTGGCGCGACCTAGGGATGTAACCAAATTCATTAGTAGAGTGGGAGGTCTGTTATGACTGGTCTATAGCAGATGGAGGTTTTTGGCTCTTTGATAGTTTGCCAAGGGTGAAATGCCTTAAAGCGCCACTTCCTAACTTAGAGGAGACTGTTTGAATAGATCTGGATTGTCTCTTTAGAGCTAATGGGTAGACTAGTATGGCTGAGGTAGGGTAGGATTTTGATAATGGGGTTTCAACTTGTCATGGGTGGACTGAAAAGTAGGAGGGAAAAAAAGTTTTATGGGTGTTTTCCCAGCTGGAAAATTTGACAAATTTTTAGATCGGCTGTTGGAAAACTTGGGCACGACTAGAACTAGTCATCACCAACAAGTAAAAATGCGGTAGCGCAATGGCTCCATTTGGGGAGGGCAACTCCTTTTCAGGAGGTGTCCAGAATTTCAGATCTTTGGCTTATGAAGACTAGTGCCTTACCCATTGGCGCAAAATTTCATTCTTCCTTGATGCTATTTCTGAAACATGACAACATGATTAGCATCAATGATATTTCTACCCACCCCACTATATTTCCTAACATTTTTTCTTCTTTTTGGCGCATTTGAACTAGTAGCCTTTTGACAATGCATATTTTTTTTTTTTTTTTTTTTTGCAAAATGAACCTATCTAATTCTACACTTATATTGTTGGGAAAAATACTGAGAGGGGGGGGTGTGTTACACTAAAATCTGTCATCCTGACATTTCACTATGAGTATGAGCTCATTATTACTCATACTTCCTCCTTTTGCAAGTCTAACATATCTGCTCCTCATATCAAGCTTTCAAAATCAGATAAAAGTTCCTAAAATCCCCTAAATATTGGTATCGCACTTTCTCTATTCATTACCTGTGGTCCCGCACCTAAAGTTCAGCTTGCCTACGAAACCATACCGCACGTTCTTTGTGTCATGGGTGCGGACCTTTGTAAAACTCAAAAAGGCGAGAAAGTAAAAATAAAAAGTGGATTTCAGATAAATTCTAGAAGATTCTAGATGGGAATTTTCGGGAATGGATACGCTTTGAGAAGGTTCATGCATCCCTCACTTGATGGAGCTAACCCCTTGATGTAAGGAGATAATCCCTTTGAAGGAGGATTCTATCCCTTCATATTTGGAACAAACCTCCTCTTTTCCACTATAAAAGAGGCCTTGGGTAGCCTCAAGGGAGTTGAACTTAGATATTTGAAGTTAAATGTATTTGAGATTCAAAAGCCTAGAATAACTAAGACTTTACGACGAGTTAAATCACTCATCTCTATCTTTCTTGGTTCAAAGAGTGCAATGCTTGTCAAATTAGAAGGATTCACCTTCGGACCACAGGAGGACTGCACAACATCGAAGGCACGAGTTGTAAAGGTTTTCTTTATTTGAAGTTAATACAAATAATATACATTTCTCTCATTAAGTAGCCCGATTCATGGTTTATTTCATATATTCCTTGATCATTATGATAAGTATGGTTTATAATAATGTCTATACAGGTGCTGCGTAATCTTTTTGCTTGTTTGTGACTGTAGATTCACGATGAACGTTCTTTCAAGTGCACGGGAAGGACTTCAACGATATCAAGCAAGCGCTGGACATAAGGTAGGCCTTACACCTATATAGTGTTTTATGAGTCTTGTATGCTTAGAGAGAGATTAGTATAATTGGCTGTTTTTTGCTAGTTACTTTTAATACTAGAGAGATCGGTCTTTTCCGCAAGACGGATTAATCTACACAACAAAATGGCGACTCCACTGGGGAAAGAACTTGTTGTTTTTGGTTCTCTTTTATTTTGATTTGAGGAAACATTTTTTCCTGGTTTTTGATTGATACATATCTGTCTGGGTAATTTAGATTTTCTCTGTTTTTGAAAATTTAGAAATATTTTAAGTTTTTCTATAATTTTGCACCTGGGACCCGCACTCACCTTTTTTTGACGGTCGTGAGGGTTCGCACTACATAAGGGAGCTCTGGGTGTGGGACCACACATCGATGCGGTTACCTGCGGACCCTGTAAAATTTTAGAAAATCTCTAGATTTATTTTTCTAGTTTATTTTTAGATCTTTGGTTTCTGCCTAGACTGATTATTGTTTCTGTCAATAATTTTTTGTTAATGAACTCCAACAGTGTTGATGTTTTGATGATTTTCTAGAAGATTTTGCAGTTTGGATTGTTTCTCCGCTTGGTCTTTGTAGCGATTTGAACTTTTGAAAATTTGCAGTATCTCAGATTACATTGATCTCTTTTTGTCTTTTGAATCCGACCTGATTGTGAAAACATCCTATATTGAGAAATTGAGCCTTTTTGTTTCTTTGCAAATCTTCGAAAAACTTGGTTGAAAGTTTTGAATTTCATTTTTATAAAAACATATTTTGAGTGTTTTTGATCTATTTGTTATTCTGAACGAATAGATTCTTAGTTTGCTGAAAAACTAAGGAAAACATTCTTTTAAAAAAAAATCTTAAAAGATTTTACTCAATTTAGATTTTAGATCTCAAACATTAGATTATGTAGTTTTGAGTAGTTTTAATTTTGTAGCTTTCTTTCGAAGGAAAATTGTTTTGTAGCTTCAAGTTTGGAAAGAAAAAGGATTTTGTTATGAGCTTTGATCATTTATCTCATTATTGAAAAGACAAAGTGGTTTCTTTCAATTATTTTTCATGTTTAAAGAAGGAATTTAAGATCGTGACCAGGACCTCACTATGTATCATTTTTACTATATATTTTGACACCACCTTACCTTTTATAACCATGTTTAAAAAGGATTCCATCATCAGTTTCATTTACTTTAGCCCAAGGTATATAAAATCCTCTTTTTTATTATATGTTTAATCTGTTTACATATAATTCCATATTACTCTTATATTTTATCATTAATCGAAGTAGATTGTTGCTAACATAAGTCTAAAAGATCGTAGATAAGTTATATGCTGTGCTGAAACAATCAGCCATTGCTGAAACAGTCAAACTTCGTTGCTGAAACTGTCGACTCCGTTGCTGAAATAGTCGACTCCGTTGCTGAAACAGCCAGCAGGCACGCAAATTCCGCCACTATTCGTAATTTGTGATTCTGGAAGAGCATTTTGTGGAACGATGGCAACAACATGAAGACGTGGTTACATGGATTATTCTGAAGATAGTACTCTTTTGGTATCTTTTGTAACAATATCTTTTTATGGAAGAACAGAATAGCCTGTTTTAAGAAAGAAGAACAGATTCGGGATAAACGTAGATTTGCTCTCATGTAATTGTAAGAGATGTCTCCTCTTTAAAAAGAAGAGACATCATCATTAGATGAGAGTTCGAGTTTGAAAGCTACAGGAGAACATTGTGTTTGAGAGACTGGAGCTAGACTCCATTTGTAATGTATCATTTCTTTTGAGAGATGAATAAAATTTCCTTTTGAGCGCTCCAATTTAATCCTTTCCTGGGGAATCTTGTGAGAGGGAAAGGGCCTGCCTTCCTCACAAGATTCACCCGACTGTCCCTGTAGTTTGTTTCATTTCTTTATTCTGTTTACACTTTACTTTAATTCTGTTGTTGAGACACTAGTTACACAGTTCTGTAGTTTATTGAGTATTCTGTTTCCTTAACACTGCATGAGTTCAGTACATTCATTCTTAAGAAGTCGAGAGATCTGTTTCTGTTATTTGTTTGAATTTATAATGCTGGGAAGTAGGTGCTGAAGGTTCCTGTATAAAGGAATAAGGTCTTGTTTCCATTGATTACCTTTCTTTTCCTGCAGTGTGATTAGAAACAGGAGACAAGTGCTGAAGGTTCCTGTTCATGGGAATAGGGTCCTGATCTCTTGAGTTATCCTTTCTACAGAGTGATTAGTGTCAGGCATCAGGTGCTGAAGTTCCTACTTAAAGGAATAGGGTCCTGTTCCTATTATGGTTGATTGGTTTCCTTTCCTGCAGATTGATTTCCCTTTATTTGGATTCTGATCTGTAATATAGGAATTTCTTCTGCTATAACTTAAGTGACTTCAGCTTTGATTAAACAGAGTGTGAATAATTAAATTTGTATGACTGAAAATTGTGTGGCTTTTTACTACAACATTGTTTTTGCTTTTGAAATTGAGCATATCCAGTGCGTTATTGTCTTTGGAATAAACAAACTTCCTCGGGTTGACAAGTTATGTGGAGCTTGAATTGTGAAAACAATTAATGCGACCAACAATCGCATTCTCTAACTCTTTCTTTACATAGCAAGTTCACTAAAAGAAAAAGAATTGAATATCATCATAGGTGCATTTTAGTTTTTTTTGGAAGTCGAGTCTTCACATCATCCAAAGTTTCATTTCCGCACCTATTGACTTAAGAAACAGCTCCTAAAAGTAACGCTTAATTTAAAATTTATCTAGTAATCTTTTTATTTCTAGGGCTCTTATCACCAACATAGCTTAGGCTAGTATCTTGGAGTAGGGAGTAATTAACTCTCCAAGATAGCTAAAACAAACAAGTAGATAAATCTTGCGATAGGAAGAATTCCAGTTGTTGCATGTATGCTCTGGGAAGCTCCTCTTAAAGGAGTTAAGCACGAGATCATATCTGAACCAGTGGGGTAATCAATCCTTCCTCATTGGGAACGATAGAAGATATACACGTATTAAAAACGGTAAACATCGGATAGACCATTGTCGAGAACCAGTCATATGGATTAGTCAACAAGAGAGCCTTCGAAGTATGGCTTGTTACTGCGCACTTAGTGTATCGGATCGAAGTATGGCTTGTTCCCCCGGGTATATTTGTTTCAGTTGGTAACCTTAGAGGCCATAATCTTTAGGATTCTTTCCTAAGGTGACGGTGGAGGGAAGATCCCACTGTACCTGGAACAGACGTCGACTAGACTCACTTGGACTCTCTGTGGGGTTCTCTTCACTCGAGATGGTTTTGTGAAGAAACTTGTGCCAGTCTGTTTCATTAAGCAGGTTGTCGGGGTAACTGTTCCAACCGCCCTTTTCGTGTTAAACTTCTACTAAGTTGGATTTCATCACCAACTAGTGTTTTTAGTACGGAAAGTTACTTGTGTGTGTGTGGTTTGAACTCTTAGATTTTTAAGCGAATGATTCAATTTTTTGTTTCTTAGAGACTATAGGTGTTTTCATTGAAATTTTTCTTTGTTTGCGTGTGATTAGATAATTTTTAATCGTGGCGGAATTGCCGAGACAATCCTGGAGAATACAAGGGAAACCCCCTGTTGGGAAAAATACTGAGAGGGGGGGGTGAATCAGTATTTACTGCATATTCAAACTTTTTACTTTTTCATTCCTTAAAACCCATACGCTACTTTACTACAGTAAACCAGGAATTGCCGAGACAATCTCGGAGAATACAAGGGAAACCCCCGTTGGGAAAAATACTGAGAGGGGGGGGTGAATCAATATTTACTGCATATTCAAAACTTTCACTTTTTCTGCTTCTAAAATGCATACGCTACTTTCCTGAACCAGACTTGCGTATATACGCGGATACCATTTACGAAACTAGCGTATACACAGATATCTATATATGTCATTAATTCATCACTCAAATCATTCCTTCATTTATTCATCGATATTCAATAAGCAAGAAATGTACAGAAGAATGTATCAAACCATCACACAAAGCATCACACATGAACACTGATTTTTAGTGAACCCAACCTAGAGAAACCACCGCACAGCCTACCTTCATTATTTTATTATAGAGAAAACATCTTTAAACATATGTGTCAAGGCAGAGCCGATCAAAGACGCGCGTGCACCCACTGCCATTGCCACTGCCACTTTCCGGAAGGAGCTACGACCGACTCCCCGCTTACCCGCCACTCCGGAAGGGAGCTACAACCCCCCGATCCGTTTACTCGCCCTCACCCGGAAGGAGCTACAACCCCCGACCGAAGGCTACACCTTCAGCACTACCTTTGACCACGTTTCATCAATTTTCACACCGGATCCAACAACTTCACAACACCACTATGTGCCACATTTCATCATATTTTCAAACCGGACCCTTTCCATACTTTTAAGCACAGTCAACCATGAAACAGATACATATAACTCACTGACA
Source organism: Pinus albicaulis (assembly GCA_034641835.2). Taxonomy (NCBI): domain Eukaryota; kingdom Viridiplantae; phylum Streptophyta; class Pinopsida; order Pinales; family Pinaceae; genus Pinus; species Pinus albicaulis. The sequence continues at coordinate 397,757 of CM076581.1, read as the reverse complement.
GATATCAGTAAACCAGCAGAACAGATCAGACATTTCTTACCACAGACTTCAGCAAACCCTAGTTTGCATACACGCTTTCCTTTCTCTGATTTCGCGTATATACGCGCTTCCGTCCATACAAACCGGCGTATACCTCAGTGCATATTTTATTGCGCATACGCGCTTTCTCTTCGCTGAAGCTGCGTATATATGCGCTTCCTCCGCGTCGAAGTAGCGTATAGATCTTCAATTATTCCAGAGCAGCATACTTCTTCAGATCAGACATTCTGCTCAGATTCAACCCTTTACTTCAGACATATGTTCGCCTAGATGTTCGCCTCATCACGTATCTAGGTTTTCCATTAGCAAACATCTAGCAAATACAAGTATATTTCAGATCTAGATCCCCTTCTTCATCATTGGTGCATCATACATTCAGATCTATCATTCAACTGTAACCCTTTCAATTCAGATATACTTCAGAGAGAAGTATTCATTCAAGCTCAGACATCTTTCACCCACACTTATGATTTGCACAATGAATTTCTTTTCTCCTTTTATATGATTATCCTTTTTCAATACCATGAGCCCTTTTTCAATACCATGGACCAAACAATACCATAAGCTCCAAAACTACCTCGGGACGGGTCAATTAGCGATCATTACCCAATACTATGGGTCAATACCATGGTTACCCTTGGATTCGCACTTTTGAGCGCTTTAGCCCATACGCGACTCGTAACGTTCCTTCGCTGCATACGCGACTTCCCCTAGGCCAATCCGCGATACCAAGAGACATGCTCTTTTTCATCATTCTCTGAGTACATTCTGAAATCCTTTCTTCATTGCCTTCTGTAAATCCTGTAGATACATCAGATTTCCTTCATCAAGGACATATTCTATCAAACACAACTTCATCAAGTAAGTTGTCAACATCTTCATCAAGTGGCTTTCCTTTCAAGTACAACACTCAACATCATATCATCAACAATCATCATATCACTTCATTTACATCATTTAACAAGTCCATCAAGTCAAGAATAACTTCATCAGGTGGATTGAGGTGGATTGCCATCAAGGACAACACATGCCAACAATCTTATGTCTTCATCTTCATTAAGTGGGTTGCCATCAAGGACAACACTCTGCATCATATTGCCAACAATCTCCCCCTTTGGACTTGATGGCAGACTGATTACTATGTTTTCAAGTTACCACGTTATATAGATGTTCTCATGTCACTCTCCCAAATATGTCACATCATTACCTTCTCTTTATTCAAACACCATGTCACTCTCCCCCTTGGACATCAAGGGCAAAGGGCGGATCAAAAACCATCATTCTCCCCCTTTTCTCCTCATGTGGAAGAAGCGTTCTGCAGATCTGATGTATACTGAAGTGACCAAGCTCCCCCTGAGTTCATGCTGAATCTTCAAACATATTTTTCAATGAAGTACATGACTCTATGAACTTCCTATCACCAAAGACTCATATTTACATCAAAGATCCAACCAAGTGGATTTACATATAAGACTCAAGTACCCAACCAAGTGGGTTTACAAAATTTGACTTAGCTACCCAACCAAGTGGGTTTACAAAAAGACAAGTCCTTACATGACTGAAAATTACAATTTTTTTACATCATGGGTCTCAACAAGACCTTTTCACCAAAATATAAATATGACCATTTATGACCAACACCAGAAAGTCCTCAAGAAAGAGAACATATTTCAGAACCATAATAATGCCAACACTGCATTATACACAGCAAAGCTAATGCTCCCCCTGAATCTGTGCAACCAAGCAATCTTTTCAAATGACTAAGGCTCCCCCTTAGTTTGTCCATCCTGAAAACTTCCACCAACAAATCATCAAGGCATCTTCATCAAAACATTAGAAACATAATTATGAGAAATGAAATACCATCAGAGATACCAATGAAGATCGTTACCGTTGGCCAAGAGAGTCGAATCCCCTTGATGAATTGTCGCAACCAACCATACGCTGCTTTATGTGCGGTGAACCGCGTACATACGCGACCGTGTTTCACCCTCGTATCCTAAGACACCTTCTAAATTTCAACCAGATCTGATTATTTGTAAGGCAAAGACAGTGTTCAGCTTCTTTCTGAGATATTTGACTGCTTCCCTGGACCACAGATATAACAGAATAGTGTAGTTGTGTCTTCAAGCGTCATCCAATGGTTGTAGCATAAGCCCATTAGTAACTAAGCCTTCGGATCCTTTGCAGCATCAATACATTCTTTCCAAAATAGATTATCATATCAGAACAGCATCTTCAGATATGTGTCAAGCAATCATCCATGTGGTCCAAAATCACCATGATCTTCAAGAGGTAACATGAAGTAACATATGTAGGCAAAAGATCTCAACCATAGCAACCAAACTCTATATGATCTGAAACAAATGATGTCCAACTCATCCACACAAAGATACTTATCAGCAACCAGGGCTCAAAATCTTATCATAATAATCCAAGTACCAAATCATCATCATTTGAGCATGAGTATCACCAAGACCAAAGAATAAGCAATTATATTGCCAACAATGCAACCATTAGAATTCACCCTGCTACTCCCCCTAAACCAGTTGATTCTTCCTTAACTTCTGCAATCTGAGAGACCTTCAACAGCAAGTCATCAACAACAATTTCTGCATGATCTGTTCCTCATCTCTGAACTATAAGACTTTCATCTCAACAATGAATGCTCTTCATCATAAAGAAACCAGGCTTCATTCATAATCTTCAACACAAGAACCCATGCATCATTTCATTATCATGAGTATAACTAGAATATGTTATCATGGTAATCATTTCACACTAACGATGTCTTCCTCGGACCTCTCCATACGCATCTTCGCCTATCGCATAAATTTTCTATCATCAATGCATACGCGATCACATTTTCTCGGAACTCGCTGCATACGCGACTTTAGTTAATGGAACTCCGCGTATGGAAAGTGAAGCATAGAAAATTTCCATCTTCCTTCATTTCTTCACATTTTGTACCTCCTGTACCTGTCCTCTCCACATCAGATGCGCTGTCAGAAGTAAACATAACCAGGATAATCAAATCAACCATGAGAGTCATCATGCATTGCTCCCCCTGTGATGATACATTACTAAATCTCATAATGTATCCCACATCATTCCTGCAGTCAATCAGAGAAGTAAGCTTCAGAAGCGGATGACTGCAGTAGGGTCAGAATTCCCTACGTTTCTGATCGGTCCTCCATCTTGAATCGAGTGTTTTCTTCAAGAAAATCATTGTCTTCTAGAGCATCCACAAAAATATCCTTTTCTTCTCTAGATTGATTCTTATTCCATCCCTCCTTCTTTTTCCAGATTTGTTTTCTATTTGTGTGCTGAAATTTCTCATATCTGTTCGACCTGCATGCCTTTCTTATATGTCCATACTTGTTACAAGAATAACATCTCATGTGTCCAGAAAAATAAGCATAAGAATCATAATGAGTATTTCTGTTCTTCCTCCTTTTACAATCAGTTGCTTTGTGTCCATACTTGTTACCTGAAAACATCCTTGAAGAAACCAAACAGTACCTTCTCCAGGTAGGAACTCGTTTGTCTTAGGCCGAAAATGATCTCATTTGAGCAATTTGGTCGCAACACGTCCATAATTATGACATTTAAAACATTCAACATTCTTGAATGAATTCCTTTGAGAATTCATGCTTGTTGGTTGAGCTTTTGTCTCTTTCAACACTTCAGGTTTTGCATTGACATCCTCCGAATTTTTGGCACTTCCTTGTGAGCTAGATTCTCCTTTGACAGTTTCATGAAAACCAAGACCAAGTTTGATAGAAGGAGACCTTTGACTACTAAGAATATTATCCAGAATCTTAGTACTATCTTGAAACCTCAAAAGTCTAATCTTTTCTTCTAATTTACCTTTGAGAATATTTACCTCCACCTCCAAGTCTTGACATTGCTTTGTCATGCTTTCTTCTTTCCTTCTTCCATCTTCTACTTGATCCTTCAGATTTAGATTCTCTTCTTTCAACCAATTTCCGTTTACTTCACATGTTTGTTGCAGCTCTTCATTCTTCTTCTTCGATGCTTTGAGATCTTCTTTTAGAGATATGTTTTCTGCTTCAAGTCCTTCCTTTTCAAAGGATTGTAGAGGTTCCTTATTCTCCTTAGTTGATGCTTCTAGCTCTGCTTGCAGAAAGATGATAGCAGCTTCAAGTCCTTCATTCTTCTTGCTTGATTTTTCCGTATCCGCTTCTAGATCTTTAATTCGACTGGATGCATAAGTATGAAACTCTCTGACACTTGTCCAATTGCTCATGGGGCATTTTCATTTGATCTTTCATTTGTGAGATCATCTCTTTATAGATAGTTTCTCGCTTAATTGTATGAACTTTGTAGTTCTTCTTCTTTAATTCTTTTGAGAGCTTCTCTAGATCCACAACTTTACTTTCACTATCTTTAATATTGCTTCTTGTACAAAGAAGAGTATTACAAGTGGCCTTCTCCTTTTTCTTCTTTTGCCATGAGTGCTTGTAGATCTTCGTCGAATCGTTTCATCTTCTTCAATTTTTTGCTATACATGATTTCTGTAGATATCTCCTTTTCCTCGAGTAACCTTCTTCTTTGCTTCTTAGCCATGAGCACTTTTAGATCAAGGCCGAATCTTCTTCATCTTCACCGGACACTTCATCATCATCTTCTTTCACATAATAACTCTTTCTCTTTTCAAATTGTTTCCCTTTACCATGCTTTTCTCTATAAGGACATTTAGCAACATAGTGACCAAATTTTCCACACTCAAAACATTTGAAGGGAACCTTACCTTTGAATCTTCCAGTTCCTAGTTGGAGTTTTCTCACGAAATTTTCTTCTTCTTCATCAGATATATAGCTGGATTCTTTGACAACTTCCCTTTCTTTTCCTTTTGCAGATACCTTAAAAGCAGCTTCTCTTATTTGAGAAGGACCTCCTTGTCTCATTTCAAAAGCAGTCAGAATACCATGTAATTGAACAATAGTAAGAGTTTGCAGATCTTGCCTTTCTTCAATAGCTGAACCTTTAGAGTCAAATTTTGAAGTCAAGGATCTTAAGACCTTTTCCACCAGAGTAGTATCGCTTATGGTTTCACCCAAATTTCTCATTCCATTTACAATATCATCCAGACGAAGAAAGAAACTCACAGCAACACTTTCATCACTATGCATCTTCAAATTTTCATATTCAATTCTAAGAGTTTGGAGTTTTCTAGCACTTTTTACCTTGTGTCTCCTTCATACTTTAGAAATGATTTTTGTCCCATATGTCTTTCGTCGAATGTGCTTGCATCGAACCAAAAACCCCGATTCGCACATGCTTTGGACTAAGACGTTCATCGCTTTGGCATTGATTTCATACTTCTTTCTTTCACCGCATCGTAGGAATACTGGTTTGGCATTGATAACCTTCTTCCACGATTTCCCATACATCCGCACCAAGACTTTGCAGATATGCTTTTGTTCGTACCTTCCAGAATATCAGATTGCTTCCATTGAATAGAGGTGGCTTTATAGACATCACTCCTTCTTGACTTCCCATTGCGACGGATCTCCTTCAAGTGATCAAGCTTCTGCAGAAGAACCTGCTCTGATACCAATTGTTGGGAAAAATACCGAGAGGGGGGGGGGGGTGAATCAGTATTTAGTGCATATTCAAAACTTTTACTTTTTATGCTCCAAAACCCATACGCTACTTTGCTGAAGCCAACTAGCGTATACACGTGGATATCCTTCATAAAACTCGCGTATACACAGAGATCTAATTATGTCATTAATTCTTCACTTATATCATTCCATCATTCATTCATCAGATGTTCAATAAACAGTAAACATGTGTAGTAAGAAAAAAATAAACCATCACACAAAGCATCACACATGAACACCAGGATTTTAGGTGGAAACCCAAGTCAGGAGAAAACCACCGCTGTAGTTGCTCAGCCTTCAATATTTTATTATAGAGAAAAACATCTTACAACATATGTACTGGTGCAGACTCATACTAGTACGCAGGCACCCACCTGCGCTCGTTTACCAGCCTCTCCTGGAAGGGAGCTACACTTCCCCGACTCGCTATCACCACCGGAAAGAAAGCTACAACCCCGATCTCGCCAAGAAAGACCACCCGAGCTACAACCCCCGACTGAAGGCTACAACCCTCAGCACCTCTTTGGACCACGTTTCATCAATTTTCACACTGGATCCAACAACTTCAATAGAACAACATTTGCAGGCCACATTTCATCATACTTTCAGACTGGACCCTTTCCATACTTTTTAAGCACAAACATACATCACATATTTTCAAACTGGACCCTTTCCATACTTTTTAGCACAAACATAAATCACCAACAGATACTTATCAACACAGATTAGATATCAGAAACACAGCAGAACAGATCAGATATTTCATACCCTTTCACTTCAGACAGATGTTCGCCTAGATGTTCGCCTCATCACAGATCTAAGCCTTCCATAATCAGATCTAGCAAATACAAATGCATTTCAGATCTAGATCCCCTTCTTCATCATTGGTGCATCATACATTCAGATTTATCTTCAAGTGTAACCCTTTCCATTCAGATCTACTTCAAAGAGAAGTATTCATTCAAGCTCAGACATCTTGCACCCACACTTGTAATTTGCACAATGAATTTCTTCTCCTTATATAGGTTTATCTTTTTCAATACCATGGGCCAAAACAATACCATGAGCCTTCAATACCACGAGCCAAACCAATACCATGAGCCTTCAATACCACGAGTCTTCAATACCACGAGTCATCAATACCATGAGCCTTCAATACCACGAGCCTTCAATACCATGAGTCTTCAATACCACGATTCATCAATACCATGAGCCTTATATTTTCTTCATCAAGAACATATTCTAGCAAGCACAACTTCATCAAGTAAGTTGCCATCATCTTTATCAAGTGGGTTGCCTTTCAAGGACAACACTCAATATCATAATATCAACAAGCATCATATCACATCAGATTTACATCATTTACCAAGTCCATCAAGTCAAGTATAACTTCATCAGGTGGATTGCCATCGAGGACAACATATGTCAACAGTCGCATGTCTTCATCTTCATTCAGTGGGTTGCCATCAAGGACAACACTCTGCATCATATTTCCAACACTTGTAACTGTGATACACCGAACACAACATTCAGAAAGACTACCTGCACGTACGGAAAGTCCTTGGTCATTTCTTTTTCATTTGATCACCAAGGTGCATATTGCAGTTCACAGAAACTTGGTACACCTCTTACCTAGATTACCAGAGTAGTCATTTCAATCTTTTCTGACTCATTAAATTTGAAAGGATCATTAAGCGCTTGTCCTTTCACACGTGTTTCCAATATTAAAGTGATAAAGTCACCTTTTTTCTATTTCTCGACTCTTAAAAGATGAAATAGCAAAGTTTTGTTTCAATGTTTTAAAAATTAACTGCCCATGAAATATTCCTGGTCAAAGTTAGTTTCCTTAAGGTGTTGTTTTGAGTTGTTTCTAATGGAAACTTTCCCAGAGTTCACTAACCAAGGAATCCCCTCCGATGGAAATCCTGGTCATTTTCATCCTTTTGGGAATGTTGGTGCTCCTTACATGGAAACGTTGTCCCTTCCTGGGTTAATTGTTGGGTTGCCTGTTTGGTTGTTTTCAACCTCTGTGGTCCCGAATGTCCCGGCTACTGGTCAATCAGTTCCTCCACCTAAACAACATCATTTTGATTCCAAGGTGGACCTCTCCCCTTCTTCGCCTGTTTCTGCATCCTCCTCTTCTACTTCGCCTGGTGAAAGTTCGGATTCTAGTACCCAAGTGGCTAAGAAGAAGAAGAAGAAGTATGATAAGAGAGAGGCTAAGGCTATAGCTACTGCTTCTAAAGAACCTCCTCTTTATAAACTTTCCAACCCTCCACGGAAATTCAAGTTCCCTTTCATGTTGTGCCAGGGAAACCATCTTCTTCGAGATTTCATTGGCATTCCCAAGGTGCTCAAAGTATGGTCCAACAGTCGCCCGTCATTGACTTTAGCTTCTGGGAGTCAAGTTGGGGGCATATCTTCAACTGGTGCTGGTAAGGCTCCTAAGAAGCAGGGTAAGATTACCAATCCCTGTAAGTTGTATGAAGGGCACCATGCCATTCACCTTTGTATGTACATGGATGAAGCCAAGAGAGTTTTGGACAACTCAACTATTTCTACACCATGCCTCCCAGCTGGTTATAAACAAATTTCTTTGAGTCTTCCACCAGCTGATGCCACGATTGGTTGAGAGTCATCCTTGGTCGATCCTACTCCCCTAGAAATTCAAATTCAGGAATCTATTCCTGACCAACCATTGGTCATGGGATTGGTTGAGTTGGCCCCGTCTGCGGTGCACCAAGTATTTTCCATTGAGAGTGGATCTCACATCCCTCAGGTTCTTCTTGTTTCTTCAGATTCCTCAGATTTGGAGAAAGATTCTCCTGTCTCCATACCTCAAGAAGTAGCCCCTCCAAGTAGTTTGGTCACTTCCTTTGATTGGAGTTGATTCACAGGCTATCGCCTTCCTTCTTATGTGCCCTTTGAGATCATGGTACAGGCCTCTCATCTGGTCGTACTCAGCACCATTATAGACGAAGGCGCGTCTGTTAGCATTTTATCCTCAACTACTTGGAAAGCTTTCAGTTCGCCTCCCCTTGTGCCTATTACGCAGAATCTGTGGCATTTAACAGAAGAAATAGTCAACCGTTAGGGATCCTTCCAAGGTTACCTGTTACTTTGGGAAGTAAAACCGTCCATATGGACGTGATGGTTGTTCCAGGCCCCTTGGATTTCAATTTACTCCTGGGCCGTGATTATACTTATGCCATGGGAGCGCTTGTCTCCTCCCTCTTTCATGTGATGTGTTTTCCGCACCAAGGTATGATTGTGACCATCGATCAACTTGCGTTCTTTGGTCCAAATATGGCAGCTAGTCCACCATCATCCCTTTCGGGTCTTTATCCACCGATTGTGTCATCCTCGCCGCATGTAAATTATGTGGCTACCTTCCCTATGCCTGTATTCAGTGATAGTGTCGTTGTACATAGTGTGTTGGGGGCCATGTGTCCAGACTTCCAAGATGTTTTCCTTCCATTGGACGGGCAACTCTTGGAAGCCATGACTTCATATTCAGTATGATGAGGTCCGTCGAAGCATGGTTCCTTTCTTATGTCAAGCTCCTTAAAAAATGAAACCAGTTCGTCGGAGCAGAGTTCGTTTTCTTGTGTCAAGCTCCTTAAAAAATGAAACAAAATCGCTGGATCAGAGTTAATTTTCTTGTGTCAAGATCCTTAAAAAATGAAACAATATCATTGGAGCATAGTTCGTTTTTCTTGTGTCGAGCTCCTTAAAAAATGAAACAAGCTAATCAGAGCACATTTCATTTTCTTGTGTCAAGCTCCTTAAAAAATGAAACAAGGTCGTCAGAGCAGAGTTCATTTTCTTTTGTCAAGCTCGTTAAAAAATGAAACAAGGTGTCCTGAGGATAGTTCTTTTACTATGTCAACCTCGTTAAAAAAATGAATTAGGTCATGAGGATAGTTATTTTAATGTGTGAACCTTGATAAAAAATGAAACACTTTCTCGTTCAATTCGAGTCTTTGATAAGATCTTGTAAAATCCCAGTCGAGTCTTTTCCTTAATCTCGTAATTTGAACCTTCACTCCATCTGCTTTTCATATGGACTGAAGCTTGGGGGGCATGTACCTCGAATTGAGTCACCATGTTGGGGGCATGCGAAACTTTTTCAAGCATAGTTTTTTTCCATTTCAAGCTTGTGTAAAAATGAAACCGGTTTCAAGCATAGTTTATCTTTGTTTCAAGCTTGTGTAAAATTGAAACCAATTTCAAGCAGAGTTTCCTAATTTCAAGCTTGTGTAAAAATGAAACCATTCCCATTTTACCTCTTGTGATTTCCATTTTATCAGCCTGTTTTTTCCAGATGAGCCTTGGTTTTCTCACTCCATCATCACTATCTGCTTGGTTGATCATATGCCTTCACTTGGTTGTTTTACCCATTCCGGAGGAACCGCTACAATGAGTGGTCCTGTTAGCCAGCCTCTTAACCTTTATTGGTTCAGAGCAGTTCGACCATCACCGAAACTAGTAGCTACCCTTTATACCACTTGTTCCTCCAGGAGGAGTCAACTTTCAGCTCTCTTTTGACTCTCTAAAAATGAAAAGATTGCTGAGTCACTTGTTGTTTCGATCTCGTGAAATTGGCTGTGAAACGACATCTAACTAGTATACATTTACCCCTTTTTCGAGCTGAGATAGATTATTTATGAAAAAGGAATACCCTAGCCTATCGCGACTAGGAGGTTTTCTCAGACTTAGTTTTCTACCATTTCGGATCTGAGGAACTATCTACGAAAAAGGACTATTGGAGTTTACTTTTCCACTGTCTTTTCAAACTCTCTAAACATGAAAAGACACCGAGTTCTTCCTTTGTCAGACTCATTAAAACCTTATGACATCGGATTCTATCATAATGACGATACTCAAGTTCCTCCTTCCTAGGGCTCGTTAAATGTATTAGGTTGGATTTTTCCGAAGGACGAACTTATATCACAAGCATATGCTATCCCCTTCAAGCTTGTTTCCAAAAATAATTGGGGTATTCACCAAAAATGGTGGTGAAAAATGAAACCAGTATCATCTTCGTGTCAGCAGTATGTCGCTCTTGAAAATGGCACTTGTCTGCATTTGTGTCAGGTTTGGGACATCTCATCTCGCTATCTTTTTGCCTCCATTGGTTTGGGTTATCCTTTTTGACCACTCATTTGCTCTTTTCCTCATCATCATGACCTCAGATCTTTTGATGTCAAATACTGCCAAATCCAGTGTCATGCCGCCGATATGTTCAAGAGAAGTTGACCTCTACAGTTTCAACCCTCCTTTGATTCTCTACTGATCCTGATTCACAAACATTATGATCCTCTATCTTGCGTCGATGATGTGGAAAACACTATGGCCCACCTTCGATCAAGGTCACTTCCTGTTGACTTCAGCTCATTATCCAGGAAGCTGATCTAGAGACTCCTTTCTGGTACCTTGGAGCCTGCATGCCTCAATGGCAGGCTCTTTGCATTCGACGCAAAGTTTTCATCATTTGCCTTCGATCGAATGATTCTGTGGGTGTTCGACACCAGCTCACTGTTCACATTCCGTGGATTGTACCTATATTACCTTGAGGGCCATCCTCATTATTGGTGGTTCCTCTTGTGTCTGTTAACGGCTTTCATCATTGGATGGTAGCCAGGCAATGTTCTTGCATGTTCGACTTCAGCTCACACATTCACATGCCAGAACTTTTACTTTGTATGGGTCGAGATGGAGCGCAAGACCCTGGGTTTTGTCTGATGGAATCCAGGCTACGGATTTTGTGGATTATCATGATTGGTTACATGACTCATTGATTGGATGGTTGTGACCATACCTGAGTCTGCTTATTGATCCTTTCTAGATGGCTGCGTCCATACCTTGGATCCTGATTATTGTATTCTCTATTATGGATGGCTGCGCCCATACCACATATCATGTATTTGAGATATCAGTTGTATTTGACTACGCAGGTTTTCCAACATCAGTGTTTTCAGTTGGGCACGTTCTCGTAATGCATTTCACCCCTCTCTCTCTTTTGGGCCTCATGATTTAGGGGGGCATATGTTACACAGTAATTTTTCATCGTCCCTACAATCCCCTGTACCGCACACTGGAGGGCCTTTTCGTGACTTGTGAGCAGTGACATAACCTGAAACCACTTTCATGGCATCCCCCTTGACAAGGAAAATCATTCCTCTGAAGAAATTTTCCTTTGAAAAAACCTGAAAACTGATCTTTTGGCCTTGGCGCGACTAGCCAGTTCAGCCCTTGTGCCAATGGGGAAAATCCACCAAAGAGGGCGCACCAACTGGCACTCTGTCCCAGTGTATTACCCGTGCCAAGCTTAATAAGGATTTTTTTTTTAAATAAATGGCGGAAGTTTGATTCCAACCAACTCCTGAATGAGTCTCTAAAATGAGTTGGGAGGTTTGGCTCCGGATCTCCATGTATGGGAGGTGGTTTTCCACCTATCATGGAAGCTTCCTTGAGGATAGGGCCAATCCCACAATTGTATGGATCCCAACTCCCCTTCCACCATCTATATAAGCTTGCCATTTTCCCTTAGCAAGCTAGTGGTCAGAGAAGCAAGAGCTGAATATGTAGTAAGGAGACTATCGCCAGAAAGCCTTTGAGATCCAAGCTAAAGAGAGAGAGCTTTGTCCCATTCCTGATGAGCTTCATTGAGACGTGGGCCGTTTTCGACCTGCTGAAGGAAGATCCAGCATCAGAGCCTTGGGTTGTATCTTTCTTTGTTATTATTAATGATAAGAGACTCTGATTATGGTTTCATTCATGTGTCTTGGTCTTGATGCAATGAATTACATCCTCTCTGACTGATGTATGGTTACAAGATTTAGATTCTATGCTGTGTATCATTGTGCTTCTTCGCATGTGTGCAGGTGTTCGGACATGTTAAGCAGAAGGATCGTGATCTACCAAAGCGGAGGACGGGAAGCATCATCCTCTCCTCAATGACCATGGCGTAGGAATTGAGGTAGGCAACTTGTTATATTTTGTCATTTTTGTAACTAGAGACCTACATCACTGCGTGTCTGATTGTTGCTAGACGTGATCTGGGCTAGTAGGGATCGCCTCTATCCGCAGAGGGGATTTAACTCTCCAATAGTAGGACATTAGCAAATGCTGAACTAAAGTATAATATTCTAGAGTAGTCCTATGCTTTGGTGAAATCTATAAAAGATTTCAAATTTATATTTTTTATTCGCACATCATAGCATATGTTCCAAGTGTTGTGGTAAAAGACATTCTAACTCAAGCAGATCTAGATGGCAAAAGGGGAAAATGGATTGCCAAATTGCTGGAATATGATATAGACATCAAACCAACGAAGTTGGTGAAGGGAAAAGGCTTGGAAAAACTAATGGCTTAGTCAAATCTAGACTGTCTTGATATAAATTTGAATGCAGAAATATCAGAAATTTCTAAAAATGAAGAAGAATTGGTCCAAATTGATGATAAATTTCTTACTTCAGAATGGTATAAGGATGTGGTTTTTGTTATACAACATAATAAAGCTCCCGCTGATCTATCAAAGTCCAAAGCAAGGTTTGTTAAGCTGAAATCATTGGGGTATTTTGTTTATGACAGAAATCTGTTTTGGAAAGATGCAGGAGGAATTTTGTTGAACTGTCTACTTGAAGAAGAGGCTGAAAAGATCATTGAAGAATTCCATAAAGGTGATTGTGGAGGAAATCATTATTGGAAAACTACAGCAAACAAGATCCTAAAAGCTGGATATTTTCGACCAACAATGTTTAAATACATTTACAAAAAGATCGTTGCATGTCATGAGTGTCAAATTTTTGAAGGAAGAAGAAAGCTTGTACCTCTACCTTTAGTTCCTATCTATGTTGAAGCTCCTTTTCAACAATGGGGGTTAGAATTTATTGGAGAGATACATCCATCTTCATCAGGGAAGCATCGTTGGATTCTTACAACAACAGACTACTTCACCAAATCGATAGAAGCGATACCAACCAGGCAAGCTAATGACTCTGTAATTATTTCTTGCTTAGAGAATAATATATTGTCAAGATTTGGTTGTCCCATGAAGATTATAACAAATAATTCTCAAGCATTTAAGTCCAAGAAGATGATAACTTTCTTCCATCAATATCACATCACTCTTGGACACTCTACAACAGACTATCTGCAAGGTAATGGTATTTCTGAATCACCAAACAAGAGCATTGTAAGAATCATCAAAAAGGTACTGCAGGAGAAAAAGAAAGCTTGGCATTTAAAGCTGAAGTATGCCCTATGGGATGATAGGATTTGTACAAAGAGATCAATTGGAACTTCGCCATATGAACTAGTCTATGGGGCTGAAGATGTTTTCCCAACATCACTTGGGGTACCGGTTATGAATTTAATTCAAGGACTTGAAGAAGAACCAAATGCCATCCAAAGGAGGATAAACTAGCTTATAGCCTTGCAATAAAAGAGAAATGAAGTCTATGACAGTCATCAGCATGTTCAAAACAGAATCAAGAATACATTTGATAGGAGGATCAAAGAGGAAAGTTTTCAGATTCATGACAAAGTGTTGAAATGGGAGGCCAAAATTGAGGAAAAGGGAAAGCATGGTAAGTTTGAGAATTTATGGAAGGGTCCTTTTCAGATTGCTGGTTTTCATGGGAACAACACTTACATATTGCAGGAAATTGATGGAGGATCATATGTTGGAGGGCCTTTTAATGGCAGGTTCCTAAAGCATTATGTTTGTTGAAGTATTATAAATCACTCATGACATTGTATATATTCCTATTTGTCAGTTTTTTCTAATAAATGACAAGCTGAAACAGAAATATTAAGCCTAAGGTGAAGGCCCAACAGTTTGAAGAAGATGCTTGTCAACAAAATTTCTGTTTTTATCAAAAAATGGATAGCACTAGAGCTGTGAGTTATTAGTGTACCACAGGGGCAGACTATCCCAAGTGGAGCCACTGTTATCACTATTAAAATTCTCTAAATTCAGTCAGTTTATGCTTGTTCTTAAGTCATTGTATTAGATAGGGTTTGAGTCATTTTTATGTTTTATAGAGTCTAAGTCATAGTTTTAGAGTCTCATTTCATCACCAAACCAAGTTCATAAACTTTTTTTTACACTTTATTAGTCTCATGCCATGTTTTGAAACCCATATTTCAAGTCTTTTTCAAAAAAAATTCGAATAAGCCACAAAACCACGTTTTCGTAGCGCACTCAGTGTAAAAAAATGCTTCTGCGCTACGAAAATGTTGGTTTTTTCATAGCGCAAAATCCTGAAATAACACTACCAGCGCTACGAAATTGGGGTTTCGAAATTTTTGGTTTGGCTGTCACATCCATCAACTTGGGGTTAAATTTTCATGATTATAGTGTCAATCCACGATCATGGTGTCAGTCCACGAATCCTCCTTCATGCATGCAACCATCCAAAGTAGTTATGAAATCATTATGAGATTCATTAGCAGTCATTTTTCAGTGGTCCTTTGCAAATTTGAAAACGGAACTGGTTATTATTGTTTTTATCTCATGCAAAGAAAGCACTGCGTGCATATCTATTGCTGAAAGAGAAGCTCATGATAAGATACCAGAGCTCACATTAAGTTTTCAAGCGAGGCAGAGTTTTCGATCAAGCGAGGCAGAATTCAATTGGTGATTATGTCAGCAGTTTCAATTGCAAATCCAGTAAGTTTGAAAATAGCTGCTGACTGAAACAAGGTTTTAAATCAAGCAAGGTAGAGTTTTCCATCAAGCGAGGCTGAACCATATTCTCAAGCGAGCCAGATTATCCAAAAAAGTGGTTTATTATAGTTTTGCTGAAGACATAGGGTTTCCAAGAAGAAGATGGTAGAAGAAAAAAGAAATCACTAGTCAGGTCACTACCTGAGGACAGAACCTGAAGGTTTAGAAAATCTCACCAGGGATAAATCTGTTGAAGAAGCCTTCAAGAAGGTAGGGTGCTGGAGGTTCTGTGAAAAGCTTCAAGGAGGGAATAATCAGGTCACCAAAGAATTTTCTACCAACTTCACAGGGTCAAACACAAAGGTTGGTTTTCTCAATTTACCCATTTCTCCTGAATTAATATCAGCAGTCACATAAATCCCAAGAGGGTAGGAAAGACAGTTTAAAAATTTTAGGATTGAAATGCAACCTTGCAAAATATTTTTGAAACCAGAGTTTATGAATACTGACTTGAATAAAGACGTGCCAAGAAGTTATTTCAAGGATGCATTTGCCAACCCGCTCTACAATATCCAAAGATACTTCACCTGCGAAGAGAGATATCACAAGGTGTAAACTTATCACTTTAAGCTCTTATTGCATTTCACAGGAAAAATCTCTCTAGACTTACCTTTCTTTCTATTTCAAAGTTTGGCCAAGATGGCAGACAAAGTTGAGATGAAAAATCAGGCATGTGAAACCTCTTTATTTCATCATGGTCTAGTCAAATTAATAGTTTTTCATGAGCTTCAGAAAGTGAAAAGAGAATGGTTTTCATTTCTCTTTTTGAGTGGAATAGGGGTTGAAGGAATAGGGGCTAGCTCTCAAGTCAAAGAAACATCTTCATCAAAGACTACTAAACCTGCAGAAACAAAATCAAGGATGTTTTTCAAGCTTAAGCCCAGGAAACAGGTTAAGGAACCTATGATAAATACATCACTAAAAATCTAGAGGACTCCCCAATATGCACAAAATAAGAGAACTGAGGTCAAAATGACAATTCAAGAATAGTCAATTAGTAAAACATCTCAGAAAAAGTTGACTAGGAGTCAAATGTCAAAGGAGAAGAGTAAGGTTGTGGTCACAAATGAAAATTTGCAATTAAGAGGTGACTTGAATAATATATTACAAGCTATTGACATTGAGGAGTCTCTCCTGGCTCAAGCAGAGTTCATAAAGCTGGATACAGGTGGAAAATCAAAGAAATTGGAAACTTCCAAAAAATTAGACTTTGAGGATGAGGTGTCAGAGTTTTTTTTTAAGCCTAGAAAACCACAAACTAGGTAGTCTAGGGAAATGCAGTAGCCAGATATGGAGATAGACCAAATAGGAGGTGAGGATGCAAGTTTTTTTGAAGAACCCATTAATACATCATCTCAAATACTTGAAGAAGACAGAAACAGAGTATTTAATATGCAGAGAGAAAGGAGTAGTTATGAGGAGGTTAAAGAAAAGCTCAGACTTGAAAACATTGAGATTGATAAATTTAGGAAGAAAGTGAGAATTCATGTTGTGGAAAGGTCAAACTTTGAGAGGTTGAAAGGTCTGCGGGAGCTGGAAAAGGTTTCAAACAGTGAGTCAATCAGTAGTCAGGATCAATTCTTCATATGGACTGTCCTTGCAATCAAGGAATCAAAGTTCATAAGAATGGTTAACACCAAAATGAGGGCTAATAATAGAAGGCTTAAAAGGCAGGTTAAATACCTTCAAATACAGCTAGCAAAGCCTAAAGATCAACCACAGCAAAAATCTGTGTAAACAGTAAGTGACATCTCCTAACACAATTTTGGAGTTTTGTGGAAGGTTTCATTTTTGAAAAAAATTCAAAGTTGATTATTGAGAGCTTATATATAACTTCAAGGATGGTAGTAAATGTAGGAAACTCAAATTTTTGGAAACAAGTTGTGAAAAGAAAAGACACAGAAGTTTCGTAGCGCGCTACGAAACTGCTGTAGGATGTAGTTCCATTGATTTTGAAAGTTTTCAAAGGGTAAAAGGGCATGTTTATTAAAATTTTATACTTCTGGAGGATGTATAAAGACCACAATGAATATCCAATGCAAAACATATAAAATTGGAGGTTTCAAATGAAGTTTTCAGAGGTGAAGTTCTGCACTACGAAAACAACAGACAGTTTCGTAGTGCAACAATGTTAATAATTTTTGGCACTTCTTCAAAGTTTTGTTTTGGGCACAGCTGGGGGGACGAAGTCACAAGAGTTTAATATGACTTTGCCACATGTTTTGAGCACAAATTGATCAGTAGATGTTGTGAAGAAACATAAATGAAGAAGTACACCTATTTTGCAGGGATCATGTTCCTATTTTTCAGGGAAGATAAGAAGAAAATCATTACAGTTCAACAGCAAGGAGATGGACATCATCAAGGTCGAAGTTTATGGGGAGAAGTTTTCAAATAGAAGATTTAATTCTTAGATAAGGTTGTTAAGTTATAATAAAGAGTTTTAATCCTAGTTGTGTTAGGACTTTAGAACAGACAGTTTAACTGTCAGATGTAATTAAAGTTTTTTTAGCAGTTGATAGGTGTCAAGCTAGCAAATTAGAATTCTCTCAAGTGTTTGGAGAGAATCCAAAGAAATGTAATGATGACTCTTTAAGAGACAAGAAGTCGAATTGAATAGGGTTGGAAATTTTCATAAGCAAGCATACTGTTGTTGTAGCAGAGAACTGTGTTTTTATGTTAATACAGAGGTATTGGTTTCATCACTCAGGATTTAGAAAGGGTGATGGTTGTGTGATATTCTCATAGTTTTCCTCTTTAAATTACTTGCAGTGGCATGAATTTATGTTACTTATAATTCACTGAAGGTGCTCCAACTTCCTTCATATGTTCATGAACTATGTTATTTTATGTCCTATTGTTCTTTTGATGCATCTAAACCCTGAAATGCCCTGACTTCCAATTGAAGCTGATACTCATGTTTTGTGAAAATACACTTGACTTCATAAGCCCAATAGATTTTTGTTGATTAGTAGTACAACCAATTATCCATTTTATCCATTTTACTCATAGATTTAGCAATCTAATCCTTATTTGAAAATCATAAACCTAGAGAGCCCTCTTAGGTTGAGGAGGCTAAGCCTCAACTAAAAGTCTGGTTTGAAATAGTTACTCAAGGTCTTCTTGATGAGTAGCCTATCAGGGTCTGATTTTGAGATAACAGATGTCTTCATAGGGAATCTAAAGGATAACATCAATCATGAGGTTTTCCTTTGGGAACTTGATACATTCGACAAGGCATTCTGGTTGGAAATAAAAATTGAAAGAAAAATTATGGCGACAAGGAAGCCTACCACTCACAACTAAAGATGGAAGTGTTGCTACTCCTATACTTCCATAACCTACAAGGTTAACACCACAACAATTGGAAGAAAAAAGAGCAAAATGGCTTTTCTATAGTGTGATAACAAATACACTAAAGGTCATAAGTGTGCTGAGAAGAAATTATTTTACATAGATTGTGAATTTGAGGAAGATAAGGAACAAGAAACTTGAAAAGAATATGATATACACTAGGAACCAACCCTAGAGGAAGAAGAAATGAATCTGACCTTATCTTGTAATGCATTGGTGGGAATCACCACTCCTCAAACTCTCAAGATAGAAGGACATATCAAGAAGAAAAATGTAATAATGCTTATTGATTAGGATAGTACCGATAATTTTATTCATTTTAAGGTAGCCAAGGAATTGAATTGCTTCCCATACCCAGTGCTAGAGTGTCAAGTGATGGTGGAGAATGGAGGAACTATAAATTTCTCTGAAAAGTGTCATAATATCAAGCTAACCATGGGGGGGTATGTATTGAGTAGTCCAATGATTTCCATTCCAATGGGTGGTGTTGATGTTGTACTAGGAGTACAATGGTTACAATTTTTGGGGATGGTAGCTTTTAATTTTCAAGAAATTTTCTTGAAATTATTTTTGGAAGGAAAAGAAGTTGAATTACTAGGTATCGTAGGAAAACAGGAAAAGATAATAATCTCTAATGTCATGACACAGCTTCTGAGGAAAGGAAAACAAGGGGTCATTGCACAATTATGCTCACTAGAAGTTCCAACATCAAAATCATCCATTTCTCCAGATCTCCAAAAATTATTGGACAATCATTCCAAGGTGTTTGAAACTCCCAAAGGACTCCACCTATTTTTGAGCACAATCATGCTATTCATTTGATTCTATTAAGCGTTCCCCAAAAAATCAGGCCTTACAAATATCATTGTGTCCAAAAGAGCGAAATTGAACATATGATTGCAGAAATGCTAGAGGCTGGTATAATTCAACCTAGTCAAAGTTCTTTCTCTACTCCAGTAGTATTGGTGCACAAGAAGGATGGATCATGGCACAAGTGTCCAGATTATAGGGAGCTCAATAAGCTCACTATTAAAGATAAATTTCCCATTCCTGTGATTGATGAATTATTGGATTAATTACATGGAGCAATTTATTTCACCAAGTTGGATCTCCTTTCAGGATGTCATCAAATTAGAATGAAGACTAAAGACATTTTGAAAACAACATTTCGAACTCATGAGGGTCATTATGAATTTTTAGTCATGCCTTTTTTCCTTACCAATGCACCTTATACATTTCAAGGGTTGATGAAATCCTTTTTCAAACCATTCCTTAGAAAAATTTTGTTAGTATTTTTTGATGATATACTAATCTACAGTAGATCTTGGAAGGATCATGTTCAACATGTTGACATGGTGCTCAAACTATCGAAGAAGAAACATTTATATGAAAAAACCTCCAAATGTTTCTTTGGAGTACAAGAGGTGGAATACATCGGTCATATTGTATCTCGAAGAGTGTTAAGGTAGCCCTAACAAAATTAAAGCCATTAAGGAATGGAAAGTTCCCACAACCATAAATTAGTTGCGAGGGTTTCTTAGGTTAACAGGCTATTATCGCAAGTATTTTAAGGATTATGGGAAAATAGTAGCACCTCTAACAACATTATTGAAGAAAGATGCATTTTCATGGACTCCTCAAGCAACTAAGGCCTTTGAACATCTTAAAGAGACAATGCTCCAAGCACCGGTCTTAGCTATGCTAGACTTCAAGAAAACCTTTATTGTGGAATGTGATGCCTTGGGAAATGAAATTAGTGTTGTTTTAATGCAAGAAGGAAGACCCATTGCTTTTGAGAGTCATCCAATCAAAGGAAAGTATTTACATAAAGCTATTTATGAGAAGGAAATGTTGGCAATACTACATGAAATAAAGAAATGGCAACCTTACCTAATGGGAAGACACTTCAAGGTAAAAAATGATCATGATATTCTTAAATACTTTTTAGAACAAAGACTATCTTCAGAAGAGCAACAAAAATGCATCACAAAGATTTTGGGTTATGAATTTTAAATCCTCTACAAAAAAGGGAAGCTAAATGTTTTTGTAGATTCACTGTCACGAAAGGATGAGAATGTGGAAGCATTTCTTTGTGCCATTTCTATTATCCAACCATATCGGATAACCGAAGCAAGGGAGGAATGAAAGAATTATGAAGAACTATGGACACTCATTCAAAATTTGATACATTTAGTTGGAAAAATGATTCCTTATGGTACAAATATTTCTTATATCTTTATAAGAATTCCCAAATAAAACAAAATATTCTTTTGGAATTGCACACCTCTCCCTTAGGAGGACACCTAGGATTTTTAAAAACTTACCACATGGTGAAGAAATAATTTTTTTGGGATGGCCTTAAATCTGATATTCAAAAGTTTGTGGTGGAATGTATGGTTTCCATAAAAAAAAACTAGAACAATTAAGACCCCACGTATGCTACAACCTTTATCTATTCCAAATCAACATTGGGAGGAGGTTTCAATGGATTTCATCACAGGTTTACCTAAGTTTGACGGAAATAATGTCATTATGGTAGTTGATAGGCTTACAAAGTATACACACCTGTGTGCATTATCTCATCCATTTACAACGAGTACAACTGCTACTGCATTTATGGAAACCATTCAAAAGCTACATTGAAACTCAAATATTATTGTAAGCGATAGAGATCCCATTTTCACTAGAAATTTTTGGATGGAATTATTTTCTTGTTTGGGTACTCAACTAGCTCATAGCTCATCTTATCATCCTCAATACGATGGGAAAACTGAGATAGTGAGCACATTTTTGGAAGGATATCTTTGTTGCTTTGTATATGATAAACAAACACAATGGGTCAATTGGTTACCTCTGGCTGAATGGTGGTATAAAAATTCCTTCCACACTGCAACAAAAATGAACCCATTTATGGCACTTTATGGATATCATCTGTCATTCATCACATCATATTTAAGAGAAAATTCTAAGGTTCAAGCAGTGGAAGATCACATCAAGCATAAAAAACAAGCTCTCCAACTCTTAAAGGATAACCTAAATTTGGCACAGAATCAAATGAAACAACAGGCAGATCAACATTACAGTGAGAGATTTTTTGATGTAGGTGACTGGGTATTTTTATGGCTACAACCATATAAAAAAATTTCCCTCAAGGAAGCTAAGAATTATAATAAATTATCGCCAAATTACTATGGTCCTTACAAGGTGTTTCAAAATATTGTTACTATGGCATAAAAATTGGAGCTTCCTTCATCTTCCCGAGTGCACCCAGTTTTCCATGTTTCATGCTTAAAGACAGTTATAGGTGAAACAATTCTGGTTCAAAAAATATTTCCAGAACTTGACGAGGAAGGAAAAATCATATTGGAACCTGAAGCAGTCACAGAAACAAGAACTTGACAGCTACAAAATTGATCAATTTCAGAGTATCTCATCAAGTGAAAGAACTTACCCACTGAAGATTCCACATGAGAGGATTATAATTTTATACAAATTCATCCAGAAATACTCAAACATTGAGGAAAACACTTTTTTGAAGGAGAGGGGCATGTTAGAGCCCTATCATACTAGTGTAGTCCCTTATTGTTGTTAGCGTAGCCCCCTATTGTTATTACTGTACCCCTATAGTCCCCATATTGTTATTATTGCGCCCTTACATTATTATTGTTGGGTCGGCTAGGATTATATTGTGACCCCATGGACTCCTATATATAGAAAGGAGGTTATGTCATTTGTGTCATCGAATAATTTTTCATTTATGTATTGTAAAGGAGGTTGCCCCTAGAAGAGGTTGATCTCTAAGATGCTAGTCTATATTTTCTTCTATTTTGTGAGCTGATTTCATAAAATAATTTGAATTGTAGGTACACTACAATATTTTTTTCTGTATCTTCCAATTTTCATTGTCTAAAACATCCCTGAACAAAATTTATAGTTAAAATTCCAAGATGACTTGTTTGAAGAAGATTTTAGTATCATTCATGAAGCCTAACTTCCTTAGACCATATTTATGAAATTATAGAGAATATAGGTCTTAAATTTGAACCAAATGTACATGGAGATATTCTGTATGTATCCTCTAAGTTTCATGTTTTCAAACATCCAAAAAAAACCTATAGTGAAAATGTCAAACTTACTTCTTTTAAGAATATTTCAGGAGCATTGAATAAGCCTAACTTCCTTAGACCATATTTATAAAATTATAGTGAATCAAGGTCTTAAATTTCAACTACATGTACATGAATATCTTCTCTATATATGCTTGAATTTTGACGTTCTAAAAACATCTCGGAATAATATTTATGGTGAAAATTCCGAGATGAATTTTTCACCCCATAAATCACATTTTTTCTTCCTCCTTTAGACTCCAAAAATCACCCCAAAGGTTTTTCCTTATATCCTCTTCTCAGATCAAATTTCTTCTTTCTTTAATTGTGTTCAAATGAACTTATATGCCATTTATTTATAGTGTTTTCACATTCACTTTTGGGGATGACTTATAAAAATTGGTTGGGTTGGCTTGCTGGTGCTTTGGTTGGGTCATCTTGATAGAATATTTCATATCTCCTCCTTCCTATGGAATTAGAGGGAGTTCCATATATCATTAGGAAGGTATTAGAACAAGTTTTCCAACAATATATTATATTCTCCCACTTGAGCTAGCTAACTGGAGTGAAAATTCCTTCAAGAATAGGGTATCCAAACATGGCATCAAAATTCCAAAACAATATTTCAAACAATATTCATTTCCCAATATTTATCTTGGAAATAAGTACTCTCCCCCTACCTTTGGAATCAACTACAATAATATTTCCAACACCTCCCTGTCTCCCACTTCAGTTATAGAGAGAAATGCATCATTCATGGTCTTCTTGCAATGAGTGATGATCATTCCATTTTCATTAGTCAAGGGTGAGGACCTTTGTTTTCTTCTAGATTTACCTATTTCCTAGGATAAAAAATTAGGAAGGGTGAGATGCCTTGTCATATGGCCTAGGAGTTTATACAAGACTTTACACATACTAGGACCTAGGGGTGTACATTCATCATATCTTCTTGATCTAGGAGAACCTCATGTTTAATTTTTATGTAATTATTTAATTAAAGAATCTAGGAGTTTCTAGAATTAGTGAGTTAGTATACAATTAATTAAGAGATAGGGAAGCTCAGAAAGAATCCTAAACTTGAGAGGATAGCTCTTAATTTCCTCCAAATTAGGAGGAAGTTTCTCTTGAAGATATTCGAGACACTTCTCTCCTCTGCATAAATAGTGATGTAACCTTTTGGGGAAATCATGTTTTGAGTGTTTTGATTTAATTTTTATTAAAAATGTGGGAGTGATATTTTTTGCCTACACCATTTTTGGTATTAGAGCCTTTTGTAGCAGTAGAATGGAAATTTGCTAACTTCAAATTCGGTCCTATCATTGGTTTGAAATTACTCTGTAAAGAGCCATATGAAGTTAATTGAGGTTTTTCATTGCAAGTTCAATCAAAGAAGAAAATCGTGGGCAGAAAAAGTGCAATAAAACAAAGTGTTTCCATCTCTAGGAGTGGAGAGTATGTGTTTGACTGGATCATAAAGCGTCACGGATTTCTTTGTAAATCATTTAACACGTACTAGAAGGAGATGTGGTTTGAAAGAATGACGAAGAAAAAAAAACGCAGGGAAGCTGCAAATGTAGTGCTGGTTTTGAAAATTTTATGTGTAAAAGTCGCCATAGAAAGGAGGAGCTGCGCAACCTTTTTGGTAAGAACAGTTATATAATTAAGTTATGTGTTTTAATGTACATGCTAATTTAATACATTGAGCTCTTTGTGTTGGAAACATTCGAGGAGCACTCTCTGCAGAGGAGAAGAGATCCATAGATTATTTCAAACTAAAGTAGCAGGTATTTACACCATCATTATGCTGGAGTTGAGCATTCCATTACGCTGGAGTTGAGCAAGATGCGTTCCATTACGCTATCAATTCATAATGTGTTCACATCAAATTACGTAGGTTGAAGAAATAACGCTACCATTGAATTTGTATTAATGTGGAAAATCATAATTCGATGTGTGCAACCATGTTATAACATTAAATCTAGTTGAATATGTAAACTACACAGTAGAAGTGTGGAGATTCGTGCTATATTAGAGCACTACTGTTTTAAAGGAGTTACTGTGTAAGAATTTTTTTTTATAATGAAGAATATGGAAAGTGTTTTGTATTAATAGAATATTTTCAATATTAATATTTCATTTTAATAAAACATATTTCATATCACTTGTTATATTTTTATAATCAAACATTGATTCAGTATAAAATATTTGGGTGATTTATTAAGATGGCCAACAGAATTAGAGGAGAAGGAGGAGCCAGAGGAGCTAGAATTGATCAAGGAATGCCAACTTCAAAATAAGTCTTTCTTGATGAAGTAATACATATTATAATCAGATTGGATGCATTGGAGACAACACGTCAAAGAGATGTCAACATCGATGATGTCAGTGAAGTAGAAGAAAGCTCAAAGGAAGAAGCTGAAGAGACTTCAGGAGAGAAAATGATCAAGATGATCGCAGGAATATGTACCAAGACAAGATTGGACGTGCCTACGTATGAAGGAAATTTAAATCGTGAAGAATTGATTGATTGGATCAACACCATGGATAAATATTTCAACTATGAAAATGTAGGTGACGATAAGAAGGTCAAGTTCGTGATGACCAGATTAAAGGGACATGCTACACTATGGTGGGATAACGTGCAAGCTGACAGGAGAAATAGAAATAAAGGGAATATCTCTAGTTGGTATTGGATGGTGGCCAAGCTCAAAGGTAATTTTCTTCCTCGAGATTATTAGTTAAATCTTTTTCACCAAATGCAAAATCTCAAGTACAAATTTATCTCTATAAAGGAAAATTTAGAAGAGTTTTATAGATTGAGTATAGGATCTGGTCATATGGAAAGATGAATAAAAGTTAGCAAGGTATATTAATGGCTTGAGGTTTGAAATAGAAGATGAATTTAATTTTTTGTCTATAAAAAATGTTGAAGAATCCTACTAGATAGCCCTTAATATTGAAGAAAATTTGGCAAGAAAGCAGAGTCAAAGAGGAAGAGGACAAACTTCATGAGAAGAAGTAGAGGATCATCAATCCAAGGACAATCAAGTAGAGGATATTCAAGTGGAAGATTTCCCATTCAAAGAGAAGAAGGAAGTAGTTCACAATAGGAAGAATCATCAAGAGGAGGTTTCATAGGATGAAGACCATATCAAAGAGGTAAAGGTTAATCTTTTATGGTAAGATGTTATATATGTAACAAATTTGGTCATAAAGCTAATGCATGCCCAAAAATATTTTCTAATTAAGGAAGCACGCGAATAGCACAAATTGATACAGAATGTGTGCAATTCTCTACACATGAAAATGCACCTGAAAATGGTAAATATTTGATGATGAAAAGAACTTTATTAAAATTTGTTGAAAGAAGTAAAGGAACCCACACAAAGAAAAACATTTTTCAAAACTATTTGTAAATTAGGAGGAACGTGTTGTAAAATCATAGTGGGAGTATTGATAATTTAGTATCCACAGAAATGGTATAAAAGTTTAATTTAAAGAAAACTAAACATCCTACTCCCTACAAAGTTTCATGGTTGCAAAAAGGACATCATATATTAGTTAATGAAAAATGTGAAGTGGAGTTTCAAATTGGACGTTATAAGGATAAAGCTCTTTTTGATGTTATGCATATGGATGTGTGTCATATATTGCTTGGAAGACCATGGAAATATGAAAGAAAAGCAATGCATGATGGAAGGAACAATACCAACACTTTTGAAAAGGATGGTGACAAGGAGGTAATTTTTCCTTTGAAGAATGAAAAAACACCAGAAGAAGACCAATCCAAGGTAATGTTACTTAGTGGGAAATAATTTCGTCAAGAAATCAAGCATCACGAGATAATTTTTTCCTTGATTGGTAAGCCAAAGGTAGTCCTCACAAGCACAAATTTGAATGATATTCTAGAAGAAATTAAAAACATGTTGAATGAATTTATTTATATTGTAGTGGATGACTTGCCTGATGAACTACCTCCCATTAGAAGTATCAACCATCATATTGATATCATTACAGGTACTAGCCTTCCTAACAAAGAAACTTACAGAATGACTCCAAAGGATAATGAAGAGATTAAAATCAAGTGCAGGAATTGTTGGATAAAGGTCTCATTTGAGAAAGTTTAAGTATGTGTGTTGTTCCAATAGTGTTAACTACAAAGAATGATGGTGGATGGAGAATGTGCACAGATTCTCGAGCAATCAACAAAATCAAAATCAACAATAGGTTTCCATTACCTTGTATTAATGATCTTATAGATTTTCTAAGTGGTGCTGCATATTTTTCTAAAATAGATATAAAAAGTGGATATCATCAAATCAAAATCAGAGAAGGTGATGAATGGAAAACAACATTCAACACTAATAATGGTTTAAATGAATGGTTGGTAATGCCCTTCGGGCTTACCAATTATCCCAACACTTTTATGAGACTAATGAAGGAAGTCTTAAAATAATTCATTGGAAAATTTATTATAGTTTATCTTGATGATATCTTAATTTATAGTCAATCAAAACAAGAGCGCCTAAGACATCTTAAGATGGTTTTGAAGAAGCTACAACAAGAGAAATTCCTAATCAATTTAAAGAAATATATTTTCATGAAGACATAACTATTGCACTTGGGTCTTGCAATTTCAAGAGAAGGCTTAAAGATGGATCAAGAGAAAGTGAAGGTCATAATCAATTGGCCAATTCCAACAAGCATTTCATAGGTAAGAAGTTTTGATGGATTGGAAAGTTTTTACGAGAAATTTATCAAAAATTTTAGTGGCATATGTGCTCCAATTGTAGAAACTATTAAAGAGAAAAATCAACCATTCTATTGGATATAATCAACTAATAAAAGTTTCCAATTATTAAAGAAAAAGATCATAGAAAAACCTATTTTAGCACTGCCATGTTTTAATAAGTTGTTTCAGGTTGAAACTGATGATAGTGGAACTTCAATAGGAGTTGTCTTAAGTCGAGAAGGAAAAACAATTTCCTACTTCAGTGAAAAACTTAATGAGGCCAAGCAAAAATATTATTTTTATGATAAAGAGTTTTACGCCATCATACAAACTTTAAATAAATGGATACATTATCTTATGCCAAAAGAGTTCATCCTCTGCAAAGATAATCATGCTTTAAAATATATCAACAATCAAATAAAATTGAATCAAAGACATGTTAAATGGGGTGAATTCTTACAAAATTTTACATTTGTTATCAATCATAAAAGTGGGAAATCAAACAAAGTGGTAGATGCATTAAGCAGAATCAATTTAATTTTGCAAGAATTCCAAGTAAATGTCTTAGGATTTGATGAGCTAAAAGATATGTATATAGAAGATCTAGATTTTAAAGAAGATTATGAAGTTTGTGAAAATCCTATAAGTAGGGATAGAACTCCATGGTTAGACTACATGATAATGAGTGACTTCTGTTCAAAGGAAAATAGTTATACATTCCAAGATATTTGATGAGGGAAATGTTTTTGAAAGAAAAACATATTGGGGGTTTAACACATCATTTTGGGAAAGATAAAAATCTAGCACAACTACAAGAATTTTATTATTGGCCTAGCATGCAAACATATGTAAAGGAATTTGTTGAAAGATGTAGGATATGTCAATATGCAAAAGGAAGAAGTTAGAACGCTGGACTCTATCAACCCCTACCAATAGCAAAGCGGCCATGGGACTCCATAAGCATGTTTGTACTGGGATTTCCTAAAACACAAAAAGGAAGTGACTCAAAATTTGTTTTTGTTGATAGATTATAAAAAATGGCACACATTATAACTTGTAAAAATACAAATGATGCAACTAACATAGAAAACTTGTTCTTCCATGAAATATTTGGATTTCATGGATTACCTACAAGCATTGTTTTGGACAGAGACACTAAGTTTGTGGATCATTTTTTTAGGAATTTATGGTAAAATTTGGGAACCAATCTCAGTTTCAGCTCAACATATCATCCCAAGACTGATGGTCAGACATAAGTGCTAAATAGAAGCCTTGGAAATAACTTGAGGAGTTTGTTAAGTGAACATCCCAAACAGTGGGATTAGGTTCTTGCTCAAGCAGAATATGCATATAACGATTCACCCAATAGAAGAACTGGATTGAGTCAATTTCAATTTTTTTATGGGATGCGTCCAAGAGTAATTTATGAATTGAGGAACCTGGGAAAACAATAATTCAGAAGTGCAGATGGTGAAGATTTTGCACTTAGTATGCAGGAAATACATGACAAAGTCAAGAAGCAACTACAAGAAAGCAACAACAAATATAAATGAAAATAAGATTCCAAAAGTAGAAAATTAGACCTTAATGTTGGAGATATGATTATGACACACCTTTAGAAAAAAATATTTCCTAAAGGGGAATATAATAAGTTAAAATTGAAAAATATTGGACCAAAAAATTCTGAGGAAATTTTCCTCGAATGCTTATGAAGTAGATCTACCCAAAGACTTTGGTATTTCACCAATATTTAATGTTTCAAATCTATTCCCCTTTAAGGAACCAACGAATGATTCTACATATGCACCTGTTCATGACAAATTTCAGTGGGAGAAGTAGCTACCTTCAGCACCAACAAAGTAGATTGAATCCATCATCGATCAAAGAGTGGCTAAAAGGACGAGAAAGAAAGAGTATCTTCAATACTTGGTCAAATGGAAGAATCAGCGAGTCGAAGATGCTACTTGGATGACAGCAACATAGATTTCAAAATATGGTACCAAAATTAAAGAAATTTAGGAGAAAATCTTATGATTGTATGTTTTTCTTCCCCAGTAGGATGATGTAGGAGCATCTCATGTTTAATTTTTATGTAATTATTTAATTAAATAATCTAGGATTTTCTAGAATTAGTGAGTCATTTTGGAATTAATTAGGAGATAGGGAAGTTAGGATAGAATCCTCAAGTTGAGAGGATAACTCTCAACTTCCTCCAAATATCTAGGAGGAAGTTTCTCTTGAAGAGATTCGAGAGACTTCTCTCCTCTAAAGAAATAGTCATGTAATCTTTTGGGAAAATCATGTTTTGATAGTTTTGATTTATTTTTTATTAATATATGTGAGTGATATTTTTCTGTTTCACCCCTTCTCTCTCTCTCTCTCTCTCTCTCTCTCTCTCTCTCTCTCTCTCTCTCTCTCTATATATATATATATATATATATATATATATTATTACTAAGGAATCATTTAAAGAGAGTAATTATTTAACAAAATGCTATAATCAACCAAAGAGGAACTAGAGCCAAGGGATCGAAGAGGTCTTCATGCATGGATTGAGGAGTTGGATCCAAAGGATCAAAAATGTCTTCATGCATGGATCGAGGTGTTAGAGCCAAGGGATAAAAAATGTATAATATTGTTGGAATTAATGGAGAAAGCTAAAAAAAAAAATTTGGATAGGATTGAGACTCTAATATTAGGTCTCAGATCCTACTATCTAGGGAGTGGTTGAAACCACCCTGTTAGTGTGAAAGCCTATATGTATGAGGCTCTTCTGAATGAATATTTAGTGCATTGTGTGGAGTGCTTGGGCACTCTCCAGGTATCTCACATAGAGGGCCATTTTGTTAATAGATTGTCAGTTTTTAAAATGGTATCAGAGCTATGTTTTACTTCTCCAACTGTGCTACATGACATGCAAATAATTTTTCAATAAGTGATCCAGTCTCTCAGCTCACTGAGCAAACTCACTGGAGACATAAATCAAACCCCGTAGCCTCTTGTCCCTTGCAGGGACACAACGAACAGGGCAGGGTATTAGGTTTTGTGCCCACTGATGCAACAAATCCACTCACCAGGAAGATTCTAATGCCCCATAGATCTGCTTTTGTTGTTTTGTCAGCGTGAAGGTTAGTGCCCTCTCCTAATTTTCATCACGATTCCCAAAACGATGAAAAACATGATGCTCAACCATTTATTTGATGCTGCTTGACTAGCTTATGACAACCCACACACTCACATCCCTACACAAAGCACAGGTCCACTTAGATTCGACCTGAAACTCCGATACCATGTTAAAATATGATATACTGAATTCATTAATAGAAAATTTTCAACTCTACAATCGAGAGAATGAACGAGGAGATTTTGAATCTATAGAACACTCTACATTCTCAATACAACTCAATAATTATATACCACACATAGATATAGGGAAGTTAAAACCAAACCCTAAGAAATAGAAACTAATTCCTATCCTAAGGTTCCTAAGGTTTCGTGAACCAATTTTCACATATTAAGGATTCTCCATTATTCTCAAAGAAATCAAGGAGAAAATGTTCTTGGGTGCAGGAATTACACTTAAGTAAAAATCCTCAACACTTAATTGTCAACCCGGGGGATTCGTAAACTTAGAGACAAAGCATAGGCAATACCAAAGATGATATGAATATTTATAATATCAACTCCTACTTTTGAAAAGAAGAATTGCAGAATAAAACTTTAGAGAAGAAAGACAAAACTCAAACCATCAAAACAATCTGAGGCTAGAACAAGAAGAAATGTACTTGCAAAAGAGATTCAGAAATAAAGAGGAGCACTCAATCTAGCTAAAAATTGATTAGCTACTGAGAATGTGTTTCCTTCAGCAAAGACACCTAAGCAGTTTTCAACAAATGGGCCCCTTCAATCCTGCATATGTAAAGATATCCTTCTTGCAAAAATCAATCTTGCACTAGTGTAGTCTTCTTGCACTAATGCAGGAACAACGATTTATGTAGAAAGTGTAAAGTAATGTCTTTACTAAAAATTCTTTTCTTCGTGCAAGGGATTTGAACATTCTCAAGTCCGCAGCACTCAGATCCAATACCAAGAAACTGGTTCTTGTACTCGATCTAAGCTTCTTGCACCTTAACATTTGATCCTTAAAATCAATGATTCATTACTGCAGTGTGATAAAACCAGATCATATATCAGTAAAGATGAATATCTGTTGAAAATAAGAAAACAGTCTCTTTTAATTAAGATATGACTGAAGGAAAGAAAGTTTTTAGAAGTAAGCTAGAAAGGCTTGTTGCATCATATTATCTAGCACTGGTGTGAGAACAGTTCTTCTGCTTGCACCAGGGAGAAACCAAACCAATGTGCAGAAAATAAATAGTACACCAACATGCACTGGTGTAGGAACGAACCAAGCAGAGGAAATAAACCAAATCATGCAGAAAATGAATAGCACACCAACGTGCACTGGTGCAAGAACGAACCAGGTAGAGGAAATAAACCAAATCATGCAGAAAATGAATAGCACACCAACGTGCACTGGGGCAGGTAACTCCTCGTGCTCACACTAGGCAAGGGAAAGAAATCAACCGTGCAAAAATAAATTAACTACTTCACGCAGCACATCTTCTTCCACTCAAACAGAAATTCAAATATTGCAAATTAAATCACACTTTACAGTTTAAAACATGAATTACAAGAACAATAAGGAGGGAGAACGTGCTGGATTGGCTGGGCCCTTAGCCAACCAGCACGTTTCCCTTTCAAATGAAAACGCTACTCAGAATTAACTCATCAACTATTTAAGCCAAAGGATAAAATGTACAAAACATGAGGTGGAGCTCTTCTTATTAGATCCTTAGAGCAATTACATGCGCGATTACATATCCAGCCCAGATTTGGGTGATAACACAAGACAGTCCTGTTACCACCTCCTGGTTCTATTCTCTGATCTATTCGATTCTTAAAAACATTGAATTGTTTGTCCTATTTACATTTATGCTTATATAGATCCTTTTTTCCACATGCCAAAAGGATCGTTTACCATTACATAGCCAATTACAGAAATCGTTATAAAAAATTACATAACTGATTGCAGAATAAGCTTTCGGCCTTCAAAATTAAATCTCTTTTAACAAAATAGGCCATGGCTATCTCCAGCTATTTGTCTCTCTTAAGTCTGATCTCAACTACCCTCGATTTAATTGCTGTCATAGCTGGGACTCGGCTGCCTTCGGATATATCCTCATTGATCGTATACAAAATAGGTGGTCAACCGAAGTGATCCGGATTTGCTGCCAAGATTCACAGCATTGGTGCTGGTGCGGGATCTGTTCTACACTAAAAATTAGCGATCAAGATAAGTGATCATCTATTAAATAGCATAGGAGGTAACGATAAGTTACGAAAGTAATTCTAAGTAAGAAATCGTGTAATAGGTAGTTAATAAATTCTAAGATGAGTTAAAAATGTAAAATATGAAGTTTATGCAAAATGTGTCATTGTTCTCGCACTAGTGCAGGATGAGGGTGCATAAGATAGGTAAAACATGGTAAATGATTACGATTTGGGAAGTGAAGAATGGTAAAAAAGAATGCAATTTAGGGGACTAACATCTTCCCATCCTTAAACTATTGTGTGTCCTCACACAAATTTTTTTACCTCTACAAAAAACCAAAATTTTTGAATACTCCAACTCAGTCCTGTTCCAGCATGTTGTCTTCAGGCTACACTGTTTCGGATTTCTTCCTCATGATGTGCCTTAACTTCTTTGAAACCTTTTTTAACTGCCTGAAACAACATCCAGCCCAATATTTCCAAATTTTAACCTCGCTTTTCTTTTGTTTGAGCTCTGCCATCAATTCTCCTCT
Source organism: Pinus albicaulis (assembly GCA_034641835.2). Lineage (NCBI taxonomy): Eukaryota > Viridiplantae > Streptophyta > Pinopsida > Pinales > Pinaceae > Pinus > Pinus albicaulis. Next base: position 364,293 of record CM076581.1, on the reverse strand, counting down.
GCTTTGTTCCTTCTCCTCTTGTGCTTTGGTCACAAGATGCTCCAAGTTTTGTACTTGGAGCTCTAATTATGCTATGAGAGCAACAGGAGTCACCAACTCTTTTCCTTCCTCCATCTCAGCAGGGGCTGTCACTGGCTCCGGAACTTCTATATCTACCATGGTCGCATCAAGGAACTCTTCTTCCTGTAGTCCATCTTTTTTTGGTTCCTCTTTCTCAGGTTCTTCTTCTTTTTCTGGGTCTTCTTCCTCAGGTTCTTCTTTTGGTTCATCTTCATCCTATTCCTCGTCTAATTTTTATTCCTCCTCTTCCGGTTCTTCTTCCTCTTCCAGGTCTTCTTCCTCGGGTTCGTCTTCTTCCTCCAGTTCTTCTGGCCATTTTCTCCAAACTTCTGAGCAAAATGTAGGGGAAGTTCATCCTCCAACGAATGTGTCGGCCTCCTTCAAAATATTGTAGCAGTCTGAAATGATACAGCATGGTAGAGGTGTATCTCCCTTCGCAGGTCACAAATTTCTGCAAAACAAACAGGAGATCCTGCCATTGACCTAACAGGGCTTTGCGCGAGACTCCGCGTTTCCAATTGACCTTCATCTTCTTATCCATGACAAAGCGCTGCCAGCGTTTACCTTCCAGCTTCTAGTTTTCAAACCATTCCACTCCCGTATTCTCCAGACCTGTTGAGGCTGCTAAAAATTTCTTCGTGACTTTGAATTTTAGCGGCCCAATTCTCACTTGGCCATTTTTAAAACTTCTTGAAAATTGTAAGGCGACGTCCCTGTCATACCCATCGAACTTCTGCAAGAACTGTAAAAATCCCAAATCCTGCAACAATGGAGGACAGCTGTGAAATTCGACAGTTTGCTCAATCTTGCTGAGAGATAGGGGTTCATTTCGGATAGGAGGAATTGCTGCTATCGACTATGAAAAACGAGTTCTGAGGCTTGCATGCAACACCGGGGGATCAACTTTCATAAATAGGAATATAACTGTTCGTTCATCGTGTCTCTGATTTACCTGTCGTAGGTACTCATCATTTCTGGTTAGGCTCAATTGGTACGCACGATGGTGGTTAAACGGTTAGGTACAACAATGACGGGATGTTTGGAATGAAGGTAGGAGTGGGGAAGTTATGAGTGAAGGACGTTTCACATTATGGCGGAATGGGGTGGATTATATGAAAATAACTATTACATGATTTCACATTCCTTCATAATTACAAAAAAAGACTTAGCATTCATTTAAAAAGATCATGATTCCTACTTAAAAAAAACTTTGTACTTTCAACTAATTTCCTCCTAAGTAATATAATAGCATAACCGCTTATCAATGATATGAAGAACATCATATAACTTTTCATCATGAACACTTTCTTATGTCATATCATAATCTGTACTGCTGCTGATAAGGTGTATGCTTGTATTGATCTTTGCACTGCGTAAATCACATCATTCTGCTGGCACTTTTCTGCTCATATCATATAGGGAAATATGCTTGCACTAGTGCAAGCATAATGTTAAGACAGAGAATTAAAATATAGGCTGGATTTCACATGATTTCTTTAACTTATTCTGAATTTTTCTTTGCCCTTTGATGCTTCAGAGCACAACCTTCTGCTCTTCATATGTAAGATCCTGCAATGAACTTCATGAGGGAATAAAGGAGCGGGAAAAGGAAATTTTAGAATGGGACGGAATACCAAAAGAGGGAAAATATAAGTGGGATAGGGGGAAAAAATTTCAGGGTTAAAGTGGGATTTCTTCGAAGCGAATAGGGTGAATTTAGAAGAATATGGGAAGGTTAATTATACTAGGATTCTGAGAAGAAAGCTGAGGGAAAATTATGAAATGGGATATGAAGAAAGGCAGAAAACTTTCTGGAAGTTCTGCCTGCACTGGTGCAAGAAAAAATAACTGCAGCGAGAATTAAGCGTTACTTGGAAAAAATATCCATGCTAATTACCCCAATTGTATAAAGGTTGGTTCTGCTGAACCCGCTTTTACTTCGTTGGTTACTAGCATATCTAAAGATCAAGCAACATTCTCTTTTTATTAGAAATTTTTGATCTTCCCACCAGCAAGCTGGTTTTCAGGTTGATCCTTCTGCAATCATGTTAGCGGACTGATTTTCATAAGTACATGACATTATTTTTTCTTACTTTTTTTCTTTTTTATTTTATTTTTGTTAATTTTTTCGAAGAAGAGGGATTCAAATTTTCAAGAGGTTGGTATTACCATTTACCACTACCATTTCAAATTGCTGTTGAACTTACTGTGTAAAATATTTCTTGGCAAGTGGTTGAAAATATTTCTTTAATCTATGTCCATTTACCAAGAATAATGTATCCTGTCCATCAATAGTTTTGACTTTTACAAATCCATTCTCAAATACTCGGATTACTTCATATGGTCCATCCAACGTGTATGGAATTTCCCTTTAAAAATTTCAAATCTAGAATCATAAAGGAGTACCCAATCACCTGGTTGGAACTGCTTTTTCTAAATGGACTTTTCATGCCACCTTTTTCGTTGATGTTGGATTAATATGTTTTGTTGAATATCATCTCTACGAAATTCATCTAACTCATTTAACTGAAGAAGACGTTGTTGTTGGGCCTCAGAGAGATCGAGTCCTAGCTGAACTGCAGTTCTGAAAGTTTTGATCTGGAACTCAATCGGTAATAGAACCTGTTTGCCGTATACCAGCTCATATGGTGTGTGCCCCATACTATTTATCCAAGTGGTTCTGTATGCCCACAAAGCTTCTGGTAATCTTTCAGCCCAATCTTTCCGATGCATATTCACCATCTTTGTGAGAATGGACTCGATCACCTTGTTTGTAGATTCCACCTGGCCATTTGCTTGTGGGTGATATGGTGTAGAATTTTGATGCCGGATCTAGTATTTCTCCATCACTCCTTGTACCAGATTATAAATAAATTGCTGACCATTGTCAGAAACAATTTCTCTAGGCACACCAAATCTAGTAAATATTTCAGAAAAGAGAAAATTAACAACAACTTTTTCTGTAGCAAAAGAAACAACTTTATCTTCCACCCATTTTGTAACAAAATTTGTACAGACCAAAATATGCTTTTTACCTAATGATGTTGGATTTATCGACCCTACAAAATCAATAGCCCATTTTTCAAATGGCTCAATCATAACTTGAGGGTATAAAGGCATTTCATTGGTTTGGTTAGGTTGGCCCATTCGTTGACAAATATCACATCTCTTGACATACTGCTTGGCATCCTTAAACAAGGAAGGCCAAAATTAGCCAGAACGTAATATTTTATATGCAGTTCGTTTGTTAGCGAAGTGGCCTCCACAAGGTTCATCATGAGCATATTTGAATATGTCAAACACTTCCTCCTCTCTTACACATCTGCGGATAATCAAATATGGACCAACGTAAAAGAGGTCTCCTTGAATCCAAGAGTATGCAACACTTTTCTGAATAATGTTCCGCTTTCACGAGCGGGCAAGTGAGGTGGTGTTTTTCCAGTAACCAAATAATTGGCGATGTCAGCAAACCATGGAGAATCTATAGACACAACAAAAAGATGTTCATTTGGAAAATCATCATTAACAGGAGTTACATCACCAAGATTATCTAGTCTAGAAAGAAAACATGCTACAACATTCGATTTTCCTGGTCTATCAACAGTATTAATATTGAATTCCTGCAACAATAGCAACCACCTAGTCACTCTACTGCTAGTCAATGGTTTGTTCATCAAGTATTTAATTGTGGAATGATCAGTATGAACAAATACTTCATATCCTGTGATATATGTCTAAACTTATTAATGGCAAATATTATAGCTAAAAACTCTTTCTCTGTAACTGTATAGTTTAATTCAGCGGAAGACAAATTCTTACTAATATATTAAACAACATAGGATTTCTTTTCTTCCTCTTGTCCCAAAGCTACGCCAACAACCAGGTCTGAATCATCGAAAGAAATGTGAAAGGGCAGGGACCAGTTTGGATCTCTAGAAACTGGTGCTTGTACCAACTTTTCCTTCAGTGTTCCAAAAGACTATTGGCAAGTCATGGACCAAGAAAAATCACTACCCTTAGCTAGAAGTCGGAAAAGAGGAGCAGATATCTTAGAAAAATTTTCAATGAATCTTCTATAATAACCAACATGTCCTAAAAAACCTCTTACTTCCCTTTGAGTTTTGGGTGCAGGAAGATGCAGAATGATTTCGATCTTTGTTGGATCAACCTGGATACCTTTGTCAGAAATCAGATGGCCAAGTACCACTCCTGCTTTGCATATTAATCTACATTTCTTGTCACTCAAAGGAAGGTGGGCTTCTTGAAAACGAAGAAGTACTTTCTCCAAATTTTAGAGAGCTTCCTAAAAATAATTACCAAACACAGAAAAGTCATCCATATAAATTTTTACAAATTCAAGATTAGCAAAAATAGCCAAGACTGCACTTTTAAAGGTAGCCGGAGCATTACATAATCCAAAGGGAAGCACTTTATAAGCAAAGGTACCCCATGGGCATGTAAAAGTAGTTTTATCCTAATCTTCGAGTGTAATCTGTATCTGGTTATAACCATTGAAACCATCCAAAAAGGAGAAATATTTCTTTCCTGCAAGGGTATTAAGAACCTGGTCAATGAAAGGGAGAGGGAGGTAATCTTTGAGAGTGGCTTTGTTTAATTCATGATAATCAATACAAATACGCCACCTTCCATCTTTCTTAGGCACTAGCACTAATGGAGAGACCCACTGACTATCAGAAATAGGATAGATAAAACCAACATCCAAAAGTTTCTGTATTTCTTCTTTCATGACATCTCGTAGAGCTGGATTCATTCATCTTTGGGATTGTCAGACAGGTTGGGTTCCTTCCTGAATATAGATATGATGTGTACAAGTTTCAGGAGGGATAACCTTCATGTCTTCATAGCCCCAAGAAAATGCACTGAGATGGTTTTGCAACAAATTCACAAGCTGCTCTTGCTGAGATAGGTCTAAATATGAACTGATATGAAAAGAATTACTAGGACTAATCTCAACAAGAGTAGTATCAGGCTCCGGAGTACTCAAAGGAGTGGTCAAAGACAGTGGTATAGAAGAATGAGAATCATGGTTTTCTTGGAAATCTAGGCTAAAAATCTGGCTCAAAGGCTCAAAGTTAGGCATGGTGTCTAGATTATTCAAGAAATATTGAATCTCATCTTCTTGCGAAGACCCAGTATAACGATGAATAAGAGAAATAGACTGATTCTCCTCATCACCGTTTTGGTCCAACCATAAAGTGTCTCGAAGGTCCTGAATGGATCTGGCAGGGGGTATAAGGTAACTGTCTTCCTAGAATATCCATGTGAAATATACATATCTCCGGAACAACATCCAATATATGCGTCGGCTGTAGCAAGACATGGTCGACCCAAGATCAAGGGATGTCCTCCTACCAGATTCTTTGGCTGAAGCACAATGAAATCAGCAGCATATTCCCAAGAATATAATGAGATGATCACATCATCCAATACTCCTTCAGGCTTAATTTTGGATCTATCTGCTAATTCAAGCACAGTGGGAGTAGGGCGAAGATGAGATAACCAAAGTTGATCCATGGTTTTCTTAGTCATTACATTAATGGCTGCCCCAAGGTCTATAAGAACATTAGATACAAGGACATTACCAATCTGAATTGTGACAACAGGGTTTCCGGGATCAATATATTTTTCCACAGACACACATCCCATCATTAACTCTGTTGCCCTACCAACAAATTGAATAGTTTTGGGTTCCAATCTCTTCCTCTCAGGTTTCTTGAGACAGAGTTCCCTAATAATCTTGGTACAAATGGGGATCTCTTTAATGGCTTGGAGCAAAGGTATCTTAATGAAAATATTCTGTAGTTTCGATGCCAAATGAGTCTCAGAAACAGGCTCTCTTCTTTCCATTACTAGCCTCTTTGGAAAGGGAGGCTGGTTGGAAGAAGATGGCAAGGACTCAGAGGGTAAGGGCTGCTTAGTGACAATTTTCGGAGAATGGTTAAGAGTTTCCTCTTCCCTGTTCTCTTCAACAATCACCATAGTTTGTTCCTGATTTTCTGGTATTACAGTCCTTCCTGATCTTAATTGAATATCATGAACTCCAACTGGAATAGACTGGTATTCAAATGGTAATGACGGGTTTGTTACATGGATCATTTAAACTGCATTATTATTATTATTAGGATTGGGCGTAGGTTGAGCAGGCAACTGAGGAGGTCGGAAGGGTGGAGGTAAAGGTAATGGGGTAGTCTGACTCGGAAGTTGAGGCATTGGATAAGGTACATGTGTAGATGGATATGGTTGCATAGGTGGCTAGTAGGAATATGGAGAATGAGTTGGGCCTTTCCAACCCTATTGCCGTGGTTGGGAAGGTTGCCCATGGTGATACTGATTTCCATACTGCCACTGCTGATGAGAGTTAGGATATGAATATGCATGTGGATTATAACCAAAATAGTGTGGAGGAAATTCAGGAGCCATACCTGCACCTACCTGAGGCCAATGTCTTCTTGCTCCCATAGCATACAATTGTTTAGCTTCAAGCTACCCCCCTGTAAATACTACTTTAAGTCTAGGTATAGAGGGACATTTTTCTGTGATATGGTCTTCTGCAGAAATAGCACACATATTAGTTTCTTTCAAGTTAAGAGGACATTATTTAGGGGGATGCTTGTCTCTGCATTTAGGACAGAAAATACATAATGACTCTTGTTCCTTCATAAGTTTTTGTTGAAATTTTAAAGAGTCTAACTGTTTAGTAACAGTGTTCATTATATCAATTTTCATGTTTTCCATTTTATTTTCCAGTCCAATAATCATAGCATCAGTAGATTCAGTTTTTCTATTTTTATTTCGAGTTCCTCTACCGGATCTATACTGATTCCTTGAAAATTTCAGGCATAATTCACAAATTTGATCAAAATTTTGCTGAGAAATATCACCTTGTCCTAACAGATTCAAATTGTTTCTAGCATTATCAGTAAGTCCTCTTAAGAACAAGGTTCTAATAGTGTTGGGATCAAGCCTAAGTTTTGACCTTTGTAAAATATACAAAAATCTTTCCAAATAATCTTGAAGCATTTCATCATCATCTTGTATGATTGTAAAAATTTCATCCTGCATGTCCCGAGTTTTACAATATTCTTGATATTTAGACAAAAATACCCTCCTCATCTGGTCCCAAGAAGTTATGGTGTTTCCTCCTAACCCCATAAACCAACGTAAAGCTGAGTCCTTAAGGGTAACAAGAAATAATCTTAGCTTCTGAGCCTCAGTTGCATAATCATAACTTCTACACAAAATATCAAACTCAAATAGAAAAGAGTCAGGGTCTTCATGAACTTTACCATGGAAATGAGGGAGAGCTGACGGTGGAATATTCTTCATCTATGACATAGTATCAGGATCAATAATTGGAAACACCAAAGTAGATTTTCCTTCACTTACCTAGTTGTCACTAGTCCCTTCCAAACGATCTCCTTGGTCTACCATTGTTTCTTTCTTGCTTGTACCGCTTTCCACAAGCTGATCCACACCTGAGCCGTTAGTACCAGAATCCAGGTGGATTTTTCCTACATGATGGGTTTGGATTGAATTGGGCTTCCTGCTTGCAGAAGGATACCTAATGTGAGAACAATTATTTTGGCCCTTAGTGGGCTTCGAACCCTTACCTTTCCTAGGCATTCATCTCAAAAAAGAAAGAAAAATATCAAAACAATTTCTAGTAAAAAAGGCTGTCAGAAATCAATCAACACCAGTAAAAACTACTTCAAAACTACTTGCAAAAATAAAGGAAACTTACCTCCATTATACAATCAGAAAATTCTTACCAAATCAAATCGCCTCCCCGGTAACGGCGCCAAAATGTTGGGTGCAATAATTACACTTAAGTAAAAATCCTCAACACTTAATTGTCAACCCGAGGGATTCGTAAAGTTAGAGACGAAGCACAGGCAATGCCAGAGATGGTATGAATATTTCTAATATCAACTCCTACTTTTGAAAAGAAGAATTGCAAAATCAAAATTTAGAGAAGAAAGAGGAAACTTAAACCATCAAAGCAATATGAGGCTAGAACAAGAAGAAATGTACTTGCGAAAGAGATTCAAAAATAAAGAGGAGCAATCACTCTAGCTAAATATTGATTAGCTACTGAGAATGTGTTTCCTTCAGCAAAGACACCTTAGCAGTTTTCAACAAATGGGCCCCTTCAATCCTACATATAAAAAGATATCCTTCTTGCAAAAATAAATCTTGCACTAGTGCAGGAACAATGATTTATGCAGAAAGTGTAAAGTAATGTCTTTACTAAAAATTCTTTTCTTCGTGCAAGGGCTTTGCACTTTCTCAAGTCCGCAACACTCAGATCCAATACCAAGAAACTGGTTCTTGTACTCGATCCGAGCTTCATGCACCTTAACATTTGATCCTTGAAATCAATGATTCATTACTGCAGTGTGATAAAACCAGATCATATATCAGTAAAGATGAATATCTGTAGAAAATAAGAAAACAGTCTCTTTTAATTAAGATATGATTGAAAGCAAGAAAGCTATTAGAAGTAAGCTAGAAAGGCTTGCTGCATCATATTATCTAGCGTTGGTGCAAGAACAGTTCTCCTACTTGCACCAGGGAGAAACCAAACCAATGTGTAGAAAATAAATAGTACACCAACATGCACTGGTGAAGGAATGAACCAGGCAGAAGAAATAAACCAAATCGTGCAGAAAATGAATAGCACACCAATGTGCACTGGTGCAGGAACGAACCAAGCAAAGGAAATAAACCAAATCGTGTAGAAAATGAATAGCACACCAACGTGCACTAGGGCAGGTAACTCCTCCTGATCGAACCAGGCAAGAGAAAGAAGTCAACCGTGCAAAAATAACTTAACTACTTCATGCAGCAGATCTGCTTCCACTCAAACAGAAATTCAAACACTGCAAATTAAATCACACTTGACAGTTTAAAACATAAATTACAAGAACAACAAGGAGGGAGAACGTGCTCGATTGGTTGGGCTCTTAGCCAACCAACGCGTTTCCCTTTCAAACGAAAACGCTACTCAGAATTAACTCATCAACTATTTAAGCCAAAGGATAAAATGTACAGAACATGAGGCAGAGCTCTTCTTATTAGATCCTTAAAGAAATTACATGCGCGATTACATATCCAACCCAAATTTGGGCGATAACACAAGACAGTCCTGTTACCGCCTCCTGATTCTATTCTCTGATCTATTCGATTCTTAAAAACATCAAGTTGTTTGTCCTATTTACATTTCTGCTTATATAGATCCTTTTGGCCGCAGGCCAAAATGATCATTTACCATTACATAGCCAATTCCAAAAATCGTTATTACAAATTACATAGCTGATTGCAGAATAAGCTTTTGGCCTTCAAAATTAAATCGCTTTTAACAAAAAAGGTCACGGCTATCTCTAGTTGTTCATCTCTCTTAAGTCCAATCTCAACTACTCTCGATTTACCTACTGTTATAGCTGGGACTCGGCTGCCTTTGGATCTATCCTCATTGATTGTATACAAAATAGGCAGTCAAACCAAGTGATCCGGATTCGCTGCCAAGATTTACGGCGCTGGTGCTGGTGCGGGATCTGTTTTGCACTAAAAATTAGCGATCAAGATAAGTGATCATCTATTAAATAACATAGGAGGTAACAATAAGTTACGAAAGTAATTCTAAGTAAGAAATCACATAATAGGTAGTTAATAAATGCTAAGATGAATTAAAAATGTAAAATATGAAGTTATGCAAAATGTGTCATCGTTCTCACACTAGTGCAGGATGAGGGCGCATAAGATAGGTAAAACAGGGTAAATGATTACGATTTGGGAAGGGAAGAATGGTAAAAAGGAATGCAATTTAGGGGACTAACAAATTTCACAAATGTTTGAAATGAAAGACCTTGGTGAACTAAGATACCTTTTGGGTCTTGAGATCTCGAGAGATTTAGGACAAACTTTTCTATCCCAAGGTAAGTATGTCAGGGGTCTATTGTAAAGATTCAGGACGGATCAATGTAAGGCTGCAACAATACCATTACATCAGAAAATTAAACTTCAGAGTGAGAATGGATCTATAGAGGTAGATGCGACACTATATCGAAAATTGGTTGGGAGTTTAATCTACTCCAGATTTGGCTTATGCAGTTAGTGTGCTAAGTCAATTTATGTCCAAGCCACTTGAGAGTCACTAGATTGCATCAAAAAGTGTCCTAAGGTATCTACAAGGAACTTAGACTGTGGTATTATTAATACTGGTTCTTCGGATGTTAGATTGACATGGTTTATAGATTCCGACTAGGCTGGAAATGTAGATGACTGAAGATCCATAACAGGCTATGCGTTTAGCATTAGATTCGGTGTGATTGGATGGAGCAACATGAAGCAGAACACAGTTTCATTGTCCTCAGCGGAAGCAGAGTATCAATTAATGTGTGCAACAACATGTGAGGCAGTTTGGTTGCGAAGACTTCTCCAAGATGTCGGGGAAGAACAGAAAGATGCAACAACTATTAGATGTGATAACCAGAGCTTAATCAAACTGGAAAATAATCTGGTGTTCCACAAGAACACTAAGCACATTGATACGCAATTCCACTTTGTCAGGGAGAAATTTCAATCTAAGGAAATCCATGTTGTAAATTATAAAAATTGTGATAAGGTTGCTGATATTTTCACTAAGCCTCTTGGAAAAATTAAATTTGAAATGTTCAGGGAGATGTTAGGTATATTTGTGAACCCCTTCTCCATTAAGGGAGAGTGTTAAAATATAGTGGAGTGCTTGGGCACTCTCCATGTATCTCACATGGAGAGCCATTTAGTTAATAGATTGTCATTTTTTAACAAATATTGTATGATTGGTGTTTCCTTCGTAATACAAATCTTATGATTTTCCCCGTATACCTTGTATTTGATATTTTACGTGTATTAGATATAGATTAGTTTGAGAAATCTAGATTACAACTCATTAAGATCTCTCACTTTTACATTGCTAAAAAGAAATATTTGGTATGTTGATGTGTGCAGGTCACAGGTATTGGAGGAAGGAGTAGGAATTTCAAGAATTAAAGTGAATTCTCCTAGAATCATAACTAGTCAAGATCACAACAACCCTCGTGAAAGAAGGTATATCTTCATTCATATATATTTCCATTGCATAATTGTGAAGTGGATAAAAGAATTAATCTAAAGGAGTTAGTAATAGGTGATCTATAAATCGTTTTGTATAGATCTTCGACAAATCTATGGAACTCTTGTCTGGGCCACCAGGAGGAAATCCTCATAATTACTTCTCCACCTCTTAAAACTATAAATTTTCCATTCAAAAATTCACTTAACAAACATTTTTTTTTACGGGAAAACCTATCATAACAGTTGTCAAACCTAAATAATATATTTCTATATAAAATTATAAAAATATATTTACTAGCCTCATAATCATATATATGACATTGCAATTTACTAACGCAATAGGAAAGCAGTGACCAGGGGTGTACCAGGAAGTGTGCAGAGCATTCATAATGAGTGGACCACAGGACAAGGTGGTAACAGGGTGTGTGGGCAGCGTGTCCGTCAGGGATGGGTGTGGTAGCGATCACGCAAGGGCGTGGTGTTACAGTACGATGCACTGCGTATTGTCTCCCATTCAAACACTGCATAACTGACAGAGATAAATGCGGCATTTATCGTGAAATGCGGTATTCATCCTGTCGTGTGGAATAGATTTCCATCAACAGGTTTCAATAGTAGTGCCAATTGATTACCTATATGGTTGTCCAGCACAACCGCAAAAAAAGGAAAAGAAAAAGCTTTCTGACAGAGACTTCGCAATTGCCATGATTACGATGGTGGGCAATACTACATCACTCATGGGTTTCGTGGGGAGCAGAAATACTAGACTGGCAGAAATGCAGAATTTGTTTGGAAAATCTATGTAATTAGAAAGAAATAAATATAGCACTGTTATGTTTGTGATTAATTTGTTTTGTGTATTTTGGGGTTAATATTTATTGGAGAGTCAAAATTATTATTTTAAAGTATTGTAAAAAGCTTAAAGAAATGTGAAAGGAAAGAATATGTATTTTTTTTTGTTCTTAGGGAAATATAGAAATAAAAAAGTATTTCATTCTAGAATGTGAGAGAAAGTTATGCAAATATTTTAGCAATTATTTATTGAAATATTCTATTTAACAAGAAATTTGTCTTTATGAAACTTCACATGAAAATGACAATAACAAAATACAATAATCACATAAAAAACAATCGGTCTCATAAACTAACTTTAACCTCTTACACATTAAAATAACTTCTTCTGTACGCCAGAAGTCTGAATGCATTCCTATGTAACTACAAAGAAATAAATACCTTTATGTTACTAACGCCAATCACCAGTTTGTTGTGATGGCATCAGACACGCACAGTACCCAACACTCTGTTCAGTGATGGGCTAATGCTGAGCCCATTGGTAAGTACATTTTTGGGTGGTTTTACATGAACTTGTGACTTGCATCGCTAACGCTAAATGTTATAGTCGAGATTTTACAGGAAATCCTTCACCGCTTTCACGAGTGACTACATCGTTGTATAACTTTAGGTTATTGAGTTTGCTAACATTTAAGTTTAAACTTAATTGATTGTTTGTTTGATTATTAGTGTAGATTTCTGTAATTTTATACCAAATTTAAAGTTTATTATTAGAAATGAAATATATATTATTTTAATTGTGAATTTATTATATTTAAAATTCCATGGTTTGAGTTGTATTTTTTTTTTTTAATTTAAGATTTCACAATTTATGACACAAAAAGTGACAATGAATTTAGTTAAAAATAAGTTTATAAGACAAATTATATATATATATATATATATATATATAAGTTGTAAATTATTTTCTTTTTTTTAATCATATATATGTCACATGTCAATTTTATATTTGAACAAAAAGTAAGATATTTCTCTTTCAAATTAAGAATTTTTTTTTTGAAATGTTTAATTATTTTAAATACTAGCAATTGCAACAGATGTTGCAAAGAGGAGAATAATATTTGATCTGAATTTTGAATATTTAATAATTTTTTTAAATGGACACTCATATTGCATCAATGCAAAAGTTACCAAGCACAGGTTCTAAAGTTTCAATTGGCTTGCTTTGCAATCATGGATGAATGCCCAACATAAGTGTAGGCATCAAGAGCAATAAGACCATGTAAAGTTCTCTGAGCAAGTGCCCATTTGGCTTCCTTGTCCTCTCTTCTGTAATCCTTCTTTGTTGTGAAAGCCATCTGCATGATGTCATTGTTACCAAAATGAGCCTTTGCAAGAGAAGAATATATGCTTGAGGGAAACTTTTTCCACACATAACAAAACAAAAAACCTATGAAGAGGGGAGAACGCCTCAAAATGACTTTCCTCTCAAAGAGAAATTCCCAAGCTTGTCCACTAAGAGTGTAACGCACTGCAAACTTGATTATATCTAAAGGAACATAGAATACAACACTGTAAAGCTAGATCACTCCAGCCCATCCCCATATGATACCTTCTATAGAAGCAAATCCCTAGTGGGAATAAACTGCTATCAACATTGCAATTTGAAATGAAGATATTTAAACATGAAATTTGCATAGAGAGATAATACTGGGTTTGAAAGAAAGAACATTTAAGAGGCAGCTAATAGAATAATATTTGATCTGAATCCTGAATGTTTAATGATTTTTTTTAAATGGACACTCATATTGTATCAATGAAAAAGCTACCAAGAACAGGTTCTAAAGTTTCAATTTTCAAATGATAAGCTTAGTTATACTTACCAAGCCCTAGCAGGGAAAAAATTTTTGACAACCAATCTGAGTCAAACTCACAATTCAGCAAGTCAGACTCTCTATTCCTGTTTCACTGAACCTAGACTTTGGAAATGGTGTTATCTTTGTAATGACATCACATTACAAACAATATTGTGCTCGAGAAAGAAGATATGAATCCCTTATGGTCTTCTATAACCTTCTTCCTTCATATCAAAAATCAAGAAAACAAAATCATAACAGGGAGAAAAAATAATCAAACACACCTCGGAAGTCTCTGTATTTTTTCTGAGCAAGCTCTCGAAATGTAAAATATTAACTTTGATATTTGACTTGAAAGCCCCTGCTCATTAATAGAAAACCACTCATTCACTCCAAACCAGAGACCGAGTAAAAGAAAACAACAGACTCCTTCAAATAACTCGGTCGTCAATAGAACCCTTTGGAATTCTAGTAGGTTACAGAAAACAAAAACAAATTGGGGAACCTTGCGCATCTGGATTTGGACTTGAGAAAATAAATGATGTTGGCTCTAAAAATTGAATTGGCTTATATGCCATTATCTCTTCTCCTGCAGCCATAGATATAGGGAAGTGCATTGTGAAAGATCCAAATCCAGAGTCTGTAGATCCAACTGCAGTCTCGGCCAGTCAATTCAATGCCATTGTTCATCAAGTTACTTCTGAGGTGGTGCTATTTTGTTGTAACCGTGTTGCGTTTTATTTTATTTTAACCAACTATTTTTACCTTAATTATTTGCTAACTATTGATCGGACGATACACTTTTCTTCAATCATCTAATGCTTAATCCAACGCTACAAACCAGTACAGAGTGGCAGCTAGGTGAACATTTAAATATTTTATCTATATTTGACATTGAAATATAACTTTTATTAATTATTTTTTCAATATCCTATTGATTATAAAAGGAATTACATATTTTCCTCATTTTAAATTTTAGTGTTTTTCTGCAGTAAGAATATTTGTTTATGTTCAATTATATATATATATATATATATATATATATATATATATATATATATATATATATATATATATATATATATATATATATATATATATATATATATATATATATATATATATATATATATATATATTCTCTAAATTAAAAAAAAAAACAATGAAACTATAATAAAAAAATTAGAAATGAATATACATATTTGATTAGTGTTAATTAAAATCATTTACACCTGTACTAAAAATAAAATATTCTCTAAAAAAAACAATAGCACTATATTAAAAAATAAAAATGAATATACATATTTGATTAGTTTTAATTAAAAGCATTATAAAACATCAATAATCATACTTTCACTAGTTACATTATAAAGCACCCCTCTTTGAAAACAACTCCCCTCAACTGCCACTTGTATCATTGTGCACCATTGATTTTGATGTTAGACGATTGAAATATTTTCTACCTTTAGATTAAATATGGTTATTATTCAGTTATAGAAATAATCAAATAGATGTTCGTTGGATTTTTCGTTGCCACTGAAATACGATGCTCAGAGCGGTTCCATTACATCACGCGTTTGGTCATGGTTTCGAACCCTTGCACGACGTCACCATTCTTCTGTGAAGATGGGGAGATCTCCCTGCTGCGACAAGGTTCTTACCAATAACAAAGGCGCCTAGACTAAAGAAGAAGATGAGCGTCTCATCGCACACATTGAAGCCCACAATGAGGGTTCCTGGCATTCGCTTCCCAAGGCCGCAAGTTTCTTGCTTCACCTATGGCTTTGCAATGGAATTAATATCTTATTCTGAATTAGAGATCTTATATTTAAATTCTTCAAAAAATATCTGCTTGTGAATTCAAGAGCTCCCTCTTCATGCTTGATATATCTACCATTATGATGAATCTATAACATAAAGAATACTTAAAACCAAAATGTAAATTAGTGAGACTACTTAAAATGTTTTAACCATAACAATTTATTTTTCAATTGCTTTACATAATATATACCTAGCTTCTTTTTTAACCATATATAATATTATTTATACATTATGATGATTGAATATTTTTATGATTCTAGTTAAAGCCAAGATTGAAATATTTAATTCATGGATAACATTATTTACATTAAAATGTTTTTTTCTCTTAAATTAATTTATTTTTAAATACATATAAATATTACTTAACCTTGCATATTGAAATTTTTTTCTAAAAAGTAATTATTTTTTTTAACTTTCAATTATTTTCTTATTGTCAGTTGGCTAATATCCATATAGAAATAGTTTATTCAAGTTTTATATTGAAACATTTTATTTATCTTTTTACTACATCTCCCAAGTGAAAATAGGATTAATGATATTTTATAATGGTTTTAATTAAAACTAACCAAATATGTATATTCATTTTTCTTTTTTTTATTACAACTGCATATATATATATATATATATATATATATATATTAAAAGGACACGTGTGAACTATAAGTTGAGCAAGGATGAAATCACACATGTCCCTCTTACTAGGTTGTAGAATGTGTCTACTAATGCAACTGAAATTGACATCAAATATTGTATTTATATCCAACATTGAATTTTTTATCATTAATTTTTTAATGTCACATTAAACTCCATATTAAGTACTAAAAGAATTGCACATCACTTTTAGGCATAACAAACTAAAGAAAATCATGAGTGGTAGCACTTCTTTCGTGAATAAGAGTTTCATGTTTGGATACTTTTGCAAACATTGTATTTATTTCCTTTGTGTAGCCATTTGCAAGGTAGGAACAGATTCTTACAATTCCACAAAATTTTCATCATTTTATCTTTTTAACAATATATTAATTGTCCAACTCTTTAGGGTTTTGAATAAAATTTGTAGTCATTATATGTTGTGTTTGGTAGTTTATAAGTCCTCAATCCATCTTAGTTGTAGATGGTTGCTTCTTACTAAGAAATATACAAACAATGATGGGTGTTAGTGATTATATGTGCACTAACAAAGCATTGAATTAAGTGGAAACAAAGCATTAACAAAACGAAACTAAAAAACATAAACATAAAACAAGCTTGTGAAGCAAAAACAAATCAATAAAGGAGCAGGACGTGCGTTCATACTGGGGCATAAAATTGAGGAAAACATAAAATAATATATTAGCCGGAAATGGTTTTTATATGTTATATATTAATATATGTATTATAAGGCATTATTTATTAGATCTATTGGTCAAACAGAGGGAAACAAAATAAACGGATAGGCAAAAAAACACACGGAGTATCATGGAGTATGAGAGCACAACGATTTCAGTAATAAAATGGGCTAAGAAAAATCAGTAAGGATTTCAACTTAAGGAATTCGAACATGTTGGAGGAGGCCTCAGGTAATGAAGTTATAATATATGTCTTTAATGTTGCGTTCTGGGATAACTAGACCCCAATTTCCTGAAGGAGGATTTATTCAAATTAAACAACGAATAGGGTTTCAAGGTTGTTAGAGTTTGGTACTCGTCTGCAGCTAAAAGCACATGATAAAGGGAAACCACTAAGCCTAGTTATATTCGACCTGTGGAGGAGAATCCCTAAACATGCTAGTGAGGAAAATTACTAAAATCCAAAAGAAGGAACATAGTCCGACAGTAGGAGAAGAATTTTGGTGGCTCAAGGAAGTCATAACAGGTTCGAAATTGACAACTTAGATAACATAAAGACTAGGAATCACAGGAAAAAAAATTAATGTATAAGTCTGCTAATCTTGGTTATTGTAATTGTTACTATGGATTTGAATCTGTCGTGGTTCATAGTCTTCATCTGTGGTGGATTTGGATTTGAAATTGTGCATGCTTATTTTTTTTCTTTATTTATGTTTCAACCTTTACGCTTCTTTTCTCTCTCCTTCATTCTTCTTCTTTTTGTAATTTCAAAACCCCTGGAGGCCAACTTTTTTATTTTCATATTTTTGTAATCGGATTTTGTAAATGCAAACAACCTCTATAATCCATACCATTTCACGATTCCATGTGATGGTTGGGAAGAGTGGTAATTATGTTTTGTTTTTGTTCTCACATTTATATTATTCTATCTATCGTGTGTTCAAACCACCATCCACGTCTTTGAAAATAAAAAGCATATACAACATGCACATGCTCATGCATTTCATATGATTATGATATTGTTTTTGGCTTCAATATCAGCAACCAATTCACACTTAGTAGTTCTATCTATGAAACCTGTGCACATGTTTTTCTCTTGAATTGTGTTCAACAAAATTAATTAATTCAATTGTGTCATTGTTTGGTTTGTAATTTTCTTTTTGTTTTTATATATATTTTTATCATATTTCCCAAGTGCACATGTTTTTCTCTTGAATTGTGTTCAACAAAATTAATTAATTGAATTGTGTGTAATTTTTTTTTTTTTTAATATATATTTTTATCATATTTCCCAAGTGCCGTACCCCTTGAGAATATTACAATGCATCGAGTTTTAAAAATTCTAAGAAGATCCCTTCGTCCAAGAAGTTGTGGGTGGGAAACTCTAAGAAGATCCCTTCGTCCAAGAAGTTGTGGGTGGGTATAGACAGCCCACTTGCATATCCATTGACAATCATTGTTTGTTTTTGTTTCTTTAAGTAATAAAAATTGTTGATATCGCCTTAATCATTCAATTAAAACCTAAATTTACTGACTTATTGCAGGATTTTCCTTGAGAGAATGACTTCTGTGGTAGTGTCGAGGAATTGAGCTCCTTGGAATCGGAATACAATGGGCCATGTTTGGTTCTGTTGTGAAATTGTGGAGTACCACCTCAAGAATTTGAACAACATATCTTGTGCACTTTTCTTCAAGGGTTAATACAATTTTTTGTCTATGAATAACATTCAAAGTCACAAGATGTTGTTTGCATATGTGGTTTTGATATTGATGGGTGGCATTTTCAGTGGTAACAACTAGATAAGTCCTTAGAGTTTGAACAACTTCCAATGTGTGATTATGCATGTTTTTTAATCTCATGAGCATATCTTTGATCTAGTTTTATAAATTTTCAACTATGGTTATCCTAGCATATGGGGCATTGGTTCACTGTCGAGATTAATGGAGTGTTAGGTAATTGTCAAATGTTTGAGTTTCAAAGGATGGTTGAGTTTTTGTTCCCTGCAATTTTGGTGAAATAACGACAATGTGGACCTGCCATATAACATGAAGAAAGTCCACTCTTTGCTGAGCATCTCCTTGGGGCATGTTGCTTAAAGAAATTTAAAAATAAATAAATTGGACCATCCTTTCAGTGTTTTGGAATCATTACATGCACATGGAATATAAGCCTCATGTGGCATTGGTGGATTGAGGTGATTTAAGGGAAAATAGACTTCTCTATTTCCCATGCAACTTAACCTATGGTGATTTTTTTTTGTTTAAATCATTTAACAAACTACATTTTCCATGATACAAATTTTGATTTGCTTCAGTTTTTTTTGTTTTCCAGGTATATTATGAGGATATACTTGTGCCAATATATTGTCTCTAGTAAATTCCAGATGGTATCACACAAGAGGTCATTAATATAACTTCTGAATCATGTCCTAAACCTTCGACATTCAGTAATAGATCTAAAAATTGTAGAATAGAGGACTAAGAGGAGGGTTAGTACTGACATAGATAAATTATGACAAAAATATTAAAAATACAAGATGATACATTTACAAGAGGTTAAAATGTTCAATTTTTGTTTCCTTTCCAACTCTATTTTAGTGCACCATAGTTAATTCTAGAAAGTGCAACATATGGGACAAAAATGGAAGTTATTATTAGGCAGTCTAACAATGATTCTCCATTGATTTACTTGTAAATGAAGAAGTGCACAAAAAAGTATTTTCTAGATCAAGTGGTGCATTTGATTCTAAAGTTCCAACTTTACTGGATTACAAAGCATTATTAAAACTAAAATTCAGTTTAGAGACCCATCCTAGAACACTTTCATAGTATTTATTGGATGAGTTTCCAAAAATTCAGTGCAGTCTTCATGCATTTACACACAATATATATGTGGTTGATATTGATGCAAGCCTTCATTATCGATTAGGTATTGTCTCAAAAATGTATCTATCAAGATCCAATAAGGAGGCGCTTTCAAAAGACTGTGTATCCATAAATTAAATGAAAATAGAGGAGGCACTACATGTTGCCGACTTGAAGTTATACTGAAGCATGCTTGGTATTCTTAATATTTCGATTCTAGTACCCTACAATTTTTATATACATATAATGCCATAGAGCACGTGACATGATATAAATTGCACAGGGAGAATTTATCAAGTTTTGCATATTTTGATGCCCAACGAAGGTTGTTCAATTGTGCATAGTTTGGTAATTCAACAAGAATGTAAATATATGTTAAAAAAAAGTATATTTGCAATCTATTAGCTCCTAATAGTCCTAAACGCTATGAGAAACTAGCAAGAAATGCAGGACTGTATTGCTTGTTGCTTGACCTATGATTGACATGGGTCTGCTACTAGGTATACTCCTAATATATCTAGAAATGAAAATGAGATTTGTGCTGATCTCTCTGCTCTCTCCATCTTAGTGAGGACATTACATATAATCTTATAGTGAATACTTATAATCTATTGAAAATGGCACCAAGAAATATTCTAATTTAATTTTCTCTTGAATTAAATTAGAAGAAAATTGTAATTTCACATCACATGAAAACTTTTATGAGTTAACTAAGTTAGTTTGACTTATTTGGTTCAGTTAATTTGAGTTGAGGGTATAACTTGAGTCATTTATAGTGTTTCCTACTTTTTAGGAGCCGTAGTTGAGTTTATTTTGAGTTGTAATTAATTAATTTAGTTTATCCAAGTTAAAGTCAGTTAAACTAGTTCCAATGGTTGGAGCAACTCGTGGGAGGTCTAGTAGTGAGTTGTGTACTCTGTGATCAACCAGTTAACTCATAAATCATCCATAAATAACTCGCACATGCAAGATCTACGAGTTTCCCAGTTGATATTGGAGTTCAAGGGAAGTGTACTATAAGTTGTATATTTATCCAAATTGTACAGGTGGTGCATGCAGTCAGAGGAAGGCCTATGATGGATTGTGTATTTTTGGATGAGGAATTTCCCTAATTAATAGGGGATAATTCCAAAGGAACAACGCAAGGAAATAAGGACTTTGGCAAGAAAAAATTTGGTTAAATATTGGCCAAGGCTTTTCTAGGAAGAAGTTAAACAAATAGAGATAATGCAGAGGTTTCTCAAGCTTGAGCAAAGAATTGTAACATTCTCATATTTTTTGAGTGATGAAATATACATATAGGAGGGGGTTTTAGCTATGGATTTATCGAGGAAATAATTGTGTAATGTGTTGATTGAATTGTTTCTCTTGTATGCTTCCTGATTTCACGATCATTTAATTGTTTCTGCGGTTCATAGAGTAGATTCAAGACTATTTTTTCGTAAATTACAATTAGAAGTTTCAATATAAAAGGAATTTCTACATGGTATTAGATGTGAAATCATTATAGAAGAGAATAATACAAATTTTTATTTATAGGAGGAATGAGTTTTGCAGATCTATTTTCTAGATCTAGCAGCATGATTAGGATGGCATTCTATGGTCGGAGGCACGAGTATTCCCTTGAGGGTAGCTCGAATTACATTGCTTGGAAGAAAAATATGGAAGAAGTCATGGAAGATAATGGGTTGAAGGCATACATTGATAACAATGTTTCGAGACCAGCAACTACTGATGCAGAAAATATAGCAGAATGGGAGAAGAATTTAGCCAAGGCAAGAAGGATATTACTAGAATGAGTTTGAGATAATATTGTGTTGGGAAAAATACTGAGAGGGGGGGGGGGGTGAATCAGTATTTACTGCATATTCAAAACTTTCACTTCTTCTAAAATGCATACGCTACTTTCCTGAACCAGACTTGCGTATATACGCGGATACCCTTTACGAAACTCGCGTATACACAGATATCTATTTATGTCATTAATTCTTCACTCAAATCATTCCTTCATTTATTCATCAGATATTCAATAAGCAGTAAACATGTGCAGTAAGAACAGAATAAATCATGACACAAAGCATCACACATGAACACCAGGATTTTTAGGTGGAAACCCAAGTCGGGAGAAAACCACCGCTGCAGTTGCTCAGCCTTCAATATTTTATTATAGAGAAAACATCTTACAACATATGTGCTAGCGCAGACTTGACCAGCACGCAGGCACCCACCTGCGCTCATTTACCAGCCTCTCCTGGAAGGGAGCTACGACCCCCTGACTCGTTTACCAGCCTCTCCTGGAAGGGAGCTACGACCCCCTGATCTCGTTTACCAGCCTCACCTGGAAGGGAGCTACAACCCCCTGACTGAAGGCTACAACCTTCAGCACCACCTTGGACCACGTTTCATCAATTTTCACACTGGATCCAACCACTTCAATAGAACACAACTTGCAGGCCACAATTCATCATATTTCCAGACCGAACCCTTTCCATACTTTTAAGCACAAACATACATCATCAACAGATACAAATCAACATAGATCAGATAGCAGAAACATAGCAGAACAGATCAGATATTTCATACCCCTTGCTTCAGCAAACCCTAGTTCTCATACGCGCTTTTACTTCACTGATGTCGCGTATATACGCGCTTCCGTCCACACAAACCAGCGTATACCTCAGTGTATATTTTATTGTGCATACGCGCTTTCTCTTCGCTGAAGCTGCGTATATACGTGCTTTCTCCGCGGCGAAGTAGCGTATAGATCTTCAATCACTACAGAGCAGCATACTTCATCAGATCAGATATTCAGTTCAGATCTACCCTTTTGCTTCAGACAGATGTTCGCCTAGATGCTCGCCTCATCACAGATCTAAGCCTTTCATAATCAGATCTAGCAAATACAAGAGCAAATCAGATCTAGATCCCCTTCTTCATCATTGGTGCATCATACATTCAGATTTATCATTCAAGTGTAACCCTTTCCATTCAGATATACTTCAGAGAGAAGTATTCATTCAAGCTCAGACATCTTGCACCCACACTCATGATTTGCACAATGAATTTATTCTCCTTATATAGGTTTATCCTTTTTCAATACCATGAGCCCCTTTTTCAATACCATGGACCAAAACAATACCATAAGCCCAAAACTACATGGACGGGGTCAATTAGGCGGATCATTACCCAATACAATGGGTCAATACCATGGTGGTTACCCTTGGTTTTGCACTTTTTGAGCGCTTTAGCCCATACGCGACTTGGCACGTTCTTTTCCGCGTGCATACGCGACTTTCCCTAGGCCAATCCGCGTATACCTAGAGACATACTCTTTTTCATCATAGAATCTAGCACATGCTGAAATCCTTTCTTCATTGCCTTCTGTACTCACTGTAGATACATCAGATTTCCTTCATCAAGAACATATTCTATCAAGCACAACTTCATTAAGTAAGTTGTCATCATCTTTATCAGATGGGTTGCCTTTCAAGGACAACACTCAGCATCATATTGTCAACAAACATTATATCACATCAGATTTACATCATTTACTAAGTCCATCAAGTCAAGCATAAATTCATCAGGTGGATTGCCATCAAGGACAACACATGTCAACAGGTCCATCAAGTCAAGCATAACTTCATCTTCATTCAGTGGGTTTCCATCAAGGACAACACTCTGCATCATATTTCCAACAATCTCCCCCTTTGGACTTGATGGCAACCATGATGGTGTTTGGTTATCACAACAGATAGGTACCATGTCACTCTCTCCATTTTTGGCATCATCCAAACACCATGTCACTCTCCCCCTTTGACATCAAGGGCAAAGGGCACATCATTATCTTCATTCAAACACCATGTCACTCTCCCCCCTTTTCTCCTCATGTAGAAGAAACATTCTGCAGATCTGATATGTGCTGAAGTGGCCAAGCTCCCCCTGAGTTCATGCTGAATCTTCAAACATATTTTTCAATAAAGTACATGACTCAAAGACTCTCCTATCACCAATGACTCATACTTACAACAAATATCCAACCAAGTGGATTTACATATGAGACTCAAGTACCCAACAAAGTGGGTTTACACATTTTAATTCAGCTACCCAACCAAGTGGGTTTACAAAATTTGACAAGTCCTTACATGACTGAATATTACAATTTTACATCATGGGTCTCAACCAGATCTTTTCATCAAAATACAAATATGACTTTTCATAATCAATACCAAAAGACCTCAAGAGAGATCATATATCAGAACCACCATAATGCCAGCAATGCATTATACTTAGCAAAACGAATGCTCCCCCTGAATCTGTGCAAACAAGCAATCTTTCCAAATGACTAAGGCTCCCCCTTAGTTTGTGCATCCTGAAAAATTCCACCAACAAATCATCAAGGCATCTTCATCAAAACATTAGAAACAGAATTATGAGAACTGGAACACCACCAGAGATACCAAACAGTATCAGAGATACCAGACAGCACTGCAGCTGTGCTGAAGAATGCTGAACCAACCAAAAAAATTGTCAGCAACCAAACATACGCGGTTTTATGTGCAGGAACTCGCGTACATACGCGACTGTGTTTCAGGAAACCCGCGTATCCCAAGCCATCGTCTAAAAATTATGCAGATTTTTTCTTTTCACTGGCAGAGACCACTCCCAGCTTCTGTCTTAGATGCTCGAACGCTTCCTTGGGCAGAGGTTTGGTAAAGATATCAGCAGCTTGTTCTTTGGAGGTAACATACTCCAACTTCACCTTTTGTTCAAGGACTTGTTCACGTAAGAAATGATACTTGATGGGAATGTGCTTGGTATTTGAATGCATAACAAGATTCTTTGAGATACTGATGGCACTTGTATTATCACACATAATGGAGATAGGAGTTGCACATTTGATTTGAAAATCTTGCAAGGTTTGCATCATCCATAGGAGTTGAGTGCAACAAGATGCGGCAGCTACATACTCTGCTTCAGCTATTGATAAGGCAATAGAATTTTGCTTCTTGCTGAACCAAGATACTAACCGGGGTCCCATGTAAAATGCACCACCACTAGTGCTTTTCCGATCATCAACACTTCCGGCCCAATCTGCATCAGTGTAAGCATGAAGAGTAAGATCAACATCCTTTGGATACCATAGACCAAAGTCTTGAGTTCCTTGTAGATATTTGAATATCCTTTTGACGGCCTGAAGGTGAGACTCTTTTGGATTAGCTTGGAATCGTCCAACAATCCCAACAGCATGCATAATGTCTGGTCTGGTCCCAGTGAGATAAAGTAGACTTCCAATCATCGATCTGTATTCTGGTTGATTCACAGTGGGAGAATCATCATTAGAACTGAGACTGCATTCGATTATCATTGGTGTACTTACAGGTTTGCATTCTTCCATGCCATACTTATTCAGAATTTGCTTAAGATATTTTGCTTGTGATAGAAATATACCGTCTGCAGATTGATGCACTTGCAAGCCAAGAAAGAATGTTAGTTCTCCAAGTAAAGACATTTCAAATTCTTGCTGCATGACAGAAGCAAATTTTTGACTCATAGATTCTTCGTTACTCCCAAAAATGATATCATCAACATATACAACTACAATCAATAGTTTATCATTTTCAACTTTTGTGTATAAGTTGCTATCAGCGAACCCCTTTGAAAATCCTTGTTGATGAAGATATTTGTCAAGACGATAATACCAAGCCCTTGGAGCTTGTTTGAGTCCATACAGAGCCTTTTTAAGTCTACAAACAAGATTTTCATCATTTCCCAAAATGAATCCTTCCGGTTGTTCTATATATACTTCTTCTTCTAGATCACCATTAAGAAAAGCAGATTTAACATCCATTTGATAAACTTTGATTTGTTGATAACTTGAAAAAACAAGAAACATTCTTATGGCTTCAAGTCTAGCTACAGGAGCAAAAGTTTCTTCAAAGTCTATACCTTCTTGTTGAGTATACCCTTTGCAAACCAGTCTAGCTTTGTTTCTTACAACATCCCCATTCTCATTTAACTTGTTCTTGAAGATCCATTTAGTTCCAATGACATTTTTATCATGAGGTCTTGGTACCAATTCCCAAGTGTCATTCTTTTCAATTTGCTCAATTTTTTCATCCATGGCATTATTCCAACATTCATATTTGCTAGCTTCATTGACATTGTGTGGTTCAATTGTGGATAGAAGTGCTTGATGACTAGAAGATCCCACAAGAGTTCTCCTTGTTCGTACACCTGATTCCTTGTCTCCCAAAATCTGAGATTCAGGATGATTCTTTTGAACGTATCTGGATGGATCTTTTTCAGATAGATCATTTTCAGGTTCTTCATTTGATTCACTGTCTATATCATTTCCATCTGATGTAGAAGGCCATATGTCATCATCATCTTCTTCTGTTGTTTGTTTTTCTTCTTTAGGAGCTGCAGGAGACTCATCAATAACAACATCAATACATTCAACAACGTTTTGAAGCCTCTTATTGTAACATGTGAATGCTTTGCTTGAAGATGAGTAGCCAAGAAGTATCCCTTCATCTGATCTAGGGTCAAACTTGCCAAGTTTTTCATCATTATTTTTGATAAAGCATCTACTTCCAAAAACTTTAAAATGCTTTACGGTGGGAGATTTGCCATACCAGAGTTCATATGGAGTTTTATCACTGTTTACCCGAACATGAGCCTTGTTGAGAATGTTAACTGCTGCACGAGATGCCTCACTCCAAAACATGTTAGGAACATTAGAGTCAGTAAGCATAGCTCTGGCCATTTGAACAATTGTTCTATTCATTCTTTCTGCTACACCATTTTGTTGTGGGGTGCCTGCTACAGAGAACTGTCTTTTAATGCCATGTTGTTCACAAAATTCAAAGAATTCATTTGACGAATATTCTCCTCCTCGATCAGATCTAAGACACTTGATTTTTGAATCCAATTCATTTTCTACCAGTGCTTTGAACTTCTGAAATTTTTCAAAAGCTTCATCTTTGTGTTTAATAAACGCGATCTCACACATTCTGGAGTAGTCATCAATAAATAGGATATAGTATTCTTCCCCACGTAATGAATTTTTCCTCATAGGTCTACAAATGTCAGTATGAATGAGTTCAAGAGGCTTACTTGATGAACCTTCTTTGGCTTTAAATCGGACTCTGGTCTGCTTACCAAATTGACATGATTTGCATATGGTACTTTCTGGAAGATTGATCTTGGGAAGATCACGAACAGCTTGAAGTTTGCTTGCTTTGTTGATTTGAGAGAAACTCAGATGTCCCAGTCTTTGATGCCATAGCCAATTTTCTGATGATTTGCTTAAGTAACATTGTTCTATGCCGTTGAGTACATACAGGTTGCTTGGATTTCTTTTTCCTTTTATAATGATTTTACCTGTATCAAGATCACGAACCACACATTCTTTGGAACTGAAGACCACTTCTCCTCCTTGATCACACATTTGACTAACACTCAATAGGTTATGCCTTAATCCATCCACATACATGACATCTTTAGCCTTCACCTTTTCTTTTAGAAATATTGACCCTTTTCCTTTAATAACAGCAGGAGTATCATTTCCAAAAGTAACTTTCTTTTCCTTCTCTAGAGCATTATAAGTATGCAGTTTGCTTTTGTCACCTGTCATGTGTCTTGAACACCCGCTATCAATGTACCATTGATTCTCTTCACCTTCTGCAAATAACGCTATCCCACAATTTTCAACCGGTATTTCTTTCTTTTTCCACACTTTAGAGCTTGAGGGAACATGCTCTTTTGGCTGGACCTTGCTCCTACATTCAGAATCTTCATGACCAAAGTTATTGCAATAAGTACATTCAACTTCATTTTGAAGAGGAGAAAAATTGTTATAGGTGTTCTTCTTTGGTTCATCATCCATCCTTATCTTTCTTGCTTCTCTGGTCATGATGGTTTTATATGCAACACATTGAACAACTTTATGACCAAAGTTGTGACATGTGAAACATTGTCCATTGAAGTAGAAATTCTTGTGATCATGAAATCTTCTATTAGACTTTACCTGTTGGTTGTAGCCATTTTGAAAGATCTCCCTGTTTGTGTTTCTTGAATTGAGGTGATCTTGCTTTACCTGTAAAGATCCATTGTTCCCTTGCTGAGTGGCTGAATGTAGAGCACCAGCGGTGGCTGCTTTTAGAGAATTTGGTGCTGATGTCTGAGAAGATTCCCCAGTATATCCAAGACCTGTTTTTATAAAGGGAGACTGTTGTACCTTGATAATTTCATCCAAGGTTTCTGAACTTTTAGCAAATCTGAGATTGAGAGAATTCAATTTCTCATTATCCTTCCTTAGACTTACTACTTCACATTCTAGATCCTCCATGCGTTTTTCTCTTGCTTCAAGCTGATTTATAAAAGTCTCAATGATTATGTTCTTTTCTTCTAGGCTCACTTTGAGTTGAATGTTTTCTTCAAGAAGATTATTGTCTTCTAGAGAATCCACAAAGGTACCCTTTTCCTTTTCACATTCTTTTGCGAGAGCCCATACTTTTGCACCAAAATTCAGCAAGGCTTTTGTATGTATACTTCCCATTGTGACGGATCTCCTTCAAGCGATCAAGCTTCTGCAGAAGGACCCGCTCTGATACCAATTGTTGGGAAAAATACTGAGAGGGGGGGGGGTGAATCAGTATTTACTGCATATTCAAAACTTTCACTTCTTCTAAAATGCATACGCTACTTTCCTGAACCAGACTTGCGTATATACGCGGATACCCTTTACGAAACTCGCGTATACACAGATATCTATTTATGTCATTAATTCTTCACTCAAATCATTCCTTCATTTATTCATCAGATATTCAATAAGCAGTAAACATGTGCAGTAAGAACAGAATAAATCATGACACAAAGCATCACACATGAACACCGGGATTTTTAGGTGGAAACCCAAGTCGGGAGAAAACCACCGCTGCAGTTGCTCAGCCTTCAATATTTTATTATAGAGAAAACATCTTACAACATATGTGCTGGCGCAGACTTGACCAGCACGCGGGCACCCACCTGCGCTCGTTTACCAGCCTCTCCTGGAAGGGAGCTACGACCCCCTGACTCGTTTACCAGCCTCTCCTGGAAGGGAGCTACGACCCCCCGATCTCGTTTACCGGCCTCACCTGGAAGGGAGCTACAACCCCCTGACTGAAGGCTACAACCTTCGGCACCACCACCTTGGACTGCCCATTACTCAATTTCCTACTTGGATCCAACCACTTCAATGAAACATGAGGCCACAATTCATCATATTTCCAGACCGAACCCTTTCCATACTTTTAAGCACAAACATACATCCATGTGAATCACAAATCAACATAGATCAGATGTGAAGCTTATAGCGGAACGAGATCGAGATATTTCATACCCTTGCTTGACAAACCTAGTTCTCATACGCGCTTTTACTTCCCACGATGTCGTATACTCTGGCTTCCGTTCACATAAACCGACGTATACCTCGGTGTGATATTTTATTGCGCATGCCTTTCTCTTCGGCGAAGCTACGTATATACCACCTCGGCGAAGTAGCGTATAGATCTTCAATCAGCATACTTCATCAGATCAGATATTCAGTTCAGATCTACCCTTTTGCTTCAGACAGATGTTCGCCTAGATGCTCGCCTCATCACAGATCTAAGCCTTCCATAAACAGATCTTAGCAAATACAAGAGCAATTCAGATCTAGATCCTCTTCTTCATCATTGGTGCATCATACATTCAGATTTATCATTCAAGTGTAACCCTTTCCATTCAGATATACTTTAGTGAGAAGTATTCATTCAAGCTCAGACTTCTTGCACCCACACTCATCATTTGCACAATGAATTTCTTCTCCTTATATAGGTTTACCCTTTTCAATACCATGAGCCCCCTTTTTCAATACCATGGGCCAAAGCAATACCATAAGCCCAAAAACTACCTAGACGGGGTCAATTAGGCGGATCATTACCCAATACGATAGGTCAATAAATACGATAGGTCGATACCATGGTGGTTACCCTTGGTTTTGCACTTTTTGAGCGCTTTCGCCCTTATGCGACTTAGCACGTTCATTTCCGCGTGCATGCGCGACACCCCTAGGCCAATCCGCGTATACCAAGAGACATACTCTTTTTCATCATACTTTGAGTACATTCTGAAATCCTTTCTTCATAGCCTTCTATACACACTGTAGAAACACCATATTTTCTTCATCAGGAACACATTCTCTTAAGCACAACTTCATCAAGTAAGTTTTCATCATCTTCATCAAGTGGGTTGCCTTTCAAGGACAACACTCAACAACATATCACATCAGATTTACATCATTTACTAAGTCCATCAAGTCAAGCATAACTTCATTAGGTGAATTGCCATCAAGGACAACACATGTCAACAGTCAGATGTCTTCATCTTCATTCAGTGGGTTGCCATCAAGGACAACATCCTGCATCATATTTCCAACATATTGTCTCGAACCTTCATGGGAAGGAGACTCCATATGCAATGTGGAAATCCTTGACACACTTGTTTTAGAAAAATAGTGACCACATGAAGCTGGAAATGGAGGACAAGATTTGGAAAACCAATATGGAAAAGGGAAACAGAATACCACAATACCTGAGAAAGTTCACCCAATTTCTGGATGAGCTTGTGATTGTTTGTGTTAAAGTTTTTGAAGATGATATGGTCAGCCTAGCACTTCTAGGCCTTCCCAAGAGCTGACACAACTACTAGGATTTGGTAAATGGGAAGGAGAAGCTACCAGAGTGAGAGCGTTTGTGGTCTGACTTGATGCAAGAAGAGATAAGGAATAACACCAGAGATGGAACCTCATCCAAGCATGATCATGAGGAGAAATTTTCCTTGGATGGAAAGGAAAATAAAGGGAAAGGCTAGATATCCCAATCCAAAGGAGATTCTGCTTAGGCAGGCAAGAAGAAGGACTTGCTGAAGATTAAATGTTTTCATTATCATGAGATGGGACACTATGATAGGAAGTGTCTACACAAGAAGGATGGAAATAAGCCACGAGGAGGAGCGACAGGTGAACCTCTAGCTTCACAATTCAAGTTGGATCTCACCCTCATTGCATGCATCGTGACATTGGTGATGGGTAATGTGCGGTATCTAGATAGTGGAGCCTCATTCCATATGAACAACATCAAGTATTGTTTCAGTGACTTGGAGGAGAAGGACCTCCAGATGTACATCAAGATGGGAGATGATGGAAGGCATAACACGATTGACATTGATAATGTTACTTTTCAGAGGGAGTCTGGTTCTCCTCTCACATTAAATGGCGTCATGTGTGTTCCAGGTATGAAGAAAAATCTAGTTTCAATTGCTATGTTGGAATATCATGGCTGTGGTGTGATATTTAGCAAAGGAAATGGTTTCCTTCAACACATAGCCATGGGACATGTGAAGCGGATCAGGGTTCAGGTGAAGAACCTCTACAAATTGGATGTAGAAGACTGTGCTACTTTGAGAATGAAAGAAGAGAAGGTGCAGAGCTGAGACATTAGTGAAATGTGGCATAGGAAACTTGGCCATTTGCATCATGGAGCTTTGAATATCATGCAAAGATTTCTAAAGGAATTCCCAAGGGTGCATTAGAGAAGAGAGATACATGAAAATGGTGTACAATGGGTAAGTATGCCAAATCAAACTTTCATGATAAGGAAAGTTGAGCACAAGTGATCCTTGAAATATTTCACTTAGATGTGTGTAAACTGTTCTCGAAAGCCTCCACGACCAAGCACAAGTATTGTGTTATATTTGTAGATGATTTCTCATGTAAGTGTTAGATATTATTCATGAAAAAGAAAGACCACACATTCTCAAAATTTTATGAATTTAAAGCACTTGTTGAGAAATACATAAGAAGTAAAGTGAAGGCTATGAGGAGAGATAGCAAGGGAGAATATGTGTTGAATGAGTTCAAGAACTTCTATGCATTAGAAGGCATTCAACAGGTGTTAGGTCCCTATATTACTAGTATAGTCCCTTATTGTTGTTAGTGTGTTGTACTGTACAACAACCCTCCCCATTTCTAAATTTCTAGAACAAATTTCGTTTAGAAATAGGTCCCCTTTTTATCTTGCTTTCTAGATAGAAATAAAAGATTTAGAAATAATCCGATAATTTTTAAATTAGGAGTAAGAAGTTCATTGATAAAAGGACATATTGCATATCTTTATTAACAAGTGTGTAGAAACAAATACAACATTGAAAAAATTTCCGATCCGATGAGATATAAAGCTTTTATCATATCAAAATATTACATAATGTTTTTATATTTAACAATATTTGATGTGTACAGTAATGACAAATCGGAAATCAGAGAGATATTTAAGTTTTATATTCACTTTGTAAAACTCTGATGTGATGAAACTCAATCGCAATCGCAAATCAGACAAGTTTTAAGTTTTCATATTTGTTTTGCATACTTCTGATGCGATGCAATTCATCGCAATCGCATTTCGGAGAATGATCTTTCATGGAATTGTTATAATAAAACTCTGATTTGATGAGTCCCATCGCAATCGCAAATCGGAAAAGTTTTAAGAAATTGTATCTGCTTTGAAATACTCTGATGCGACGAAGTTCATCACAATCGCATTTCGCAAAACTTTAAACAAACTCTTTGTGGTCAATTACAAAACCCCGATGCGATACGCTTCAGTGCAATTGCATTGTAGAGAGACAAACATTGTATTTGTTTGATTAAAAGACTCTGACGTGGTGGACCCCACCTCATCGCAATTAGAAATCGGAGAAACTCATTAACGATCCACTTTATTTGAAAATCCCCAATGCGATCATCGCAATCGGAAATTGGTAGAAATCATATTATGTTATTTCGTTTACCTTTGAAAATTCCTGATGCGATTATTACTTAATGCCCATACACTATTTATTCATCGCATCGCAAGGATTCAAAAGGTAATATTTTTTACACTTATCTCAAAAGTGCCAACTCCCGATTGTACGTATGATATTGAATAAGAAATCAAACAAATAATGGAAAATGATTTTGTTTTAAATACGTGAGTGTAACTCTTTAGAGGGCATTTATGTTATAAACACGGAGATAATAAATAAAAAACAATGAATAAATTCTTATACAGTTCTCCTAATTTGAGTTTTTACCACGATTGAACTGCTTTTCCCTTTGCAGAACCAAAGAAAACCCAATCCTTTCATTCGCAGAGTGAGGGAAACGTTTTCGAATACAAAAATGTCAAAGAGATCTAGGAAGGCAAAATTTGATGTCGCGATAAAAGCCCCTGTGTTCACCATGGCAC
This sequence comes from Pinus albicaulis, assembly GCA_034641835.2. Taxonomy (NCBI): domain Eukaryota; kingdom Viridiplantae; phylum Streptophyta; class Pinopsida; order Pinales; family Pinaceae; genus Pinus; species Pinus albicaulis. The sequence goes on along the minus strand of CM076581.1, from coordinate 331,149 downwards.
CTAAAGAGAAACCAGATAAGATTAAGCTGGTTACAGACACGTCGTGCCAAGGTCTGGGTAAATTATCCTGGGAAGAGGTATATAACCTCATTGAAAAGGAACAACCTAAGGGAACTGTGCCAAAAGTATCATTTCCTGATGAGAACGATTTAGAGTCAGATTCAGAAAATTCCCTTCAAACACTGGCTAATTCATTTCTACACCAAATTGCAGCTCGAGAAAACATTTTTCCATATTATGATGTTATTTGGTGGGTAATTGATAATGTGGCTATCCAAAACAGAACCTTTGTTTCAGCTTCTGGAGCAATATTCAGGTCATGCAAAGCAGAGGACATTAAAATGATGTACCACCTTCCGGACCCACATAAAATCTACAACAAAGACTTCATCAAGGAATTTGCTGCGAATAATGAAAATCAGTCAGAGCCAATTAGAGAATGGAGAAAGGCTCCCGAAAAACATAAACACGAGGCATCAGGTATGTAATCTGTGGAGTCTCTTTCGCCTCCGTACTGTTATGCCGTAGAAATGATGTGCAGATTGTTTGGGAATGATAACTCAGCTAGGTTTTCTATACAAATGGTGCCATTAATACATTCTGCTATAAATTCTGAGATAATGGATTGGGCTGTAATTCTTTCTGATAAGATAGCCAATAGGATTCTTGAGTATAGGAGAGACAAAAACTCAGGAAATACTACTCCTTTTTATTTTTGTGCTTATATTCTAGACGCCCTGTGCTTCAATTCTGAATTTCCCATATTAGGATGGAAATGGACCCCTAAAGATCATGTTCCTATTCATATATATCACAAGTTCTTGTGGAAGGGGCATTTCAAAAGCCATGTTTACAGAGTTTGTCACGATTTTCTTATCCCAATTTATCAAACTATTTTTGGTCGATTCCCTTCTAGAATTTCTGAGAAGGCTAAGGTTGATTTTTCCTCGATTGCGGATTGGTTCGGAGAAGAAAGATTCACATATATCAGAGTTTTCGGAAGTATTGTGGAACCACACATTCTTCCTTTGTATGTTCCATATAAACTGTTAACTCAGGAAATTGCATATCAGTTGACAGTAGAAGGCATGTCCAAGACTTTGAAGAAAAAAAAGAAGCTAATGTGGCCTACTTTTCCTTTTAAATGTGGAGATTATACTCTCAATAATTTTGTTCATGTTGAGAAAGAAGTAGGCAAGCTAACCAATCTCAAGCTTTCAACAATCCCAGGGAGGCAATATGATCCAAGGAAGGTGGCATTTGGTTTTACTACTGCTGTTTCAATTTCTTGATTTGAACATGAACCATATATGTTCGATGATTTATTTGTTTCTGTAGATAATTTGTCCCAAGTTTTTGATTTGGCCAAGTCCAAATTCCAGGCTGAAGAGCTGAATAAGTTCATGTTTTTTAGAAGCCAGAGATTACTCAAAGTTCCGCTAGATCAATTAAGAGTTCCTATGCAGGAAGCCCAGTCACAACAAAAGGAAAAAGAGGATACATCTGGAAAAACAGTAACAGGAACTAATCCTGTTATACAAAAAGAAGATATTAGCAGCAAAGTTGATACTAAGAAGAAGGAAACACCTACTAAACTTGATGTACATATTTATCAACAGTCTTCAGCCCAGACAGGAAAAGAAAGCACTGGTACTGATACCAATGTGCATTCTGAGAAAGGAGGCACAAATAGTAAGGCTACTGAATAGGCACCAAAAGGAAATATAAACAATAATCCAGATTCTCAACTTGGAAGAGAGGAAACTGCTAAAAAGGTAGTTGAATCTGCTGAAATTATAGTTTCTCCTCATTTGCTGAGCTAATATGAACAATTTTCCCAGCAAATACGACAACAGAATAATCCCCAAGTTAATGTTCTGGAAGACCAAGATATAGAAGTTATTCCTGAAAATCCCACAGGTGAAATTATGTTTAAAATAGAATAAATCCCTCCTGTGGATGTATTTTATAGTCCTAAGCATAGGGCTGTTGTGAGAAAACACAGGAAAAGGAGGAGAACTGATCAGGATGCACTTTTGACATCACAGGTGGAGTTTATGAATATTGTTTATAAAAATACTTAGGTAAATCCATCTAAGGATCTCACTAAATTATCTCAATACGCAGACGCCTATAGTGCTGCAACTATAGACAAGGCCTCTGAAGTTACACAATTAATGAAACAATTTTTTTTGCAAATAGCTATGTTGGAAGAACAGGTTACAAAGAACTAGTAGAAAATTATTCAGTTAGAACAACAATTGCGGGATGAAGAGCTCAAATCCAAACAGCTAGAAGAGAAGCTTGCTGTTGAAAAGAAAAAGATTGATCAATAGACCTTAGAAAAGAAATAGTAGCTAAACCAAGAGGTAGCAAAATTACAAGTTCTTCTGCAAAATGAGAAGACTTCAAAGATTGAGAAAGTGAAGATGTTTCAATCCAAATTTGGATAACTTTAAGGACTACCCTAATTTGGATCAGTTCAAAAATGAAGCCCTAGAGACAAGCAAGTTAGTGTCTCAACAATTAAATGAATTTTGTCTAAAGGTTGAAGAAGCAGAAGCCTTGTGTGAAATTACATCTTCCTTAATAGATGAAGGAGTCAGTCTTAAACTTGAATTTGATGAAGCTGATGAAAAAATTTCCGAATTTCTTTTATGGCAAGACTTAGAGTTGGGAAGAAAAGAAAACCTTCCGAGGATTGTGGAGAGACATAAGGAAATTATTTTTTCAGAATGGGAACAACGTTTAATCAAAGCGGAAGGAGCTACATCCAGAGCTAAAAGTATGATGAACAATGTAACATAGCTGGTGAATAATAGCATGTATGCAATCAATTTGATTTTAGATTGTACCCCAAGAAAGTTACCTAGGGTAAAAGAAATTGATTATAGATGGAAACAAGAAATAATTAATAAGAATTAGCAAATTAGCCAACTACAAGGAATATCATGGGATATGATGTGGACCTAACTTATCAAGCCTCATAGTCAGCAAACAACGATTAAATTTCTTTCAAATTCCATCGATTGCATTATTCCTGAATTCCCTGATGCCACATATACAGGGCAGTTACACTCAAAGCTCTGTCATCCAGAAGAAGTGAAATAAATGCTAAAAATATGCCATCTGGGCACATCAAACGCAACAAATAATCAATGAATCGGTTCACTTCAAGATCACATTTCTATTTCTAGATTTTTGATTAGATAGATTGTAGGAATAGTTTTAGTTATTTTGTTTTAGTAAGTACCTATTTAAATCCCTTTCATGCATTTAGAAAGGGGTCCTGAATTTGTAATATTTTGACTTGGAGATTACATTTCTGTACTCCATTGACTCTTATATTTTTATAAAGGATCACATCTGGTGATTCTATGCAAAATTGGCTTTAAGAATTGCATTTCTGTATCTTGGAGTCTGTTTTTCATTCAAGTTGGTGGATTTGGATATCGAATTGCATCGGAAAGTATAAAGATGGATATGGTATTTCTATCTATTCACTATTAATTTCTTATGTTGTGAGATATTCTCTTTTAAATTGCTATCGTTTATGTGTGTTACACCATTTTTTGGTCATCTAACCTATTATCATTAGATGGACCCAAGTACACCATGTAAGACCAATTTTACCCTAAGTAAAATTTCTTTCACTATGTAAAATAACTTAATAAAACACATTTATTAGGTTGTTTATGGCCTAAACAGGAAACCCCAAAAGGAAATATTGAATATATCCACATTTGTTTGATTTTCCTCCAGGAATAATTAGTTAAACAATAATTTAATTAATATTCCTAGTCATATTTAACCCAAAACAGGAAAATTAATTAGATAAATTATTATTTATCTTATTATTTTCTAGGAATAATTTAATTCCTTTGTTAAATATGACTTATTCACTCTTAAATAATTAAATAAATCATTATTTATTTGATTATTACTCAACCACATCCTTAAAATGATAAATAAATCATTTATTTATTTATTATTTACAAATAAAGGGATTTAACCCAAGTCAAATTCCTTTTCCCTCTAACAAATATAATAAAATATTCCATAAAAGTTGGATCTTGATTTGGTTAATAATATTTTAACTATGCACCAATATCTAGACTAACTCAATATTTTGTTATAAATAGAGGGTTTTCCCATTCATTTACCACCTTTGGTTGCCTAAAGATCACTCTGGATCTATACTTTTGGTCCTACTTTGAGCCATTATCATTGTCATATTTTCCATTATTTGTTGTGTGAGTCTTTGCAGAGTTCTATGCTTTGTATGGGTTTTCTACACCAACAGGACAGAGAAATGCTAGATCTCAAGTGTTGAGGACTTCCAAGAACCCTTCCCATTGAGGAGAATAGGAAACATCTTCTTGTTTTCCTCCCAAGTGCCCTTAATACAAAATTCTTTCAAAAATTGTTCTTGTCTTGTCTATTGGATGTATGGAGCAAAACCTTATTTTTACTTCTTAATGTCTTTGTATGCATAGATCTGGATTTTTGCAACATTTGTCTTGATCAACTAACTACAAATCTGAAGATATTGGCAGCCATACTTGATGTTAGGGCTATAAGTTATGCGTAGCTAAAGTGGTATTTTTTCGTACACTTCAACAAAAGATTCATACTAACAATTGGCAACTCCACACAGGTTTTTAATTATGACTGCTGTGGTTTTTCACATTCCTGCATATCTAGCTGCTTCAAACCCTAGGGTTTTTCTTCAACTTTTTTTTTTCCTATTTTTATGTTATTTTTCACCTATAAAACCCTCAAACATTAAAATTTCTAACTTCAGATTTTCCGTCTCATTGTGCAGTGATGACATTAGCCAACCGAGATGACAACTTTTCTGCAATCCGCCGCCGGACACCCGAGCTTCGTGTCACACTTTTCACCCGTAACCGTGGACTGACCTCCAGTCGCACTTCACCCCATTTTTCTCGCGAATTGTACGTAAAACAGTTAGAACCTCGCGACCCGGCCATCCTTTCTCGACCTTTCGCAAATTTTCCGGTTTCACCCGAAGCTTCGTCAGGGTTTTCCACCTTCTCCCGTCTCACCTCTGCTGACCCCTGTTTCTGATCTGTTTTGCTCATCTAAGTGGGAACATAACCCCCTAGGGCTTCAGTACCCTCCACTTTTGGTGGAAGAGCTTTTATCTGTTTCAGGTTTGTTTTTTCAGAGTTTCAGCCCCCCCTTTTCCAGATCTGATACCTCCTTTTCAGACCCCTTTTAATCAGTTCTTCTCCCTTTCAAATCACCTCTTGAAGACTTTTTTGGATCTACGTTTAGGGCCTCCTCCTTTCCCCTTTTGATTTTTGCTGATTTCCCCCTTTTTTCCAGCCACCTTGCCTCTGCCTCTTGGCTGTGATTTGCCCCTCTTTTCAGCAGATTTCTCCTTTAGATCCCTATCCCTTTCGACCCTAGATCTATTGGCCTCTGTTTAGTGTGTTTTGACTAGATTTTTTCCCTCTGTTAGACTAGTTTTGAGAGCCCCACCTTTTTGGGTTAGATCGATGCATTGATTAGCTGTTAATTTTTTGTTATTTTATCATTATATAATGTTCTCTGCAACATTATTTTCAGTTGCGCAACACACTTTTTCTCTTTCTCTCAAAACAAAAAGGGTTTAAAAATTAAAATCAACGCACGCCACACACTCACCCTAAGCGAAGAAGAGCCTGGTTTACACCGCCAGGCAAAGACTTTAAAATCAATTGACACTGCACCTATCTGCCCTTGTTTCGACATTGTAATCTCTTGGTTTACACCTCCCTGCCTTTGTTGGTCGTTCTTCTTCCCCTTGTGCCGTGTTTGTGTTGTCATCATTGCGCCCCCAAGGCGCACGTCCCAGAGACTTCTTGGCCTTCAACCTCAATTTCCGGTCGGTCGACCTACTCCTTCCCACCGTCGTCGAGTTAGTCCTTCTCTGAGTCCACACTCCGACTCCTCTTCTGATTCATTGGGTTCTCCTTTCACTTCTGGTTCTCCCCCTGCCACCTTCACTATGTCTGGTCCAAGGCCTAACGCTAGCAGTAATCCCGGCCCTAATGCCAGGACTACTACTAACAGAACCGCCATAGGAACTACCTCGGCCGCGCCCTTGCTCCCCTTCATCGTAGGCCTCAGCCTCCCCGATTTGGACCGGTTGATAAACGACCCTATACACCATGACGCTAGTTGGCCTGCTATGCCGACAAAGCTCCCTTCCAACATCCCAAAGTTTTAAGGCCTTGTTGGAGAAGATCCTTCAAATCATGTTCGATCTTTCCACATGTGGTGTTCATCTACTTCCATTACCGATGACTCTGTCCATCTTCGGTTGTTCGAACGAATGCTTACAGGTGCGGCTTCTAAGTGGTATGTTGATCAGCCCACTTCCTCTCATACCACCTTTGCGACTCTTGCCCGGGCTTTTTTATCTTACTTCCAACTTCCCCTTCGTTATGACACTGGTATCAAACTTTTGACTTCTTTCTGTCAATCATCTGTGACCCGCCTATCCGATCATGTCTAGGAATGGCGGAGAAGAAAGAGCCTATGTCAATCCCCTACCTTCGAAGACCGTGTCTACATGGACTGGTTCCTTAGATCTCTCTTGCCTCCTATCGGGAAAGATGTCGCATCGCATTTTCCCCAAACCGAAGAAGCCGCCCTCCAACTCGCATTAAAATATGACTTGATCTACGCTCAGATAGGTTATGTTTATACCGTTCTACCTGATCTCCCCAAACCCGGTCGTGTCAATACACCGGGGGCACCTCATGCCGCTGACAGTATTGTTGGAGCTCTCTCTCATCCATATGCTCAACCTCCCATGGGTTATGGTTTTCCTGGGGGAGGGGGTAGCACCTCCCACACTTGTTCCCCTCCCGGTAGCACGTATCCTGGACATAGCATGCCTCCTCTTTTGGCCCAACCTCCTATTCACCATACTGTTACCCAACCCCCTTATTAGTCGTATCTGCAGTTTGGTGCTCCAGCTCCTCCAGCATCAGCACCTCCGCCTCCCTTGCCTTCTCAACCCCTGCAACAGCAGTCACCGCCCCCTCAAGCGCAGGTGGATGCACAGCAGGGATTCGTGGCTACCCAACCACCTGACGGACAGGTGGCCACTCAACCTTCCCCTTATGGTTCCTCCAATTACCAGATCCTCATGATGAAATCTGATCCACCTCTAACCGTCGACCTTAACCTTCAAACTCGGTCCCGCCACTACCCCACGCCTCCCGCTCCGTCTGTCCCCGAGTCACCTTCTTCAGGTTCTATAGAGCCTCTTTCGACATCCAATGGTCCCTTACATATCCCTCAACCCAAAGTTGAGGTTCATGCCAAGATTCCTAAGGGACCATTACACCAAAATGCTGCTCCTGGTCACACTGCTCATTCGTATAGCATAGTAGATGATTTGGCATAGTCTCCCACTGTCCTTTCCACATTGGAACTCCTCCAGTCGTGCCCTTCCCAAAAGAAGGCTCTACTATCTACCATGGGAACTGTAGATCCTGCTGATGACCAAATGATTGTTTTCGACACCCATCAATCAGAACATCCTCCTCTTCCTGCTTCCATCGCCTTCCAAATCCCAGTCAAAATCCGGAATGCTAACGTTTCCTGGTTTATAATTGATGAGGGGGCATCCACCTGCGTGATGTTCGCTTCGGTTTGGAAGCAACTCGGACCTCCTGAGTTGGCCCCTTCCATGATCACCCTTCGAGCGTGGGATGGCCACGCCTCCCAGCCCATTGGCCTCTTCCGTAATTGTCCTATCACCCTTGCGGGCAAGACTATTTGCGTTGACGTCGAAGTCATCGACGCCCCTCTAGATTACAACATTCTCTTGGGGCGAAGCTACACCTATGCCATGTCTGCTGTCCCCTCTGCGGTTTTTCGCAAGATGTCTTTTCCTCACAATGGAAAGATAGTCACCATCGACCAGTTGACGTATCATGAGCCGAAGTCTCAGAGCCCCCCTGAGACGATCATCTCTTATGTAGCCAATAGACAAACCGTCGATTCCTTGACCAGTGTCTCTCCCGGCGTCTACAAAGACTCTTCTTTGCTCGGAACTTTTCCCGGTCTTCCTCCTCCTCCTATCTCTGATCCCAGCATATCAAATGTTTGCATGATGCAATCATCTCGGGAAACCCTTAAGCAGCCCGCTGCGGCTAGTCAGCAACCTCAACCTCGCCCACCGCAATCTGCTCCTAGCCATTCATCTCAGCCAACCGGAACTCCTCCTTCTGGCCCTTCTCCTACAGCTAGTAGTCATGAGCCTCTTTATCCTCCTGGAACGGTTCCTCCAAGCCTTCGCCATTTAGGAGCCGTCCCACCTGGCCATTACCCCTCTGGTCAGATACCGTTCCTAGCTCCCCCACCAGGAGTGTACATGGTACCTGTCATGGCCACCCTCTCTCTTCCTAACCTGACCCTTGGGATTCCCATCTGGTACCATGATCCTCTAGCCGCAACCCTACCTGGTCAACCCAAACCTTATATTGCTTTGACCCCGGTTCAACCGGTCCCCATGACTGCTCCCGCTGCAACAGTGCCTCAGTCACCTCAACAGGAACCACCTCCTGTTGCGACTGCTTCAGGTAAGAAGGGAAAAGCTCGCAAGGGGGCATCAAAGGACAAGGCTGCCCTGAAAAACCCTGCCCCTCCTCGGCCTCCAAAGCATACCATCCAGTGTGCTTTGTGTGATGTTGTCAGTCACGCCACCCATACCTATCCTAAATTTCTTCATCTCAAGCCCATGGTTAATGTCGCGTTCCCTGAGTCCCTGGTCCCGGAAGCCTCTGTTCCTTCCGCGACTACGGCCAATAACCCCAAGAATATTCACACCAACCACCCCTATGCTTTGTGTGATCTCCATGGCCATTACACCCACCTTTGTCCCCGCCTCGAGGACTTCCGCACCTCTCTAGCCGCGGTCCGCCAATTCGAGGCCAAGCACAATGAGTCCACCTCTCCCCTATTTGCGCATTTTTCTTTTGCAGAACTACCAGACATGACTGATCCCATTGACATTCCCCCTCCTGATGTCTAGATGACGGAGCCTTCGTCCAACATTTTCTACCTATCATCATCCATAAGACCCTCAGGGAACATTCCATCTGAATCCTCCCCTGTTGTTTCGCTTGAACTTCCTTCAGCGATCACCTTGGGCTCAACATCGGTAGATCCTTTATCTACTTACTCTTCTGTCACCCCTTGTGACGATGCGCATGTGAACCTCTCTTCTCATGATGATGATTCAGGTAGCTTCGCCACGTCAGGTGGTCTTTCTTCTACCAGTCACCCCATCTTCTATCACGATGATGACATTATGGAACAAATCCCCACCCCTAACTTTATCTATTCCCCCTTACATCGAACCCATGCATTCACACCACATACACCTTGTGGCCATTACATTGAAACCCAGTGTTTGGGTAAGGGGGCACCCACATTTGAGAGACCAAGAGAAGCAATTCTCCACAACTCTCCTAGTGTATCTGGTCATGCCGAATTTAGTACCATTATTCTTCCACGTTTAGAAGAAACTCTAGAGTCCCATCTCACTTCAGATCACTCTAGGGATGATACCCCTTATCATTCCTTCATCTTACATCAACAACCCAATCTCTTAGACATTGTTGTTGACCAACCTATGGGTTTTCTAGGAAAGCATCAGTTCATTATCTCCAAATCCTCTCTTTGGGATAGTGACACCAGGTATGCCGACCCGAAAACTTAAAGTCCATTTGCTTCATATATGCAGTACTAAAAGAGATTGGTAATCCTCCATTTCCTTTCTCAAACTGCATAACCATAATGAAACCAAACGGCACACCACATCATTAAAATGTGTTTAGATTCCCTTTTTCTAAATACATTTTGGCATGACCACACCATGCTTGGAGGAACCTATGCCCCTCAACCATAACCCTCCGCAAAATCGAATTTATTCACTTCCAACATTCATACTAGGGGCACCATTTGGCCTCCATACTTATCCATGCTCGTGTTGATGTTCTTCGTGAGTTACCATCTTGTACTCATGTTTCCATTGTCCCCCATGGGACCCTTTTTGTGTGGCAGCACCATCGAGTCGCCCTTGTTTAGAGCATCCAAGTTGAGTCATCGTCGCATTCATGGAGTCTATCTCGAGTCCCTTTGTACCCCGCTATAGTCCTCCATCCTTCATTGCTTGGTCTCTCTCTTGTGTCGCACATTATGGCCTTCAGTCCCACTGTCCCCTATCCCTTCTGATATTGTGTCAGTCGCTGCCATGTCATTCATGCCATTTATGCTCTAGCAAGGGAAGTCGTCCATTCGCTACTCAGTCCCCTCCATTCCATCATCATCATTGGTATTAGTCTGTCCGTCGCTCTACTATTTTGTCTCGTGCCTTAGTTGAGGATCTCTCATTGCCTCACCTATGGCGGACCTCCTTCTATCGACATCAGCTCATTCATTCCAGAAGACATGTCTAGAGGGTGGTGTACCTTAGTTCCAGCTTCCACTCTTGTTCGGTGCCTCGGATCAGGCAAAGGGCTTTCTCATTACCCTTTGACTTGATTGTTTCTCAGCTCCAGCTCCTTTTCAGCATGATCGAGATCCATATACTTGATGGTCCAGTGATGCAGCAGAAGCTCTTGGTGATTCCCGGGTGTGTGTGAGATGTCTCAACCCTCATGAGGGGGTGGCCCTGCAGGTAGCCCCCCACATGCCCAGATGACCTCTTTATTGCAGCCCTCGATGCAGCTCCATATATTTGATGATGTCGGCCTTAGCCACTTGCAACGCCTGTTTGATTTGCATGTATCAGTCCGATTTTCCGAGCCCTTCCCCATTTCCAGGGGGCATTTTGGTTGTATTTGTATCTCATGTACTCAGATATTATTGTATAAGTCCTGGCTGTTATCCCAGGCACAACATGTATGTGGGATTCATCATTTTATTTTTATCTGGCTCATGTTTATGGCGGTTTTACTTTATAGTTCGGTCCCTTGTTTACTGGACACACTATTCTCTTGTACTTTGTCTCGACGGGCATAGGTATGCCTCCCTTGCCGCCTTTAGCACAGGTACCCTCTCATAAAAAGATACTTGTTGCACCTGTAAGTCTCGTCTCCTCAGGGTCTAGTTCTTCAGCACATTAGTCTCCCTCACATTTCTCTCTCTGACTTCCCTCTTGATTTCTGGTGATTGAGTTCTTACAATGTACTTCGGTCATACGATTTGCTCCTAACACTCGCACGCTAGGGGGCAATCTGTTACACCATTTTTTGGTCATCTAACCTATTATCATTAGATGGACCCAAGTACACCATGTAAGACCAATTTTACCCTAAGTAAAATTTCTTTCACTATGTTAAATAACTTAATAAAACACATTTATTAGGTTGTTTATGGTCTAAACAGGAAATCCCAAAAGGAAATATTAAAAAAACCTATATTTGTTTGATTTTCCTCAAGGAATAATTAATTAAACAATAATTTAATTATTATTCCTAGTCATGTTTAACCCAAAACAAAGAAATTAATTAGATAAATCATTATTTATCTTATTATTTTCTAGGAATAATTTAATTCCTTATTAAATATGACTAAATCACCCATAAATAATTAAATAAATCATTATTTATTTGATTATCTCTCAACCACTTCCTTAAAATGATAAATAGATCATTTATTTATTTATTATTGACAAATAAAGGGATTTGACCCATGTCAAATACTTTTTCCCTCTAACAAATATAATTAAATATTACGTAAAAGGTGGATCTAGATTTGGTTAATATTATTTTAATCATACACCAAGATCTAGAATGACCCAATATTTTGTTATAAATAGGAGGGTTTTTCCTATCATTCTTCACCTTTTGTTGCCTATTAGATCACTTTGGATCTAAACTCTTGGTCTGACTTTGAGCCATTATCATTGTCATATTTTCCATTATTTGCTGTGTGAGCTCCCTTTGAGTTCTATCTTTGTCTAGGTTTTCTACACCAACAGGAGAGAGAAATGCTAGATATGAAGTGCTGAGGACTTCCAAGAACCCATCCCATTGAGGAGAATTGGAAACACCTTCTTGTTTTCCTCCCAAGTGCCCTTAATACAAAAATTCTTTCAAAAAATATTGTTCTTGTCTTGTCTATTGGATGTATGGAGAAAAACCTTATTTTTACTGCTTAATGTCTCTTTATGCATAGATCTGGTTTTTTGCAGCACTTGTCTTGATCAACTAACTGCAGATCTGAAGATATTGGCAGCCATATTTGATGTTAGGGCTATACGTTATGCGTAGCTAAAGTGGTCTTTTTTCGTACTCTTCGACAAAAGATTCATACTAACAATGTGTACTCGTTTTACAATATTTATTTATACATATCATTTCTGAGTGTGTAGAAATATTTATCTTTTTCAGTAAATGTGAATGATATATATAATGATGAATACAATGTATTATTATAACTCTGTTTAATTTATTAAACAAAGTTATCTTTATTTGTTACTGCATATTTTAATTAAGCTATAATACATTTTCATGGTTATTGGTTAGTTGAAACAATTTAAATTTGTATTCACATTTGATACCTGGGTTAGTTTTAGAATTATTTTATCAGTTTTAGATTAGATTAGATAGTTTATTTCAGTCATTTAGTCCCATTTTCCCTTCACCCAATCATTCCATTACCAACCCATTTAAATTATTAGGAAACTGGTCCTATCAATCCAGTCGGAGCCACCATACCAAATGGAAAAGGAGTTTTCCTAAGGTCCCGAACGAGTGGTTATCCCCCAATGTTTGAAGCAGATATTTTTGAGGCTTCAACATTTTTGGCGCTAGAAGGAGGGCCAAAGCTATGAATTTCAGATAAATCCAAATCTGAAAGCCATTCTAAGAGCACAACACCTTCATCATCTTCAATTTCTTCCACATCTCAAATCACTAGAGAAAAAATTGATAAAAGTATTCAAACACCTACTACCAAAGTCTCAGATCAATCAGATAATCCGCCTCCTGAATCTCCTGAAGTTTAAGCTTTAATTCATAAACTTCAAGGATTCTCGTTATCATTAGAAGAATAAGAGATATCTGAAAGTAGTGTCACCTCGCAGTTTGTTTCTTCCAGACCTCTAACTAGGTCACAGAGTGAAAAACTTGGAATTTCCCCAAAATAATTTCCTTTACCTAGTAGAGTCAAAACAAGAAGAACTCCATCAGAAACAGAAAGTGATACTAGTTCTTCATCGCAAATTCAATCATCTGTTTCCCAAGCTCTAAATCAGAAAAGTGTAATAGTCTCATCATCATCATCTGCTCAGAAAACATTTGTTCAAACATCAATTGTTTCTTTTATTACTTCAACTGTTACTAATCATATACCAATTGTTTCTTCAAATCCTCCCATTGTTATCCCAACAATGGCACAAGCGGCACAGAGACCATGGACTAGACCGGGAGCTGTAAATATGGCTGCACCTTTGCATGATCTACCTGATCATCCTGAAAAATGGCTGCCAAAATTTAGTCCAGATATTGGTATACCAACAGAAAAACATATCAATAACTTTATGCTTGCTATAAATTTAAATCAAGTAGAGCATGAAGATGTTGTAGTCAGATTATTCCCCTATAATTTGCAAGGAATAGTAGGATCCTGGTACTTTTCCTTACCTTCTGATTCTATTACAAGTTGGGATATGTTTGAAGAGCAATTTTTAACTAAATATGGAGATGATAGATCAATTTCTACCTTAATCAACGATCTCTCCAATTTAAAGACTCAATCCAAAGAGCCCATTAAATATTTTAACTCTCGATTCAATAAACTCTTGAATAAGATCCCTGCAACATCTAAACCTAGTGAATAGGTTAGAAGTGAATGGTACATTAACGCTTTGCCCTCAAACATAGAAATTTTTGTAGATAGAGCTGCAAAACCGACTTTAGCTGAGAATATGAAGAAGCTATTTCAGTTGAAAAGCGAATGATTTCTCTAGATAAGAGAAATGATATCAAGGAAAGAAAATCAAAGAAAGTCACTTTTAAGGATGATTCAAAGAAAAATACACCAAGAGATCCATATGACATGGAGGGTTTACAGAAAGTTCTTAAAACCATGTCTAATGAGATGGTTGAGATCAAAAAGCAAGTAGCAGAGACTTATACAAAGAGACCATTCAGAAATTTCAAAAGAAATCAAGCTGAATCAAAACCTCCCAATGCAATCTCCAATGCAAAATCAGAAGACGAAGAAGAGGAAGATATTCCTCCAATGTCAGATGAAGAAGATTAAATGTAAGAAATAGCTTAATTACATGGAATGTGGGATTTCATTCTCCCTAATTCGGATAGTGAAATGGAACAAGAAGCTATGCCTGTGAGTACAAGGAGAAAATCTACATCGGAACCTATTCAACTTGTTCCAAAGAAGAAAACTTCAACTCCGAGTACCAAAGGCAAGACTCCTGCAAAGAAAGCTTCTTCCTTACCCACTCAGAATCAACCATCATCTCCCAATCCTCCCACATCATCATCTAAGACTCTAGTGGTATCAGATTCGATGGATTATAATATTGTTGAGGACATGAAAAATACTAGAGAAAACATTTCATTACATGTACTCAGTAAACTTAAACATCAGCAAAAGCTGCTATTAAAAGAAATAAATGCTACACCTATTACTCCTTTACCAAGCGGTGTAGTTGCAAAATTAGCTAAAGGGACTGGTAAGCCACCAGACAAAGTAGATGCCACAGACACTATTCTTATTGGAGAAAGTTCAAATTCTCAGACACCTCCATTTTTGATGACTTATAAAATCTACAATAAGAATTTGCATAATTGTTTAATTGATTCTGGAGCATCCTCTAATATAATGCCTACTTTAGTCTGTGTGAATTGAATACTGAACCACAAAAGTCTGCAGTTCACATTGTACAATTGGATCGCTCTAAAGTTCAAGATGTAGGAGAAATCAATTCAGTTGCCATTAGACTAGCTTCTGATCCTAGGATTGTCCAAAGAATTGATATTCTAATTACAGATATTCCTGAATTCTATGGGTTAGTCTTAAGCAGGGACTGGTCTGCGAAACTTAACGGTTATATCACGATTGATTTTTCACATATGTGGCTTCCCTATAAAGGGAAACCAAATCAAATCAAAATTGAGCGAGAAAAACATATGACACACACTGTAACTAAATTTGAACAACTGAATGAACCTATAGCTTTCAACAACAATATTCTTGGAGGTTATTCTACTGAGTCATTTCTTGGGAATTTTACTGCACCACAATCACCCTTTTCTGTAAATAGTTTTGTTTCTCAAATTGAAAATTTTTCACAATCTGATTCTTCTAGAATTGTTAATATTTCTGATTCATTTGTAGATAAGCCTATAGATAGAACTTTATTTTGG
Organism: Pinus albicaulis; assembly: GCA_034641835.2. NCBI lineage: Eukaryota > Viridiplantae > Streptophyta > Pinopsida > Pinales > Pinaceae > Pinus > Pinus albicaulis. The sequence goes on along the minus strand of CM076581.1, from coordinate 315,721 downwards.
TCATTATATTTTGATGGATCAAAATCTAGTGATGGAGCAGGAGCAGGATGCATCATAATTGATCTAGAAGGAGAGAAAACCATGCTATCATGTAGATTAGAATTTGAGTGCACTAATAATACTGCTGAATATGAAGCCTTGATTCAAGGGCTTTATAAGGCCATAGGGTTAAATGTAAAATACTTGAAAGTATATGGAGATTCCGAAATTTTCATAAGACAAGTAAGGAATACCATCCATTGTCTTTCAGGACATCTCAAACATTATCAAACCCTAGTACAAGACCTTACCACTCAATTTATAGCATTTAATATCTCTTCTATTCCTAGAAATCAGCTGACCTATTAGCTAATGTTGCATCTAAACTCCCCCCTGCTGAAGATTGTAGTCCTAATAGATTTTCAGTAGAATTTATTTTTCACCCATCTGTCCCAGATAATATCATAAACTGGAGAGTATTCTACCATGATCAAGATATATTGAATTTCTTAACCTCTGAGAAATCATATGATGAACAAATTATTGATGAAGACGATCATGATCTGCAAATTACTTCAAGAAGTAATGAAAATCCAATTCCTAAATCTGTTGTTAAACTTGAGGATCTGTATGATATGAAAGACGTATTCAAGAAAGCTACTAATGCTAAACTTCAAAGTTCAACTTTGAAGTTTGAATTAGTGAATCTTGGCTTTAATCTAAACCTCAAAACGTTAATCTAGGACTCAATTTAACTCCAGAAGAAAGATCTTCTTTCATCAAACTTCTGAGTAATATAAAAATGTCTTCACTTGGAATTGTGAGGACTTAAAGACTTATGACACTCCTGTGATTCAACACACAATTCCAATGCTATCTGATGTTAAGCTTGTTCAACAGAAGTTAAGAAAGATTCATCTAAATCTTGACAATCAAATCAAAACAGAACTCAACAAACTTTTTAAAGCCAAAATCATTTTTCCTGTAAGGCAATCTAATTGGGTTTCCAACATGGTACCTATTAGGAAGAAAAATGGTGATATTAGAATCTGTATTGATTTCAGAAATTTAAACAAGACATGTCAAAAAGACAATTTCCCATTGCCAACCATGGAGCAAATACTCCAAAAGGTAGCTGGTTCTGAACTCATGTCCTTCCTTGATGGATTTTCAGGCTATAATCAAATTTTAGTTCATCCAGATGATAGGTTGAAAACTACGTTCAAAACCAAATGGGGAACCTATGCTTAGCAGAAAATGACTTTTAGTTTAGTAAATGCAGGAGCTACTTTCCAGAGAGCCATGGACATAGAATTTAAGGGTCTGATTAATAGATCGGTTGTCAATTATCTTGATGACATAACAGTTTATTCAAAAAAGAGATCCAATCATCTACATGATCTGAAACAAATATTTGAAAGATGTAGAAGGTTTGGTATTTCCTTAAACCCAAAGAAATCCTTCTTTTCTCTCGATAAAGGAAAACTCTTAGGGTTTGTTGTGTCAAAAAATGGTATATATATCGACCCAAACAGAGTTAAAGAAATTTCTGATATTTCTTTACCTCATAATAAAAAGTTCATGCAATCATTTTTAGGGTAGGTTAATTTTGTAAAAAGATTCATTCCAGATTTCTCTCAAATTGTTTTACCTATGCAAAATATGATTAAGAAAAATTCAGTATTCAAATGGGGGTATAAAGAAAAATAAGCCTTTGATGCAATCAAGAAGGAAATCATTAATGCACCTGCATTGAATACTCCCAATTTTTCTAAAGATTTTATTCTGTATACTTTGGCAACCTAAAAATCCTATGCTGTTGTTTTAACACAGCTCAATGATCAACAAATTGAAGCACCATTTTCTTTCTTGAATATGCAAGGAGATGAGTTGAATTATTCTGATGTAGAAATACAAGCCTTCACTGTATTTAATTGAATAAAAAATTTTAGGCCTTTCCTCTTAAAAACACACACAAAAGTTATTGTCCCATTATTTGCATTGAGACAATTATTAATTCAAAGAGAAGTAGGAGAAAAAAGGGCTAATTGGGTGACATATTTGCAAGAATATGATATTTATATTAAACCAGAAAATATTGTTAGAGGTCAAGGTTTTTGTAGATTATTAGCAGGAGCTCATAACATACTAGAAAATCAAGATCCAAAAAATGTTGTTCAAGCAAGTCAGATAAGTGATACAGATTCTGAATCTCAGTATGATGATCTGATATTTTACTTGAAAAATGGGTATGCTCCTTCTAATCTCAGCTATAAGAACAAAGTGCTTTAAGATTGAAGGCTACTAAATATGAAATCATTGATGATGTGTTATTCAGAAAGAATTATGATTCAATCCTATTAAGATGTCTTGAAAAGACTGAAGCAAAAAAGGTATTGCAGGAATTACATGATGGACCAGCAGGTGGTCATTTTGGAGATGATACCACAGCTCACAAAATCATCCATGCTAGAAATTATTGGCCTACCCTTTTTAAAGATACACAGGATTATGTGAGGAAGTGCAAAATTTGTCAAATTGCTAGTGGAAGACAAAGGAAGCCAACTTTTCCTTTGCAGTCAGTAAACATTGAGCAACCATTTGACAATGGGGGCTTGATATCATTGGTGAGATACTTCCTCATTCTTCCAAACAGCACAAGTACATTCTCACAACAACAGATTACTTCACAAAGTGGGTAGAAGCAATCCCTCTAAAGGTAGCCAATTCTGATGCAATTATTGATTTCATTGATCAATTCATCATTACCAGGTTTGTTGTACCTAACGCTCTGGTCTTTGACAATGCATATTATTTTTCTAGTAACAGTATAATGGAATTTGCTATTAAAAGAGGTTTTAAATTGAAATATTCAGCAAATTATTATCCACAAGGTAATGGTTTAGCTGAATCCACTAACAAAAATCTCATCAAAATTATTAAAAGGACCATTGATCAAAATCAAAAGAATTGGCACAAGTCTTTAATCTTTGCATTATGGGCTGATCGTATTACTCTTAAAGCTTCTATAGGAACTTCACCTTTCAATTTAGTTTATGGAAAATAAGCTGTGATACCATCAAATCTAGCTCTTCCATCATTAGCCCTAGTGTAATTCATTGAAGAAAATTCTTCCTCATCCATTCAGTTAAGATTTGATCAAATCCTTAAATTAGAAGAATATAGAGAAAAAACAAAATATATTCATGAAAAACATCAACAGCTTGTAAAATCTTCTTTTGATGCAAGTTCCACCGGCTCAAAACATTTGTCAATTGGTGATCTTGTTCTGAAATGGGATAAAGCACATGAAGAAAAATGTAAGCATACCAAATTTCAGAAAATGTGGCTTGGACCATTTTAGATTGCGGAAAAGATAGGATCATATACATTCATACTCCAAGATTTAATAGGAAAGAGAGAATCTCTTCCTGTAAATGGTCTTGTCTTAAAGAAATTCTTTTCATAAGGAGGTAACCCTTTCTTACTTGTACATATTTCTTTCTGCAATTTTTATTTGTTTTTGTAAATAAAGGTTGTTAATAGTCTCTAATTTACTTTTTAATATTAGAAAATGTCTTAGGAAAAATGTTATAAATACTTATTTTGTGTAAATAAGAATTTTTAGGGAAATGATTAAAATTTTGGATAGTTTAAAATAAAATGTTAAACTTTGAAAATTTGTTAAAAAAAAATTGCATGATCTTTTGAAACTTTAAGGAAAATGTAAATCATTATAAGTTTATTAAGCAGAGAAAGGTTATCTTTAAAAAGTAAATAATTTTTCAAGCTTTAGCAAACAAAAAACTCTGAAAATTTTCATCCATTTATTCTTAAGGATACAACTATTTCACTCCATCCATTTTGGTTGTGATTTTTTAGAATGTAATTCTAAGAAATTGTATGACAAAATTTAGGAGATAATAGGTCTCATCATGAGCCTACTTACCATGATCATAAGAAGTAATAAAACTGACATTACCAATACTGCATACCAAAATAGGGTAATGGCTTATAAAAGTAAGACAAGGGGTCTCATCACGAGCCATCTTGTTCAGTTTAATTACAACTAGTGAATGACATTGTTACTAACTGGCTACCAAACCAAAACAATGGCTCTTAAATTAAATAAATAAATAAAATATAAAAAAAATGAGATAATATGTCTTATGAATTTATTTTTAAAGAGTCATAATCTTAGTTGGATGGGATAATGAATAGTTGATGGTTAAAAGGTAACCCTGTCGAGACCATGAACGTTTTCTGGCAGCAGAGGCAATGCCTATAACAATAGAGTATATTACAAAAGCTAAACTTGAAGAAGTCCACTTACTTCATTATTATCAACCAATCAAATCTTGAGATAACCCAAAAATGTTTTTATTCTTAAGGAATTAGAAAGAAATAATAAGTGATTTTTATTCTTTTTCATAGTTAGATTTTATTTGAATTATCCTAAGATAGTTTTCATTATCTTTAGAAATTTTTACTTACTAGAAATATAGTGTTCATTTTATTTTTTCAGAGATAATTGTTTCTTCCAGTGAATCGCCAATTGTTGTACTGTACAACAACCCTCCCCATTTCTAAATTTCTAGAATAAATTTCGTTTAGAAATAGGTCCCCTTTTTATCTTGCTTTCTAGATAGAAATAAAATATTTAGAAACAATCCGATCATTTTTAAATTTGGAATAAGAAGTTCATTGATAAAAGGACATATTGCATATCTTTATTAACAAGTGTGTATAAACAAATACAACATTGAAAAACTTTCTGATCCGATGAGATATAAATCTTTTATCATATCAAAATATTACATAAAGTTTTTATATCTAACAATATTTGATGTGTACAGTAATCGCAAATTGGAAATCAGAGAGATATTTAAGTTTTATATTCACTTTGTAAAACTCTGATGCGATGGAACTCAATTGAAATCGCAAATCAGATAAGTTTTAAGTTTTCATATTTGTTTTTCATACTTCCGATGCGATGTGATTCATCGCATTCGAATTTCGGAGAATGATCTTGCATGGACTTGTTATAATAAAACTCCGATGCAATGAGTCCCATCGCAATCGCGAATCAGAAAATTTTTAAGCAATCGTATCTGCTTTGAAATACTTCGATGTGATGCAGTTCATCGCAATCTCATTTCGCAAAAATTTAAACAAACTCTTTGTGGTCAATTAAAAAACCTTGATGCGATACGCTTCATTGCAATTGCATTGTGGAGAGACAAACGTTACATTTGTTTGATTAAAGGATTCTGACGTGGCAGACCCCACCTCATCGCAATCAGAAATAAGAGAAACTCATTAATGATCCACTCCATTTGAAAATCCCCGATGTGATCATCGCAATCGGAAATTGGCAGAAATCATATTATGTTATTTCATTTACCTTTGAAAATTCCCAATGCGATTATTCCTTAATTCCCATACACCATTTATTCATCACATCCCAAGGATTCAAAAGGTAATATTTTTTACACTTATTTCAAAAGTGCCAACTCCCGATTGTATGTATGATATTGAATAAGAAATCAAACGAATAATGGAAAATGATTTTGTTTTAAATATGTGTGTGTGACTCTTTAGAGGGCTATGTTATAAACATGGAGATAATAAATAAAAATCAATGAATAGATTGTTATACAGTTGTTCTCCTCATTTGAGTTTTACCACGATTGAATTATTTTTCCCTTTGCAGAACCAAAGAAAACCCAATCCTTTCATTCGCAGAGTGAGGGAAATTTTTCCGGATACAGAAATGTTAAAGAGATCTAGGAAGGTGAAATTTGTTGTTGCGGTAAAAGCCCCTGTGTTCACCATGGAACCTAAAGAGAAACTAGCTAAGATTAAGCTGGTTATAGACACGTCGTGCCAAGGTCTGGGTAAATTATCCTGGGAAGAGGTATATAACCTCATTGAAAAGGAAAAGCCTAAGGTAACTGTGCCAAAAGCATCATTTCCTGATGAGGATGATTCAGAGTCAGATTTAGAAAATTCCCTTCGAACACTGGCTATTTCTGCACCGACTTGCAGATCAAGCAAACATTTTTCCATATTATGATGTTATTCGGTGGGTAATTGATAATGTGGCTATCCAAAACAGAACCCTTGTTTCAGCTTCTGGAGCAATATTTGGGTCGTGCAAAGCAGAGGACATTAAAGCGATGTACCACCTTCCGGACCCATAGAAAATCTACAACAAAGACTTCATCAAGGAATTTGCTGCGAATAATGAAAATTAGTCAGAGCCGATTAGAGAATGGAGAAAGGCTCCCAAAAAGCATAAACACGAGGCATCATGTATGTACTCTGTGGAGTCTCTTTCGCCTCCGTACTGTTATGCCACAACAATGATGTGCAGATTGTTTGGGAATGATAACTCAGCTAGGTTTTCTATACAAATGATGCCATTAATACATTCTGCTATAAATTCCGAGATAATGGACTGGGCTGTCATTCTTTCTGATAAGATAGCCAATAGGATTCTTGAGTATAGGAAAGACAAAAACTCAGGAAATACTACTCCTTTTTATTTTTGTGCTTATATTCTAAACGCCCTGTGCTTCAATTCTGAATTTCCCATATTAGGATGGAATTGGACCCCTAAAGATCCTGTTCCTATTCATATATATCACAAGTTCTTGTGGAAGGGGCATTTCAAAAGCCATGTTTATAGAGTTTGTCACGGTTTTCTTATCTCGATTTATCAAACTATTTTTGGCCGATTCCCTCCTAGACTTTCTAAGAAGGCTAAAGTTGATTTATCCTCGATTGGGGATTGGTTCAGAGAAGAAAGATTCACATATATCAAAGTTTTCATAATTATTGTGGAACCACACATTATTCCTTTGTATGTTCCAGATAAAATTTTAGCTCAGGAAATTGCATATCAGATGATAGTAGAAGGCATGTCCAGGACTTTAAAGAACAACAAGAAGCTAATGTGGCCTAATTTTCCTTTTAAATGTGGAGATTATACTCTCAATAATTTTTTTCATGCTGAGAAAGAAGTTGGTAAGCTAACCAATCTCAAGCTTTCAACAATCCCAGGGAGGAAATATGATCCAAGGAAGGCGGCATTTGATTTTACTACTGCTGTTTCAATTGCTCGGTTCGAATATGAACCAAATATGTTCGATGATTTATTTGTTTATGTAGATAAATTTTCCCAAGTTTTTTATTTGTCCAAGTCTAAATTCCAAGCTGAAGAGTTGAATAAGTTTATGTTGTTTAGAAGCCAGAGATTACTCAAAGTTCCTCTGGATCAATTAAGAGTTCCTATGTAGGAAGCTGAGTCACAACAGAAGGAAAAATATGATACATCTGGCAAAACAGTAATAGGAACTAATCTTGTTATACAAAAATAAGATATTAGCAGCAAAGTTGATATTGAGAAGAAGGAAACGCCTGCTAAACTTGATGTACATATTGATCAACAGTCTTCAACCCAGACAGGAAAAGAAAGCACTGTTACTGATACCAACGTGAATTCTGAGAAAGGAGGCACAAAAATTAAGGCTACTGAACAGGCACCAAAAGGAGATATAAACAATAATCCAGATTCTCAACTTGGAAGAGAGGAAACTGCTAAAAAGGTAGTTAAATCTGCTGAACTTATAGTTTCTCCTCATTTACTGAGCCAATATGAACAATTTTCCTAGCAAATAGGACAACAGAATAATCCCCAAGTTAATGTTATGGAAGACCAAGATATAGAAGTTATTCCTGAAAATCCCACAGGTGAACTTATGTTGAAAATAGAAGAAATCCCTCCTCTGGATGTATTTTACAGTCCTAAGCATAGGGATGTTGTGAGAAAACAAAGCAAAAGGAGGAGAACTGATCAGGATGCACTTTTGACATCATAGGTGGAGTTTATGAATATTTTTTATAAAAATGTTGAGGTAAATCCATCTGAGGGTCTCACTAAATTATCTCAATACGTAGGTTCCTATAGTGCTGCAACTATAGACAAGGCCTCTGAAGTTACACAATTAATGAAACAAAAAGATTTGCAAATAGCTATGTTGGAATAATAGGTTATAGAGAACCAGCAGAAAATTATTCAGTTAGAACAGTAATTGCAGGATGAAGAGCTCAAATCCAAATAGCTAGAAGAGCAACTTGTTGTTGAAAAGAAAAAGATTGATCAATAGACCTTAGAAAAGCAACATCAACTAAACCAAGAGGTAGAAAAATTACAAGCTCTTCTGCAAAATGAGAAGACTTGAAAGATTGAGCAAGAGAAGATGTTTCAATCCAGATTGGATAAGTTTAAGGACTATCCTAATTTGGATCAGTTCAAAAATGAAGCCCTAGAGACAAGCAATTTATTGTCTCAGCAATTAAATGAATTTTGTCTAAAGGTTGAAGAAGAAGAATCCTTGTGTGAAATTACATATTCCTTAATAGATGAAGGAGTCAGTCTTAAACTTGAATTTGATGAAGCTGATGAAAAATTTTCCGAATTTGTTTTATGGCAAGACTCAGAGTCGGGAAGAAAAGAAAACTTTCCCAGGATTTTGGAGAGACATAAGGAAATTATTTTTGAAAAATGGGAACAATGTCTAATCAAAGCGGAAGGAGCTACATCCAGAGCTAAAAGTATGATGAACAATGTAACACAACTGGTGAATAATAGCCTGTATGCAATCAATTTGATTTCAGATTGTACCCCAGGCAAGTTACCTAGGGTAAACGAAACTGATTACAGATGGAAACAAGAAATAATCAATAAGAATCAACAAATTAGCTAACTGCAAGGAATATCATGGGATATGATGTGGACCTACCTTATCAAGCCTCATAGTCAGCAAACAATGATTAAAGTTCTTTCAAATGCCATCGATTCCATTATTCCTGAATTCTCTAATGCCACATATACAGGGCAGTTACACTCAAAGCTTAGTCATCTAGAAGAAGTGAAATAAATGCTCAAAATTTGCCATCTGGACACATCAAACGCAACATATAATCAATAAATCGTTTCACTTCAAGATCGCATTTCTGTTTCTAGATTTTTGATTAGATAGATTGTAGGAATAGTTTTAGTTATTTTGTTTTATTAAGTACCTATTTAAACCCCTTTCATGCATTTAGAAAGGGGTCCTGAATTTGTAATATTTTGAATTGGAGATTACATTTCTGTACTCCATTGACTCGTATATTTTTATAAAGGATCACATCTGGTGATTATGTGCAAAATTGCCTTTAAGAATTGCATTTCTGTTTCTTGGAGTCTGTTTTACATTGAAGTTGCTAGATTTGGATATCGAATTGCATCAGAAAGTATCAAGATGGATATGGTATTTCTATCTATTCACTGTTAATTTCTTATGTTGTGAGATATTCTCTTTTAAATGGATATCGTTTATGTGTACTCTTTTTACAATATTTCTTTATACATATCATTTCTGAGTGTGTAGAAATATTTATCTTTTTTCAGTAAATGTGAATGATATATATAATGATGAATACAATGTATTATTATAACTCTGTTTAATTTCTTAAACAGAGTTATCTTTATTTGTTACTACATATTTCAATTAAGCTATAACACATTTTCATGGTTATTGGTTAGTTGAAACAATTTAAAGTTGTATTCACATTTGATACCCGGGTTAGTTTTAGAATTATTTTATCAGTTTTAGATTAGATTAGATAGTTTATTTCAGTCATTTAGTCCCATTTTCCCTTCACCCAATCATTCCATTACCAACCCATTTAAATTATTAGGAAACTGGTCCTATCAATCCAGTCGGAGCCACCATACCAAACGAAAAGGGAGCTGTCCTAAGGTCCCGACTGGGTGGTTATCCCCTGATGTTTGAAGCAGCGATTTTCGAGGCTTAAACATAGTGTAACCCCATTATTTTTAATTTTTTACCCCCTGTAACCCCCATATTTTTATTATTGTGCCCTTAAATTATTATTGTTGGGTTGGCTAGGATTACATTGCGGCCCCACTAGGATTACATTGTGGCCCCATGGGATCCTATATATAGAAATGAGGTATTGTCTTTTGTATCATCCAAGAATTTTTCATTCATGTAATGTATTGGAGGTTGCCCCCTCGAAGTGGCTTATTTCTAAGGCATTTATATCTCTTTTCTTCTATTTTTGGAGCTGGTTTCACAACACTTGGTATCAGAGTTTTGGATTCTAGGGTTTTGCTGCTCCAAACAAGTCATCATGGAATTTTCGCTATAACTTTTTTCTATGAAGTTTCAGAAGCTGAAATTCTTAGGGCGTGAATTCAAAATCTGGAGGAACATCTTCGCAACATTTTAGAGCTTGGTTCGCAATATTTTCGGAGATATGGTCTGCGGAAGTTAGGGATTTTTTAGGCTCCCGAATTTTATCGTAAAGAGGTGATCCTGGGAAAATATTCATAACTCTCTCTCTAAGCATCAGATTGGAAAAATGTAAAAGGTGACCACAATTAAATGGGCTATAGTTTCTTTTATATCAATTTCAGAGCTGAAGGAGGAAGCAGTGACACGTGGCAAGTCATACAAGTTCACTCTACTAAACCAGTCCATAATTAGGTCATTGTGGGAGATTGGGCATAACTTTGCCTTGCAAAATCGAAATCAGGTCAGACCTATGGCATTCGAAAGAGGATTCATAGGGCTACCTTGAGTCAAAATTTTAGATATTGAAGATCCGAAATCACAGAGATAATTCAATTTCAATATAGAGCTCCTAAAAAGCAGGAAAAAGGTGTGTATTTTTTTTCCAAGTTGCATAAGTCTTGTGTAAAAAATTAGTTTGAAGTGATTCCAAGGGCCTATGAAGCATATATTTTCATATTGGGTTCTGAAATGCCTTCTAAAAATAATTCAACACCCATTAAGCCCTTAGAATACTCTACTATGATTCATGAAGATGAAGAATTGCAACATGAGCTATCAAAATTACAAGAGCAAGTGCACCAAATTTCGCTCTTCCAAAGAGTAGCAAAAAATGAAATGGAAGTTTTGAAGAAAGGCATGGAAGTGAAGATGGATGGTTTGAAGAATAATATGGATGGTTTGAAGAAAGGCGTGGAAGCTAAGATGGATGGCATGGAAGCTAAGATAGAGGACATGGAAGAAAAAATTAAAGACAACATGGAAAAGATGAAGAATGATCTAAAAGCAGACATGGAAGGTTTGACAAATTTGATACAAGAAATCATTCCTAATGGCGAAAATATAGTAGAGGAAACTCATGATGAGAAAAAAATACATGTTAATCATGATTTCATAAACTGTAATGTTGGATTGAAGAACCACCATATTCCAAATATGGATATGAGGAAGTTTGATGGAAAGGATCCCGTAACATGGATACTACAGATGGAGCAATGTTTTCATCTCAATAATGTGCAAAACACACAAAAGGTGCTCAATGCAACTTTACATTTAGAAAAAAATACATTTGTATGGTATTGATGGCTTTTCTCCCATAAAAAAATTGTCACTTGGTCAATTTTTACAGAGGAAATGATAGCACATTATGAATATAAAAAGAGAAACACCTTCTTTAGCCAATTGATAAATATCAAACAAAAGGGTTCAGTGGCAGAGCACATTGAGGACTTCCAAAAACTGAATATAAGGGTAACTGATATTCTAGAGGAACACAAGATTGATGTCTTCATAGGGACTTTAAAGGAAAACATCCAACATGAAGTTCACGTTTGGGAACCTGATTCATTGGAGAAGGCATTCAGGTTGGCAAGAAAAATCGAATGTAAAATTATGGCGACAAGGAAGCCTACCACTAACATCTACAAATATGGAAGTGTTGCTACTCCTATACTTCCACAACCTACAAGGTTGACATCACAACAATTGGAAGAAAAAAGAGCAAAAGGGCTTTTCTGCAGTTGTGATAGAAAATGCACTAAAGGTCATAAGTGCACTGAGAAGAAATTATTTTACATAGATTGTGAAGAGGAGGAAGAAAATGAAGAAGAAAAATTAAAAGTAGAGGATATACACTAGGAAGCAACCCTAGAAGAAGAAGAAATGAGTCCGACCATATCATGTAATGCATTGGTAGGAATTACCACTCCTCAAACTCTCAAGATAGAAGGACATATCAAGAAGAAAAAGGTAATAGTGTTGATTGATTCGGGTAGTACCCATAATTTTATTCATTTTATGGTAGCCAAGGAATTGAATTGTTTCCTATACCCAGCGCCAGAATGTCAAGTGATGGTTGCAAATGGGGGAACTATAAATTGCTCTGGAAAATGCCATAATATCAAGCTAGTAATGGGGTAATATATATTGAATAGTCCAATTCTTTCCATCCCAATGGGAGGTGCTGATATTGTACTAGGAGTACAATGGTTACAATCTTTGGGGACGGTAGCTTTTAATTTTCAAGAACTTTTCTTGAATTTTTTTCAGAAGGAAAGGAAATTGAATTACGGGGTATCACAGGGAAGCCAAGAAAGATAATAAGTTATAATGTCATGACAAAGCTTCTGAAGAAATAACAATGGGGCGTAATTGCACAATTATGCTCACTAGAAGTTCCAACATCAAAATCATCTCTTTCTCCAGATCTCCAAAAAGTCTTGGATAATCATTCCAAGGTGTTTGATACTCCCAAAGGAATCCCACCTATTCGTGATCATGATCATGCTATTCATTTGATTCCAGGAAGTGTTCATCCAAACATCAGGCCTTACAGATATCCTTATGTCTAAAAGAGCGAAATTGAACGTATGATTGCAGAAATGTTAGAGGCTGATATAATTCAACCTAGTCAAAGTTCTTGCTCTGTTCCAGTAGTATTGGTACACAAGAAAGATGGATCATGGTGCATGTGTCCAGATTATAGGGAGCTCAATAAACTCACTATTAAAGATAAATTTCCCATTCCTGTGATTGATGAATTCTTGGATGAATTACATGGAGAAATTTATTTTACCAAGTTGGATCTTCATTTAGGATATCCTCAAATTAGAATGAAGACTGAAGACATTCCGAAAACAATATCTCGAACTCATGAGGGTCATTATGAATTTTTGGTCATGCCTTTTTGCCTTACCAATGAAATCGATCAATCTCGGAGTATCTCATCGAATGGAAGAACTTACCCACTAAAGATTCTACATGGGAGGATTATAATTTTATACAAAATCACCTAGAGCTACTCAAGCGTTGAGGACAACACTATTTTGAAGGAGAGGAGCATGTTAGGTCCCTAAATTACTAGTATAGTTCCTTATTGTTGTTAGTGTAACCCCCTTATTGTTATCGTTGTACCCCTGTAACCGCCATATTTTTATTATTGTGCCCTTAAATTATTATTGTTTGGTCGGCTAGGATTACATTTTAACCCCACTAGGATTACATTGTGGCCCCATGGACTCCTATATATATAAAGGAGGTTTTTTCATTTGTATCATCCAATAATTGTTCATTCATGTAATGTATTGGAGGTTTCCCCCTCGAAGTGCCTTATTTCTAAGGCGTTGATATCTCTTTTATTCTATTTTTGGAGCTGGTTTCACAACAACATGAGTTAATATCACCCCATAACCCATGACAAAATGGGGCGGATTAAAGGAAGAACATAAGTATTGTGGGAACTACACGGGCGATGTTGCATGATTAGGTCCTACCGTTGCACTTGTGGGATGAAGCATGCAACATAACAATATATGTGGGAACCGAATTCCTCATCAGATTCTCGGAATGAGTACACCAGAAGAATATTTTTCAGGTAAGAAACCAGATGTGGCACACTTTGAGATATTTGGTTCATCTGTTGACTGTCATGTTTCCAAGGGTGCAAGGAAAATTTAGAACCAACAGCTGAGTTGGGCATATTTTTGGGGTACATTAATACACCTCACAACTATTGGGTGTACCTTTCATATCATAGGATGAAATTTTTTCATAGAGATGTGAATTTTGATGAAGAGAAGGCCATGAGATGCCCCCTTGAGAGGGAGCTTCATTTGCATGCAGATGAGGATATTTTATCTCCAAAAGAAGAACCTCAGGATGTTGTGGAGCAACCACAAGCAGATGAGAATAGAGTGAAAGTACCCACTCATGAAGAGACATCTAGAGATGAGAGGAATCACACCAAAGAGCCTGACATATTGATACATGAATTAGAGAGAATGTGGGGGCACCCACATCACAAAGTAGACATAGGAGGTCACCAGATCGATACACTGGCTACATGGCTCTAATGAGCAAGAGTGGATACTGAGCAATCCTCATTCGAGGAAGAATTGTAGCAACCAATATGGGTTGATGCCATTTGTTGTCAAGGTAAATCCTCTCTGCAGACAGAGATGATCCCTCTAGCCCTAGAGTGGGTCTAGAAACAAAGGGAAAAGCTAAAGTGTAGGTTCTTTAATTAATTAATGAATAGGACAGGGTAGATATACCTACCTAGAGTCCAACACTGTCGTGGATGTGCTAGTGATGGCCTCTTAATCTCTGCTTCGACAGGTCAAAATCCTTCTGCTACAGTGCTTAAATACCTGCACGAAGATCAACAAACAAGAGCAGCATAAAAAAAAATGATTTAATTCATAATCAACTAACCAGTCAAGGAGGGTTAAGCATATTTCATCAAATAAAACACATAATGTAATATGGGAACCAAACAATAGTCATGTATATGTATTAATAGAAGAAAGAGTTGCAACCGAAGCCTTGATGTCGCAGCCTTCTTCAGTGGGGTTCAGTCGAAGCGCATCTTGATGGATCGTCGGGGAATTCAGACAGGATGAGGACACAAGCCTAAGCTCTCTCAACAAGGGGTCTATTTCGTTCTATCCTTCTAGCAAGATGTGTAGGAATCTCCTCCGCGTTTAAGCTATCTATTCAACTATCCTTTCAGCGAGCTCATCAATGGAAGATGGCTATATTTATAGAGGAGAGGAGGAGGTTGGGATCCATACAATAGTGGAAGGGAGGCCTTATCCCTTGGGAGGTTTCCCCAAAAATTGGAAAAAAGAGGCCAAAGGAGGGAGGCTGTGGTTATTCAGTTGAACCACTCTAGATGACTCGCCCACGAAGTTGTTATGATGGAAACTTCGCCTCTATTTTTAAAAAACATTCCATAAACAGGTTGGCACGGGTAGCTAATTGGGACAGAGCACCAATGGGCATAGGGCCCAGTGTTAATCTTCCTCATCGGTGCAAGGGCATAACGGTCTACTAGCGCCAAGGCAAAAATAGGTGTTTCTAATGGTCTGTTCAGGAAACTATCAACAGAAAGAGTGATCTCCACATGGAAAGGGATGAAATGATGCTCATTGTGAGGCATGAAACTTTATTTTTGTCATAGAAATGAGCCTCTCATTTGCGGGATGGGGATTGCAAGGACAATGAAAAAATACTGTGTAATAAATGCCCCCTAAAGCATGAGATTTGAGAGAGAGGGAGGGGTGAAATGATTTACGTGAACGCGTTCGAACCAAACACCGCTGTCAGAAGACCTACAATTAAAAACACAACTGATATCTCTGATATATGAACTTGTGGTATGGGCACAACCATCCATAATAGAGTACATAAAAACTGAGATCCGAGGTATGGACGCAGCCATCCAGCAGTAAGGATCAACAAATAGACTCAGGTATGGACACAACCGTGCAATCAAATGAGTCATGTAATAAAGTCATGATAAACCATAATATCCCATAGCCTGGATCTTATTAGACAAAACCC
Source organism: Pinus albicaulis (assembly GCA_034641835.2). Lineage (NCBI taxonomy): Eukaryota > Viridiplantae > Streptophyta > Pinopsida > Pinales > Pinaceae > Pinus > Pinus albicaulis. The sequence goes on along the minus strand of CM076581.1, from coordinate 300,032 downwards.
AGGGTCTTTCACTCCATCTTGACCCAAACAAGTAAAAATTCAAGCGTGCGAATATGTGAGTTGAAGTCGAACATGCATTAAAGTCACCTAATGACCAACCAATGATGAAAGTTGTTAACATGCACGAAGAAACCAACAATAATGAAAATGGCTCTCAAGGTACAATAGGTACAATCCACAGAATGTTAACAGTGATTTGGCATCAAACACCTGCAAAATCACTTGATCGAAGGCCAATGATGTGGACCTGTCGTCGAATGTGAAGAACTTGTCATTGAGGCATGCAAGCTCCAAGGTACCAGAAGGGAGTCTCTAGATCAACTTCCTAGATAATGAGTTGAAGTCGAAAAGAAGTGATACGATCGAAGGAGGGCCATAATGTTTCCCACATCATCAACACGAGACAAAGGAACATGATGATAATGAATCAGGACCAACAAAACATCAGAGGAAGGTTGAAAACTGCAGAGGCGAACTTCTCTTGAACATATCAGTGACACGACTTTGGATTTGGTAGTATTTGACATCAAGGGATCTGAGGTCATGATGACGTGACAAAGAGAAAATGAGAGGTCAAAACAGATTACCCAAACCCACAGAGGAAAAAATGACAAATGAGATGTCCCCAACCTGACACGAATGCAGACGAGTGTCATGTTCAAGAGCGACATACTGCTGACACAACTAAAAACTGGTTCCATTTTCCCCCACCATTTCTAGCGAGTACCCAAATTATTTTTGGAAACAAGCTTGAAGGGGATAACATATGCTTGTAATGTAAGTTTGAACTTTGGACAAATCCATCCTAGTACATTTTACGAGCCCTAGGAAGGAGGAACTCGGTGAACATCATGGTGATGATGTCTGATGTCATTAGAGTTTAACAAGTCTGATAAAGGAAGAACTTGACATCTTATCATGTTTAGAGACTTTGAAAAGAGGTGAAAAAGAAAAATACAGCATGTCCCTTTTCGTAAATAGTCTCTCAGATCCGAAAAAGTAGAAAACAATATCCGAGAGAACCTCTTAGTTGCGATAGGCTAAGGTATTCTTTTTTCGTAAATAATCTATCCCAGCCTGAAAATTTAAAAATGGGTAAACATATACTGAGTAGATATCGTTTTGCAGCCATTTAACAAGTTCAAAACGAAAAGAGTCACAACAATATTTTTAGTTTTAGAGAGTCATAAAAGAGCTAAAATATGACTCCAATAGTGACTTTTTCATGTTTTTACCGAGTCCGAAAAAGTATAAAATACAACTCGTTACTTCATTGCAATCTCATTAAAGACCTGTCACTGCACAAGAGACAAACGTAAAACCCATTTCTCGAAATAACATAATGTAATAATCAAAAAACATGTCTTAAAACCTAATTAGGGTTCTAAAAAGTTATAAATGCCAAAAATGGCAAAAATTAATTACTTTTCACTTTTACCTCTTGTGGAGCAATAGTTACCTATTTAGACCGTGATTTTGCAATGACGATTGCAGATGATCCAGCAGATCAATTTCGAATTCATCAGTTCTAGGTAAGAGCCGAGATCCTTCCCTGCATTTTAATTCCTCTTTCATTACCTGCAACCCCAAGTTTGCAATTTGATGGGGGAATTTGTAAAAATTAGGGCACAACAATTGCGCAAGTATCAAGCACAGACTCGTGCCAATCACCTAGTTTCCTGAACTGAGGTGCGCCCATTGGCGCAAATGTTTCCCAAATGGTCATTCCAACTGTGCAGACCTTTTAAAGCTCACAATACAAGTAAGCCAGCCTAATTTCTACAAATTCTAATCTTTCAATCTAGTTAATTAAGTTCATATGAACATGTTTGCAGGTGTAAAGCGACAAAATGGTTATCGAATGGAAAGAATAGGAACATAGTGAAGAAGACGAGATTTCCATGGACAATGAGAGATGCATGGAAGCTCTTAGAGACTGTGGACTGAAAAAATTCTTTATGACACCATGCCTCAGAGCTCAACTAGAGTTGTTGCAATATTTGATCATTATCTGGGATGAGGATGAGGAAGAATTCATTCTTTGTGATCAGGAACTCAAAATTGATGTTTTATATGTTTACTTCATAACAAGACTATCATGGAGGGGGGCAACACCAGTCCTAACCAGCACCGGGCCCACCATGGAGAACATGACCATGGTGATCGATAGGGTATTTCGAGGGGCACAAAAAGGATCAGGAAGTGGGGAAGTGGTATCCAAACTATCCCAGACTTGGCATTGAAAGTAGTGCTACACACCATCACGCGAGTTGTGGGATCGCAAGCACCACATGAAGCAACAAAAACACAAATCCTTCTTGTAGTAGATTGTCTGACACCGACCCTCTACAACTAGGCAAAGGTAGTGACGATCAATATGAAATGTCAGCTGATGAAATTCAAGAAGGGAAAACTAAAGCAGTTCGGATATGGCTCCATCTTGGTATCGATCTTCCTGGAATGACTACCAATTTTCCAGCAACAGGAAGTGATAGTCCCAACACCAGCAGCACAGGAGCCACAGATGACCCGTTGGGCGGCACTTATGCCAAGGTCAGGGGGCGACCAACAGATGTCCTGGAGACCGGAGTTCTTTGATTGGCTCTGCTGACAACTGATTATTGTGGAGGGCTGTCCCTACTCTAGCATAGATTTCACTTGTGATCTGGACCTCCCACTCCCGGAAGGAGAGGATTGGGATGAAGCAATTGGTAAGACTCATTTTTTATTTTTGAGTATTATAATATTTTTTGTGATGTATGTTCTGACATTAAATCCATCTGTTATGTAGATTTTGGACCAGAAATACCTACAGGCATGTCCCTAATAGCGAGGTGAATCCCTCGCGACTTTGATATTGTCCCTCATGGTGAGGGGGGTGAGGAGGAGGAAATTATGTGCAACCTGGAGGGAATCTCCCGTCGAGTCCCGAACTATGTGCAATTCAACGATGTTCCTCGTGCCTATCAGAGACACACTGTTGGGGTGTTAAACCGAGTTCACCACTTGTTGAGGCAGCTCATATGGGCAGTGACATTCTATCATGATCATCACGCTGATTAGACACCTAGGATTTACTTCTGCATATTTTTGAGAGACATGATGTCTCAGGATGTAACATAAACACACATATTTTGTACTTATGATGCACACTGATGCAAACATTCAATATATATACACATCTATATTCCTAATGGATCCTTTCATATGACGATGATTTTACAGATTACGCAAATGTATATCTATCAATGTTAGCCACTGTATCAGTTAATGCATTGATTTGCCTAAGAATATGTTGATATGTGATATAGTCAAAATGTCTTTCTAGAAAACGAACACGTAAATACAACCTTAAAATTTGAGGGTTTATAACTGAATAATGTCCATTAAGTTGAAGAACAACAAGTTGTGAGTCCAAATTTACAACCAATGCACGAATGCTGAGGGTAATCGCCTCCGTTAATAGTTCAATGACAACACTATACTTAGCGACGTTGTTTGTAGTTCGTCCTAGACAAATACCTTGTAAATCTATCAACTCACCATTAGGATCATAAATCACCCATGCTGTCGAAGAAAAGTTTTGGGTACTGCGGGAAGCACCATTCATGCAACTGACATAAGGGGTAATAGACTTCTGCACAATAAGCAACGACCCAATAAGCAGGAAAATAGTCACAAAGCACACCAAGCCAAAAATGTACAAAAATGAAAAAAAAAACCTATGTACACAAAAAATGCACGAATGACTCATGCATGGTATTTTTTGAGATACAACCCATTTCTGGGCTAATCCAGAGGATGACCTTCATAATCAATTAGCTCATAGGCCCCATTCCACAACACACATTTAAAAATTTAGGGCCCATGCCACTTATCGTGAGCTTAGTTCTATAGGAGGACAAGGTCTCCTTCTACAATGGAGCGAGGGGAAAAGGACTAGTCAAAATGAGCTTTGACCCACTTTTTCTATGCTTCGATGACCAAAGCAGCCAAGTGTTCAGCAAAAATTCAATAACCAACTTGAGAGAAGGTATTTCACACTCAATTGGAAGGGTATCTTCCAGACCGTAAACAAGCTGAAATGGAGTGAATCTGGTCGCATCCTTAACTGAGGTTCGGTATGCCCAGAGAGCCGAAAATAACATGAGATGCCAGTTTGATTTGTGCATCCCAATCGTACGTTGAAGCATGGTGACAATAAATTTTTTCATAGCTTCAACCTGGCTATTGGCCTGAGGATACTATGACATTGAGCTATCATGATGCAGACCCAACCTGGAAGTCAACTCCGCCACCATATAATGCCGAAAATGGGAACCATGATTGGTAACAATGGCTTGAGGGACACCAAACCTAGAAATGATGTGATTGAATATGAACTGAGCGGCTATCTTACCGTCGGCGGCAAGTGTAGGCATTTCTTTGGCCCATTTGGTGAAGTAGTCAATGGCTACAATGATATAGGGATGCCCCCCACCTGAGTGAGGGTTACACGCCATACAATCAATGCCCCACTTCACAAAGGGACCAACAGTAATGACAGGGTGGAGAAGTGAAGGTGACGTGCGCATCTTGCATTGATATATCTGGCATCCATGACATTTTCAAAGAGCAACAATGTAGTCCTTGAAGATAGAGGGCTAGAAATAACCAGCATGAAGAATATTTTGTGCAGTGGCATAACCAGACAGGTGACCACCACAGGCACCACTGTGACAAACATTTAGGGCTTTATCAGCCTCCTCGAGAATCAAACATTGGTGGAGAATGGAATCTACTCTGATGCATTAGAGTGTATCTCTAATTATATGATAAGGTTACAATTGATGACAAATGCGTCGACGAGCATCCTTCATAGACTAAGATCTGAAAGTGGAAATTTGAAGATATACGATGATATCACCGAACCAAGCTTTGAGGTTGCTAATTAGAAAAAGTGAATCGTCTGGAATGCTTTGCTCAGAACCAGACGAAGTAGAGTCAGAGGGGAGGGAACATATCAGATCGGTAAGGACTAGTGATTTCTTCAACTTGACAGTAGTAAACTCCAAATCGGACTCTTGGAGGATGACAGTTGACTTTGAGTACTTTCCCCCCAGCAATTTTCGAGACAATATATAGGTCATAGGGTTGCAGTCAGAAATCAAATTCATAGTATGCAACAAGATGTAATGACGAAAACGTTGAACTGCTTGAAAAAAAACTAAGTCTAACTTCTTGACATGAGCATAGCACGTTTCAGTATGTAAAAGGTTACGAGAGAGGTATTAAATAACATGCTCATCACTGTCATCATCATCTTGCACAAAAACCATGCCAATTGTGCTGAAAGCGGCGGCTAAATAGAGGGAAAAATCGCGATGATAGTTCGGAGGACACAATAGAGGAGCGTTGACAAGCAACATCTTGAGAGCATCGAAAGACTTCTAGGAAATCTTATCCCAAAGGAATGGGACACCCTGCTTTATTAATCGCATGAATCCCTTAGCTACTTTGGCATAGTAATGTATAAAATGACGTAAAATATTAGCCTTCCCTTGCAGACACTGCAGATAATGTAACAACGATGGAGAGGGGAGATTAACGGTAGCCTCAAATTTCAGTGGATTGAGGCAAATCTCGTCTTTCGACACGATAAACCCTAAGAGTCTACCGAAATCAACATAGAAGACACAGTTGTGCAAATTTTACTGGATGTTATAGTGTTGACATCGAAGAAATATTTGACGAATATGGTCAGGGTGGTCCTTACGTTTCGCTGAATGAGCCAGAAGGTCATCTAGATATGGCTGAATGATGTGCTTAATATTGTGAAAAGCGTATGACATCACCAGCTGAAAAGTAGCCCCAACATTCTTCAAGACGAAAGGGAGTTTCTTATACACGAAAGTACCCCAAGGACAGATGAAGGCAGTCTTATGTTGATCGTTCGGGAGAATGTTAATCTGGTTATAGCCAGAAAATCTGTCCATGAGGGAAAAGATCTCACTCCCATCATAGTCATCAATGATTTGATCGATAAAGGGTGTAGGATAGTTATCCTTAGGACAAGCCCAGTTTATGTCACGATAATCAACACAGTCCTGAATGGTACCTTGCTTCTTATCTACAGGGACAGTGTTGGACACCCATTCCGTCAAGGGAATCAGATAGATGAAACCAACATCAAGAATTTTCTCAACTTCACCCTTAATGGTGACAACCTTTCTAGGGTGCATAGGAAGAAGGCGTTGATGAACAGGCTTCGAACCACGGTAGGTAAGGATCTCATGCACCACTATACTAGGATCGATGCTGGGAATTTCTTCGTAGGACCATGAAATGAAGTCGCAAAACTCACGAAAAAGGCTATTATAAACGTGGAATTCATCAGAAGAACAGGTGACCCCAATATGTATGTTCTCGACAATTCCTGGTTTCAAATAAATGTTGATAGGCATCGTTTGTGTAATGTTACTCAAGTTACCATCGGAAAAACTTCATGTGTCAGAATAGGCATTTGAAGTAGAGGAGTAGGAACCTAAGATGCAAACCTCTCAAGACACATAGACGTGGCCCTGAGACTATGCATGAACGAGGAACGATGATGACTATCATCCCACGGAAGATCCTCGAGAGTGTTGTGAAACCAGCTCCAAAAATAGAAGAAAAGAGATATCAACGCCTTTGAAATGAGATACTTCGAGTGGGAAACCTCCAATACATTACATGAATGAACAATTCTTGGATGATACAAATGACAAATCCTCCTTGCTATATATAGGAGTCCATGGGGCCACAATGTAATCCTAGTGGGGCTGCAATGTAATCCTAGCCAACCTAACAATAATAATTTAAGGGCACAATAATAAAAATATGGGGGTTACAGGGGTACAACAATAACAATAAGGGGGTTACACTAAAAAAAATAAGAGACTATACTAGTAATATAAGGACCTAACATGCTCCTCTCCTTCAAAAGGGTGTTGAACTCAACACTTGAGTAGCTCCAGGTGCTTTTGTATAAAATTCTCATCCTCCCATGTAGAATCTTTCGTGGGTAAGTTATTCCATTTGATGAGATACTCTGAAATTGATCGATTTCATAGTTGTCGATTTCTTGTTTCTGTGACTGCTTCAGGTTCCAATATGGTTTTTCCTTCCTCATCAAGTTCTGGCAATATTTTTTGAACTGGAATTTTCTCCCCTATAACCTTTTTAAGCATGAAACATGGAAAACTAGATGCATTCGCGAAGAAGAAAGAAGCTCCAATTTGTATTCCATAGTACCAATATTTTGCAAAACCTTGTAAGGACCATAATAATTTGGTGATAATTTATTATCCTTCTTATCTTGCTTCAGGGACATTTTTTTGTATGGTTGTAGCCGCAAAAATACCCAGTCTCCCACATCAAAAATTCTCTCACTGCGATGTTGATCTGCCTGTTGTTTCATTCGATTTTGTGCCAAATTTAGGTTATCCTTTAAGAGTTGGAGAACTTCTTGTTGATGCTCGATGTGATCCTCCACTACTTGAACCCTAGCATTTTCCCTTAAAGAAGATGTGATGGATGGTGGATGATATCCATAAAGTGCCATAAATGGGGTAATTTTTGCTTCAGTATGGAAGGAAATGTTATACCACCATTTAGCCATACACAACCACATAACCCATTGTGCTTGCTTATCAGATACAAAACAACGAAGATGTCCTTCCAAACATTTATTGACTATATTTGTTTGACCATCGGATTGAGGATGATAAGATGAGCTACAAGCTAGTTGAGTACCCAAACAAGAAAATAATTCCATCCAAAAATTTCTTGTAACAATGGGATCTCTGTCACTTACAATAATCTTCGGGTTTCCATGTAGCTTTTGAATTGTTTCCATAAATGTAGTAGCAACTGTACTCGCTTTAAATGGATGAGATAATGCACAAAAGTGTGCATACTTGGTAAGTCTATCAACTACCACCATGATGACACTCCTTCCTTCAAATGTAGGGAAACCTATGATAAAATCCATTGAAATCTCCTCCCAACATTGACTTGGAATGGATAAAGGTTGTAGAAGACCTGGGGTCTTAATTATCTCCACTTTATTTTGCTGGAAAACCAAACACTCTGCCACAAAATTTTGAATATCAGATTTAAGGCTATCCCAAAAAAAATCTTTCTTCACCCTGTGGTAAGTTTTTAAAAATATCGAGTGTCCTCCTAAAGGAGAAGTGTGCAATTCCAAAAGAATCTTTTGTTTTAGTTGGGAATTTTTGCAAATATATAAGTGATTTTTGTACCATAAGGAATCATTTTTCCAACTAAATGTATTAGATGTATTAGGATCTTGCTGCAAATTTTGAATGAGAGTCCACACTTCTTCGTCCTTCTTCCATTCATCTCTTGCTTCAGTTATCCAATCTGGTTGGATAATTGAAATGGCACAAAGCAAAGCTTCCACCTCTTCATCCTTTCTTGAGAGTGAATCTGCAACAACATTTAGCTTCCCTTTTTTGTAGACGATTTAAAATTCATAACCCAACATATTTGTGACCCATTTTTGTTGCTCTTCTGAAGATAGTATTTGTTCCAAAAAGTGTTTAAGACTATCATGATCAACTTTTACCTTGAAGTTTCTTTCCATTAGGTAAGGTCTCCATTTCTTTAGTGCATGTAGTATTGCAAACATTTCCTTCTCATAAATTCCTTTTGTAAATACTTTCCTTTGATTGAACAACTTTCAAAAGCAATGGGTCATCCTTCTTGCATTAAAATAGCACCAATTTCATTTCTTGAGGCATCACATTCCACAATAAAGGTTTTTGTGAAGTCTGGCGTAGCTAAGGCTGGTGCTAGGAACATTACCTCTTTAAGATGTTCAAAGGCCTTAGTTGCTTAAGGAGTCCATGAAAATGCATCTTTCGTTGTTAGAGGTACTGTTATTCTCCCATAATTCTTAATAAACTTGTGATAATACCCTATTAACCTAAGAAATCTGCGCAACTGCTTTATGGTTGTGGGGACTTTCCATTCCTTAATGGCTTTAAATTTGTTAGGGTCTACGTTAACACCCTCGTGAGATACAATATGACCTAGATATTCCACCTCTTGTACTCCAAAGAAACATTTGGATGTTTTTTCATATAATTGTTTCTCCTCTAATAGTTTGAGCACCCTGTCAACATGTAGAACATGATCCTTCCAAGACCTGTTGTAGATTAGTATATCATCAAAAAATACTAGCACAAATTTTCTAAGCAATGGTTCTAAAATGGAATTCATCAACCCTTGAAATGTAGAAGGTGCATTGGTAAGGCCAAAAGGCATGACCAAAAATTCCTAATGACCCTCATGAGTTTGAAATGTTGTTTTCAAAATATCTTCAGTCTTCATTCTAATTTGATGATATCCTGAATGAAGATCAAACTTGGTAAAATAAATTGATCCATGTTTTCACATTGTTTTCACATTTATATTCTTCTATCTATCGTGTGTTCAAACCACCATCCACGTCTTTGAAAATAAAAAACGTATACAAAATCCACATGCTCATGCATTTCGTATGATTATGATATTTTTTTTGGCTTCAATACCAGCAACCAATTCACACTTAGTAGTTCTATCTAGGAAACTTGTGCACATGTTTTTCTCTTGAATTGTGTTCAACAATATTAATTAATTGAATTGTGTCATTGTTTGGTTTGTAATTTTCCTTTTATTTTTATATATATTTTTATCATATGTCACAAGTGCCCTACCCCAATTTCAGAATATTACAATGCATCGAGTTTAAAAAATTCTAAGAAGATCCCTTCGCCCAAGAAGTTGTGGGTGGGTATAGGCAACCCACTTGCATATCCATTGGCAATCATTGTTTGTTTTTGTTTCTTTTAAGTAATAAAAATTGTTGATATCGCCTTAATCATTCAATTAAAACCCAAATTTACTCACTTATTGTAGGATTTTCCTTGAGATAATGGCTTCTGTGGTAGTGTCGAGGAATTGGGCTCCTTGGAATCGGAATACAATGGGCCATGTTTGGTTTTGTTGTGAAATTGTAGAGTACCACCTCAAGAACTTGAACAAGATATCTTCTGCACTTTTATTCAAGGGTTAATACAATTTTTTGTCTCTGAATAACATTCAAAGTAACAATATGTTGTTTGCATATGTGGTTTTGATATTGATGGGTGGCATTTTCAGTGGCAACAACTAGATAAGTCCTTAGAGTTTGAACAACTTCCAATGTGTGATTATGCATGTTTTTTAATCTCATGAGCATATCTTTGATCTAATTTTATAAATTTTCAACTATGGTTATCCTAGCATATGGGGCATTGGTTCACTATTGAGATTAATGGAGTGTTAGGTCATCGTCCAATGTTTGAGTTTCAAAGGATGGTTGAGTTTTTTTTCCTTGCAATTTTGGTGAAATAATAACAACATGGACCTGCCATATAACCTGAAGAAAGTCCACTCTTTGCTGAGCATCTCCTTGGGGCATGTTGCTTGAAGCAATTTAAAAATAAATAAATTTGACCATCCTTTCAGTGTTTTGGAATCATTACATGCACATGGAATATAAACCTCATGTGGCATTGGTGGAATGATGTGATTTAAGGGAAAATATACTTCTCTATTTCCAATGCAACTTAACTGATGGTGATCTTTTTTGTTTAAATCATTTAACAAGTCACATTTTCCATGACAAAAATTTTGATTGGCTTCATTTTTTTTTTTCTAGGTATATTATGAGGATATACTTGTGCCAATATATTGTCTCTAGTAAATTCTGGATGGTATCACACAAGAGGTCATTAATAGAACTTCTGAATCCTGTCCTAAACCTTCGACATTCAATAATAGATCTCAAAATTGTATAATAGAGGACTGAGAGGAAGGTTAGTATTGACATAGATAAATTATGACAAAAATATTCAAGAGACAAGATGATACATTTACAAGAGGTTAAAATGTTCAATTTTTGTTTCCTTTCCAACTCTATTTAGTGCACCATAGTTAATTCTAGAAAGTGCAACATATGGGACAAAAATGGAAGTTATGATTAGGCGGTCTAACAATGATTCGCCATCAATTTCATTGTAGATGAAGAAGTGCATGAAAAGGTATTTTCTAGATCAAGTGGTGCATTTGATTCTCAATTTCCAACTTTATTGGATTACAAAGCATTATGAAAACTAAAATTCAATTTACAGACCCATCCTAGAGCACTTGCATAGTCTTTATTGGATGAGTTTCCAAAAATTCAGTGCAGTCTTCATGTGTTTACACACAATATATATGCGGTTTATATTGATGCAACCCTTCATTATAGATTAGGTATTGTCTCAAAAATGTATCTATCAAGATCCAATAAGGAGGCTCTTTCAAAAGACCATGTATCCATAAATTCCATGAAAATAGAGGAGGCACTACATGTTTCCGACTTGAAGTTATACTGAAGCATTCTTGGTATTGTTAATATTTCAGTTCTAGTACCCTACAATTTTTAATAAACGTATAATGTCATAGAGCACGTGAGATGATATAAATTACACAGGGAAAATTTATCCAGTTTTGCATATTTTGATGCCCAAAGAAGGTTGTTCAGTTGTGCATAGTTTGGTAATTCAACAAGATGTAAATATATGTTAAAAAATAGTATATTTGCAATCTATTAGCTCCTAATATTCGTAAACTCTATGAGAAACTTGCAAGAAATGGAGGACTGTATTGCTTGTTGCTTGACCTGTGATTGATGTGGGTCTGCTACTAGGTATACTCGTAGTATATCTAGAAATGAAAATGAAATTGGATTTGTTCTGATCTCTCTTCTCTCTCCATATTAGTGAGGACATTACATATAATCCTATAGTGAATACTTATAATTTGTTGAAAATGGCACCAAGAAATATTCTAATTTAATTTTCCCTTCAATTAAATTAGAAGAAAATTGTAATTCCACATCACATGAAAACTTGTACGAGTTAACTAAGTTATTTTGAATTATTTGGTTCAATTAATTTGAGTTGAGGGTATAACTTGAGTCATTTAGAGTGTTTCCTACTTTTTAGGAGCCCTAGTTGAGTTTATTTTGAGTTGTAATTAATTAATTTAGTTTATCCAAGTTAAAGTTAGTTAAACTAGTTCCAATGGTTGGAGGAACTCGTGGGAGGTCTAGTAGTGAGTTGTGTACTTTGTGATCAGCCAGTTAACTCATAAATCATCCATTATAACTCGTGCTTGCAAGATCTATGAGTTTCCCAGTTGATTTTGGAGTTCAAGGGATGTGTACTATTAGTTGTATATTTATCCAAATTGTACAGGTGGTGCAAGCAGTCAGAGGAAGGCCTATGATGGATTGTGTATTTTTGGATGAGGAATTTCCCTAATTAATAGGGGATAATTCCAAAGGAACAACGCAAGGAAATAATGACTTTGGAAAGAAAAAATTTGGTTAAGTATTTGACAAGGCTTGTCTAGGAAGCAGTTAGACAAATAGAGATAATGCAGAGGTTGCTCAGGCTCGAGCAAAGAATTGTAACATTCTCATATTTTTTGAGTGCTAAAATATACGTATAGGAGGGGTTTTTCGCTATGTATTTCTCGAGGAAATAATTGTGTAATGTGTTGATTGCATTATTTATCTTTTATGCTTCCCTATTTCACGATCATTTAATTGTTTATGTGGTTGGTAGAGTAGATTCAAGTCTATTTTTTAGTAAATTACAATTAGGAGTTTTAATATACAAGGAATTTATACATGGTATTAGAGATGAAATCACTATAGAAGAGAATAATACAAATTTCGATTTACAAGAGGAATGCGTTTTGCAGATCTATTTTCTAGATCTAACATCATGATTAGGATGGCATTCTATGGTTGGTGGCATGAGTATTCCCTTGAGGGTAGCTCGAATTACATTGCTTGGAAGCACAATATGGAAGAAATGATGGAAGATAATGGGTTGAAGGAATACATTGATAACAATGTTCCGAGACCAGCAACTACTGATGCATAATATATAGCAGAATGGGAGAAGAATTTAGCCAAGGGAAGAAGGATATTACTAGAATGAGTTTGACATAATATTGTCTCGAACCTTCATGGGAAGGAGACTCCATATGCAATGTGGAAATCCTTGACACACTTGTTTTAGAAAAACAGTGACCACATGAAGCTGGAAATGGAGGACAAGATTTGGAAAACCAATATGGAAAAGGGTGACACAATACCACAATACCTGAGAAAGTTCACCCAATTTCTGGATGAGCTTGTGAGTGTTTGTGTTAATTTTTTTGAAGATGATATGGTCAACCTAGCGCTTCTAGGCCTTCCTAAGAGCTGACACAACTACCGGGATTTGGTAAATGGGAGGGAGAAGCTACCAGAGTGGGAGTGTTTTTGGTCTGACTTGAGGCAAGAAGAGATAAGGAATAACACCAGAGATGGAACCTCATCCAAGCATGATCATGAGGATAAATTTTCCTTGGATGGAAATGAAAATAAAGGGAAAGGCTAGATATCCCAATCTAAAGGTGATTCTGCTTAGGCAGGCAAGAAGAAGGACTTGCTGAAGATTAAATGTTTTCATTATCATGAGATGGGACACTATGACAGGAAGTGTCTGCACAATAAGGATGGAAATAATCCCAGAGGAGGAGCGACAGGTGAAGGTCTAGCTTCACAATTCAAGTTGGATCTCACCCTCATTGCATGCATCATGGCATTAGTGATGTGTAATGTGTGGTATCTAGATAGTGGAGCCTCATTCCATATGACCAACATCAAGTATTGTTTCAGTGACTTGGAGGAGAAGGAACTCTAGATGCGCATCAATATGGGAGATGATGGAAGGCATAAAATGATCGACATCGATACTGTTACTTTTCAGAGGGATTTTGGTTCTCCTCTCACATTAAAAGGCGTCATGTGTGTTCCAGGTATGAAGAAGAATTTAGTTTCAACTGCTATGTTGGAATATTGTGGCTGCAGTGTAATATTTAGCAAAGGAAATTCTTTCCTTCGACATAGACCCATGGGACATGTGAACCGGATCAGGGTTCGGGTGAAGAACCTCTACAAATTGGATGTAGAAGATTGTGCTACTTTGATAATGAAATAAGAGAAGATGCAGAGCCGAGACATCAGTGAAATATGGCATATGAAACTTGGACATTTGCATCATGGAGCTTTGAATATCATGCAAAGATTTCTAAAGGAATTCCCAATGGTGCATTAGAGAAGAGAGATACATGAAAATGGTGTACAATGGGTAAGTACGCCAAATCAAAATTTCATGACAAGGAAAGTTGAGCACAAGTGATCCTTGAAATATTTCACTCAGATGTGTGTAAACCATTCTCGAAATCCTCCATGACCAAGGAAAATTATTGTGTTATATTTGTAGATGATTTCTCACGTAAGTGTTGGATATTATTCATGAAAAAGAAAAACCATACATTCTCAAAATTTTGTGAATTTAAAGCACTTGTTGAGAAATACACAAGAATTAAATTGAAGGCTATGAGGAGAGATAACAAGGGAGAATATGTGTTGAATGAGTTCAAGAACTTCTACGCATTAGAAGGCATTCAATAGGTGTTAGGTCCCTATATTACTAGTATAGTCCCTTATTTTTGTTAGTGTAACCCCCTTATTGTTATTGTTGTACCCCTGTAACCCCCATATTGTTATTATTGTGCCCTTAAATTATTATTGTTGGGTCAGCTAGGATTACATTGTGGCCCCATGGACTCCTATATATAGAAAGGAGGTTTTGTCATTTGTATCATCCAAGAATTGTTCATTCATGTAATGTATTGGAGGTTTCCCCCTCAAAGTGGCTTATTTCTAAGGCATTGATATCTCTTTTCTTCTATTTTTGGAGCTGGTTTCACAACATTTGGTATCAAAGCTTTGGATTCTAGGGTTTTGCTGCTCCAAACAGGTCATCGTGGAATTTTCGTTCGAACGTTTTTTATACGAAGTTTCAGAAGATGAAATTTTTAGGACGTGAATCTGACATTTGGAGGAACAACTTAGAAAAATTTTAGAGCTTGGTTTGCAATATTTTCGGAGATATGGTCTGCGGAAGTTATGGATTTTTCAAGCTTCCGAATTTCATTGTAAAGAGGTGATCGTGGGAAAATCTTCATAATTCTCTCTCTAGGCATCGAATTGGAATGATGTAAGAAGTGGCCGCATGTACACAGAGTATAGTTTTTTTTCTATCAATTTTAGAGACGAAGGAGAAAACAGTGACACGTGGCAAGTCATACAAGTTCACTCTACTGAACCAGTCAATAATTAGGTCATTGTGTGAGATTCGACATAAATTTTCCTTGAAGAATCCAAATGAGGTCAGACCTGTGGCATTCAAAAGAGGATTCATAGGTCTACCTCAAGGAAAAATTTCAAATATTTAAGATCTGAAATAATAGAGATAATTTAGTTTCAATATTGAGATCCTCAAAAGCAAGAAACAGGTGTGTATTTTTTATTTTATTTTTTTCCGAATTGCATAAGTCTTGTGTAAAAAATCAGTTTGAAGTGATTCCAAGGGCCTATTGAGCATATATTTCAGTATTGGGTTATGAAATTCCTCCTAAAAAGAATTCAACACCCATTAAGCCCTCAGAATACACTACTATGACTCATGAAGATGAAGAATTTCAACATGAGCTATTAAAATTACAAGAGCAAGTGCACCAAAATTTACTCCTGCAAAGAGTAGCAAAAAATGAAATGGAAGTTTTGAAGAAAGGTGTGGAAGCGAAGATGGATGGTTTGAAAAATAATATGGATGGTTTGAAGAAATGCGTGGAAGCTAAGATGGATGGCGTGGAAGCTAAGATGAAGGACATGGAAGAGAAAATGAAAGACAACATGGAAAACATGAAGAATGATCTAAAAAAGGACATGGAAGGTTTGACAAAGTTGATACAAGAAATGATTCATAACGATAAAAAGATAGTAGAGGAAACTCATGATGAGAAAAAAATACATGTTAATCATGATTTCATAAACTCTATTGTTGTTGCAATATGATGCATGTGTTTTCTTTGATGGCAACCTACTAGATGAAGTTGTCCTTAATGGAAACTGACTTGATGAGTTGTCTTCCTTAATGGAAACTGACTTGATGAGTTGTCTTTGGATGGAAACCTACTTGATGAAGTTTTTCTTGATAGAAACCTGCTTGATGAGTTGCCTATGATAAGAAACCTATGTGTTGAATATGTAAGGATGATGTATCTTGTGTTAAATAAGGAAGGATGATGTATCTACAGATCAGCTCAGAAGTAACAGAAGAAAGGAATTCCAGTAAGTGCCTGAGAAATGATAAATATGATGTGTCACAAAGCATACGCGGGTTTGTAAAGGAGAAGTAGCGTATGTACGCGGAAAAGTACGTACCAAGTAGCGTATGCCTATTTGCGCTCTAAATTTATAAAACCAAGGGACATTACCATGGTATTGGCCCATTGTATTGAGCGATGGAATATCTATTTGATCCCGTCCAGGAATACCATTAGCAGTTGTGTGGTTTTGGCTCATGGTATTGACAAAGGATAAACCTATATAAGGAGAAGAGAATAATAGTGCAAGGTGTGCATAAGTCTGGGTTTTAATGAATACTTCACTTTGAAGCATATCTACATGGAATGGGTAATAGTTTGTTGATTGATCTGAATTAATAATGCACCTATGAAGAAAATGATGAAGAGGGATCTCTAGATCTGAAAAGACTATGTATTTTCAAGATCTGTTTATGGAATGTTTAGATCTGAGATGAGGCAAATATTTCCTGAAGTAAAAGGGTAAGATCTGAGCCATCTATCTGTTCTCAAGAGTTGCACAGCCCTACAAAGTTTGAAGATCTATACGCAGGTTCGTGGAAGAGAAAGCGCATATATACGCGGGTTGGCTTCAACAAAAGCGCGTATGGTATGTGAAATCGGTTCTGAAATATGTGCAGATGTATATGCAGGTTTGTTTCTGTTAAAGCGTGTGCATACGCAGGTTCAGTGAAGTAAAAGCGCGTATGGAACTAGGGTTTTGCTGAAGTATGTGGAATGAAATGCCTGATCTGTTCTACTGTTTTACTACTATCTGTCAATGATGTATTCATACAGATCTGGGTTGTTTGAATGTTGATTATGCTGTTGATTATGTTGATTAAAGATCAAGATGATGGTTGATTGGTTGATGGTACTATGAATGAATTGATGAGGTTATGAGTTTCAGTTTGATGTATGATGAGCTTAAATGTATGGAGTGGGTCCAGTCTGAAAATCTGATGAAAAGTGGCCTACAAGGTATGTTGTATAAAAGCTGATGGATCCAGTATGAAAATTGATGAAACGTGGTCCATGATGGTGCTGAGGGTCAAAGACGTCATTGAGGGGGTTGTAGCTCCTTTCCAGTTGTAGCTAGTAAACAAGAGCAAGGGGTAGTAGCTCCCTTCCAGGAGAGGCTGGTAAACGAGAGCAAGGGGTCGTAGCTCCCTTCCAGGAGAGGCTGGTAAAAGAGAGCAGGGGGTTGGAGCTCCCTTCCAGGAGAGGCTGGTAAACGAGAGGAGGTTGTAGCCTTCTGCAGGTGGGTGCCTGCGTGCTGGTATGAGTCTGCACCAACACAATGTTGTAAGATGTTTTCTTTATAATAAATATTGAAGACTGAGATGATGGCAGCGGTGGTTTTCTCCCGAATTGGGTTTCCACCTTAAATCCTAGTGTTCATGTGTGTTGCTTATGTGTGATGATTTATTCTATTCTTACTGCACATGTTTACTGCTTATTAAATATCTAATGAATGAATGATGCAATGATCTAAGTAAAGAATTATCTGCATAATAATATCTCTGATAATATGCGAGTTTCATTGAGGATATCCGCGTGTATACGCAACTTGGGTTCATTAAAGTAGCGTATGGGTTTTAGAGAAAGAAAATGTAAAAAAATTTCAGTCTGCACTAAATACTGATTCACCCCCCCCCTCTCAGTATTTTTCCCAACAATTAGTATCAGAGGAGGTCCTTCTGAAGAAGCCTGATCTCTTGAAGGAGATCCATCACAATGGGAAGGAAGCAAAAGAAGAAGGCTACTCAAAAGGAGATATCTCAGAAAACATGTATAGTAGAAAATGAAGAAGATGAAATAGGTATTGATTTTTGTTCTTGTGATTGACCTTCTTATGCATGCAATGGTGAAAATAGTGTTATGGATCTAGAAGAAGCTCTCAAGAGTAAAGTTGAAGATCAACAAAGATCATTTAATAAGAGAGAATCTATCTACAAAGAGATGATCTCTAGAATGAAGGAACAGATAGAAATGTATCAAAGCCTGCAGGTTAAAGAAACCTATCAAAGTAGAAGACTTGAAGAAGAAATCATCTTTCTCAAAACAAATCTGGAAAAATCAAATAAGAAGAATGAAGAACTTGAAGTAGAAAACATCTCTCTCAAAGAAGATCCGGAAAAATAAAATAAGAAGAATGAGGAACTTCTACAAACATTTGAGGAACAATAAAATGGGTTGAAGGAAGAGATTTTAAAATTGAATGATCAAGTAGAAGAAGGAAGAAAGGTTGAAGAAAATATGAAGAAGCAATGCCAAAGATTGGAGGTTGAGGTAAACATTTTAAAAGGTAAATTAGAGGAAAAGGATAAACTCTTGAGGTTTCAAGATAGTACTAAGATTCTGGATAATATTATTAGTATTCAAAGGTCTCCCTCTATTAAATTTGGTCTTGGTTTTCATGAAACTGTTAAAGGAGAATCTAGTTCACAAGGTAGTGCTAAAGATTCAAAGGATATCAATGCAAAACCTGAAGTGTTGAAAGAAACAAAAGGTCAACCGACAATCTTGACCTCTCAAAAGAAATCATTCCCTCCTTTGATCAATAATGTTGAATGCTTTAAATGTTATAATTATGGGCATGTTGCAGCCAATTGTAGAAGCAGATTGTTTCAGTCACAAACAAACAGATTCAACACAGAAAGGTACTCAGGTTTCTTTAAGGTATATTGTTTTTCATGCAGCAAGTATGGTCATAAAGCAGTTGATTGCAATAGAAGAAAGAATATAAAAACATACTATGATCCTTATGCTTACTTTTCTAGTCACATAAGATGTTATGCTTGTAACAAGTATGGACATGTAGAAAAAGAATGCAGGATGAATAGATCTGAGAAATTGGATAATTTTCAACACGCAAAAAGAAATTTCAAGCAAAGCTGGAAAAAGGTGGAGGACCGGTCAGAAACGTAGGGGATAATAATCCTACTGCAGTCATCTTCTTCTAAAGCTTATTTCTCATAATGTCTGTAGGAATGATGTGAGATACATTATAGTGATTAGTAATGTATCATCACAGGGGGAGCAATGTATGGTGATTCTCATGGTTGGTTTGGTAATTCTAGTTATGTTTATTTTTGACAGTGCATCTGATGTGAAGAAGACAGGTACAGGTGGTACAAATTCAGGGGGAGAAGGAGTGTGAAATTTTTAGTATTTCACTTTCCATACGCGGGTTTCATGAACTAAATCCGCGTATACATGCGAGTTCCAATGGAGACAGAAGCGTATGCGTTTCTGATAAGGAAAACAGTGAGATGGCTCAAGAACAGGAGCACAGATTCAGGGGGAGCATCAGTATAACTACTAATGATTGCATTATTGGCATTTTATATGCTTATTCCTTAGTTCTTGTGATACTCATGCTCAAATGATGATGACATGATACATGGTTTCTTATGATGAGATTATGGATGAGCCTTGTTTGTTTTTTTGCTGAAGAATATCTTTTGTTTTCACACATGGATGAGTTGGAAGTCCCATGATAAGGATAGAATTTGTTACTGATTATTTTTGTCATGGTTGAGACCTTTTTCCTACACATGCTACATCATGATAAATCTTGAAGATCTTGGTGATATTAGATCACATGGATGATTGCTTGACACATATTATCTATTGAAGAAATTGTTATGGTATGATAATTCCTCTTGGGAAGAATATGTTGATGCTGCAAAAAGTCTGAAGGCTTGGTTACTGATGCACTTATGCTACAAATGTTGGAAGACACTTGAAAACATAGCTACATTGTCCTATCTTTCTTCTCTCATATATCCCAGGGAAGCATTCGAATATCTCAGACAGAAGCTGGGAGTTGTCTCTGCCATGTACAAGATCAGATCTACTTAAAATTAGAAGATTAAAATTGGATACACGGGTTTCCTGAAATACAGTTGCGTATATATGCGAGTTTATACACAGAAAACCGCGTATGGGTGTGTGCTGACAAATTTTTGAGGTCAGCATTCTTCAGCACAGCTGTGGTGCTGTTGGGTATCTCTGGTGATGTTTCAGCTCTCATATTTCTATTTCATTCTCTGATATCTGATGAAGATGCATTGATGATTTTCTGTTGAAAGTATTCAGGATGCACAAGCTAAGGGGGAGCATTGGTCATATGGAAAGTAATGCATTGTTGGCATTATGATGGTTCTGAAATATGATCTCTCTCTTGAGGTATTTTATATATTGGTCATAAAAAGTCATATTTTGTAATTTGATGAAAAGGTCACGTTGATACCTATGATGTAAAATTGTAATATTCAGTGATGTAAGGACTTGACCATATTTTTAAACCCACTTGGTTGGGTAGTTGAGTCAAATTGTGTAAACCCACTTGGTTGGGTACTTGTGTCACATATGTAAATCCACTTGGTTGGATCATTGATGTAAGTTTGAGTTCTTGATGATAGGAAAGGTCATAGATTCATGTACGTCATTGAATATTATGGTTGAAGATTCAACATGAACTCAGGGGGAGCATGGTAACTTTAGTACACATCAGATCTACAGAGCTCTTCTTTCTACAAGAAAAGAAAAACCTTGTTTTGATTTTGATCTGCCCTTTGCCCTTGATGTCAAAGGGGGAGAGTTTCAGGGTGTTTTCATAATGGTTATAATCAATGTATCTATCTATTGTGGTGATCAAACACCATCATGGTTGCCATCAAGTCCAAAGGGGGAGATTGTTGGCAATATGATGCATGTGTTGTCCTTGATGGCAACCTACTTGATGAAGTAAGATTTTTTGCAATATGATGCAATGTGTTTTCTTTGATGGCAACCTACTAGATGAATTTGTCCTTAATGGAAACTGACTTGATGAGTTGTCTTTGGGTGGAAACCTATTTGATGAAGTTGTTCTTGATAGAAACTTGCTTGATGAGTTGCCTATGATAAGCAACCTATGTGTTAAATATGTAAGGATGATGTATCTTGTGTTAAATAAGGTGTAGAAATTTGAATAATAGCTGAATTATTCACCGAGATTATCCTGATTACACACTATTTAAGCTTCATGCATAATACATAACCTCTTCTACAATTGATCATCAATATGCGGAAATAGAAAGCAGTCGCATGCGCTCATTAAAACATAATCAAGCACACATATCAACACGGGATGTAATGGGGAAATAAATAGCTGAAAACCCCCAACTATCTGTATATTATAATGATAAATAACATGTAACAATACATAGCACAAAGCTTAATAGCACAATGCTCCTCAAAAGTACTCGTACTATCTCAAGAAAGTTACACACAAACTAGCTCGGATATAGAACAAGTCACAAGTTCAAATCTTCTCCACAAGTCTGCCTGCCTCTACTGCGCAATCCAAGATGAGAATGAATGAGATCCAAGTTCGAATCCCCTTGGCTTGTACTGCGCAATCCTCATTGGAAATCTCAATCAATGTGTGTGCAAATCTCATGCACCAGTATAGTCACAACTGATAGCCACACTCACCTTTCACCCACCTCTAACACTGGTCTCCACTGAACTGTCCATGCAATGCAGTTAACTGATGTATTCTTTAGTTGATTTATGAGTTAATAATTAGTGAATTAATTAATAATTAATTCACACAACTCATCACTAGTGTATTTATCAATTAGACTAAATACAACTAGTTCAACTAAGTTAAACAGAACACAGCTCCACCAACTGTCTCATCAACTCCACCAAACTCTGCCACTTGAGTCCTAACTGAAGTCAACCATGCAATAGCTCAACTAACCCTTAGGAAAAGTGTATTTCCTTCTGTCAGCTGCATGTGCCACATCCAAGCATCAAACTGAAGTGCTCCAAGAGGATAAGATAATGTTTATAGTCTAAATATTATTAAGGGTTAATAATATTTAACTGTTTTATTTTTAGCCCGGTAGTCTAAAAATAGAAACCGCCCAATGTCTAAAAATAGAGGTCCATCTATTTTTACCAACTCGACCAATCATCCACAAATATCATCCTGCAGCTCCCGGTCCATGATCCATATGTCTAAAAATAGACATAGTCTAAAAATAGACTTTTCGACAAAAATCACATGTGTGGTCCCCACCTAGTTTAGGTGATCACTTTCCAACTAAGATCAGGAAAGATGTTTAAGGAGGCCTCCTTCACTGTTTCTTGTTGCCATTTTCAACACTCCCTCTCCTTAAAGTAATATTTGTCTTTATGCGACCTTAAACTCCATGCATCTGCTCTGCAACTCCTCTAAAACTAAATAGGCTCCAAACAACTCAATCAATCTGATGCATCTATCATCAAAGTCTTCAACTTCTGCTGGTACCAACTTCACATGTCATCGAGAACCACTGCATTGTTGAACTCTTGCACCCATGCACTCTTACTTCTTTGTCAACTAGGTCGCTCCAGGTATAAAGCTCTTTGTCACTTTGATACGCATCAATCCAGGCGATCATGCTACTACTTGCCATTGTGGGCACCTACGTATCAGGAGTTCAATTTCGTTCATTCATGAGATCCACCATCTCATGAATCCACATGAAAATCTCCTCTTGGGATTAATCATGCATGTCGCCCCACCTCTCACCTAGTGGTATAGCTACATGCACTCCCTCTGCCCATTTGGCACGAAATTTCTCTGCATGAGTGGTTTCTTCCACTCTATGATCCTCTTCTTGTGGCTGCTCCACATCCTGAGGTTCATTGTTACCTGCATGCAAAACTTTCTCCCTCTCAAGCATCGGTTGCATGTCTTTCTTGCACTTCCCAACAGTAGGAAGCTTCGTAGACATCCCATCTACTTCAAGTCTGTAGAGATTCTTTGCTCGAATCCCAACCTTCTTGACTTATCTGGTTGCCTTGTGCCAAAGGAAAAAATGTCCTTCACTAAAGACAACATCATAGCCTTTATCCTCTAACATTACGACTAAGATTAAATTCTTCTTTAAACCTGGAACATGTACAACATCTTGTAAAAGAATGAGTTTACCTGACTCCCTCTGAAAGGTAATGGTACCAATTTCGGTCATACTGTATCATCCATTGTCGCCCAACTCAACATGAAACTAGAGATCTTTCTCCACCAAGTCACTGAAAAGGTTCATATCTCCTGTCATGTGAAAGGAAGCACCACTATCAAAGTACCACCCCGATCCCAATGCACTAGACACCATGCATGCGATGATAGAAGTCAGCTCAAATTGTGAGGCAAGAGCCTCACCAGTGCGGCTTTCGGCCCGGCCTGCTTGTTCTTCTTCTTGTGGACAATTTGTGGCGTAATGTCCATGATCGTGAACGGTGGCTACTTCACTTTGGACATGTCTGAGCTTTACCATCCTTAGGATTGATCACGTCCTTTCTTGCCCTTCCCCTTCCTTTCTTTTGGCAGCCAAAGCGCAATCCTCTTCATCAGATACCTTTGATGAAGATCCATCCCTGGTACTCCGCCTTATCTCCTCTTGCACAAGATCTGACCAAAGTCGCTCCCATCCTGGAAATTTCTCTTGACCATTGACAGAGTCCTCATAGGAATGCCAACTCTTCAGAAGACCAAGGAGAGCCAAGCTCACAATGTCCTCATCATCCACACTAACTCCTACACTCCCAAGCTCATCCCTGCAGTGGACAAACTTTGTCAAGTATACCTGAATAGTATCATTCTTCTCCGTCTTTATTTTCCTGAGTTTATCCTTGAGCGCCAACTTTCTTTGGTCGCTCTTGCTTTGGAACAATTCTGTCAATGCTTTCCACATCAAGTATGGAGAAGCTTTTCCATGCAGGCTGGATACTATGTGATCCTTCACGCCCTCTAACAGAATCCTTTGACACCTTGTTGTCTTCTTTTGCCAAGCCTCAACTTGAGCAGCATCAGTAGGCTTTGGGACTTCAGCATCTATGAACTCCTTCAGCCCGTTGTCATCTAACACGGCCTCCATCCTATATCTCCATGAAATATAATTCAAGCTGCCTTCAAGAGCATACTCCAATCGCAATCCTTGATAAGACATTTTGACTTCGACACCAAGAAAACACTACTGCAAATTCGAATTCCACCAGCTCAAAACTCAACCGCTTCTGATCTGTGAGAAAAAAATATTTCTAGCACAGAGATCGACTGTAGGGGAGTTTACTGGATATATCACCTTTCAGAGAAAGGATGGATCCAGAGGCTACCTGGCAAAAACTTCTGAGACTCACGTCTACCTAAATAAATTATGAATCTTGTAATGAATCAGATGATCAATTCTCGCTACGATACCATGTATAAATTTGAATAATAGGCGAGATTATTCACAGAGATTATCCCCGATTACACACTAGCTAAAGCTTCATGCATAATACATAACCTCTTCTACAATTGATATCAATATGCGGAAATTTGCGGAAATAGAAACGATCGCATGCGCACATTAAAACATAATCAAGCACATATCAACACAGTCAACACGGTATGTAATGGGGAAAGCTTACAGCTGAAAACCCCCAACTATCTGTATATTATAATGATAGAGAACATGTAACAATACATAGTACAATACTCCTCACAAGTACTCAATACTATCTCCAATAGTTACACACAAACTAGCTCAGATCTGAACAAGTCACGGGTTCAAATCTCCTCCACAAGTCTGCCCGCCTCTACTGCGCAATCCAAGTTGAGAATGGATGATATCCAAGTTCGAATCTCCTTGGATTGAACTACACAATCCTCATTGGAAATCTCCATCAATGTGTGTGCAAATCTCATGCACAGCCATAGTCACAACTGATAGTAGACTCACCCTTTCACCCACCTCTAACACTGGTCTCCACTAAACTGTCCATGCATTGCAGTTAACTGATGTGTTCTTTAGTTGATTTATGAGTTAATAATTATTGAATTAATTAATAGTTAATTCACACCACTCATCACTAGTTTATTTGTCAGTTAGACTAAATACAACTAGTTCAACTAAGTTAAACTGAAGACAACTCCACCAACGTCTCATCGCTCCACCGAACCCTACTTGCCACATGAGACTTAATGATCAACCATGCAATATTAGCTCAACTAACTAGGAATAGGCGTGAATTCCTATTTTCGGTGCATGTGCCACACGATGGCGGTAAGCCCGAAGTGCTCAGAAGTTCAGATAATGTTTATAGTCTAAATATTATTAAGGGTTAATAATATTTGACTATTCTATTTTAACCGACGAGTCTAAAAATAAGCCAGGCAATTTCTAAAAATAGAGTCATATATTTTTTACCAACTCGACCAATCATCCATAAATAGCATCCTGCAACTCATAGACCATGATCCATATGTCTAAAAATAGACATAGTCTAAAAATAGACCTTGCGACAAAAATCACTTGTGTGGCCCCCACCTAGTTTAGGTGATCACTTTCCAAGTAAGATCAGGAAAGATGTTTTAAAATGCCTCCTTCACTATTTCTTGTTGCCATATTCAACATAAGGAAGGATGATGTATCTACAGATCAGCTCATAAGTAACAGAAGAAAGGAATTCCAGTAAGTGCTAGAGAAATGATAAATATGATATGTCACAAAGAATACGCAGGTTTCTAAAGGCAAAGTAGTGTATGTACGCGGAAAAGTACGTACCAAGTAGCGTATGCCTATTTGCGCTCTAAATTTATAAAACCAAGGGAATTTACCATGGTATTGGCCCATTGTATTGAGCGTTGGAATATCTATTTGATCCCATCCAGGAATACTATTAGTAGTTGAGTGGTTTTGACTCATGGTATTGACAAAGGCTAAATCTATATAAGGAAAAGAAGATCATAGTGCAAGGGGTGCATGAGTCTAGGTTTTCAATGAATACTTCACTCTGAAGTATATCTGCATGGAATGGGTAACATTTTGTTGATTGATATGAATTAATAATGCACCTATGAAGAAAAT
Organism: Pinus albicaulis; assembly: GCA_034641835.2. Classification (NCBI taxonomy): domain Eukaryota; kingdom Viridiplantae; phylum Streptophyta; class Pinopsida; order Pinales; family Pinaceae; genus Pinus; species Pinus albicaulis. The sequence continues at coordinate 273,813 of CM076581.1, read as the reverse complement.
GATGAAGAGGGATCTCTAGATCTGAAAAGACTATGTATTTTCTAGATATGTTTATGGAATGTTTAGATATGAGATGAGGCGAATATTTCCTGAAGTAAAAGGGTAAGATCTGAGCCATTTATCTGTTCTGAAGAATTGCGTAGCCCTACAAAGTTTGAAGATCTATACGCAGGTTCATGGAAGATAAAGCGCGTATATACGCGGGTTGGATTCAGCAAAAGCGCGTATGGTATGTGAAATCAGTCCTGAAATATGTGCATATGTATACGTAGGTTTGTTTCTGTTAAAGCGCGTGCATACGCAGGTTCAGTGAAGTAAAAGCGCGTATGGAACTAGGGTTTTGCTGAAGTATGTGGAATGAAATGTCTGATCTATTCTACTGTTTTACTACGATCTGTCAATGATGTATTCATACAGATCTGGGTTGTTTGAATGTTGATTATGCTATTGATTATGTTGATTAAAGATCAAGTTGTTGGTTGATTGGTTGATGATTCAATGAATGAATTGATGGGGTTATAAGTTTCAGTTTGATGTATGTTGAGCTTAAATATGTGGAGTGGGTCCAGTCCGAAAATCTGATGAAAAGTGGCCTACAAGGTATGTTGTGTGGAAGTTGATGGATCTAGTATGAAAATTGATAAAATGTGGTCCATGATGGTGCTGAGGGTCGAAGCCTTCAGTGAGGGGGTAGTAGCTCCCTTCCAGTAGTAGCTGGTAAATGAGAGTGGGGGGTAGTAGCTCCCTTCCAGGAGAGGCTGGTAAATGAGAGCAGGGGGTAGTAGCTCCCTTCCAGGAGAGGCTGGTAAACGAGTAGAGTTGGAGCTCCTTTCCGGGAGAGGGAGAAGTTTGGTAAACGAGGAGGAGGTTGTAACATACACGAGGTGGAGTGCTAACGTCTTGGTATGAGTTTGCTTTTGACACAATTTTTGTAAGATGTTTTTCTTTATAATATATATTGAAAATTTGAGATAGCGTATGAGGTGGTTTTCTCTAGAATTGGGTTTCCACCTTAAATCCTGGTGTTCATGTGTGTTGCTTATGTGTGATGATTTATTCTGTTCTTACTGCACATGTTTACTGCTTACTAAACATCTAATGAATGAATGATGCAATGATCTAAGTAAAGAATTATCTGCATAATGAGATCTCTGATAATACACAAGTTTCATTGAGGATATCTGCGTGTATATGCGACTTGGGTTCATTAAAGTAGCGTATGGGTTTTAGAGAAAGAAAAAGTAAAAAGTTTCCAGTCTGCACTAAATACTGATTCACCCCCCCCCCCTCTCAGTATTTTTCCCAAAAATTGTGGGATTGAAGAACCACCATATTCCAAAGATGGATATGAGGAAGTTTGATGGCAAGGATCCCATAACATGTGTACTACAGATGGAGCAATATTTTGATCTCAATAATGTGCAAAACACACAAAAGGTACTCATTGCAACTTTACATTTAGAAAAAAATACATTTGTATGGTATTGATGGCTTTGCTCCCGTAAAAAAATTGTCACTTGGTCAATTTTTACGGAGGAAATGATAGCACATTATGAGGATAAAAAGAGCAACACCTTCTTTACCCAATTGATAAATCTCAAACAAAAGGGCTCAGTGGCTGAGCACATTGAGGACTTTCAAAAATTGAATATAAGGGTAACTGATATTCCAGAGGAACACAGGATTGATGTCATCATAGGGACTTTAAAGGATAACATCCAACATGAAGTTCATGTTTGGGAACTTGATTCATTGGAGAAGGCATTCAAATTGAAAATCCAATGTAAAATTATGGCGACAAGGAAGCCTACCACTGACATCTACAAAGATTAAAGTGTTGCTACTCCTAGAATTCCACAACCTACAAGGTTGACACCACAAAAATTGGAAGAAAAAAGAGAAAAATGGCTTTGCTACAGTTGTGATAGCAAATACACTAAAGGTCATAAGTGTGCTGAGAAGAAATTATTTTACATAGATTGTGAAGAGGAGGAAGAAAATGAAGAATAAACTTCAAAAGTAGAGGATATACACCAGGGAGAAACCCTAGAAGAAGAAGAAATGAGTCCGACCATATCATATAATGCATTGGCAGGAATTACTACTCCTCAAACTCTCAAGATAGAAGGACATATCAAGAAGAAAAAGGTAATAGTGTTGATTGATTCGGGTAGTACCCATAATTTTATTCACTATAAGGTAGCCAAGGAATTGAATTGTTTCCTATACCGAACACCAGAATGTCAAGTGATGGTTGCAAATGGAAGAACTATAAATTTCTCTAAAAAATGCCATAATATCAAGCTAGCCATGGGGGAATATGTATTGAATAGTCCAATGCTTTCCATCCCAATGGGAGGTGCTAATTTTCTACTAGAAGTACAATGGCTACAATCTTTGGGGATGGTAGCTTTTAATTTTCAAGAATTTTTCTTGAAATTCTTTTCAGAAGGAAAGGAAATCGAATTACGGGGTATCACAGGGAAGCCAGGAAAGATAATAAGCTCTAATGTCATGACAAAGCTTTTGAAGAAAGAACAACGGGGCATTATTGCACAATTATGCTCACTAGAAGTTCCAACATCAAAATCATCTATTTCTCTAGATCTCCAGAAAGTCTTGGACAATCATTCCAAGGTGTTTGATACTCCCAAAGGACTCTCACCTATTCATGATCATGATCATGCTATTCATTTTATTCCAGGAAGTGTTCCTCCAAACATCAGGCCTTACAGATATCCTTCTGTCCAAAAGAGAGAAATTGAACGTATGATTTAAAAAATGTTAGAGGCTGGTATAATTCAACCTAGTCAAAGTTCTTTCTCTGCTCCAGTAGTATTGGTGCACAAGAAAGATGGATCATGGCACATGTGTCCAGATTATAGAGAGCTCAAGAAACTCACTATTAAAGATGAATTTCCCATTCCTGTGATTGATGAATTCTTGTATGAATTGCATGGAGAAATTTATTTTACCAAGTTGGATCTTTGTTCAGGATATCATTAAATTAAAATGAAGACGGAAGATATTCCGAAAACAATATTTCAAACTCATGAGGGTCATTATGAATTTTTGGTCATGCCTTTTGGCCTTACCAATGCACCTTCTACATTTCAAGGGTTGATGAATTTCATTTTCAAACCCTTCCTTAGAAAATTTGTGCTAGTATTTTTTTAAGATATACTAATCTACAGGAGGTCTTGGAAGGATCATGTTCAACATGTTGACAGGGTGCTCAAACTATTGGAGGAGAAACAATTATATGCAAAAACATCTAAATGTTTCTTTGGAGTACAAGAGGTGGAATATCTAGGTCATATTGTATGTCACGAGGGTGTTAAGGTAGACCCTAAAAAAATTAAAGCCATTAAGGAATGGAAAGTCCCCACAACCATAAAGAAGTTGCGCGGATTTCTCGGGTTAACATGGTATTATCGCAAGTTTGTTAAGAATTATGGGAGAATAGTAGCACATCTAATAACATTATTGAAGAAATATTCATTTTCATGGACTCCTGAAGCAACTAAGGCCTTTGAACATCTTAAAGAGGCAATGTGCCTAGCACCAGTCTTAGCTACGCCAGACTTCACAAAAACCTTTATTGTGGAATGTGATGCCTCAGGAAATGCAATTGGTGTTGTTTTAATGCAAGAAGTAAGACCCATTGCTTTTGAAAGTCATTCAATCAAAGGAAATTATTTACAAAAGGCTATTTATGAGAAGGAAATGTTGGCAATACTACATGCACTAAAGAAATTGAGACCTTACATAATGCAAAGACACTTCAAGGTAAAAACTAATCATGATAGTCTTAAACACTTTTTGGAACAAAGACTATCTTCAAAAGAGCATCAAAAATGGGTCACAAAGATGTTGGGTTATGAATTTGAAATTGTCTACAAAAAAGGGAAGCTAAATGTTGTTGCAGATGCACTCTCAAGAAAAGATTAAGTGGTGGAAGCATTGCTTTGTGCCATTTCAATTATCCAACCAGATTGGATAACTGAAGCAAGGGATGAATGGAATAAGGATGAAAAAGTGTGGATTCTCATTGAAAATTTGCAGCAAGATCCTAGTATATATGATACATTTAGTTGGAAAAATGGTTCTTTATGGTACAAAGATTGCTTATATATTTGCAATAATTCCCAACTAAAACAAAAGATTCTTTTGGAATTGCACACTTCTCCTTTAGGAGGACACTCGGGATTTTTAAAACCTTACCACAGGGTGAAGAAAGAATCTAATATTCAAAATTTGGTGGCAGAATGTTTGGTTTTCCAACATAATAAAGTTGAGACAATTAAGACCCCGAGTCTTCTACAACCTTTATCCATTCCAATTCAACATTAGGAGCATATTACAATGGATTTTATCACAGGTTTACCTAAGTCCGAAGGAAGGAGTGTCATCATGGTGGTAGTTGATAGAATTACCAAGTATGCACAATTTTATGCATTATCTCATCCATTTAAAGAGAGTATAGTTGCTACTGCATTTATGGAAACAATTCAAAAGCTACATTAAAACCCGAAGATTATTGTAAGTGACAGAGATCCCATTTTTACAGAAATTTTTTGACGGAATTATTTTCTTGTTTTGGTACTCAACTAGCTGATAGCTCATCTTATCATCCTCAATCCAATGGTCAAACAGAGATAGTGAATAAATGTTTCGAAGGATATCTTCACTGTTTTGTATCTGATAAGAAAGTACAATGGGTTAAGTGGTTACCTCTCTCTAAATGGTGGTATAACACTTCCTTCCATACTGCAGCAAAAAGGATGGCACTTTATGGATATCATCCACCATCCATCACATCTTATTTAAGGGAAAATTCTAGGGTTCAAGCAGTGGAGGATCACATCGAGCACCAACAAGAAGTTCTCCAACTCTTAAAGGATAACCTAAATTTGGCACAAAATCGAATGAAACAACAGGCAGATCAACATTGTAGTGAGAGAAATTTTGATGTGGGAGGCTGGGTATTCTTACAACTACAACCATACAAACAAATTTCCCTCAAGCAAGCTAAGAAGGATAATCAATTATCGCCAAAGTACTATGGTCCTTACAAGGTTTTTCAAAAGATTGGTACTATGGCATAAAAATTGAAGCTTCCTGCTTCTTCATGAGTGCATCTAGTTTTCCATGTTTCATGCTTAAAAGAGGTTATAGGAGACAAAATTCTAGTTCAAACTATATTTCCAGAGCTTGATGAGGAAGGAAAAACCATATTGGAACTTGAAGCAGTCACGGAAACAAGAACTCGACAACTATGAAATCAATCAATTTCAGAGTATCTCATCAAATGGAAGAACTTACCCACTGAAGATTGTACATGGGAGGATTAGAATTTTATACAAAATCACCTGGAGCTACTCAAGCATCGAGGAAAACACTTTTTTGAAGGAGAGGAGCATGTTAGGTCCCTATATTACTAGTATAGTCCCTTATTGTTGTTAGTGTAACCCCCTTATTGTTATTGTTGTACCCCTGTAACCCCCATATTGTTATTATTGTGCCCTTAAATTATTATTTTTGGGTTGGCTGGGATTACATTGTGGCCCCACTAGGATTACCTTGTGGCCCCATGGACTCCTATATATAGAAAGGAGGTTTTTTCATTTGTATCATTCAAGAATTGTTCATTCATGTAATGTATTGGAGGTTTCCCCCTCGAGGTGGCTTATTTCTAAGGAGTTGATATCTCTTTTCTTCTATTTTTGGAGTTGGTTTCACAACAACAGGAGTTAATATCACCCCATAACCCACAACAAAATGGGGTAGATTAAAGGAAGAAAATAAGTATTATGGGAACTGCAAGGGCGATGTTGCATGATTAGGGCCTACCGTTGCACTTTGGGGATGAAGCATGCAACATAATGATATATGTGGGAACACAATTCCTCATTAGATTCTCGGGATGAGTACACCAGAAGAACATTTTTCAGGTAAGAAACCAGATGTGTCACACTTCAAGATATTTTGTTCATTTGTTGACTGTCATGTTTCCAAGGGTGCAAGGAAAAATTTAGAACCAACAGCTGAGTTGGGTATATTTTTGGGGTACAGTAATACACCTCACAACTATTGGGTGTACCTTCGATATCGCAGGATGAAAATTTTTCATAGAGATGAGAATTTCGATGAAGAGAAGGCCATGAGATGCCCCCCTGAGAGGGAGCTTCATTTGCATGGAGATGAGGAGATTTTATCTCCAAAAGAAGAACCTAAGGATGTTGTGGAGTGACCACATGTAGAGGAGAAGACAGTGAAAGTACCCACTCATGAAGAGACATCTATAGATGAGAGGAATCACACCAAAGAGCCCGACATATTGATACATGAAGTTAGAGAGAAAGTGGGAGCACCCACATCACAACGCAGGCATAGGAGGTCACCAGATCGGTACACTAGCTACATGGCTCTAATGAGCAAGAGTGTGAATACTGAGCCATCCTCATTTGAGGAAGAATTGTAGCAACCAATATGGGTTGATGCCATTTTTTTTCAAGGTAAATCCTCTCTGTGGACAGAGACGATCCCTCTAGCCCTAGAGTGGGTCTAGCAACAAAGGGACAACCTAAAGTGTAGGTTATTTAATTAATGAATGAACAAGACAGGGTAGATAGACCTACCTGGAGTCCATCCATGTCGTGGTTGTGCTGGTGATGGCTTCTTGATCTCTGCTTCGATGGGTCACAATCCTTCTGTACAGTGCTCAGATACCTACGCGAAGATCAAAAAACAAGACCAGCATACAAAACAATGATTTAATGCATAATAAACTAACCAATCAAAGATGGTTAAGCAAATTGCATCAAATAAAACACATAACACAATATGGGAAATGTTGGGTATGTGTAATATTCTTTCCACGAATAGCCCCATGCGCTGTACGTTGCGCCGAGCGCAGCAGGGGGGTCACAAGGAGGGAGGCAGCCCCCACTGTTGGGGTCCGGGGCAATGCCCCGGCGAAAATTGTTTTAGTGTACGGACCCACCCATGTTTTGTGCATGAGTTTGCACATGGTTTTGGGGTACGATGGTTTTCAGCCCCTGGTATTTTTTAGATCCGGTCAAGGGAACTACGTTTATGTTCTAATCCAGGGTTAATGGATTGGGGTTTATGTATGCTTCGACATGTATATATATGTGTTGTAACACTAAAAGGAATATAACGAAAAATCAAGCTAGTCGTCCCGATTTGGGATCCAAGGAAAAATCTCTGTGTTTATCTGTTTTATGTTTTATGCTCTCGCTATTGTTTATTTTCTATTATAAGATTCGTGTGTAGATAATTTCTGTTCAGGGTTAAAACCTACATTTGGTATCAGAGCCGTTTCAGCTTCAAGGGGACACCTTTTCTGCTGAGGGTTTTTTTCTCCAGCCTAAGGTAGACCCTGTTCAGTGGGAGATCTGCGGGATTGATTCTTGTGGTGAAATAAGATGGTGAGCGGCGCAAAGATAAATATCGAGAAATTTAATGGTTATAATTTTGAGTTGTGGAAGCTCAAGATGGAGGATCTGCTGGTGGATAAAGATTATTGGATCGTGGTAGATCTAGGTACTAAACCAACAACAATGTCAGATGAAGATTGGAAGAAACTTGATTGGAAGGCTAAGAGCACAATACGGTTGTGTGTCTCAGGTTCAGTATTGTTGAATGTATCTGGGGAAGCTACGGCAAAGAATTTGTGGGAAAAACTTGGGACTTTGTACCAATATAAGTCTCTGGTGAATAAGATGTTCCTGCGGAAAAAACTGTATAACCTGAGGATGAAGGATGGAGACTCGGTGACAGAGCATCTGAACGCCTTCAATACTGTGGTAAGTCAGCTATCATCTGTTGATATTAAAATCTCAGATGAAGATAAGTGCATCATTTTGTTGTGTTCTCTACCAGACTCATGGGATAGTCTGGTTATTGCAATAGGTAGCAATACAACTACCTTGAATTTTGATGACATTGTCTCAACCTTGCTGTCGGAGGAAATGAGATGGAGAAATATGGAGGGCCAGAATGGAGATGCATTTTCTATACGAGGAAGGTCCCAAAATAGAAAAAGGAATAATTTTTCGAGTGGGAGATCCAAATCTAGAGGGAGATCTCAATCTCCTGGAAAGTTTGTAAAGGTAGGCTGGAAATGTGTAAAGGAAGGGCACTACAAAAAGGATTGCAGATCTAAAGCTCCTGAGAAAGGAAAGGGATCTGATGATGCTCCTTCTGCAGAGGCAAAAACCACCTCGGATGAAGGTGGAGATGTTTATTTGGATTCTTCTTCAAATACACATGTAGATCATGAGTCATGGTTGATTGACTCAGGTGCATCCTTTCACTTCACTCCCCATAGGGAGTGGTTCTGTGAGTATGAGAAATATGATGGTGATGTCTTCCTAGGGGATGATAGGAAGGCCAAAATCGTCAGAAGTGGAAAGGTCAAGCTGAAGCTGCAAGGTAGAAGGATTAGAACGCTTCCTGGTGTTTTGCATATTCCTGCATTGGCCAGAAATCTGATTTCTGTAAGCAAGATGGATGATGCAGGTGTAAAAACAGTGTTCGAGAAAGATGCCTGCAAGATGGTTCGGGGAATACTGGTATTAATGCGGGGAGTTCGGACTGGAACTCTATACAAGCTACAAGGTAGCATGGTTATTGATGAGTGTAATAGTTATGTGGTTCCTGAAAGTGGAGCGGAAAGCCTAACTGTCTCTGGAGAAAAGACCATGTTATGGCATCAAAGGCTTGGACATATTGGAGAGAAGGGCCTTCGGATACTGCATAGAAATGGTATGGTAGAAGGTATGTCTAATTTCTCTCTGGATTTCGATTTCTGTGAACATTGTGTATATGGGAAGAAGAATTGGGTGAGTTTTCCTTCTGGTGCTAAGAGGGCGAACAAGATATTAGAACTTGTGCACAGTGATGTGTTTGGACCTGTGTCAGTTCCATCACTAGGAAAGTCTGTGTACTATGTTTCATTCATAGATGACTTCTCAAGGAATACATGGATATGTTTCTTGAGGAAGAAATCTGAATTCTTTGATAGATTTAAAGAATTTAAGGCTCTGGTGGAAAACCAGACAGAGAAGAAGATAAAGGCGCTGAGGACAGATAATGGTGGGGAGTTCTGCAAGAAGGAATTTGAAGAGTTCTGTAAGAAGTGTGGTATAGCATGACAAAATACTAATCCATACACACCTCAAAAAAATGGAGTTGCAAAAAGAATGAATAGAACACTGATGGAAAATGCAAGAAGCATGCTCAGTGGTACCGGGTTAGGACAAGAATTTTGGGCAGAGACAGTGGAGACTGCATGCTATCTGGTTAACAGATCACCTTCACCAGTGTTGGAGGATAAGACTCCACATGAGGTATGTACTGGTAAGAAACCCTCTCTTTCACATCTAAGGGTATTTGGATGTGATGCATATGTAAATGTTCCAAAGGATAAAAGGACCAAGTTGGATAATAAATCTGAAAGGTGCATCTTTATTGGGTATAAGGATGGTTTAAAAGGTTACAAGATTTGGAACTCGGAAACAAGGAAGGTTGTGTACAACCGAGATGTGGTGTTTAGAGAGGTGAAAGATGTTGTTAAATATGAATTCATACCAAAGGAACCTGAGAAGATAGAGTTTGAGCCAAAGGAGGATGAATCAGACTCTACAGCAGAAGAAGATTCAGAAGAGGAAGAGCCACAAACTCCAGCTTTGAGAAGATTAGTTCGAGAAAGAAGGCAACCAGAAAGGTATATTCCATCTTCTTTCTGTTCAGGTTTTTCCTTAACTATAACTAATGATGATCCCAAAACTGTTAGGGAGGCAGTAGATTCAGAAGATGGAAAATTCTGGAAGGAGGCCATGGTTGATGAAATGGCATCCTTGCACAAAAATGAGGCATGGGATCTGGTGGAGTTTCCGGCTGGAAGGAAGCCCATTGGGAGAAAATGGGTGTTTAAGAAGAAGATGAATGTAGAAGGAAAGGTAGAGAAATACAAAGCTCGGTTGGTAGCAAAAGGTTATTCCCAAGTGCCGGGAATTGATTTTGGTGATATTTTTTCTCCTGTTGCCAAGGTTACTTCTATTAGATTAATTTTATCTGTTGCTGCTGCATTTGATTTTGAGATAGAATAGATGGATGTGAAGACAACATTTCTTCACGGGGATCTAGAAGAGGAGATCTACATGAGGCAACCTGAGGGCTTTATGGTGAAGGGTAAGAAAGAACTGGTATGCAGGTTGAAGAAGTCTCTATATGGGTTAAAACAGTCACCAAGGATGTGGTATCAAAAATTTGATACCTATATACGGGGACTTGGCTTCACCAGAAGCAAGGAGGATCACTGTGTTTATTTTAAATTAATTTGTGACCATGTTATTTATTTGGTCTTGTATGTTGATGATATGTTGTTGATTGGAAATGACAAAGACATTATCCAAGATTTGAAGACCCAACTGTTCTCCAAATTCGACATGAAGGATCTTGGTGCTGCAAACTATATTTTGGGCATGGAAATTAAGAGAGATTGGGCAAAGAGGAAGCTTTGGTTAAACCAGAGGAATTATGTCGAGACTATATTACAGAGGTTAGATATGCAGGATAGTAAACCAGTGAATGTTCCTATTCTTGTAGGTGTAAAGCTGTCTGTTGAACAATGTCCCAAGACACAAGAAGAAGAGGAGGATATGTCCCATGTTCCATATGCAAGTGCAGTGGGTAGTCTGATGTATGCAATGGTCTGTACTAGACCAGACATTGCACATGCAGTGGGAGTATTGAGCAGGTTTATGTCAAACCCAGGGAAGGAGCATTGGACAACAAAGCAGTATGAATCTTTTGTCGAAGTGTACCTAAAAGGACCCACTTTAGCTACGCATAACTTATAGCCCTAACATCAAATATGGCTGCCAATATCTTCAGATCTGCAGTTAGTTGATCAAGACAAGTGCTGCAAAAAACCAGATCTATGCATATAGAGACATTAAGCAGTAAAAATGAGGTATTTCTCCATACATCCAATAGATAAGACAAGAACAATTTTTGAAAGAATTTTTTGTATTAAGGGCACCTGGGAGGAAAACAAGAAGGTGTTTCCAATTCTCCTCAATGGGATGGGTTCTTGGAAGTCCTCAGCACTTCAGATCTAGCATTTCTCTCTCCTGTTGGTGTAGAAAACCTAGACAAGTATATAACTCAAAGGGAGCTCACACAGCAAATAATGGAAAATATGACAATGATAATGGATCAAAGTCAGACCAAGAGTTTAGATCCAGAGTGATATAATAGGCAACAAAAGGTGAAGAATGGTAGGAGAAACCCTCCTATTTATAACAAAATATTGGGTCATTCTAGATGTTGGTGCATGATTAAAATAACATTAACCAAATCTAGATCCACCTTTTATGGAATATTTTATTGTATTTGTTGGAGGGAAAAAGTATTTGACTTGGGTCAAATCCCTTTATTTGAATAATAAATAAATAAATGATTTATTTATCATTTTAAGGAAGTGGTTGAAAGATAATCAAATAAATAATGATTTATTTAATTATTTATGGGTGATTTAGTCATATTTAACAAGGAATATTATTTAAATAAGATTTAAATAATTATTCCTAAAAAATAATAAGATAAATAAAGATTTATCTAATTAATTTCTTTGTTTTGGGTTAAACATGACCAGGAATAATAATTAAATTATTGTTTAATCAATTATTCCATGAGGGAAATCAAACAAATATAGATTTGTTTAATATTTCCCTTTGGGGTTTCCTGTTTAGACCATAAACAACCTAATAAATGTGTTTTATTAAGTTATTTTACATAGTGAAAGCAATTTTACTTAGGGTAAAATTGGTCTTACATGGTGTGCTTGGGTCCATCTAATGATAGTAGGTTAGATGACCAAAAAATGGTGTAACAGATTTCCCCCCAGCGTGCGAGTGTTAGGAGAAAATCGTATGACCGAAGTACGTTGTAAGAACTCAATCACCAGACATCAAAAGGGAAGTCAGAGAGAGAAATGTGAGGTAGACTAATGTGCTGAAGAAATAGACCCTGAGGAGATGAGACTTACAGGTGCAACAAGTCTCTTATTTATGAGAGGGTACCTGTGCTAAAGGCAGCGGGGGAGGCATACCTATGCCCACCGAGACAAAGTACAAAAGAATAGTGTGTCCAGTAAACAAGGGACCGAACCATAAAGTATAGCCGACATGATCATGAGCCAGATAGAAATACAATGAGGGATCCCATATACATGCTGTGCCTGGGATAACATCCAGGACTTATACAATAATATCTGAGTACATGAGATACAAATACAACCCAAGTGCCCCCTACAAGTGGGGAAGGGCTCAAAAAATCTGACTGATACATGCAAATCAAAGAGGCGCTGCAAGCGGCTAAGGCTGACATCATCAAATATATGGAGCTGCATCGAAAGCTGTAATGAAGAGGTCATCCGGGCATGTGGGGGGCTACTTGCAGGGCCACACCCTCATGAGGGTTGAGACATCACACACACACCCGGGCATCACCAATAGCTGCTGCTGCATCACTGGACTATTAAGCATACAGATCTCGATCATGCTAAAAGGAGCTGGAGTGGAGAAACAATCAAGTCAAATGGAAATGAGAGATCCCTTTGCCTGATCTGAGGCACCGAACAAGAGTGGAAGCTGGAACTAAGGTACACCGCCCTCTAGACCTGTCTTCTGGAATGAAGGAGTTGATGTCGACATAAGGAGATCTGCCCTAGGTGAGGCAATGAGAGATCCTCAACTAAGGCACGAGAGAAAATAGTAGAGCGACTGGCAGACTAATACCAATGCTGATGATGGAATGGAGGGGACTGAGCAGCAAATGGACGACTTCCCTTGCGAGAGCATAAAGGACATGAATGACATGGCAGCGACTGACACAATATCATAAGGGATAGGGGACAGTGGGACTGAGGGCCATAATGTGCGACACAAGAGAGAGACCAAGCAATGAAGGATGGAGGACTATAGCGGGGTACAAAGGGACTCAGGATAGACTCCATGAATGTGATGATGACTCAACTTGAATGCTATGAACAAGGGCGACTTGATGGTGATACCACACAGTAAAGGTCCAATGGGGGACCATGAAAACATGAGTACAAGATGGTAATTCACGACGAACATCAACATGAGCATGGATAAGTATGGAGGCCAAATGGTGCCCCTAGTATGAGTGTTGCAACTGAAGAAATTCGATTTTGAGGAGGGTTATGGTTAAGGGGCATAGGTGCCCCCAAGCATGGTGTGGTCATGCCAAAATGTATTTAGAAAAAGGGGAATATAAACACATTTTAATGATATGGTGTGTCATTTGTTTTCGTGATGGTTATGCAATGTGAGAAAGGGAATGGAGGATTACCAATTTCTTTTGGTACTGCATATAGGAATCAAATGGACTTTAAGTTTCCGGGTTGGCATACCTGGTGTCACTATCCCAAAGAGAGGATTTGGAGATAATGAAATGATGCTCTCGTAGAAAAGCTATAGGTTGGTCAACAACAATGTCTAAGAGACTGGGTTGCTGATGTAAGATGAGGGAACGATAAGGGGTATTGTCCCTAGAGTGATCGGAAGTGATGTGGGACTCTAGAGGTTCTTCTAAATGTGGAAGAATAATGGTACTAGAGTTGACACGACCAGATACACTAGGAGAGTTGGGGAGAATTTCTTCTCTTGGTCTCTCAAATATGGGTGCCCCCTTACCCAAACATTGGGTATCAATGTAATGGCCACAAGGTGTATGTGGTTCAACCGCATGGGTTTTATGTAAGGGGGAATAGATAAAGTCAGGGGAGGTGATGCCTTCCATAATGTCGTCATCATGATAGAAGATGGGGTGACTGGTGGAAGAAAGACCACTTGACGCGGCGAATCTACCTGACTCATCATCATGAGAAGAGGGATTCACATGCGCATCGTCACAAGAGGTGACAGAAGAGTAAGCAGATAAAGGATCTACCGATGTTGAGCCCAGGGTGATCGCTGAAGAAAGGTCAAGCGAAACAACAGGGGAGGATTCAGAGGGAATGTTCCCCGAGGGTCTCGTGGATGATGATAGGTAGAACATGTTGCACGAAGGCTCCGTCATCTCGACATCAGGAGGGGGAATGTCAATGGGAGCAGTCATGTCTGGTAGTTCTACAAAAGAAAAATGCGCAAATAGGGGAGAGGTGGAATCATTGCGCTTGGCCTCGAAATGGCGGACCGCAGTGAGAGAGGTGTGGAAGTCCTCGAGGTGGGGACAAAGGTGGGTGTAATGGCCATGGAGATCACACAAAGCACAAGAGTGGTTGGTGTGAATAGTCTTGGGGTTCTTGGCCGCGTTCACGGAAGGAATAGAGGCTTCCGGGACCGTGGACTCAGGGAACGCAATAGTAACCATGGGCTTGAGATGAAGCAATGCAGGACAGGTATGGGTGGCGTGACCGACAACATCGCACAAAGCACACTGGATGGTATGATTTAGAGGCCGAGGAGGGGCAGGGTTTTTCGGGGCAGCCTTGTTCTTTGATGCCCCCTTGCGAGCTTTTCCCTTCTTACCCGAAGCGGTCGCAACAGGAGGTGGTTCCTGTTGAGGTGACTGAGGCACTGTTGCAAAGGGAGAAGTCATGGGGACCGGTTGAACCGGGGTCAAAGAAATATAAGGTTTGGGTTGACCAGGCGGGGTTGCGGCTGGAGGATCATAGTACCAGACGGGAATCCCAAGGGTCAGGTTAGGAAGAGAGAGGGTGGCCATGACAGGTACCGTGTACACTCCTGGTGGGGGAGCTAGGAACAGTATCTGACCAGAGGGGCAATGGCCAGGTGGGATGGATCCTAAATGGCTAAGGCTTGGAGGAACCGTGCTAGGAGGGTAAAGAGGCTCATGAATACCAGCTGCAGGTGAAGGGCTAGGAGCAAGTTGTGGAGAGCGCGGTTGCTGATTAGCCAAAGCAGGTTGCTTGAGAGCATACTGAGACGATTGCATCATGCAAACATTCGATGAGCTGGGGTCAGAGATAGGAGGAGGAGGGAGACCAGGGAAAGTTCCAAGCAAAGAGGAGTCTTCGTAGACACTGGGAGAGACACTGATCAAGGAATCGACAGTTTGCTTATTGGTTACAGAAGAGATGGTCGTCTCAGGAGAGGTCTGAGACTTTGGCTCATGATAAGTCAATTGGTCGATGGTGACTATCTTTCCATTATGAGGGAAAAACATATTTCGATGGACCGCAGATGGGACATCAGACATAGCATAAGTGTAGCTACGCCCCAAAAGAATGTTATAATCAAGAAGGGCGTCGATGACTTCAACGTCAACGCAAACATTCTTGCCTGCAAGAGTGATAGGACAATTATGGAATAAGCCAATGGGCTGGGAGGCATGGCCATCCCACGCACGAAGGGTGATCGTGGAAGGGGCCAATTCAAGAGATCCGAGTTGTTTCCAAACTAAAGCGAACATCACACAGGTGGATGCCCCCTCATTAATAATACACCGAGAAATGTTAGCGTTCCGGATTTTGACTGGGATTTGGAAGGCTACGGAAGCAGGAAGAGGAGGATGCTCTGATTGATGGGCGTCGAAAACAATCAATTGGTCATCAGCAGGATCTACAGTGCTCATGGCAGATAGTAGAGCCTTCTTTTGGGAAGGGCACGACTGGAGGAGTTCCAATGTAGAAATGGCAGCAGGAGAGTGCGCCAAATCATCTACTATGCTATATGAATGAGCAGCTCGACCAGAAGCAGCATTTCGACGTAATGGTCCCTTAGGAATCTGGGTATGAACCTCAACTTTGGCCTGAGGGATATGCAAGGGATCATTGGATGTCAAAAGAGGCTCTGTAGAACCTGAAGAAGGTGACTCGGGGACAGATGGAGCGGGAGGCTTGGGGTACTGAGGGGCCCGAGTTTGAAGGTTAAGGTCGACGGTTGGAGGTGGAGTAGATTTCATCATGAGGATCTGGTAATTGGAGGAACCAGAGGGGGAAGGCTGAGTGGCCACCTGTCCGTCAGGTGGTTGGGTAGCCACGAATTCCTATTGTGCATCCACCTGCTCTTGAGGGGGCGGTGACTGCTGTTGCAGGGGTTGAGAAGGCTAGGGAGGCGGAGGTGCTGATGCTGGAGGAGCTGGAGCACTAAACTGTGGATATGAATAATAAGGGGGTTGGGTAACAGTATGGTGACCAGGAGGTTGGGCCAAAAGAGGAGGCATGTTGTATCCTGGATACGTGCTACCAGGAGGGGAACAAGTGCGGGAGGTGTTGCCCCCTCCCCCAGGAAAACCATAACCCATGGGAGGTTGGGCATATGGATGAGAGAGAGTTCCAACAATACCATCAGTGGCATGAGGTGCCCCTGGTGCATTGACACCACCAGGTCTGGGGAGATCAGGTAGAACGGTATAAACATAACCTGTCTGAGCGTAGATCAAGTCATATTTTAACGCCAGTTGGAGGGCGGCTTCTTCGGTTTGGGGGAAATGCGATGCGACATCTTTCCCGATAGGAGGCAAGAGAGATCTAAGGAACCAGTCCATGTAGACACGGTCTTCGAAGGTAGGGGATTAACATAGGCTCTTTCTTCTCCACCATTCCTGGACATGATCGGATAGGCGGGTCGCAGATGATTGACAGAAAGAAGTCAAAAGTTCGATACCAGTGTCATAACGAAGGGGAAGCTGGAAGTAAGATAAAAAAGCCCGGGCAAGAGTCGCAAAGGTGGTATGAGAGGAAGGGGCCTGATCAACATACCACTTAGAAGCCGCGCCTGTAAGCGTTCGTTGGAACAACTGAAGACGGACAGAGTCATCGGTAATGGAGGTAGATGAACACCACATGTGGAAAGATCGGACATGATTTGAAGGATCTTCTCCAGCAAGGCCTTCAAACTTTGGGATGTTAGAAGGGAGCTTTGTCGGCATAGCAAGCCAACTAGCATCATGGTGTATAGGTTCATTTGTCAACCGGTCCAAATCGGGGAGGCAAGGGCACAGCTGAGGTAGTTCCTATGGTGGTTCTGCTAGTAGCAGTCCCAGCATTAGGGCCGGGATTACCACTAGCATTAGGCCCTGGACCAGACATAGTGAAGGTGACAGGGGGAGAACCGGAAGTAAAAGGAGAACCTAATGAACCAGAAGAGGAGTCAGAGTGTGGACTCGGAGGAGGACTAACTCGACGACGGCGGGAAGGAGTAGGTCGACCGACCGAAAACTGAGGGTGGAGGCCAAGAAGTCTCCGGGATGTGCGCCTTGGGGGCGCAATGATGACAACACAAACACGGCACAAGGGGAAGAAGAAAGACCAAAAAAGGCAGGGAGGTGCAGAATCAAGTGATTACAATCTCGAAACAAGGGCAGAAAGGTGCAGTGTCAATTGATTTTACAATGTTTTAAAGTCTTTGCCTGGCGGTTTTAACCAGGCTCTTCTTCGCTTAGGGTGAGTGTGTGGCATGCGTTAATTTTAATTTTTAAACACCGGCGTTTTGAGAGCAAAATAAAAAGTGTGCTGCGTAACTGAAAATAAATCTGCAGAGAACAATATATAATGCTGAAATATCAGAAAATTAACAGCTAACAATGCATCAATCTAACCCAAAAAGGCAGGTCTCTCAAAACTAGTTTAAAAGAGGGGAAAAAACTAGTCAAAACACACTAAAAAGAGGCCAATAGATCTAAGGTCAGGAGGGACAGGGATCTAAAGGAGAAATCTGCTTAAAAGAGGTGCAGAACACAGCCAAGAGGCAGAGGCAAGGTGGCTGTAAAAAAGAAGGAAATAAAAAAAAAAGCAGAAGGGAAAAGGAGGAGGCCCTAAAGGTAGACCCAAAAAAAACTTTAGGAGGTGATTTGCAAGGGAGAAGAGCTGATTAAAAGGGATCTGAAAAGGAGGGATCAGATCTGAAAAAGAAATGGCTGAAAACTCTGAAAATTTAGACACTTACAGCAGCTAAAACTCTTCCACAAAAAGGTGGAGGGTACTGAGGCCCTAGGGGGCTAGATTCACACTTATTTGAGTAAAAAAGAGCAAGAATAGGTCGAAACAGGTGGAGATGGAGCTCAGACAAACCTGACAGAGGTTCAGAC
This sequence comes from Pinus albicaulis, assembly GCA_034641835.2. NCBI lineage: Eukaryota > Viridiplantae > Streptophyta > Pinopsida > Pinales > Pinaceae > Pinus > Pinus albicaulis. Next base: position 255,699 of record CM076581.1, on the reverse strand, counting down.
AAAACCCATAAAAATTTCAGAAAAATTCCAGAAAAAAGTCCAGGTCGCAGTTTTTGACCTGTTTTTCGCTAAGGTTGCAGTTTTTGGGCTGTTTTCCGCTACCCAGGTCACAGTTAATGGGCTAAAAAGTGTGACCTGGAGTCCAGGTCGCAGTTTCTGGGCTGAAAAGTGCGACCTGAAGCTCCGGGTGTCCCGGCGGCAGATTTCCGAAAAAGTTGCCGTCTCAGTTGCAGCTGATGTCTGTCACCTGTGCAATAGGGCCAGAAACACGCGGAAGTTAGAAATTTTAATGTTTTAGGGTTTTATAGGTGAAAAAAAACATAAAAATAGGAAAAAAAAAAGTTGAAAAGAAACCCTAGGGTCTGAAGTAGCTGGATATGCAGGAATATGAAAAACTACAGCGGTCCTAATTGAAAACCCATGTGGAGTCGCCAGTTGTTAGTATAAATCTTTTGTCGAAGTGTACGAAAAAATACCACTTTAGCTACGCATAACTTATAGCCCTAACATCAAATATGGCTGCCAATATCTTCAGATCTGCAGTTAGTTGATCAAGACAAGTGCTGCAAAAAACCAGATCTATGCATATGGAGACATTAAGCAGTAAAAATGAGGTTTTGCTCCATACATCCAATAGACAAGACAAGAACAATTTTTGAAAGAATTTTTTGTATTAAGGGCACTTTGGAGGAAAACAAGAAGGTGTTTCCAATTCTCCTCAATGGGATGGGTTCTTGGAAGTCCTCAGCACTTCAGATCTAGCATTTCTCTCTCCTATTGGTGTAGAAAACCCAGACAAAGATAGAACTCAAAGGGAGCTCACACAGCAAATAATGGAAAATATGACAATGATAATGGCTCAAAGTCAGACCAAGAGTATAGATCCAGAGTGATCTAATAGGCAACAAAAGGTGAAGAATGGTAGGAGAAAACCTCCTATTTATAACAAAATATTGGGTCATTCTAGATCTTGGTGCATGATTAAAATAACATTAACCAAATCTAGATCCACCTTTTATGGAATATTTTATTATATTTGTCGGAGGGAAAAAGTATTTGACTTGGGTCAAATCCCTTTATTTGTGAATAATAAATAAATAAATGATTTATTTATCATTTTAAGGAAGTGGTTGAAAGATAATCAAATAAATAATGATTTATTTAATTATTTATGGGTGATTTAGTCATATTTAACAAGGAATAATATTTAAATAAGATTTAAATAATTATTCCTAGAAAATAATAAGATAAATAAAGATTTATCTAATTAATTTCTTTGTTTTGGGTTAAACATGACCAGGAATAATAATTAAATTATTGTTTAATAAATTATTCCATGAGGGAAATCAAACAAATATAGATTTGTTTAATATTTCCCTTTGGGGTTTCCGGTTTAGACCATAAAAAACCTAATAAATGTGTTTTATTAAGTTATTTTACATAGTGAAAGCAATTTTACTTAGGGTAAAATTGGTCTTACATGGTGTACTTGGGTCCATCTAATGATAATAGGTTAGATGACCAAAAAATGGTGTAACAACAGTGAAGTGGGTTTTCAGATATTTACGTGGCACAAGTGATTATGGCTTGTGCTACCAGGGAAGACTAGGATTGGAAAGAATGTTGGACATTCATGGTTTTTTTGATGCAGACTGGGTTGGAGATCTGGACCAATGAAGATTTACAAGTGGGTATGTGTTTAACCTATTTGGAGGTGCAGTCAGTTGGATGAGTAAAAGACAGTCTGTAGTGGCTCTTTCAACTACAGAGGCAGAATACATAGCAGCCACTCATGCAAGCAAGGAAGCAGTCTGGTTGCAGAGATTGTGTTAAAGTATGGGGTTGGTACAACGAGCTATAAGGATAGACTATGATAGCCAAAGTGAAATTTTCTTAGCTAAGAACCCTGCTTACCATTCAAAGACAAAACAAATTGATGTTCAATATCACTTTGTTAGACATATGGTTGAGACTAAAAGGGTGTTGTTGGTAAAGGTGGACACTTTGAAGAATGTTGCATATGCATTGAAGAAGTCTATGAGCACTCAGAAGTTCTCTTGGTGTAGAGAAACAATGGGTGTTGAAGAATTGGCCCGATGACTAAGCTCTCCTGTGGCCCCCTGTGGATAGAAAACAACAAGTGGGAGAATGTTGGGTATGTGTTATATTATTTCCATGACTAGCCCCACGCGCTATACGTTGTGCTGGGCGCAGCAGGGGGGTCACAAGGGGGGAGGCAGCCCCCACTGTTGGGGTTCGGGGTAGCGCCCCGATGAAAATTGTTTTGGTGTGCGGACCCACCCATGTTTTGTGCATGAGTTTGCACATGGTTTTCGGGTACGATGGTTTTCGGCCCCTAGTATTTTGTAGATCCGGTCAAGGGAACTATGGTTATGTTCTAATATAGGGTTAATGGATTGGAATTTATGTATGCTTCGGCATGTATATATATGTGTTGTAACACTAAAAGGAATATAATGAAAAATCAAGCTGGTCGTCCCGATTTGGAATTCAGGGGAAAATCTCTGTGTTTATCTATTTTATGTTTTATGCTCTCGCTATTGTTTATTTTCTATTATAAGATTAATGTGTAGATAATTTATGTTCAGGGTTAAAACCTACAGGAACGAGATGATAGTCATGTATATGTATTAATAGAAGAGAGAGTTACAACCGAAGCCTTGACGTTGTAGCATCCTTCAATGGGGTTCAGTCGAAGTGTGTCTCGATGGATTGTCGGGGAATTCGGATGGGATGAGGACAAAATCCTAAGCTCTCTCAACAAGGGGTTCTTTCATTCTATCCTTCTAGCAAGATGTGTAGGAATCTCTTCAGCGTTTCAGCTATCTATTCAACTATCCTTTCAACTAGCTCATCAATGGAAGATGGATATATTTATAGAGGAGAGGAGGAGGTTGGGATCCCTACAACAGTGGAAGGGAGGCCTTATCCCATGGGAGGTTTCCCCAAAAGGTGTAAACAAGAGGCCAAAGGAGGGAGGGCATGGTTATTCAGTCAAACCAGTCTAGATGACTCGCCCACGAAGTTGTTATGATGGAAATTTCGCCTGTATTTTTAAAAAAAATTCCATAAACAGGTTGGCACAGGTAGCTAACTGGGACAAAACGTCAATGGGCGAGGGGACAAGTGTTAATCTTAGTCATCAACGTGAGGGCATAATGGTGTACTAGCACCAAGGAAAAAACAAGTGTTTTTGATGGTCTATTGAGTAAATTGTCAATAGAAAGAGTGTTGTCCTCATGGAAATGGATGCAATGATGCTCTTTGTGAGGTATGAAAATTTATTTTGGTCACAGAAATGAGCCTATAATGTGCAAGATGGGGATTCCAAGGACAGTGACAAAATTCTGTGTAACAGATGCCCCCTAAAGCATGAGATTTGAGAGAGAGAGGGAGGGGTGAAATTATTTACGAGAATGCATTCGAACCAAACAAAGTTGTCGGAAGACCTACAATTAAAAATACAACTGATATCTCTAATATATGAACATGTGGTATGGGTGCAACCATCCAGCAGTAAGGATCAACAAATAGACTCATGTATGGACGCAACCATCCAATAAAATGAGTCATGTAATAAAGTCATGATAAACCATAATATCCCGCAGCCTGTATCTTATCAGGAAAAACCCAGGGTCTTGCACTCCATCTCGACTCGAACAAGTAAAAATTCAAGCATGCAAATATTTGAGTTGAAGTCGAACATGCAAGAAAGTCACTTGATTACTATCCAATGATGAAAGCTGTTAATAGGCACGAGAGAAACCACCAATAATGAAAATGGCTGTCAAGGTACAAGAGGTACAATCCACAGAATGTGAACAGTGATCTGACGTCAAAAACCCGCAAAATCACTCGATTGAAGGCCAATGATGTGGACCTTTCGTTGAATGCGAGGAACTTGCCATTGAGGCATGCAAGCTCCAAGGTACTGGAAGGGAGTCTCTAGATCAACTTCCTAGATAATGAGTTGAAGTCGAAAATAAGTGATCTGATTGAAGGAGGGCCATAATGTTTCCCACATCATCGACACGAGACAAAGGAACATGATGATAATGAATCAGGACCAACAGAACATCAGAGGAAGGTTGAAAACTGCAAAGGCGAACTTCTCTTGAACATATCAGCGACACGAATTTGGATTTGGCAGTGTTTGACATCAACGGATTTGAGGTCATGATGACATGACAAAGAGTAGATGAGAGGTCACACCAGATTACCCAAACCCACGGAAGAAAAAATGATGAAATGAGATGTCCCCAAACCGACACGAATGCAGAAGAGTGTCATGTTCAAGAGCGACATACTGCCCAAACAACTAAAAAGTGGTTGCATTTTCCCCCACCATTTCTGGGGAGTACCCCAATTATTTTTGGAAACAAGCTTGAAGGGGATAGCATATGCTTGTAATGTAAGTTTGTCCTTTGGAAAAATCCATCCTAGTACATTTTACGAGCCCTATGAAGGAGGAACTCGGTGAACGTAATGGTGACGATGTCCAATGTCATCAGAGTTTAACGAGTCTAACAAAGGAAGAACTCGACATCTTATCATGTTTAGAGACTTCGAAAAGAGGCATAAAAGAAAACTCCAACATGTCCCTTTTCGTAAATAGTCTCTCAGATCCAAAAAGATAGAAAAAATATTCGGGAGAACCTCTTAGTCGCGATAGGCTAAGGTATTCCTTTTTTGTAAATAATCTATCCCAGCCTGAAAGTGAAAAAGGGGTAAACATATACTGAGTAGATATCATTTTGCAGCCATTTAATGAGTTCAAAATGAAAAGAGTCTCGACAATATTTTCAGTTTTAGAGAGTCATAAAAGAGCTAAAAGATGACTCCAATAGTGAATTTTTCGTGTTTTTACCGAGTCCGAAAAAGTATAAAATACAACTCGTTACTTCATCGCAATCCCATTAAAGACCTGTCGCTGCACAAGAGACAAACCTAAAACCCATTTCTCGAAATAACATAATGTAATAATAAAAATACATGTCTTAAAACCTAATTAGGGTTCTAAAAAGCTATAAAATGCCAAAAATGGTAAAAAATAATTACTTTTCACTTTTACCTCTTGTGGAGAAATAGTTACCCATTTAGACTGTGATGTTGTGGCAACGATTGCGGATGATCCAGCAAATCAATTTCAAATCCGTCAGTTCCTGGTAAGAGCCAAGATCCTTCCCTACATTTTAATTCCTCTTTCATTACCTACAACCCAAAGTTTGGAATTTTATGGGGGAATTTGTAAAAAGTAGGGCACGACAGTTGGTGCAAGTATCAGGCACCAATCGCCGAGTTTCTTGAACTGAGGCATGCTCATTGGCACAAATTTTTCCTAAATAGTCATGCCAACCACGAAAACCTTTTAAAGCTCACAATAAAAGTAAGCCAACTTAATTTCTACAAATTATAAGCTTTCAATCTAGCTAATGAAGTTCATATGAACATGTTTACAAGTGTAAAGCGAAAAAATGGTTATTGAATGGAAAGAACGGGAACATAGTGAAGAAGACGAGATTTCCATGGACAATTAGAGATGCATGGAATCTCTCAGAGACTGTGGACTGAAAAAATTCTTCATGAAACCATGCCTCATAGCCTCTGGCATATATTTCACTGGTGATTCGGACCTCCCACTCCCGGAAGGAGTGGATTGGGATGAAGCAATTGGTAAGACTCATTTTTTATTTTTATGAGTATTAGGATTTTTTTAGTGATGTATGTTCTAACATTAAATCCATGTTTTATGCAGATGTTGGACCAGAAAGACCTGTAGGAATGTCCCCAATAGCAAGGCGAATCCTTCATGACTTTGATATTGCCCCTCATGGTGAGTGAGGCGAGGAGGAGGAAATCGTGCGCAACCTGGAGGGAATCTCCCGTGGAGTCCCGCACTATGCGCGATTCGACGATGTTCCTCATGCTTATCAGAGACACACTATAGGGGTGTCAAACCGAGTTCACCATTTGTGGAGGTGGCTTGTACAGGAAGTGACATGCTATCATGAGCATCACACTGATTAGACACCTAGGATTTACTTCTGCACATTTTTGAGAGATGTGATGTCTCAAGATGTAACAAAAACACACATATTTTGTACTTATGATGCACACCGATGCAAACATTCAATATATATACATCTATACTTATATATGGATCTTTTAATATGATGATGATTTTACAGATTACACAAATGTATATCTAATACAATGTTAGCCACTGTATCAGTTAATGCATTGATTCGCCTAGGAATATGTTGATATGTGATATAGTCAAAATGTATTTCCAGCAAATGAAGACGTAAAGACAACCTTAAAATCTGAGGGTTTATAACTGAATAATGACCATTAAGTTGAAGAACAACAAGTTGTGAGTCTATATTTACAACCAATGCACAAATGCTGAGGTTAATTGCCTCAGTTAATAGCTTCATGACAACACTATACACAACGACATTGTTTGTAGTTCATCCTAGAAAAATAAATTGTAAATCTATCAACTCACCAGTAGGATCATAAATCACCCAGGCTGCCGAAGACAAGTTTCGGGTACTACGGGAAGCACCATTTGCGAAAATGACATAGGGGGTGATAGACATCTGCACAATAAGCAACGACCCAATAAGCAGGAAAATGCTCGCAAAGCACACCAAGCTAAAAATGTACAAAAATGAAAAAAAACACCTATGTACACAAAATATGCATGAATGACTCATGCATAATATTTTTTGAGATATAACCCATTTTTGGGCTGATCCAGAGGATGACCTTCGTAATCAATTAGCTCATAGGCCCCATTCCGCGAGACACATTTAACCTATAGAGCCCATGCCACTTATCGTGAGCTTGGTCGTACAGGAGGATGAGGTCTCCTTCTACAAAGGAGCGAGGGGAAACAGACTGGTCAAAATGAGCTTTGACCCACTTTTTCTGTGCTTCGATGACCAAAGAAGCCAAGCAACGAGTTTCATATAGCCTTCCTAAGAAGATGCTCTTCTTATGGTGAAGTGTTCGGAAAAAATTCAATAGCCAACTTGAGTGAAGGTATTTTACACTCAATCGGAATGGTAGCTTCCAGACCGTAAACAAGATGAAATGGAGTGAATTTGGTTGCATCCTTAACTGAGGTTCGGTATGCCCAGAGACGAAAATAACATGAGATGCCAGTTTGATTTGTGCATCCCAATCGTACGTTGAAGCATGGTGACAAGAACTTTGTTCATAGCTTCAACCTAGCCATTGGCCTGATGATAGTACAACATTGAGCTGTCGTGACATAGATCCAACCTGGAAGTTGACTCTGCCACCATATAATGCCAAAAATGGGAACCATGATCGGTAACGATGGCTTGAGGGACACTAAACCTAGAAATGATGTGACTGAATATGAACTGAGTGGCTGTCTTATCGTCGGTGACAAGTGTAGGCCCATTTGGTGAAGTAGTCAATGGATACGATGATATATGCATGCCCCCACACGAGTGAGGGTTACACATCATAAAATCGATGCCCCACTTCACAAAGGGACCAACGCTAATGACAGGGTGGAGAAGTGAAGGTGGCACGCACATCTTGCACTGATAGATCTGGCATCCATGACATTTTTGAAGAGCAACAATGTAGTCCTTGAAGATAGAGGATGCACAAATCAAACTGGCATCTCATGTTATTTTCGGCACGAAGAATATTTTGTGTAGTGGCATAACTAGACAGGTGACCGCCACAGGCACCACTGTGACAATCATTTAGGGCTTTCTCAGCCTCTTGGAGAATCAAACACCGGTGGAGAATGGAATCTACTCCGATGCAGTAGAGTGTATCTCCGACTTTAAGATAAGGTTGTGATTGATGACAGATGTGTTGGCGATCGTCCTTCGTCAACTCAGATCTAAAAGTGGAAGTATGAAGATATACGATGATATCACCATACCAAGGATCGAGGGTGATAATTAGAAATATAAAATCATCCGGAATGCTTTCCTGAGAACCAGACGGAGGGGATTCAGAGGAGAGGAAAAAAATGAGATCAGAAAAGACTAGTGATTTCATCAACTTGGCAGTAGTAAACTCCAAATCGAACTCTTGGAGGATGACAATTGACTTCGAGTACTTGCCCCCAGCAATTATCGAGACAATATATAGGTCATAGGGTTGCAGACAGAAATCACAGTCATAGTACGCAACAAGATGTAATGACGAAAAAATTGAACTGCTTGAACCACAACTAAGTCTAACTTCTTGACAGGAGCATAGCGCATTTCGGTATCAAGAAGGTTACGAGAGAGGTAGTAAATAACATGCTCATCACCGTTATCATCATCTTGCACCAAAACCATGGCAATCATGCTGAAAGTAGAGGCTAAATAGAGGGAAAAATTGCGATGATAGTTCAGAGGACACAACAAAGGAGCATTGACAAGCAATGTCTTGAGATTATCGAAAGACTTCTGGTTGATCTCATCCCAAAGGAACAGGATACCCTACTTTAGTAATCACGTGAATCCTTTAGCTACTTTAGCATAATAATGTATAAAACAGCGTAAAAAATTAGCCTTCCCCTACAGACTTTGCAGCTGATGTAACGAGGATGGGGAGGGGAGATTAACGATAGCCTCAACTTTGAGCGAATCGAGGCAAATACCATATTTCGACACGATAAACCCTAAGAGTCTATCGGAATCGATGCATAAGACGCACTTGTGTAGATTTAACGAGATGTTATAGCGCCGACATCAAAGAAATATCTAACGAAGATGGTCAGGGTGGTCCTTACATTTGGCTGAATGAGCCGGAAGGTCATCCAGATATGGCTGAACAATGTGCTTAATATTGTGAAAAGCGTATGACATTACTTGCTAAAAAGTAGACCCAACATTCTTCAAGCTCAAAAGGACTTTCTTATACGCGAAATTACCCCAAGGACAGATGAAGGCAGTCTTATGTTGATCAGTCAGGAGAATGTTAATCTGGTTATAGCCAAAAAATCCATCCATGAGGGAAAATATCTCACTCCTATCACAGGCATCAATGATTTGATCGATAAAGGGAGTAGGATAGTTATCCTTAGGACAAGCCCAATTTATGTCACGATAATCAACATAGTCCCAAATGGTACCTTGCTTCTTATCTACAGGGACAATTTTGGACACCCATTCCGTCAAGGGAATCAGATAGATGAAACCAACATTGAGGAGTTTCTCAACTTTGCACTTAATGGCGGCAACCTTTCTAGGGTGAATAGGACAAAGGCGTTGACGAACAGGCTTCAAACTAGGGTAGGTAAGGATCTCATGCACCACTATACTAGGATAAATGCCAGGCATTTCTTCGTAGGACCATGCAAAGATGTCACAGAACTCGCAGAAAATTCTATTATAAACCTGGAGTTCATCGTAAGAACAGGTGACCCCGATATGTATGTTCTTGACAATTCCTAGTTTCAAAGAAATGTCGATAGGAATCGTTTGTGTAATGTTACTCAAGTTACCCTCTAAAAAAACTTCATGTGTCAGAATAGGCATTTGAAGTGGATGAGTAGGAACCTAAGATGCAAACCTCTCAAGACACATAGACATGGCCCTGAGACCAGGCATGAACGAGGAACGATGATGATTATCATCCCACGGAAGATCCTCGAGAGTGTTGTGAACCAACTCCAAAAATAGAAGAAAAGAGATATCAACGCCTTGGAAATAAGACACTTTGAGGGGGAAACCTCCAATACATTACATGAATGAACAATTATTGGATGATACAAATGACAAAACCTCCTTTCTATATATAGGAGTCCATGGGGCCACAGTGTAATCCTAGTAGGGCCACAATGTAATCCTAGCCGACCTAACAATAATAATTTAAGGGCACAATAATAACAATATGGGGTTACAGGGGTACAACAATAACAATAAGGGGGTTACACTAACAACAATAAGGGAATATACTAGTAATATAAGGACCTAACATGCTCCTCTCCTTCAAAAGGGTGTTGTTCTCAATGCTTGAGTAGCTTCAGGTGCTTTTGTATAAAATTCTCATCCTCCCATGTAGAATATTCCGTGGGTAAGTTCTTCCATTTGATGATATACTCTGAAATTGATTGATTTCATAGTTGTAGAGTTCTTGTTTCTGTGACTTCTTTAGGTTCCAACATGGTTTTTCCTTCCTCATCAATTTCTGGCAATATTGTTTGAACTGGAAGTTTGTCCCCTATAACCTTTTCTAAGCATGAAACATGGAAAACTGGATGCACTCGCGAAGAAGCAAGATGCTCCAATTTGCATTCCATAGTACCAATATTTTGCAAAACCTTTTAAGGACCATAGTACTTTGGTGATAATTTATTATCCTCCTTAGCTTGCTTTAGGGACATTTTTTTGTTTGGTTGTAGCCGTAAAAATACCCAGTCTCCCACATCAAAAATTCTCTCACTAAAATGTTGATCTGCCTCTTGTTTCATTCGTTTTTGTGTCAAATTTAGGTTATCCTGTAAGAGTTGGAGAACTTCTTGTTGATGCTCGATGTCATCCTCCACTGCTTGAACACTAACATTTTCCATTAAATAAGATGTGATGGATGGTGGATAATATCCATAAAGTGCCATAAATGGGGTCATTTTTGCTGCAGTATGGAAGAAATTGTTATACCACCATTCAGCCAGAGGTAACCACTTGACCCATTGTGCTTGCTTATCAGATACAAAACAACAAATATATCCTTCCAAACATTTATTCACTATCTCTGTTTGACCATCGGATTGAGGATGATAAGATGAGCTATGAGCTAGTTGAGTACCCAAATAAGAAAATAATTTCGTCCAAAAGTTTCCTTTAAAAATGGGATCTCTGTCACTTACAATAATCTTCGGGTTTCCATGTAGCTTTTTAATTGTTTCCATAAATGAAGTAGCAACTGTACTCGCTTTAAATGGATGAGATGATGCACAAAAGTGTGCATACTTGGTAAGCCTATCAACTACCACCATGATGACATTCATTCCTTAGAACTTAGGTAAACCTATGATAAAATCCATTAAAATCTCCTCCCAACGTTGACCTGGAATGGATAAAGGCTGTAGAAGACCTGGGGTCTTAATTATCTCCACTTTATTTTGTTGGAAAACCAAACATTCTGCCACAAAATTTTAAATATCATATTTAGGGCTATCCCAAAAAAATTCTTTCCTCACCCTGTGGTATGTTTTTAAAAATCTCGAGTGTCCTCCTAAAGGAGAAGTGTGCAATTCCAAAAGAATCTTTTGTTTTAGTTGGGAATTATTGCAAATATATAAGTGATTTTTGTACCATAATGAATCATTTTTCCAACTAAATGTATTCGATGTACTAGGATCTTGCTGCAACTTTTGAATGAGAGTCCACACTTCTTCGTCCTTCTCCCATTCATCTCTTGCTTCAGTTATCCAATCTGGTTGGATAATTGAAATGGCACAAAACAATGCTTCCACCTCTTCATCCTTTCTTGAGAGTGCATCTAAAACAACATTTAGCTTCCCTTTTTTGTAGACGATTTCAAAGTCATAACCCAACATCTTTGTGACCCATTTTTGCTGCTCGTCTGAAGATAGTCTTTGTTCCAAAAATCATTTAAGACTATTATGATCAGTTTTAACTTGAAGTGTCTTCCCATTAGGTAATGTTTCTGTTTCTTTAGTGCATTTAGTATTTCCAACATTTCCTTCTCATAAATAGCCTTTTGTAAATACTTCCCTTTGATTGAATGACTTTCAAAAGCAATGGGTCTTCCTTCTTGCATTAAAATAGCACCAATTCCATTTCTTGAGGCATCACATTCCACAATAAAGGTTTTTGTGAAGTCTGGCATAACTAAGACTGGTGCTAGGCACATTGCCTCTTTAAGATGTTAAAGGCTTTAGTTTCTTCAGGAGTCCATGAAAATGCATCTTTCTTCAATAATGTTGTTAGAGGTACCGCTATTCTCCCATAATTCTTAACAAACTTGTGATACTACCTTATTAACATGAGAAATCTGTGCAACTACTTTATGGTTGTGGGGACTTCCATTCCTTAATGGCTTTAATTTTCTTAGGGTCTACCTCAAGACCCTTGTGAGATACAATATGACCTAGATATTCCACTTTTTGTACTCCAAAGAAACATTTGGATGTTTTTTCATATAATTGTTTCTCCTCCAATAGTTTGAGCACCATGTCAACATGTAGAACATGATCCTTCCAAGACCTGTTGTATATTAGTATATCATCAAAAAATACTAGCACAAATTTTCTAAGCAATGGTTCTAAAATGGAATTCATCAACCCTTGAAATGTAAAAGGTGCATTGGTAAGGCCAAAAGGCATGAAAAAAAATTCATAATGACCCTCATGAGTTCAAAATGTTGTTTTTAGTAATATCTTCTGTCTTCATTCTAATTTGATGATATCCTGAACGAAGATCAAACTTGGTAAAATAATTTGCTCCATGTAATTCATCCAATAATTCATCAATCATAGGAATGGAAACTTTATCTTTAATAGTGAGCTTATTGAGCTCCCAATAATCCGAACACATGCACCATGATCCATCTTTCTTTTCCACCAATACTACTAGAGCAGAGAAAGAACTTTGACTAGGTTGAATTATACCATCCTCTAACATTTCTGCAATCATACATTCAATTTAGCTCTTTTGGACATAAGGATATATGTAGGGCCTGATGATTGGAGGAAAAGTTCCTAGAATGAAATGAATAGCATGATCATGATCCCGAATAGGTGGGATTTTTTTAGGAGTATCAAACACCTTGGAATGATTGTACAAGAATTTTTGGAGATCTGGAGAAATAGATGATTTTGATGTTGGAACTTCTAGTGAGCATAATTATGGAATTATGCCTTGTTGTTATTTCTTCAGAAGCTTTGTCATGAAATTAGAGATTATTATCTTTCCTGGCTTCCCTGAGATACCTCTTAATTTGATTTCCTTTCCTTCCGAAGAAAAATTCAAGAAAATTTCTTGAAAATTAAAAGCTATTGTCCCCAAAGATTGTAACCATTGTACTCCTAGTACAACATCAGCACCTCCCATTGGGATGGAAAGCATTGGACTATTAAATACATATTCCCCCATGGCTAGCTTGATATTATGGCATTTTCTAGAGAAATTTATAGTTCCTCCATTTACAACCATCACTTGACATTGTGGTGCTGGGTATAGGAAACAATTCAATTCCTTGGCTACCTTACAATGAATAAGATTATGGGTACTACCCGAATCAATCAACATTATTACCTTTTTCTTCTTGATATGTCCTTCTATATTGAGAGTTTGAGGAGTGGTAATTCCTGCCAATGCATTACATGATATGGTTGGATTCATTTCTTCTTCTTCTAGGGTTTCTTCCTAGTATATATCCTCTACTTTTGAAGTTTCTTCTTCATTTTCTTCCTCCTCTTCACAATCTATGTAAAATAATTTCTTATCAATGCACTTTTGACCTTTAGTGTATTTTCTATCACAACTATAGCAAAGCCCTTTTTCTCTCTTTTCTTGCAGTTGTTGTGGTGTCAACCTTGTAGGTTGTGGAAGTCTAGGACTAGCAACACTTCCATCTTTATAGATGTGAGTGGTAGGCTTCCTTGTCACCATAATTTTGCATTAATTTTTTCTTGCCAACCTAAATGCCTTCTCTAATGAATCAGGTTCCCAAACGTGAACTTCATGTTGGATGCTATCCTTTAAAGTCCCTATGAAGACATCAAACTTATGTTCCTCTGGAATATCAATTAACCTTATATTCAATTTTTGGAAGTCCTCAATGTGCTCTGCCACTGAATCATTTTGTTTGAGATTTATCAATTGGCTAAAGAAGGTGTTGCTCTTTGTATCCTCATAACGTGCTATCATTTCCTCCATAAAAATTGACCAAGTGATAAATTTTTTACGGGAGCAAAGCCCTCGATACCATACAAATGTATTTTGTTCCAAATGTAAATTTTTGATGCATACCTTTTGTGTGTTTTGCACATTATTGAGATCAAAATATTGCTCCATTTGTAGTATCCATGTTACGAGGTCCTTGCCATCAAAATTATTCATATCCATCTTTGGAATATGGTGGTTCTTCCATCCAACATTAGAGTTTATGAAATCACGATTAACATTTATTTTGTTCTCATCATGAGTTTCCTCTACTATCTTTTCGCCATTAGGAAACATTTCTTGTATCAACTTTGCCAAACCTTCGATTTCTAATTTTAGATCATTCGTCATGTTTTCCATGTTGTCTTTCATTTTTTCATCGATCTAAGCTTCCATGCCCACTTCCATGCCATCCATATAACTTCCAAACAATTAATCTTAGCTTCCATGCCTTTCTTAAAACCATCCATCTTAGTTTCCATGCCTTTCTTCAAAACTTCCATTTCATTTTTGTTTCTTTTTGCAATAGCGAAATGTGGTGCACTTGCTCTTGTAATTTGTATATCTCATGTTGTGTTTCTTCATCTTTATGAGTCATAATAGAGCCTTCTGAAGGCTTAATGGGTGTTGAATTTTTTTTATGGGGAATTTTAGAACCCAATACTGATATCTATTCTTCAATATTCCCTTGGAATAAATTCAAACTATTTTGTTTTCAAACAAGACTTATGTAATTCAAAAAAAATACACACCTTTATATTTCTTTTGAGGAGCTCGATATTGAAACTGAATTATCTCTGTGATTTCAGATCTTCAATATCAGAAATTCAGCCTTGAGGTAACCCTTTGAATCCTCTTTCGAATTCCATAGGTATGACCTGATTTGGATTCTTCAAGACAAAGTTATGTCCAATCTCCCACAATGACCTAATTATGGCCTTGTTCAGTAGAGAGAAATTGTAAGACGTTCCATGTGTCACTATTTTCTCCTTTGGCTATGAAATTGATAGAAATGAAACTACAGTCCATTTGATTCCAACCAATTTTTACAGAGTTCCAATCTGATGCCTAGAGAGAGAGTTATGAAGATTTTCCCACGATCACCTCTTTGAGATGAAATTTGGGAGCCTGAAAAAGACCTAACTTCCACAGATAATATCTCTGAAAATGTTGTGAACCAAACTCTAAAATTTTTCAATGATGTTCCTCAGGATTTAGGCTTCGTGCTCTAAAAATTTTAGCTTCTAAAACTTCGTAGAAAAAAGGTTATAGCAAAAATTCCACGATGACCTATTTGGTGCAGCGAAACCCTAGAATCCAAAGCTCTAATACCAAATGTTGTGAAACTAGCTCCAAAAATAGAAGAAAAGAGATATCAATGCCTTAGAAATAAGCCACTTCAAGGGGGAAACCTCCAATACATTACATGAATGGACAATTCTTGGATCATACAAATGACAAAACCTCCTTTCTATATATAGGAGTCCATGGGGCCACGATGTAATCCTAGTGGGGCCATAATGTAATCCTAGCCGACCTAACAATAATAATTTAAGGGCACAATAATAACAATATGGGGGTTATAGGGGTACAAAAATAGCAATAAGGGGGTTACACTAACAAAAATAAGGGACTATACTAGTAATATAAGGACCTAACAAAGAGACATAGATTTCACGATGGCTTGATTGGAGGGAAATATCTCTTTCAAGGGATCGGGTGAATTAGAATCGCTGAGCCAAGGGGATTGAGAATAAGTGTCGAGAGCCATGCTCAAAGGAGCATGATCAGAAGGAAGAGGCTCCGAAGCTGAAACGAGTTCACAGTAGTCAATCTCAATCAAACTCAATGACATCGAATCTCCGAAATAATCGATCTATTAAAGTAAAGGGATGATCCATGGGTCATTAGATAGAGAGATCATATTAATCTGAATAGTATGAGTTGGAGGAAGAGGAAAAATACCCATGAGGGTAGGATCTTTGAAGAGACTTGGTCATATGCTCTCATAGGGAGTAGGAATTTGATCCACATACAGAATGTTGTTCTCGAAAGAATAAGTGAAAAATGACAATTGATCAATAGTAACAATCTTTCCTTCATGTGGGAATTTGAGAACACAAAAGAGAGTGGATGGAACGCATAGCATGGCATGAGTCCAACTGCGGCCGATGAGAAGATTGTAATTGATCTTGGTGTCAACTACTTCAACCTCGACATTGACAGTCTTCCCTTCTAATGTAATTGGAAAACTAGCGAGAACAACAAGAGGTTTTGATTCTCTTCCATCGAATGCTTCAAGGGAATTTTGTGATGAATTCAGAGCTGTAGAGCCGATGGATTTCCAAAAGGAAGATTACATGATGCTTGTAGACGCACCTTCGTCCACAAATTCCGAATGGATATTCACACCATTAATACCAACTTGTATAATGAGTGCAATTTGGTGCGGGAGTCATGGGACGAAATTCTATAAGTCGAAAGTGAGAAGTCTAGTATCAGCAGGATCAACCCTGCTGATCGTAGATAACAAAGCCTTCCATTGAGATGGAAAAATTTGAAGTACTTCTAATGTAGACATTGCAGATGGTGCCTGTTCCAGATCCTCAACAATACTGTAATGTTGAGCAGCACAGGCATTGGGGTTGTGAGAAGACTTGTGGAGTACACCTTTAGAAGGTGGTTGTACAATGGGCTCAGTAATGCACCTTTCAATCTAAAGAGGGCCAAAAGCAAGCAGAGGAGGAGCACAGTTAGTGATCTCTTTCCTCGCTTCCTGATGCGATCCGATATAATCTTTCAACTGAGTAGCAATAGAAACAGATTCAAAACCATTCATCATGAAAACCTAAGAGCCAAATGGGGCAGAGGGTTGAGGTTTCTCTACCATCTAGGTCTGTTGTGATGGAAAAGGTTCTTTAAGAACATCCGTAGTTCCCTGGGTGATGGAAAAGGTTCTTGTAGAGGAACACCACAAGTGGTAGGTCATAACATGCACTTGGGGATCTTCTCTAGACTTACCCTCAAATTTAAGACAATCACCAGGAATCTTAGTTAGAACTAGAGGCCAATATGGGTTATGAATAATCAGATCATTCGTAAGCTTTGACACATTGAGAAGTTCCAACATAGCGAGAAATGGTAATTGAGGATTGGAAGGCATCAGGGGCCCCCAATATGTTTTGTCCTAGAGGATTCTGACCATAGGGGTTATAAGCCTAATAGTTCTACCCATACTGGGGTTGAGGACTAGAATAGCGATTCTGAGCATACCATTGAGGTCCTTGCTGAGCAACATATGGATTATATTGCGGAGTGTAGGCCTTGCCTTGAGGTGGATTATACACCATCTGAGATTGATTTTGAGGGTAATAAGTGAAACCTTGGGGCACACTATATATTTCCTGATATTGACCTTGAGGAGGGTAAGTAGCGCCTTGAGGTTAAGTAGGTGGAACAGGTTGCCGAGCTGGTTTAATAGATTGAACCAACTATTGGGCCTATTGAGCAGGTTGAATCGACTTCTGAGGTTGGGTAGGCTATCCCTGCTGAGCATGTTAGCTTGGATACTAAGAGCCAGTAGGTTTCCCTTGTGGAAGAGGTTGGTCCGATGGCTGTGATGGAACAGGTTGTGCCTGATGACCAAGTTGACCCAGAGTAGGACCATAGGGTTTTCCTTGTTGCACAAATTTTTGGCCTTGCTAGATGTAAGGCTGTTGCTGTTGCACAAAAGTTTGTCCATGTGGTGGATAAATTTCCCCCCTAGGAACATAAGATGCTCCTGGTTGATACTGATATTGAGGTTGACTGGAAGGATCGTAGGGTTGCTGGACCAAAGGTTGACCCTACAAGGGTTGTCCTTGTGGACCATAAGGTTCTCCCTGATGGATCAAAGGTTGTCCCTGTGAGGGTTTTCCTTGTAGACTAGAGGGTTGTCCTTGTATCACTAACCCCCAATGAGGGACGGTCTGATAAGGATCAGCCATAGGCAGATAAAAAACCTGATTTGGATCAATAGGAGGAAAATAAATGGGGTTACCATAGACATTATAGTGATGTGGAGGATTGACAGGAGATTGGGGCTGCTAAGAACCATGAGAGTTCTACTGTTGAACATCCAACAGATACTCTTCAAAAGTTAGGTTGCCAAGATTCATAGAAGTAGAGGAAATTGTATCCACACTAAAATTAGTCGTAGCCTCTGCAGCGCGGGGTTGTGATCTACCTGGGCCGGGATTAACAAGCCACATAGGATTAAGAAAGATGGACCTGCTGTTACACAACATTTTTTCACTGTCCTTGCAATCCCTCGTCCCGTACATTGGAAGACTATTCTTCTGACCTGTGAACAGTAAAATGTCTTGAAAAAACCTTAATGGCATCCTCTTGCATAAGGATAAACATTCTCCTAAAGAACATTTCCTCTGGAAAACCCTAAAAAAAGATGTTTTTTCCTTGGCACGACTATTCGGTTCATCCCTCGTGCCAATGGAGGAAATCCAAACTAGAGGGCACGCCAGTTGGCGCCCTGTCCCTGTGTTTCACTCGCGCCAAGCCTATTAAGGAATGTTTTTTAAAAACAAATGGCGGAAGTTTGATTCTAACAAACTCCAAAATGAATAATCAAAAGAAGTTGAGTGGTTTGGCTCCAGATCTCCATGTATAGGAAGTGGTTTTCCACCTCTCATAGAACTTTCTTAAGAGATATGACCTATCCCATGATTATAGCGATCCCAACTTCCCTTCCTGCATCTATTAAAACCTGCCCTCTCCATTAACAAGCTAGCTGAATGCTTCGAAGCTAAACATTGAGAAGGAAATTATAGCCAAGGAGAACCCTGTAAGGGAGAGAGCTTTTTCCAAATCCCTGACATGCTTTGTTGAGATGCTCTCTGCTGCAAGCCCCGCTGAAGGAAGATCATAGCGTCAGAGCACTTGGTTGTAATCTCCCTTTTTTTCATCTATAATATAAGCGACTTTGATTTGGTTCCATTCGTGTGTTTAATCTTTTATTTAATGCAAATAATTATATCTTCTTTGACTGATATATAGTTATATGATTTGAATATTATGTTGTATGTTTTCATTTCTCTGCATGTGTAGAGGTATTTGGACGTGTCAAATGGAAGGATTGTGATCTTTCAGGCTAAGGACGAGGACCACCGCTTCTTCCTTGACAACAACAACAGGGATTTAAGGTAGGCTACTTATCGTGATCTTTGTCTTTCTTATAACTAGGAACCAACATCATTGCGTGATTTGATTATTGCTAGACCCAACCTAGGGCTAGTGGGATCACCTCTATCCGCAGAGGAGATTTACCTCCTCAACAATTTGGTCACTCCACTGGGAATTAGTGGGAGTTATTCCTTCCTCCTTTGGGTTATTTTTTGGCTTGTGATTGATTTATTTGCTTTTATGGTTCATCTTCCTTGGTGTTAATACCTTGTTCATCCCCCAGAAGACCAGATCTAGTCTCTGTTTGTCCATTTTTATCATTTTTCTAGGGTAAAGTCGATTGGCATGGTTTTTCCCCTGACAATTGCGCCAGCTAGCGCTTGTTGCTAGTTATGCCTCTGTGACAATGCCTTTTTAGCGCAGATTACAGCCAAACAGGCGCACTAGCTCTGCTTGGTGTTAGGGTTTGCTTGCTTTTGGGCTCTCTGAGCTTGACATTTGTTCCTGGTTCATTTTTTATGATTTCTTGAGTTCTTTGAAGTCATTTTTTACTGTCTTTAGCCCCTATCCTCTGATTTTTCGCCTTTTTCTTTCAGTTTTGCATTCTATCCCTAGGGATTCTAGGTGCTTTAGTGTGCTGACCCTCCCGTGGGAGTTTTGGGTCTTTGCTTGCCCTGTCAATTTTGTTTTTTCTTCTTTTCATTCATCTTGCTGCATTCAATTAAATCATTGCGTTTATTAAGTGATTGCCTTCTATTTCGTTCAATCTCGCTTTGTGTTGCTCCAAGCCCAGATCACACGGTTTGTTTGAGTCTCTTTTTAGATTCTTCTTCGCTTTGAGGGATTTCATCATCGGTTTGAGTCTTGATTGTGTACGTTTGAATTGAGTGAAATTTTTTTGTTTCATCTCTCTCTTTTTCATTTCTCGAATTGGTGTTTTCATTAGTTTTTAATTCATTTAGCGCATTTTCTCTAATATATTGACAATTACAAAAAAAAAAAAATTTCATTTTGATTGGCTTAGTGGAAATTGAAAGCTCTTTCACATTACTAGTGTTATATAACTCTAGAGAGAATTTTTCTAGCTTCATTAGCTTGCACTGGAAACAATAGTGGATGTTTTTGTGTGTTTTTTTTGTTTTCATTTGAAAGCTCTCAACTCTCTCGTAGATAGATCTTCATTGAACAAAATGATATTTTATGGCATGTAGTTTTTCATTTAGAGGTTTTATGAGATCCAACATTTGATAGGGCCTTGAAATTGAAATGTAAGTTAAAGATCAACTTTAAAATTTACTGAATTAACCTAAGGTAACATTGAAAAATTAATGGAACATCTAGTAGTCTAAGGTAGAGACGTGTTCCGACGTCTTTAAACCTAGTAGCTGTCGTTCGCCATTTGGCTTTAGACAACGCTAGTACGGACTTGTGCTCCTCGTACCATCGCGTATATAAAGGGAGACCCCATTGGGTTGCAAATACTTTATCCATAGGAAGCTGAGTCTATTGCCTTTTACCCGTGATACACCGGACACAGCAGTTCACAGATATCTGGTACACCCATTTACCTAGATTACCAAAGCAGTCATTTTGATCTTTACTGACTCACTAAATTTGAAAATATCATCAAGCGCTTGTCCTTTCACGCTTGTTTCCAAATAGAAAGTGATAGAGTCACCTTTTACTCATTTCTAGACTCTTAAAACATGAAACAGTGAAATTTCCATTTTCAATGTGGTAAAACTAATCACCTACGATGACACGCCCATTTAGAGATTGATTTTTCGGCCTGTTGTTGTTTTCCTTGGTTTTTTCCCATGTGTCTTTGTTTTTGGTCTTTTCCTCTTTCCGTTACAGTCACAGTGGTGGAACCATCAGTTTCATCTACTGGTAGTCCTTATACAGACGATTCATCAGAAGTCTCTCAGTCCTTTGCCGAGTATCATCAGCCCATTGTATCTGAGTTTCCCGAAGGGGGACCGGTTATATCTGAGCTTCCCTTTGGAGGACCAGTTGATTTCAATTGGCCCTTGTTCAACGCTTGGTTTGGATTTGGAGTAGGGGAAAAATTTCCTCCTCCTACATTGAGATCGCCTTTTTCGGCTGATGTCATACCTCCTAGTCCCCATCATCTTTTATAAGATCTTACGGCAAGGTCAGATATGGAATCATCCATTATTTCTCCTAGTGAGAGAATTCCTACTTCTAGTGAAGATTACTAGCTTTTTCCTGAAGACATCCCCGAACCTTCTGTTATGTCTTCACTTGGTCCTTCTCTCCCAGCAGGATATAGGTCTTGAAGTCAGGTCATGGCCATTATTGCCTCTATGGGAGTGTTGACTCCGTCCACGAGGCCGACCATTCCCACGTTAGGGATGTCACCATCGACACCTCTCACGACATCTCCTTTTGTTACATCGGTACCTGTTAGACCTACTATATGCGTGGCTACTTCTATGCCTATTGTCACTACTTAGTAAACTAGGACCTCGTCAGTCCCTGAAGATGTTTATATAGCTTCTGCTATTCCGGAGAATATTTCTCCTAAGGAGTATCAGATGTCTTTGCAGTTGTCAGTCTTCGAGGTTGGTCAGTCCTCTCAAGATCTTAATCATCCTTAATTTTCCCATTATGGAGCGGATGGTGCCCTGATTTATGTATTTCCATATCAATACGATGAGTAAGGTAACCACCTTCATTTTCCTATTCCTGAGGCTTATAAGTATATTAATGGTTTTATGTCTACCCAACTTGGGCAACCTTCCAAACAACAAGGGCAACCCCTTCAGGGACAACCTTTGTTTCAGCAAGGGTATGCTTTAGGCCCACAAGGAAAACCCTTCCAGGGACAACCTTTGGCCCATCCAGGTTATGTGTACGACCCACAAGGACAACCCTTACAGGGAAAACCTTCGATCCAACAGGGATTGTTTTACGGTTCGCAAGGGCAGTCTTACAATCCTCAAGGTCAACCTCTACAACCTCACCCTGTGGTCCAACTAGGGCAACCTCAAGGACCGACAGGGCAACCAGGGTATCAAACTAGACCATCATATGGTCCTAGGGGGCAAACCCATCCTTCTCAACCTTTGGTGCAACCTCAGCAACCTCATTTTCTAACTGATCAAAATGTTGCACAACCTGGGCCATCTTATGGTCCTGGCGTAGGTCAACTTGGTTATCAGGCACAACCTGGCCCTTTTCCGCCATTAGGCCAACTTGTTCAACCAGGGAAACCTGGTGTCCATCATCAGCCAGGTCAACCTATTCAACCAGGGCAACTTACACGGCGAGGTCAACCTGTTCAACCAGGACAACCTGCACAACCTGTTAACCCTGCTCATCAGCCAATCTATTCTATGCCATAGCCGAATCCACCTGTGCGCCCAACGTATCAGACTCAGTAGGGTCCCACTTACCAGCAGTCCGTTCGACCCCAAGGTGGCTATTACTTTCAAGGTCAGTCTTGACCAGTGTACAACTCACCCCAAGGTTCTAGTTATTACCTTCAACAGCTAGGCTATACCTATACTCTGCAGTCAAATCCATACACTGCTCAAACAAGGCCCACATATAATCAAAATCATTACTCTAGTTATCAACCCCCATATCCTGGTTTTCAGCTGCCATATCAACCCAATTATCTGGCTTATACTCCCTATGGTCAGAATCCTTCGGGATAGAACCAATGGGGGCAGAGTTATGCTCAACTAGGATGGAGTACAGGTACAAGTCCTTATCGGGGGCCTGGTATGCCTTTTAACCCTCAATTTCCTTTTCTCGCCATGTTGTAATTACCGAACATTTCCAAATTGACCAATGATCCAATTCTTCATAATCCATATTGGCCTCCGGTTCCGACGAAGGTGCCCGGTGATTGTCCTAAGTTTGAGGGTAAATCTGGAGAAGACCCCCAAGCACATGTCATGACATATCATTTGTGGTGTTCTTTGAACTCTTGGATAGATGACTCGATTCATCTACGTCTTTTCTAGCGCACTCTCATGGGTGCTGCTACTAAGTGGTACATATAATTGCCCCATGGTATTTTTCAATATTTTAATACTCTAGTTATGGCATTCCTAATACATTTCCAATTACCGGTTCGTTACGAAGCCGGGATGCATCTCCTGACATCTCTGAAACAAGACAAAGCCACTCATATTTTAGATCATATTCACGAGTGCAGACATCATCGTCGTCTAATCAAGTTTGAAATTATTGATCAACTTCTAACTCACTGGTTCACTACCTCATTTTTCAATAAGATTGCACAAGACATTTCTATGCGGGCATGTGTAACCGAGGAACAAGCCATTGCTCATGCCCAGTACCTCGATTTAGTGTACTCCCAGTCCAGCACGTTATACGATATCTTGACTGATGCCCCATGACCAGGGACCTCTAAGGCACCAGTTACTCCATCAGTAGACGACGTTATTGGTTCCGTCTCTCAGACTTCTCGCAAGTCTTCTAATGGGAAGTAGAAATCGAATTCTTCCACCAATTCTGCTCCTCCAACTGTTCCCAATTCTGTTAAGACCGTGGAGGTCAATGCCATCCAGGCTAATCCCGTGGACAAGAATTCCAAAGGGAAGAAGAAGGGAAAAGGAAAAGCCAAATCTCATGCCCCAAAACTAGAATCATCCAAACCATGTGCTAATGATGGTTCACAATGAAAACTGAAGTACCCTTGCCTGATCTGTGATGAAGACCACTACACCAAATATTGTCCTAGACGATCCGAGGTTAGTCAAATTCTTAAGGGCTCTAAGGGAACTTCGGCAGTTCTTAAAGAACCTTTTCCATCTCAGTAGACCCAGATGGTCGAGTAGCCATCACCATCTGCACCGTTTGGGTCTCAGGTTTTCATGATGAATGGTGCTGCACCTATTTCTATTGCCACTCAGTCGAAGGATTATGCCGGATCACACCAAGTAGCTGGGAAGGAATTTTTTGATGGCCCTCCTCCCCCACCTACCTCTGGCTCCCTAGAAATTGAAAGGCCCAATGTTGAACCCATTGTACAGGCACCTTCCGAAGGTGTTCTCCGAAAATCTGCCTATAATCAAAATGCCCGTGCTGCTTAGCATTACAACATCGTTGAGGATTTAGCACACACGCCTTTTGTGATGTCTGCATTGGAAGTAATTCATAGTTTTCCATCCCAATAGAAATATTTGTTATCTGCAATCAGCAGAATTGATCCTGCCGATTCTAGCCTTCTCACCTTCGATCTGGAGAATTTTGTCCCCCGATTTTCGCACCAGATCGCGCTCGTTATACAAGTCGGCATTAACGGCCTCAATATTCACAGAACCATTGTGGATGAAGGTGCCTCTACCTGCATTATGTCATCTACTTGATGGAAGGCCATTGGCTCTCTGGCCCTCACTTCATCTCCCAGTGCCCTTGAGGCATTCAATGGAAGGGAATCAAAACCCTTGGATGTTCTCGCGAGTCTCCCGATTAATTTACAAGGTAAGACAGTCAACTTCGAAGTGGAAGTGGTTGATGCAAAACTCAACTACAATATTTTTCTCGGTTGTAGTTGGACCCATGCCATGTTGTGCGTTCCATCCACCCTCTTTCGAATTTTGAAGTTTCCACATGAGTCAAGATTATTACTGTTGATCAGTTGTCTTTCTTCACCTCATCCTCTAAGAACAATGTACCGTACGTGGATCAAATTCTTGATCCCCCCGACAGTATAGGACATGGTCTTTTCAAGGACCTCGTTCTCATGGGTATTTTTCCCATTCCACCACCGAACACTGTTCAAGTCAATATGATCTCCAAGTCAGATGACCCATGGATCGTCCTTTCTCTTAAATAGGTTGCCCCTTTTGGAGAATCAATGCCTTTGACCCCAATCGAAATAAATTATTGCGAGATCGTTGCTGCATCAGATCCTCCTCCTGCTGATAATGCTCCTTTGAGCATGGCTCTTGATGTTTATTCTCAATCCCCTTGGCTCGGAAATGTAGATTCACCTGATCCTTTGAGAGAAATGTTTCCATCTGACGAAGCTATCGTGGAGACTATGTCTCTCGAAGATCTGCCATGGAGCGATGGACATCATCGTTCCTCGTTCATGCCTGGCTTGGGGGAAATTTCTAATTGTCTCGAGCATTTTTCATCTCAGGTTCCCATTCCGCCTCTCCAAACACCAATATTGACTCATGAAGTATTGTCGGAAGGAAATCTGATTAATATCACCCAAACGATGCCTATCAACATCTCCATTAAACCGGGGGTCATCGAGAACATCCATGTGGAAGTCACTTGTTCTCCCGATGAGATTCAAGTGTACACTAGCCTTTTTCGTGAATTCCGTGATGTTTTCACGTGGTCTTATGAAGAGATGCCGGGGATCGATCCCATTATCGTCGTGCACGAAATTCCCACCTATCCTGGTGCGAAGCTTGTGCACCAGCGCCTGCGCCCAGTGCATCCTCGGAAAGCCGCTGCTATAAAAGTTGAAGTTGAGAAGCTTCTTAAAGCGGGCTTCATATATCCAATCTCTCTAACAGAGTGGGTTTCCAATATTGTCCCTGTGGATAAGAAGCAGGGCACAATTCAAGTCTGTGTTGACTATCGAGATATCAATCGAGCTTGCCCTAAGGACAACTATCCCACCCCGTTTATATATCAGTTCATTGATGATTATGTGAGGAGTGAGATATTTTCCCTTATGGACGGATTTTTAGGCTATAATCAAATTAATATCCTTTCGTCTGATCAACATAAGACTACTTTCATCTGTTCGTGGGGAAAATTCGCTTACAAGAAGCTCCCTTTCAGCTTAAAAAACGTTGGGGATACCTTCCAGCGTGTCGTTTCCTACGCCTTTCATGACATATGTAATGTTGTTCAGCCGTACTTGGATGACCTTATAGCTCATTCAGATCTACGCGAAGACCATCCAGAACATCTCCGCCATATTTTTCTTTGTTGCAGACGTTACAAAATCAAGCTTAATCCTCACAAGTGTGTCTTCTGTGTTGAATCTGGTCGGCTTTTACGATTCATTGTCTCTAAGGACAGAATTCGCCTTGACCCTCTCAAGGTTGAGGCTATTGTTAATCTCCCATCCCCATCCTCGCTACATCAGCTTTAGAGTCTTCAGGGGAAAGCGAATTTCTTACATTACTTTATCCCAAACTATGTAGAGGTAGCTAAAGGGTTTATGCGACTTCTAAAATAGGACGTCCCTTTCTGTTGGGATGAGATTGCTTAGCAAGATTTCGATAACCTTAAGACGTTGCTCGTCAACGCTCCATTAATACGTTCACCAAACTATCATCGCGACTTTACCCTCTATTTGGTTGCCGCATTCAGCACAATTACCATGGTTCTGTTATAGGATGACGATGATGGTAATGAACACATGGTTTATTATCTGTCTCGGAATCTTCTCGACCCTAAAATGCATTATGCCCACGTCGAGAAGTTGGCACTGGCTGCGGTCCAGGTCGTTCAACGATTTCACCATTCCATCCTGTTTCGCACTGTAACCGTGATTTCTGACTGCAGCCCCATGACTTACATTTTGTCTTGAAAATTGCTGGGGGGCAAGTACTCAAAGTGGATTGTGGTCCTCAAACGGTTCGATTTGGAGTTCACAACTGTCAAATCAAAGAAGTCACTGGTTTTTACTGATCTCATTTTCTCCCTCCCTACCAAATTTATTCCGTCTCAATCCGAGGATCATATCCCAGATGAAACTCTCTTTCTAATCAGCACTCTCGATCCATGGTACGGTGTTATCATCATGTACCTCCAGACATCTACCTTCCAGTCTGAGTTAATGAAGGATGCTCGACACCATGTTCGACACCAATTGCAACCCTATCGCATTGTCGGAGATACCTTATATCGCGTCGGAGTCAATTCTATACTCCGTTGATGTTTGACCTTAGAAGAGGCTGAGAAAGTTCTGAATGACTGTCATAGTGTCGCTTGTGGCGGTCACATGTCCGGTTATGCTACTGCACAGAAGATGCTTCATGCGGGCTATTTCTGGCCGTCTATATTTAAAGATTGTATTGTTGTAGTATGGAAGTGTCATGCATGCCAGATCTTCCAACGCAAGATGTGTGCGCTGCCTCTCCCATTACATCCTGTCATTACCATGGGCCCCTTTGAAAAATGGGGCATTAATTTTATGACATGTAACCCTCACTCGTCCGGGGGGCTTGCTTATATCATATTTGCCGTAGATTATTTCACCAAGTGGGCCAAAGCGATGCCTACATTGGTCGTAGATGGTAAGAAAACTACTCATTTAATTTTCAACCATGTGATCACTCGTTTCGGCATTCCTCAAGCCATCGTCACCGATCATGGCTCTCATTTTTAGGACTACATGATGGTAGAGCTGACATCTAGGTTGGGCTTGCGTCACGACAGCTCAACGCCATACTACCCTCAGGAAAATGGCCAGGTTGAAGCCGTGAATAGAGTCCATGTCACGATGCTTCAATGAACAATTGGTATACACAAATCAAATTAGCATCTCCAATTTTTTTCAGCTCTTTGGGCCTACCGAACGTTAGTGAAGAGTGCAACCAGATTCATGCCTTTCTAGTTGGTGTATGCTCTAGAAGCTACCCTTTCGGTTGAATGTGAGATCCCTTCACTAAAATTGGTTGTGGAATCACTGCCCGATACTTCCCTGGAGGAAGAACATCTCCTATATCTCGAGAGCTTGGACGAAACTCGCCGCTTGGTTGCCTTAGTCATCGAGGCACAAAAAAAGCGGGTTAAATATCATTTTGATCAAACGGTTTCTCCGCGCTCTTTTATCGAAGGGGACCTCGTCCTCTTGTATGATAAAGCTCACGACAAGCTTGGGGCAGGTAAATTCCAACCTATGTGGCATGGGCCCTATATCGTTAAACGTGTATTGAAGAACGGGGCTTACAAGATGATCGATTATGAAGGTCTTCCTTTGGCTCAACCCGGGAATGGGTTGTACCTGAAGAAGTATTATTCTTGAATCATTCTTGCATAGTATATGTACATAGGTGATTTTTTAATTTTTGTGCATGTGTGGTGTGGTGTGCTTTGTAAGCGTTTTCTACTTACTGGGTATTCCTGATTGTGCAGATGTCTATTACTCCTTATATCGGTTTCATGGATGGTGCCTCCCACAGTACCAAGAACTTGTCCTCGGCAGCCTGGGTAATTTACAATCCTACTGGTGAGTTAGTTAATTTACAAGGTGTTTGTCTAGGGCCTGCTACAAATAATGTCGCGAAATATAGTGCCGTTTTGTAATTATTAAACGAGGCTGTCAACCTTGGTATTCGCATGTTTCTTGTATATCTAGACTCACAGCTTATGGTTTTACAGCTCAATGGTCATTATTTAGTTAGAAACCCATGCATTTTAAGACTGTATCTATGTATTCGTTTACTGGAAAAGAATTTTGATTACATCACATATCAACATATACCAAGACGAATGCATACACTAACAGATGCACTAGCCAACATGGTATTAGATAGACATTTACACAATTTATAGAAACATCATCATATGTAAGAAAGATCCATGTAGAAATAGATGTATATATATATGTCGAATGTTTGCAATGTCTGCATCATATAAAATCCAAAAAATATACATGTTTGTTTTAATTACATCCGGAGATGACATGTCTCTCAAAAATGTGCAAATAAAAGCCTAGGCGACTAATCGACATGGTGCTCATGGTAGCACGTCACTGCCCACACCAATCGCCTCAGTAAGTGATGGAGTCGACTCGGCACCCCTACGGTGTGCCTTTGGTAAGCCATAGCGACATCAGCTAGGCGAGCATAGTCCGGAACCCCACAAGCAATCCCCTCGAGGTTATGTACCAGTGCATCCCCTCGCCCCCCTCACCTTGAGGGTCATAAGCGAGTGGAGTCCTCCTCCCTATCGGTGACATCCCAGCAGGCCTCTCTGGGCCAACATTTGCATACATATAGGATCAATTGTTAGAACATGCATGTATATCAAAAGAAAATCATAAAACTCATAAAATGAAAAAGATTCTTACCCTACTCCTCATCCCTGTCCTCTCCTTCCGGGAGAGGAAGGTCTGGGTCTCTGGAGAAATTAGTGCTCGCATAGGGCCAGTCCTCTATGATGATCAGCTGTCGTTGGAGCCATCCAAAGAACTTGGGCCGCCATGACATCTGCTGTCCGCCCCCTACCCTGGGCACCAATGTTGCCCATCGAGCCATCCGTGGCTTTCTCAATGGTGGATCTGGGACTATCGCCCCTTGGCCCTGGAATATAGGCAATTGTTCTAGGAAGAGAAATACCAAGATTGACCCGTACCCAAACTGCTTCAGTTTGGACTTTTTGCATTTGGTCAATTGCCATTTGATGTTCATAGTTACGGTTGTGGCCCAATCAAATACTGTTCGGTTCATGCACTCTAACGCCAAGAGGAGCTATGTTTTGGTGCCCACGTAATGGTATGTAGCACCACTCTGAGTGCTAGATCAAAAAAAATATGAATGTCAAATTTTCCACTACCTGATCCCGTTTGTGCCCCTGGGCACACCATCTCCATGACCATCGACATTTTTTCACTAGAAGGCCTGGTGCCTATCATGATAGGAACTAGCCTCTGCCAGGACATGCCAAAGGATAAAGCATGGGACGGTCCGACATTCAAGCTCAAGTACTTGATCTCGGAGTTTAAACTTCTCCTCGTCCTCATCCCAGATACTAATCAAACATTACAGTAGTTCGGGTTGAGCCCGGAGACATGGTGTTAGGAAGAATTTCTTCAAACTGCAATTTTGGAGAGCATTCATACACTGTTCATTCTCTATTGCCATTTCGTCTTCCTCACTATTCTCTCTTTCCTTCCATTCAATCACCATTTTCGCTGAGTACCTACACCAAATCAAACATAGGAGTGTTAGAAACCTCCTCAAGTATTCAAATTTGCTTTTCATTGGTTCATTTTTGAGAATTTTTGGCCAGGATTTACATTGCGCCATTGGTGTGTTTGTCTGGTTGACATTCGCGCCAGTTGGCGCGGACTCTGTGTAAAACAGAGCAGATTGGCACGGGTCCGTGCCTGGTACCTGTGCCAACCACGGAGCCCTAGATTTTGCAATTCCTCCCCTCAGGGAGGCCAAATGAAAACGAAAAACTATGAAATATAGCTTAAACAATGGATAATGGAAGTGGATCTTACCTGGAGAAGACCAAATCCGACTTCATCCACTAGATCATCCACAATATTCACCTTAAGATCGCAAAGGAAATGGCTCACTATCGCTCCGCAAAGAGGTAAAAAAGGTAAAAAGCAAATATGTTTTTACTATTGGTCATATTTATAACTTTTCAAAATCAAAATTAGATTTTGGGACTTATTTTCTCGATATTTTATCATATTTTTGTCGAAAAATGGGTTTTACACTTGCTTTTTGTGCAGCAAAAGGTTTTCACGCGACTAGGACGACGACACGAGTTGTATTTTATACTTTTTCAGACTCGGTAAAAACAAAAAAAAATCACTACTAGAGTCATCTTTCAGCTCTTTTCTGACTCTCTAAACATGAAAATATTGCTGAGTTGCTTGTCGTTTTGAGCTCGTTAAATTGGCTGCGAAACGAAATCTACCCATAATACGTTTACCCCTTTTTGGGGCTGGGATAGATTATTTACGAAAAAGGAATACCCTAGCCTATCATGACTAGGAGGTTCTCTCAGACACAATTTTCTACCTTTTTGAATCTGAGGGACTATCTACGAAAAGGGATTGTTGGACTTTTCTTTTCCGCTGCTTTTTCAAACTCTCTAAACATGAAAAGATGTTGAGTTCTTCCTTTGTCATACTCATTAAAAACTGATGACATCGGACTCCGTCGTAATGACGTTACTTGAGTTCCTCCTTCCTAGGGCTCGTTAAATGTACTAGGTTGGATTTTTCCAAAGGACAAACCTATATCGCAAGCATATGCTATCCCCTTCAAGCTTTTTCTAAAAAATAATTGGGGTACTCACCAGAAATGGTGGGGGAAAATGGAACCAGTATCGTAGTCGTGTCAACAGTATGTCACTCTTGAACATGGCACTTGTCTGCATTAGTGTCAAGTTGGGACCATCTCATCTCGTTATCTGCTTGCTTTCATGGGTTTGGGTAATCTCTTTTGACTGCTCATCTGCTCTTTTCCAGGTCACCATAACCTCAGATCCTTTGATGTCAAATACTTCCAAATCTAGTGTCATGCCGCCGATATGTTCAAGAGAAGTTGGTCTCTAGAGTTTTCGACCTTCCTCTGATTCTCTGTTGGTCTTGATTCAAAAAAATTATGTTCCTCTGTCTCGTGTTGATGATGTGGGAAACATTATGGCCCACCTTCGATCAAGGTCACTTCCTGTCGACTTTGGCTCATTATCCAGGAAGCTGATCTAGAGAATCCCTTTAGGTACCTTGGAGCCTGCATGCCTCAATGGCAGGTTCTTCGCATTCGACGCAAGGTTTTAATTATTGGCCTTTGATTGGATGATTCTGCGGGTGTTCGACGTGAGATCACTATTCACATTCCATGGATTGTACCTCTTGTACCTTGAGAGCCATCGTCACTATTGATGGTTTCTCTCGCATCTATTAACGGTCTTCGTTATTGGCTGGTAATCAGACGATGTTCTTGAATGTTAGACTTCAGTTCACATATTCGCATGCTCGAACTTGTACACTGTTCAGGTCGAGATGGAGCGCAAGACCCTCGATTTTTTCTGATAAAAATCCAGGTTACAGATTCTTTGTGGATTATCATGACTGATTACATAACTCATTTGATTGGATGGCTGCGACCATACCTGAGTCTACTTGTTGATCCTTCTTTTCTGGATGGTTGCATCTATACCTTGGATCCTAGTTATTGTACACTCTATTATGGATGGCTGCGCCCATAGCACATATCATGTATTAGAGATATCGGTTGTATTTGTATTTGTAGGTCTTCCGACGGTAGTGTTTTCAGTTGGACGCATTCTCATAAAGAATTTCACCCCTCCCTCTCTCTTGGACCTCATAATTTAGGGGGCATCTATTACACAACATTTTGTCACCATCCCTGCAATCCCTCATCCCGTACATTGGAGAATTATTCTCGTTACCTGTGAAAAATAAAATGTCCTAAAAACACCTTCATGGCATCCTCCTACATAAGGACAAACATTCTCCTGAAGAACATTTCCTCTAGAAAACCCTAAAAACAGAGGTTTTTTCCTTGCTGTGACTAGCCAGTTCATCCCTCGTGTCAATGGGGGAAATCCACACTAGAGGGCACACCAATTGGTGCCTTGTCCCTATGTTTCACTCACACCAAGCCTATTAAGGAATTTTTTTTAAAAACAAATGGTGGAAGTTTGATTCTAACAAACTCCAGAACAAATCATCAAAAGAATTTGAGTGGTTTGGCTCCGGATCTCCATGTATAGGAAGTGGTTTTCCACCTCTCATGGAACCTTCCTAAGAGATAGGACCTATCCCATGATTATACGGATCCCAACTTCCCTTCCTCCATATATAAAAACCTGCCCTCTCCATTAACAAGCTAGCTGAATGCTTAGAAGATGAACATTAAGAAGGAAAATATAGCCAAGGAGAACCCCCTAAGGGAGAGATCTTTGTCCAAATCCCTGACAGGCTTTGTTGAGATGCGCTCCGCTACAAGCCTCTCCGAAGGAAGATCATAGCGTTGGAGCACTTGGTTGTAATCTCCCTTTTTTCCATCTATAGTATAAGTGACTCTAATTTTGGTTCCATTTGTGTGTTTACTATTTTATGTAATGCAACGAATTATATCTTCTGTAACTGATATATAGTTATATGCTTTGAATATTACGTTGTGTGTTGTCGTTTCTCTGCATGTGTACAGGTATCCGGACGTGTCAAATGGAAGGATTATGATCTGTTAGGCTAAGGAAGAGGAGCATCGCTCCTTCCTCAACAACAACAATGTGATATTTAAGGTAGGCTACTTATCGTGATCTTTGTCTTTATTATAACTAGGAACCAACGTCATTGCGTGATTTGATTGTTGCTAGACCCAATCTAGAGCTAGTGGGATTGCCTCTATCCTCAGAGGGGATTTACCTCCTCAACACCTGTGAGTGTGAAAGGATCTTGATGACTGATGCGTAACAACTGGTGCAGATGAAGCCATATAAATGATAGGTTGGACTGGGACAAATGTAAAAATGACCAAAGAACTAGGCATCAATGGCGGCAGTCCTAATGAGGCATTGACAGTGACGGTCCTAATGAAGGAAGGACCGAGCTCCTTGGAGGAGTCAAAGTACTAGAGGATGCTATGGATGCAACACCATAAATAATTTGACTCGAATTCCGATAACGGGGTGGAAGTGAAATCGATGGAGGATAAGATTAATTAGAGACACGAAGGAGATCTTCAAGGAAAAGATGATATTCTCCTATGGACACAGGCAAATCTCCACTGCTGATAAGACTCGAAGAATCCATTTCTGACAAGGCTATAAGGTCTTCGAAAAAACGATGAGGACTAGGAGGTATGGAAACAGCTATAAAAGGTGATCCCTGTTAGCGATCAACAAATTTTTGTCAAAACTAATGATGGCTAAAACAAGTCTTCCAGCCTTCAAGAAACAAATTTGGAGCAAATCTGTTAGTTCTCGAATCCTTGCTATGTCTCTTGTCCAAAAGACCCATCTCATTGATGTTTTCACTTAAAAAATTCTTCAAAGAAGCCTTGCTGATTCAAAAAGAAAACTGCCTTCAAAGCCATAATTACCACCATTTCTCCATTTCAAAATATTCCCTTCATGTCACCCATTTTATGCATTTTACCCTTTATTTCCTTAAAAATTCCCTTAAAACCTTATAAATCCTCTTTATTTGGTTTTAAAACCCCTTCTTTATACCTATCGGAACCCCTCAAAAAGGTTAAAAAACCTCATTTTTTGGCCTTTTCAGCTCATTTTTAGCATAGGCCTCAAGCACTTTTTCGCTTAGGCCCTAGCCCCTTTTCCTCCATATAACCAAGGCCCCAGATCGTCGACTAAAGTCTTAAGCCCCCATCGTCATCTCACTTTAGCGATTTTAAATTCCTTGTTCCCAAACGTTTTTTTTGCCGATGGCCAATCCCCTGAGAAAATCTCCATCGTTGATCCTGTTTAGGATCTAATGACTCTCGCTCCATTGGCACATCACACTTCGGCATTTCCCGTTTCCACTTTCCCAAACCTCCACCGATGGAATCCCCTGCCGATAATATCTCGACTTTCGATCTCCCTAAGATCTAACGGTCTACCCTCCATCACAAACCACAAAGGGTCACTTCTGCCTTCCTTTTCCCTGTCGATATGTGCTCAGTTGATTAAATCTTGGTCGTTGATCCTCCAAGGATCCAATGGCCAGAGAGGTCCTTCCCTTATTCTTTCATCAACCCTTTTTTTTATCCTCAACGTATCTCTGCCATTGATCCTCAAGATCTAATGGCCCTCGCTTCCCCCATTATCCGTTCACCTGACCCCATCCATTATCCCTTTGCTTCCCTGATACAATATTAACCGTCGATCTTGTTGATCCAACCGTTCCTTCTTATCCTCACCATTCAAACTCCACCCAAAAAAATTTCACCCCGCGCATTGAAAATCCCGCTACAAGACAAAAGAAATGACATCTACAGCCGATCCCACCGTGCATCTCCTCTTGTCGTGTTCACCCTCCGCTGTAGATCTAGATCTCCCAGATTTGACGGTCCAGAACTATTTTCGCACTCGATCTCACCAAAACTCCCCAGCGCGCAACTCCAACATGAAATAGGTGGTTTTGATGGGACACATGTCATCCCCTAACCTATATCGCGTTCCTCCAGCTCAATACCATTTACCGCTCTGACCCCGCGCGAAAACCATTTCCGGTTTTTGCAAAACCACCTTCGCCTTTTCTGCACCCAAATTCTAGAATTCCACCATTTTTCCTCCTATTTGCATATAGAACCCCTCCCCTGCACATTTTCCTCCCTCTGCACTGCTCCTCCACCCTCGCCTAGCCTCTGTAAGCAGTTGAATCCCAATTCGCATGGTTTTATTAAAAGTTTGATGTTTGTTGCAGGTTTAATGGTAGTTTTGTAGCATAGAAGCCATCCCACAATCACTAAAGGTGACAGAGGCCGAGGATGATGATCCTAGGCCTAATGAAATTACAAAAAAGGGACCCACAAGATTAAAATTCTAGGTCTAATCGATGTATCATGAACATCGGTTAAAACAGTCAAAGCTCTCTGGCGCAGAATGGAAGCCACCTATAAGCGAATGAAAAGAACTGTGAATAACAAAGATTAAAGAAATTAAGGATTAAAGGTTAATTCAAAGCCTAAAGATCAAGGACTTAACCACTGATTTGCAAAGATAAAGCGTAGTTGAAGACAAATCAATTAAAGTCAAAAATAGTTAGTAAAGGACAGAAAACCCGAAAGATGATTAAAGGAGGCCTAAAAGCATATCAAAGTTCTAATTCAAGTTTAAAGTGACAAATCAAGACAGATCACCCAAAAGATGGTTTCGAATGACAAATCACTGAAGCCTTTACTTCTCCAAAAGATTAAAATGCCACCTACAAACTTATTTACCTTAAAAGAATACAAATTGAATGCACAGTCAGAGATATTTTCAAA
This sequence comes from Pinus albicaulis, assembly GCA_034641835.2. NCBI lineage: Eukaryota > Viridiplantae > Streptophyta > Pinopsida > Pinales > Pinaceae > Pinus > Pinus albicaulis. The sequence continues at coordinate 219,920 of CM076581.1, read as the reverse complement.
GACAGCTCAGAAAGTAATTTCCATCTACCAAAATCCTCAAAAGTCAACAGAAGTGACTAAAGTAGATGAAAGTTAATGTAAAAATGTATTTGCTCTATATTAATTGAATAGTTAGACCTTCCTTTCACTCCACTGTCCACTTTCTCTGATAAAGAACAAAAAATTTAGATTAGGATTTACTGTAAAAGGTACCCTGATTCTCACTGATAAGCTTTATCTTTATGTTTTCTTGTAATTGTGCGTTTGAGGATAATTCAATAGAGTATAACCAGTCAAGGAATGTTGGTGAGCCCATGTCTTGCTGAGTAAAACTTGAGATATTGTTCTTGAATGATATTTTGACTGCATGCTAAGTAAGGTTAAACTAGGGAAGTCTATGGTTAGCCCTGTCCTCTAGTGCTTTCTCCAACAACTGTTTTGAAAGTTTCCCTTGAAGAGTATGCCAAAAGCAGGATAGGGTCAAAGTCCTTACCTGATCTTAGGTTGCCCTTTTTTTTCTTATATGTTTATTCTTTTTGAAGGTAATCTATTATATTGCTGGATTCTTGAATGTTCTTCAAAGGTTTGCTAAGTAGAGTTGAACTAGGTAAGTCTATGGTTAGCCCTGTCTTCTAATTTCTTCTCCAACAGCTAGCTTTGAAAAGGTCCCTTGAGTGTATGCCAAAAGCAGGACAAGTTCAAAGTATTTACTTGATCTTAAGCTACTCTTTATGTTTATCTTAAATGTTTTCTACTTTCTAAAGGTAGTCAAGAGGATTACTGGATTGTTGTCTGAAAAGTGTGCTTTAGTAAAAGTTTTCCCAATGAAGTCTATGGTTTTCCCTATCATTTGGCTTGCTTCAAACAGTTACTTTAAAAGGATTTTCTTGTTTAGTGAAGCTAATAGATTCTTAAATGGTTATTAGCTTTGCTTCTTTCACAACACTTTTAATGTTCCACATCACAAATCAATATAAATAGATCCTTTGATATAGATGACTTGCCCCATGGACCAATCTCGAAACTTGTTGTCCAATTAAATCCTTTTGTGACTCCATAGCCCAATGGATTGATACTGTCTCTTACCTATCCTATCAGTTGAACCATTCTTTCAACTTACTCACACCTTTACCCTTCAAAAGACTTCCTTTATTTTGATGATATCCTAATCAAAACAAGTTCCCTTGAGCTTCATAGCTAGCCTAATATCATATCATGAGCTTATAAGAATATCATTCTAAAACACATATAGAGAGATCCCTCTCTGAATCCAGGAGGGCTAGATCCTAGGATTATAAAGTGGTTCTGATGTTGCCTTGTCATTTGGTATGCCAATCTGCCAAATCACAGGACCCCAACATAATGGCGACTACGCTGGGGATTCTGAGTAAATTGCATCTTAGACATCCTTAAGAGCTTAGAATACCCACAATATCCTTAGATTGGTATTCAATTGCTGATGGTGGACAACAACTCATCTTAAAATTTTTGAAATCTTCCACCTAGCGACTCCACAACTCCCAAAAGACCAAATGACTCCACTGGTAGAAGACTCTAGACTAGTTGAATAAACACAGTGACCTCTTTTCTGATTTACAAACATGATTCCAAGGAAACAACAAAGATATTCCCCAATGAGTAGAGATCATATCCCTGGGTTCCCACATAAGATGCCCCAGGTGTTTTGGGATGATAACCTTCCCGTTTTTCAAGGTGAAAAGTTTGATGACCCATTGTTACATCTCATCAAATTTTATATACATGTATGGAAGATAAATAATGAATGGCATGAAGACTGCCTTATGAAAATGTTCATGTTAACATTAGAAGGAAACGCAAGGGTTTGGTATAAATGGTTAGAACCTAAGAGCTTGTTTTATTTAAAAGACATGCACCAAGTATTTTATGAAAAATATAAAGAAAACTCTCCATCCTTATCATGGGTTGAAAACTATTGTGATCAATCTCAAAATATCATTCAATACCTTATAGACAATGATGAGGATTTGGTTAATATGCATCCTAAAGATCTGTTAAAAGCCATTCAAGAATTTCATATGCATCCTAACTATCAAAAGAACCAAGATGAATCAGTTGAGGAAGAAATCAATCAAGGAATAAAATACATTCTTCAAGATATCCCTACAAGCATAAATTTTGATTCATCATCCTTTCTAGGAGAGGCTCAAGAAGACATATAGCCTCAAATTCAATCTTCACAAGAGATAGATAATTGTTATACTTCTGCTCAAAGAAACACAGAAATCTCCTCCTTTGATAGAAGAAGAAATCGATCAGATTATAAACAAACAACCAGTCTCTAAAACTCCATTTGAAAAAAACACTCCTATTCATTCACCCACTAGAATTTTTTGCCATAAATCAAAAAATCAACCCATAGATCAATTCAAAGAAACAAAAATTGATAATCCAAACGTTTGATTGGTGAGATTGTTTATACTAATGATTCTCCAATTTTTTATCAGTCTGATGATGATGATGACCTCCAAACTGAAACTAATCATGCAAGGAAACCAACAGTTGATTGGTGTCATGAATTTCAATATCATCAGCTTGAAAGCAGCAATCAACCAATGCAGACCATCAGAAATAGCTTTCACATAATTAGGAATCATTAATCTATTAGTTGTAATGTTGAGGTTGAGAGGAATGAGGAGCCTCTTGAGCGAGTTGAAGATAAAAAGCCTTCTCCTAAAAGGGTTGAGGTGATCAAGCATGCCCTTGCTCAAGAACATAGTTACCTCTTCACAGAGTTTAGTCCACTCAATCAGAACATACCAGGACTACAAGAGGACAACACTGCAATATATGATGAGTCCTCTAGTTCAGATAATAATGAATATGAGGAAGAGTTTCTTTCTCAAAAGAATCTTAATATTGATCCAGTGGAGGAAAAAATAACCCTAGTTGAAACTTACCTGTCAAATACTCCCAACCAGGTATTATTTCAAGATCCCTGTGCTGATTTCTTGAAGATATTTGAAGAGGGAGTAAAGATTGTTAGGAGCAGTTTATTGTCAAGTGCAAGAAAAAATTTTAGCACCGCTACCAAGAAATGAGTGAGAAGGGATTGGCCCTTTTGTTTATCCAGTATTCTCAAGGAGATGAGCAAAGACCAATCATGGAATCATTTGATTGATTGGATGTATTGGAAAAGAGAATTCACTAGCTAAATATGTAAATTCCAAGTTAGATTAGGTTAGATAGGAATTCAAATAAGCTCAACCTTTGAGCATCTAGTTAGTTTTTAAGTTGATTCGAAAAAAATATGAAAAATACAAAAAACATTAGAAAAAAGAGAAAAAGAGGGCAGACATAAAAGAAGAAAGGTACAATCCCATAGCAAAAAAGAAAAGAAAAATCCGAAAGTGTGCAAGCCTAAATGCCACTACTTGAAAGAGAATTTCTATTTAGTCATATAGCCTAATCATGACTAGATAGATTTAAATTTACTGTTGATAGGTTAGTGAAGAAGATTTTCCAAACAATGAAATCTTGGCTTATTAGTAGAATAGATTAGGATAGAAAGAAATGGCTCTAATAAGACCAAAAATTGAGCCAAAGATAGAGGAAAATGGTTCAAACATGCTCAAAATTTGAACCAAGACATAAAAGAAAAAGGATGACTCTAAACAGATCAAAATCTGAGTCATAAGAAGAAAGAAGGATGTTCTTAATTTTCATATCTTAAGCCTTCACAATTTTGTTTTAAATTTCTGTAAATTTCAGTATATGTGCAACTTGTTTTTATGCCACAATCTTACAGCAAATCAGATAGTTTAATCATGGTTTGTCTGTATTTAAATATCTATTTTAGAATATAGAGAATAAGATCTGTCAGACAGCTTAACCTTGACAGATAGTAGTTAGGTAGAAAATTTATGAGTTCAACTGTTTAATCTGAACTCATGGAAGTTATAAGGGTAGATTTATATTACTTTCCTGCTTTCAATAAAAGAATAAAATGTTGATGTTAAAGGTTTGCAAGTCCAAGTTCACCTTATTGAAGAAAAAATGTTAGGATAAGTAGGCTGTGTAGGTAGTTGTTTGGGGAAAGAAATATGTTTGTTAATATGAATACTGATCATATTTTAAGTAGCATGATCAAAGAAGAAAGAGGTTGTCAAAGTGTAGTAAAATACAAAGGCACTGGTCTACTTTCTAGAGATTTATCTCTGAGGTTCTTGACATCTCCAAGGAGCTGCCCTCCCCAAGTGGAGCCACTGTTAGCCATCAATAAAATTTTGTCATAACTAATGATTGCTAAAACAAGTCTTCCAGCCTTCAAGAAACAAATTTGGAGAAAATCTATGAGTTCTTGAAGCCTTGCTGTGTCTCTTGTCCAAAAGACCCATCTCACTGATGTTTTCACTGAAAAAATCCTTCAAAGAAGCCCTATTGATTCAAAAAGAAAACTGCCTTCAAAGCCATAATTCCCACCATTTCTCCATTTCAAAATATTCCCTTCATGTCACCCATTTTCCTCATTTTACCCTTTATTTCCTTCAAAATCTCCTTAAAACCTTATAAATCCTCTTTATTTGGTTTTAAAACCCCTTCTTTATACTTATCAGAACCCCTCAAAAAGGTTAAAAACCCTCATTTTTTGGCCTTTTCCGCTCATTTTTAGTATAGGGCTCAAGCGCTCTTCGGCTTAGGCCATAGTCCCTTTTCCTCCATATAACCAAGGCCCCAGACCTTCAACTAAAGTATCAAGCCCCCATCGCTGTTGCACTTCAACGATTTCAAATTCCTTGTTCCCAAACCTTTTTTCCACCGATGGCCGATCCCCTGAGTAAATCTTCACCATTGATCTTGTTTAGGATCTAACGGCTCTCGCTCCATTGGTACATCACACTTCGGCGTTTCCCATTTCCACTTTCACAAACCTTTGCCGATGTAATCCCCCACCGATAAGATCCCCACCGTTGATCTTCCTAAGATCTAACAGTCCTCTCTCCATCGCAAACCACAAAGGGTCACTTCCGCCTTCTTTTTCCCCGCTGATATGCGCTCCGCCGATTAAGTCTTGGCCGTTGATCCTCCAATGATCCAACGGCCAGTGGGGTCCTTCCCTTATTATTTCATCCGACCTTCTTTTTCTCCTCGACGTATCTTCACCATTGATCCTCAATATATAATGGCCCTTGCTTCCCCCATCATTTGTTCTCCCGACCCCATCCATTACCCCTTTGCTTCCACGATACAATATTAACCGTCAATCTTGATGATCCAACGGTTCCCGCTTACCCTCACCATTCAAACTCCACCCAAAAAACTTTCACCCTACGCATTGAACATACCACTACACGACCAAAGAAATGATGTTTGTAGCCGGTCCCACCATGCATCTCCTCCCGTCGCATTCACCCTCTGCCATAGATCTAGATCTCCTAGATCTGACTGTCAAGAACTATTTTCACGACCGATCTCACCAAAACTCCCCAGCATGAAAATCGAATAACAAATAGGTGGTTTCTATGGGATACGTTTCATCCTCTAACATGTATCGCGTTCCCCCAGCTCAATACCATTTAACGCGTGAAAACCATTTCCGATTTTCGCAAAACCACCTTCGCCTTTTCCGCGCCCGAATTCATGAATTCCACCACTTTTACTCCTGGTTGCATACAAAACCCCTCCCTTGCACATTCTCCTGCCTCTGCACTGCTACTCCACCCTCGCCTAGCCTCTGTAAGCAATTGAATCCCAATTCGCATGGTTTTATTAAAGTTTGATGTTTGTTGCAGGTTTAATGGTGGTTTTCTAGCATAGAAGCCGTCCCACAGTCACTAAAGGTGACAGAGGCTGAGGATGACGATCCCAAGCCTAATGAAATTACAGAAAAGGGACCCATAGGGTTAAAATTACAGGTCTAATCGATGTATCATGAACATCGGTTAAAACAGTCAAAGCCCTCTGGTGCAGAATAGAAGCCTCCTATAAGCAAACGAAAAGAACAGTGAAGAACAAAGATTAAAGAAATTAAGGATTAAAGGATAAGTAAAAGCCTGAAGATCAAGGACTTAACCACTGATTTGCAAAGATAAAACATAGTTTAAGACAAATAAATTAAAGTCAAAATAGTTAGTAAAGGAAAAAAAAGCCCGAAAGATGATTAAAGGAGGCCTAAAAGCATGTAAAAGGCCTAATTCAAGTTAAAACTGACAAATCAAGACAGATCACCCAAAAGATGGTTTCGAATGACAAATCACTGAAGCCTTTACTTCTCCAAAAGATAAAAATGCCACCTACAAACTTATTTACCTCAAAAGAATACAAATTGAATGCAGAGTCAGAGATATTTTCAAAGACATCTCAGAAAGTAATTGCTAGCTACCAAAAGCCTCAAAAGTCAACAAAAGTGATTGAAGTAGATGAAATTTAATGTAAAAATTGATTAATAGAGTTAAGAAATTAGATATCTTCTCCATTAGGCCTCCCAAAGGTCAATAAGAATTTACTCTGTATTAATTGAATAGCTAGACCTTCCTTTCACTCCACCTCCTCAATTTACCTATATATATTATATGAGGAGCCCAATAATGTGGTTGGTTGGATACTTATTGAATGTAAATAGTTGCTAAAGCTACTGAAGCTTTTTTGAGTAATTGAATACTATTAGGCAGAGAAGAGAAGTTGGAGCTGTAAAGACCTATTGGACTTAAAGATTGTAACTGATTTGAACATCAAATATACAAGCTGATTTATGGGATCCTAGTCTATGTTAAGGGTGATGTTTTTCTTACTGTAATTGTTGTTTTTCTTATGTTTTCATACTGTCCACTTTTTCTGATAAATAAAAACAAATTTAAATTGGGATTTACTATAAAAGGTACCCTATATCTCACTGATAAGATTTATCTTTATGTTTTCTTCTAATTGTGCATTTGAGGATAATTCAAGAGTATAACCCGTCAAGGAATGTTGGTGAGCCCATGTCTTGCTGAATAAAACTTGAGATATTGTTCTTGAATGATATTTTCACTGCATGCTAAGTAAAGTTAAACTAGGGAAGTCTATGGTTAGCCCTGTCCTCTAGTGCTTTCTCCAACAGCTATTTTGAAAGTTTCCCTCGAAGAGTATGCCAAAATTAGGATAGGTTCAAATTCCTTACTTGATCTTAGGATACCCTTTGTTTTCTTATATATTTCTTCTTTCTGAAGGTAATCTATTAGATTTCTGGATTCTTGAATGTTCTTGAAATGTTTTCTAAGTAGAGTTGAACTAGGGAAGTCTATGGTTAGCCCTGTCTTCTAATTTCTTCTCCAACAGTTAGCTTTGAAAAGTTCCCTTGAGTGTATGCCGAAAGCAGGATAGGTTCAAAGTCCTTACTTGATCTTAAGCTTCTATTTATGTTTATCTTAAATGTTTTCTACTTTCTAAAGGTAGTCAAGAGGATTATTGGATTGTTGTTTGAAAAGTGTGCTTTAGTAAAAGTTTGCCCAAAGAAGTCTATGGTTTGCCCTATCCTTTGGCTTGCTTCAAATAGTTACTTTGAAAGGCTTTTCTTGTTTAGTGAAGCTAATAGATTCTTAAATGGTTATTAGCTTTGCTTCTTTCACAACACTTTTAATGTTCCATATCACAAATCAATATAAAGAGATCCTTTGATATAGATGACTTGCCCCATGGACCCCTCTTGAAACTTGTTGTCCAATTAAATCCTTTTGTGACTCCATAGCCCAATGGATTGATATTGTCTCTTACCTATCCTATCAGCTGAACCATTCTTTCAACTTACTCACACCTTTACCCTTCAAAATACTTCCTTTATTTTGATGATATCCTACCCAACCAAAACCAAAACAAGTTCCCTTGAGCTTCATAACTAGCCTAATATCATATCATGAGCCTATAAGCATATCTTCTAAAACACATATAGAGACATCCCTCTCTGAATCCACGAGGGCTAGATCCTAGGATTCCAAAGTGGTTCTGATGTTTCCTTGTCATTTGGTATGCCAATCTTCCAAATCACAAGACCCCAAAACCAGACCAAGCACCCTAAGGAGGCTAATTGAACTCAACTAACTCTTCAAGAGGAGATAGAGTAGCGAGAGGTTGAACACTTGTGAGAATAGGTTGTGTGAGCTTGGCAGACCTAGTGGACTGAGGGGTTTCAAAATAAACTTCAGGAAAAGAACTACCACTAGGAGGCAGTGAAGAAGATGACGAAACTGGTGGTTTTGCCACTATGACAATATTTCAACACAGGAAGGAAAAATGAGAAAATCCAAATCAAGGCTTCAAGACCAAAATCTAAGGAATGACAAAAAGAAGCCAATAAAGAAATTTTAGTGGGGATGTGATCGTGGGAAATTAATTTTATGACACCAGAAAAAAAAACTCTATTGTTTCATGTTTTAAGAGTCAAGAAACAGATAAAAGGTGACTCTAGTAACTTTCAATTTTAAACACGCGTGAAAGGAAAAGTTCTCGATGATCTCTTCTCTTTTTAAGGAGTCACGAAAAGATCAAAATGACTACTCAGTTAATCTAAGCAAGAAGTTGTACCAAGTTTCCGTGAACTGCCATATACACCTTGGTGATCAAATGAAAGACAAATGACCAAGGACTTAACGTACATGTAGGTAGTATCCCAGAATGCTCTGTTTGGTGTATCACGGTTACATGGCGGTAGACTCAGACTCCTATGGATAAAATGATATTGAACCTATGGTGGTCTCCCTTTATATACGCGACGGTATAGGGAGCACAAGTCTGTACTAGTGTTGTCTAAAGCCAAGCGGTGAATAGTTGCTACTAGGTTTAACGACGCCAGAACACGTCACTAGCCTAGACCTCTAAAAATTTTTGTGTTAGGTTCCAATTATTCCTTAGGTTAATTGAATAAATTTTACAGTTGATCTTGAATTAATGTTTTAATTTCAAGGCCCTACTGAATTCGAGCTCAAATTTCCTAAATGAAAGCTATATGTAGTAGAAAAACATTTTCCATTAGATGAATGCTAACTACGAAAAGGATAGAGATCTTTTTGAAAGAAGTAAACATTGAAAACATACGAATAAGTCCCCTAATACATCTAATACAATCAAAATGAGAAACAAAAAACTCTTTCCTAGATGCAAGTGCTAGTTATGAAAAAGGCTTTTTCATTTCCAATGCAAACGAAAGGATGCAATTTTTTTTTTTTGAATGATTGAAGCACACAATGCACTAATTACATCAAAAATAAAATCAAAGACTAGTTAATATCACTATGAATGTAGAGATCTCAAAACAAATGGTTCCAAGAAATACAAACACAACTGCACTCAAACTAATGATGCATTCTTTCAATCAAAAAGAGGCATTCAAAGTGACCCAAACAAGCAATGTAATATATGCTCAAAAACTAAGAGACAGAGAGTAAAACAAACACCAAAGTAATCGTTCAACAAACCAAAAACTTGAAGGATCAAGAAATACTCAAGCAACTGATCAGGGAATCAAACTAACAAGAACCAAAAAGACTCGAACTTCAATCAAAAGGCTCAGTGAGTGAAAGAGACCTAGAACCCTAGGGCTATAAACTGCACTGATAAGAAAATAAACAAACAACTGAGAAGAGAAAGCCTAAAGTAGTCAAAACTACTCCAAAAGACCAATTGCAAATGAAGGAACAAGCTAGAGTCAAGCACAACTGACCAAAAACTCAACAAAAGGGTCAAACCAAATCTTACAGGATTCAGCATGACTGTGAGGCGGTAATCTGTGCCAAACAGGTGTTGGCGCTACTGCAAAATAAGCAACTTGTGCCAATCAGCATGAATGTTCAGACAAAAAGCGTGCCAAGCCAGATAACTATGGGAGGAGGGAAGAACCAGTGAGTAGAGGTTAATATTGACACTCTAGAGCTGAACAAGATGATTCCAAAGACACAAAAAATCCAAGAAAGATAGACAAGCAAGCAAACGACCAAAGTCGACTTGACGAGACAAATTCCTAAAAGGAAACAAAATGTCAAACTCACACTGATCCCCACCGGAGTCGCCAATTTGTTGTCAAGGTAAATCCTCTCTGTGGACAGAGATGATCCCTCTAGCCCTAGAGTGGGTCTAGCAACAAATGGATGAGCTAATTGTAGGTTCCTTAATTAATGAATGAACAGGACACAGTAGATAGACCTACCTAGAGTCCAATGCTGTCGTGGCTGTGATGGTGATGGCCTCCTGATATCTGCTTCCACGGGTCACAATCCTTCTGCTACAGTGCTCGGATACCTGCACGAAGATCAACAAAAAAGAGCAACATACAAAACAATGATTTTATTCATAATCAACTAACCAATCAAGGAATGTTAAGCATATGGCATCAAATAAAACACATAACGCAATATGGGAACCAAACAATATTCATGTATATGTATTAATAGAAGAAACAGTTACAACCGAAGCCTTGATGTCACAGCCTCCTTCAGCGAGGTTTAGTCAAAGCGTGTCTCAATGGATCTTCAGGGAATTTAGATGGGATGAGGACACAAGCCTAAGCTCTCTCAACAAAGGGTCTCTTTTGTTCAATCCTTCTAGCACGATGTGTAGGAATCTCATCAGCGTTTCAGCTATTTGTTCAACTATCCTTTTAGTTAGCTCATGAATGGAATATGGCTATATTTATTGAGGAGAGGAGGAGGTTGGGATCCCTATAATAGTGGAAGGGAGGCCTTATCCCTTGGGAGGTTTCCCCAAAAGGTGGAAACAAGAGGCCAAAGGAGGGAAGCCATGGTTATTCAGTCGAACCACTCTAGATGACTCACCCACGAAGTTTTTATGATGGAAAATTTGCCTCTATTTTTAAGAAAAATTCCATAAACAGGTTGGCGTGGGTAGCTAACTCAGACAGAGCACAAATGGGCATGGGGCCTTGTGTTAATCCTCCTCATCGGTGTGAGGGCATAATGGTCTACTAGCGCCAAGGCAAAAATAGGTGTTTCTGATGGTCTATTCAAGAAATTGTCAATAGAAAGAGTGTTGTCCTCATGGCAAGGGATGCAATGATGGTATTTGCAAGGCATGACACTTTATTTTGGTCATGGAAATGACCCTCCAATGTGTGGGATGGGGATTGCATGGATAGTGACAAAATGCTGTGTAACACCATTGTAGAGGAATATTATTCCGTTATCAAGAATAGTTTGGGAAGTGGACCTAAGGTTAGAGGATAAGTCCGTTGTAGGTTCCAAGTGGATCTACAAGGTGAAGCAAGAAATCGATGGGAGTGTCTAGAAACACAAGGCTAGATTTATGGCTAAGAGGTTCTCTCAAGTGGAGGGAATTAGTTATGAGGATACCTTTGCTCCAGTATCAAGGTACTCTTCAAACATATCAATTCTATCACTTTCAACACAAATAGGATGGAAGATACATCATATGGATGTGAAGATAGCTTTCCTCAACAAAGTGATTGAGGAAGAAGTGTACATAGAGCATCTGGAAGGATTTGAGACCTTCAACAGTGAGTCAAATGTATGTGGAATCAGGTGAGCGTTTTATGGATTGAAACAAGCACCCCATGCTTGGTACACCAGGATCAATAACTATTTCACCGGGTTGGGCTTCACCAAAAGTGAAGCATATGAAAACCTTTACCATATTTTGGTTGAAGGTAAATTATTGATTATAGTGTTATATTTCGATGATTTAATTCAAACAGGTGACAAGAAGCTGATAAAATCTTGCAAAGATGATTTTTCAAGAGAATTCAAGATGAAAGACATAGGGCTCATGCATTATTTCCTTGGTTTGGAAATTTGGCAAGGAGATGGGGAATTGTTTGTCTCTCATGGAAAGTATGCCAACGAGATACTGAAGAAGTTTCACATCGAGAGAAACAAACCCATGGAGACTCCTTCAGTAGGGTATTCGAGGAAGGAAGATGCTACATCAGGAAAAGTGGTAGAGGCTACCATTTATAGGAAAATTGTGGGTTCACTTATGTACTTGGTGAAAAAACGACCGAACATGTGTTAGGAAGTTAACAAACTTAGTCAATAAATAGTTAATCCAACCAGAATCTATTGGAAGAAAAACAAAGATGTGTTGAGATACATCAGAGGCACCACTCAGTTTGGTCTTTGGTACATGTAGATTGTTAGTGTCAGTCTTTGCATACTTCCACCAGGGATCAAAACACATTTGCATGTGCATCTTAGGTGTCTCATACTGAATAAAGTTTTCATCATTCCATTAGTTCATGATTTGAAAATTTTCCGCTAGTGGTTTTCCTTGTCAAATAAACATTTTCTCCCTCCAAGATTCATTCTCTTGACTCATTCCCATGTCCCTTTGAGCATAAGAATCCTATGAAAATTGTCTGTTTTACTTGAAAATATTTTAAGTCAAAATCTCATTCAAAATTAGGTAAAAAGAAATTTCATTAGGTCATTAAGGTTTTTCATTTATCAAGGTCTTTCCTTCATTCCAATGATTTCAGCACATATATGATAGGGATTTATTATAATCATCATGATGTATTCATATTGTTTTAAAGATTGTATTTTCAGTTTTAGGACCTTTTATCAAAACGTCATTTTGATAAAAAGTCACTTATGTAATTTATTTTATTTTTTAAAATGTAATTTTATGTTACTATATGTAATAATTTGATCCCAAGCTATTAAAGCTATTATGTCAAGCCTTAGTGAGCAAATGAAAAAGCCAACTCCATGATGTCAGCAACTTGCAATGTAAAAAGTGTCAAAGAGTATTAGTGATAAAAGAAGAAGACTTCAAACATTAGAAAAGTGGATATTCAAAGTTTAATTAAAATACACATGCCTATAATAGCCCATAAAGCATTTCAAACAAGCCATTGTTGCCTTTCAAAACATTAGGAGCATTCAACAAAGAAGAAATTTGTGAGCTTTTGAGTGAAATTATGCTAGGTTTCTTGGCACTGTGCATCAGCACTTGGCCCTGCGCGTTTGCATCGGCGTTGCACGCCTGGACATTGGTGCTGTGCCCTTGCTCGAAATATTCAAAGAAATTTGTGAAGGCATTGCGTGACTGTAGACTGGCGCTACACGTTTGCAGAAGCATTGCGCGCTTATCACTAGCGCTGCACGCATAGCGAGGGAAAGTTGCTGAGTTATCTAGCAACTCAAACAAGTTCAGATCTCTTCCAATTTCTCCTAATTCCTCCAAGAAGCCCTCAAAAAAGTAATTTCCCATTTTAAACTTGATTTTAAGCTATTTGGTGGTTCTTAATTGAATGGAAATGAAACCCTAAAGGAAAACCCTAATTTGAGCTTGTGATCACTGCTTTTACCTTTATTTCATCCTCCTAAAATAAATATTAGTGATAAATAGGGTAATTACATTGATTTAGGGTTTTAATTTATCTTGTTTTTCCCTACACACATTCCATTTCACTTATTCCCTTCACTCACACTCATTCCCTTCACCTTTCAAGCTATTCATCTCATCCCCTTCCCTTCATTCATTTCACTTGCACCCTAGGGTTTCCAAATCAGAATTTGAAGATGTCAGAGGAAGAATATAGTGGTATTGTTGGTGAGGAACAAATTCCAAGGAGAAATGAACATATGGGAGGGAAAATAAACAGGTTTGAACCCATCAGGAAAAGGGAACTCATGGCATCTCCTCTCACTGTCTCTTGTTTTAAACATGCGGGCTGCTTTGAGTTTTGTGAGAGAATGCAGCAAGTCCAAACTCACCCAGAGTTAATAAGACTGTTCATCAGCAATTTACATGACAAGAAAGTCAATCTTGTTGGGGTTACTTTTGAGATGTCCACCATTGCCATTGGAGCTGGTACAAGGATACCTAGTGTGGGAGAGAGGTAGTTTAAATAAGAAAACCTGGACATGAGTTATTTTGAACCATACCTCAAACCTAGGTATAAAGATCACAACAAGTCCATTTTCCCTTTTTCTCATCTCCTTGACCAGTATGTGCCCATGATGAGGATAATAATGAAATACTTCACTTGTGGGGAAGTTTTTCCCGCCTCTACTCATACCATATCTTTCTTCTTATGCATTTCACTAGAATTAGAATGCTACACATACCATACTATATTTTTCGTAGCATTGACAAGATGGCTTACATTGTGCAAAGGAGGAATTACAATAAGAAAATGTAGAGAATTTTTCATCATTCACTCATCAAGATGGAAGTCATGCATCAGCTTCAGCAGAAAAAAATTCCATGGGATGCATTCATTACAAATGAGGTTTTCACTACTCCACCTATTCATCATGACCAGGATATTCCTTCACCATCTCATCCTCCCATGTCCACTTCTCCATTACATCCCACTTCTCATACATCACCACCCACTCACATCCATTCACCTCATGTTGATTCTATCTCATGATCTTTCTGCAACCCTTCACCATCACATAATGATACCAGAGCATCAAGCAGTGAAAGGGACATTGAGACAACTGGCACTAAATTGACTGATATTAAGCCATTTTCCTTGACATATCAGAGAGGCCACATGCATGTGTTTGCTTCACATCGTGTGAAAGGGGCCATGCCTTCTTCATCAACAAAACAGGTAAATAAGGGAAAGGAAAAGGCTACAAAGCCTATCACTGTTGAGGAGGAGGACAAAAATCAAAATGAGCAGGAGTTTAAGTTGATTGACCTTGATGATGAGGATGAGGTTAGAATCACTAATGCATTGATCAGAGGCAAGGATTCCAAGATTAGTGAGCTTCAAGCTAATCTTGGTAGAGCAAGGAATGTGATTAACTTTCTTGAGCTGGAGAATGAGCAGTTGAAGACAAAGCAGACCATTAGTGAGGTCATGGAAATCATAGCTCAGAGAGAGGCCAGAAAGGCCAAGGCCTTGCTGGATGAGACCTTAGTCAGATTTGATGATAGCGATGATGAGGAAAATTAGCTTCCTAGACAGAGACCGAGGACCATTGGAATGAAGAGGGCTTTAGCCCAGGAAAGGCAGAAAGAGGTTGAATTGGCAGAGCAGCTCACTCCAAGTGAGCTACTTGCCATTGAGATTAGTGAAGATAGAGAGTCTTGGCTTGAGAGAGCCAATTTTCATCTGGAGAGATTTTTAGAGAAAGCCATGAAGGACACTGATATTCAAAGGAAGATGGCGAAGCACTATGCCATGAGAAACATGATTACAAGGGCCAAGCTCAAATGTTCCCATGCAAAGTTTTGATTTTTGACCGAGTCAAAGGAGAAAGAGAAGTTGAATATTCTTACTAAGATGTCCCTCTAGGCCTCCAACCCTCAATCAACAAGAAAATTCAAAATTTTGGCACTTTTGTGCAAATTTTGGTTTTTGGGACAATTTAACATGTAGAAAATGTGCTAAACATGTAGCACCACTGGCGCTGCGCTCTTTTTTGGGCCATCCAACTAGAAATTGGTCAGTATATTCATGTTCCTAGTGATGATTACATCGACCTCAGAAATGTTCAGGAGATTTGGAGTAATAATTATCCCTCAAAAAGGCCAGAAACCATCAAAAAATCATGTTTCTGCCCTATTTTTGGCCTTGGCATTGCATGTATACCAGTCTTGGGATAATAGGTTTTTGACAGGGCATATGGACACCATTATGGAAACTAGAGACAAATTTGGAAACTAGACTCAGATATATTTTCAATGGGCTATCATGGAGCTCATTTGGACATCGAGAAGGCCTTCAAAATTTGGCTACAAGACAAACCATTTTTTCTGTCATGGCGTTGTGCATTTAGCAATGAATTGGCAATTTTCACTGTTTTTAGCATTTTTGACTTTTTCATTGGGTAAATGTGAAAATTATTGATGTAAATATTCAAAATGGATGTAAATATTATTTTTTCACTTTTATCGAAGGTAGATGCATCAGATAAGTCTACTAGGAGGTCAAATGAATCAATTTCCTCTCTTTTAGAGGCAAAATGTTGAGTTTTCCTAGTCTTTAGATTCTTGTTTGGGAGTAGGTGAAACAACTCCTCCTCTCATGGATTAGAATCCCTGAGACTAGGGAGAGTGGTTTGAAGTCTATTCGATGTATTTTATTAGTCATTTGTAGAGGTTGGACTCACTTGGAGCTTTGGCATATCAAGAGACATCTTTGTATATTAGTTTGGCTTGGACATTAATAGAAATTTGTAGCTATTTTCTTGGGATCCATGTGGTATGAGTTTTATACATAGTTTCCTCTTTGTTATCAATTTGTTTGAATGTATTTTTATTTCATAAACCATTTCGTGTCTATAATATACTAGATTTCTAGTTTGAAATGCAGAATCCATATGTATTTATGCTCTATTTTGGGAAATTTAGTATAATGTGTTCATGCTCTTCAGCTTAGGGAAAATATATTTCACATGGTTTCTCTAGCTCCTCACCAGTATTCTCACCTCACACAATCATCTTTGAATGTATAAAACTTTTACCTACCTTGACCCTTGAAACCCCTACAGATTTTCACCTAATCTCCTTGCCTTAACTATTTGGCTCCTCTTGATCCAGCAAACCCTAAAATCAAAATCAAAACCGCCTGTACTCCTTAGCTAGCCTAAAATCATTTCATCCAAACTCTTGGCTATGATTCTATTGAGAGATCCCTCTCTGACTTGGTAGGGCTAGATACCAAGTCCAAATTTTGGTTTGAGGTTACCTCGGGATTTTCCTCTCTCAGCCTTGAGGTTCAATCTGAGTGATAACATTTTGGTGACTCCATAGGGAAAGAAAAGAGTAAGATTAGATCAACCCCAGTAATTAATTTTCATTGGAATTCTTAAACTTGTGGATGATAAGTTTATAATTTATTCAAAGGTTGAATTGAAAAATTTGTAAAGTGCATATTGGGTGTTGAAATTGGACATACTGGCTTCCCGAAGATATACTAGATCCAACCCCGATCCAAATGCTCCTACTATTGTTAGTGATCCTCAGAAAATTGGAAGAAAAGGTAAAGTTGTTTTTGAGACTTCTAGTTGCATTGGAAATCACTTAGAAGGAAGTTCCATCGCCAGAGCTCATTCATTTTCCAAGGGGTTAGAAAACTTGCAAGATATTGAATTTGATATAAATTTTGAGAAAAGTTTAGTCCGAAGTAAATATTTGAGTTGGATTGAAGAAACAGTTGTTGATTCCTCCATTTCCTTCCACAATCCTATTAAAGATCAGTTTTCACACTCTCAATTAGGGTTTCAATCAAGGTCTCAAACATAATTTTTACAATCTCTAAAATATTTGCAGAACTACTCTTCACAAGTAAGTACTTGGTTGGAAATCAGACCTCAGATCTCAGCTTCTTCTTCTTCCATCACTTCATCTACTGTTACTCAAAATATCCATCTTCCCCCTCCTTCATCATCTATTTTTCACACTATTCAGTGAGAGACAAGTATTCCTTTGATCACCTCAGGCATCCAAATCCCTATGATCAATCCTATTGTTAATCCTCCACATCCACCTCTAGCCATGGCTGCAAAATATGCTCCCCTTGTTCTCCCTCACAATCCGGGTCAAATGCCCACAGATTACCAAACCAAAATCCATTTGTTTGATGAAACTCAGTCTATAACAGCTCAAAAGCACGTAGATAAGATGAATGAATTCTTTGACCTTGATGAAATTGATTAGAGGATGTGAATATGAGATTGTTTTCACAAAGCCTAGGAGGAGAAGTAAGAAAACGGTTCAGATCTCTACCGGCAGCCACTATTGATACCCTAGTAGTTTTGCATAATCAATTTGTAGAAAGATGGTAACAAAAGAAGAATCCTCTTCAAATCCTGTTTGAATATAAGAACATGAAAAGGAATGTTGGTGAGTCTATTCAATATTATTGTGTGAGATTTAATGCAGTGTACAATGTTTTTCCTGCACATATGAAACCACCGGAGGGTATGGTTTTGGTCAAATTCCCGAATGGATTGGATGATGATATGGAATATCAGTTGCGTGAACGCGTTCCTACAAATTTAGCAGACATGAAGAAGAATATTGTAAGTGTGGAATCTAATTTGCTAGCCAAGAGAGCAAGGATGAGATCAGAAAAGAGGGTGACTATCAAAGAAGAGACTTATACTTCTGAGGAAAAGATGGATTCATTACTCCAAAATGTGGAGAGAATGGTTGATAGACTATGCATCTTAGATAGACCTGAAACATAGATCTGAAATCCAAATTTCATAGGGAAACAATAACCTTAGTTTAGAATTAAGCAAAGAGAGTAGAGAGCACCTTACCAAACAACACAATAATAACAGATTCAAACCCCGTTGCAGCAGAACTATGTCCAAGGAGTAGAAGAAGATGAAGATGAAGATCTAGTAATTGAAACAAATAATTTCTTTATAGCAGATGGCTTGCCCATGTTCCTTACTGAAGATGAGGAGTATACTGAAAATATGGATTCTCCAAAAGGTGAAGACTATATCTTGGAAAATAATGATGATTTGGAAACAAAATCAGATGATTACCAACGTGGATATATGAATGCTTTGAGTGCACAGCAGAAAGAATATTATCTAAGGAGAAGAGATGTACCTGTCAATCCCATTCAGAAAATGAAAGAGCAGTCAAAGAATGATCTTCCTAATAATCATAGAAAGGGTAAAGAACATGTATATCAGAATAGTAACATCAATCAGCCATCAACAAGCTTAGCTACTAAGGAGAAAGATACTCAAAGAAAGGAGATTGTGACAAGGAATCAAAATGATAGAAAATATATTGTTTTCAAAGAGGTAGACAAAGTCACAAATTTTAATTTAGAAAATGAAATAGCTAAATTGAAAGTGTCCATTCCTTTGACAGAGTTAGTAAAGAATAGTCATTACATAGATCAAGTGTTTAAAATGCTTCTAGTTGATCCTTTGTCTGATATGGTTAATGTTGAAGATGACCACCCTGAACTCATTTTTGGTCCAGCTATAGATGGTAAATTAGGAGAAATTGAAGTTCCTCCCTTTTGTTTGAGCCTAAGACTGCATGAATACATACTTCACAATCCTATGCTTGATTCTCGGGCCTCTCACAATTTTATGCCTAAGGCTATTATGGAAAATATGGCCATGGATATCACCCGACCTTATCATGATTTGTATTCATTTGATTCTGGTAGAGTTCATTGAATTGGTCTCATTAAATATTTAGTGGTTTCTTTGAATCAAATCCCAACCAAGAATGTTTTGATGGATGTGGTGGTGGCTAACATACCACCTCGTTTCGACATGCTACTATCAAGGTCATGGGGAGCCAAACTAAAAGGTACTTTACAACTAGACTTTTCCTATGCTACTATTCTAGTTTTGAGGCAATTGAGGAAATTATACCGATAAAAGAAAATGAAATATATGATAACTAGTAAGGAGAAGCCTATCAATCATCCCATATAAGCTGTACATATAGATTTGGAATCTTTTATTTTGTACAATGATGGTGATTTGAATGATATAAATAATAAGTTATTAATAGAAAAAGATATTGTAGAAGTTTCAGAAATTTTTAGAGAAAATATTGATAAAGAAAAAGAAGTGGTGCCTTCTTCATTGGTACCTTCCTCCAAGCACCCTCTTGAAAATCAACAAATTAGTTCAGAATAGAAAATTGAAGTTGCTGACCTGAGTAAAACAGAACCAAAAGTTGAGTTTCAGCATTTAGAAGATGAAGTGGGCTTATGGAGCATGGATTTTGATGGTGCCTTGGGTAAGGAAGGTGCAGGCATTGGTATTTGGATCAAAAGTCCTGTTGTTAAGTCAGGTGGAATTATAGCTAGTGTTAGAGAATGTTCATATAAGTTTCCTTTTGACTGTTCTAATAACGAAGCAGAGTATGAATCCTTGATTACAGGTCTTAAAATTCTAAAGAAACTTTGTGTGAAAATAATTTCTGTTTATGGTGATTCTGAGCTTGTCATAAAGAAGGTAAAAGGAGATTATCAAGAAAAGCATATGTAGATGAGAGCTTATAGAAATGCAGTCTTGGATGTCTTGAAAATGTCTCTGAGTATACATTAATAGCAGTGCCAAGAACTCAGAACATCATTGCAGTTTCTCTTGCTACAATGGCAAGTAATCTGAAAATTCCAATGAACTCCAGTAATAAATTTTAAATTCATGTTAAACATAGACATAGTGTCCCGGATAATCTAAGATACTGGAAAGCTTTTTGGGATGACAAAGAGATTAATATTTTCTTACAGAATGAAGGAAATTTCAAGGATTCTTTTATTGATGATGTATGTGATGTTGATGACCAAGAGATAGAAGCCAATCAGATGAATGTTTTGCAGCTGAAAGATAATGTTATTCATAGAGGTATGATACCTTTAGAAGATCTGTTTGATCAGGATGATGTGGCCAGGAAAACAAAATTGACTCCTACAGAAAAGGGTGTGGAAGATGTGAACATTGGAACATCAGAAAAACCCAATATGGTTAAGTTTTCTGATACATTGTCTTTCGAGGCCAAAGATAAGTATATTAAATTTTTGTTTGAATTTTCTGATATTTTTGCATGGGATTATGCAGATTTGAAATTTTATGATAATAATATTATTCAGCACACTATTCCCATCAAGCCAGATCAGAAACCCTTCAGGAAAAAATTGAGGAGGATAAACCCAAGATTACTTCCGTCCATCGAGAAAGAGGTAAACCAATTGTACAAATCAGGTATCATTGTACCAATTAGGCTTTCTGATTGGATTTCAAATTTGGTGCCGATAACGAAAAATACTGGAGAGATAAGATTATGCATAGATTTCCAGAATTTGAATAAGGTATCTTTAAAGGATAATTACCCCCTTCCCAAGATGGACCATGTTTCGCAAAGGATAGTTGGAGCATCACAGATGTTACTACTTGACGGATATTCAGGTTATAATCATATTTTGGTACATGAAGAAGACCAAGGTAAGACTGCTTTCAAAACACCTTGGGGAACATTTCAATATGTTAAAATGCCATTCAGACTCAAGAATGCAGGGGCTAATTTTCAGTGGGCGATGGATATAACCTTTGCTAATGAAAATGATGTTTTATTAGTAGTGTATCTAGATTATTTGATAGTATTTTCTAGTTCTAACGATCAACATTTGTATCATTTGCGGATTATTTTTCAAAAATGGAGGGAGTTCTAGATTTATTTAAATCCGAAGAAGAGTCTTTTGCCATGGATGAAGGCAAACTGCTTGGTCACATAATTTCGAAAGATGGCATTCACATTGATCCTTCCAGAGTTGAAGCCATTCAGAAGATAGACTTTCCACATAACAAAAAAGAGATTTGGGATTTTAATGGTAAGATGAACTTTTTACGTAGATTTGTTTCGAATTTAGTTGAGCATTTGAGAGAAATGCCTAATATGTCGAAAAAGGATAGCAGTGTAAAATGGATCATTGATGCTATGAAGTCTTTCAACTTGGTAAAGCTTTCTTTAAGCACAACCCCTGTTTTGATTATTCCGGATTATACAGCTGATTTCATAATATTTTCATTTGCATCCGAGCATAATTTGGCTGCAGTTTTAATGAAAAAGAGAGACCACGTTGAACATCCTATTTCTTTCTTTAGTCAAGCCATTCGAGATGCTTCTCTTCACTATTAAATTATTTAGAAACAAGCTTTAGCTCTAATCAAAGCTTTGAAAGATTTCCAGATTCATATTCTCTATTCACATACTATTGCCTATGTTCCAAATGTAGCGGTGAAAGAGGTTCTCACATAGACTGATCCTGAAGGTCAGAAAGGTAGGTGGATCGCTGCTATGCTTGAATATGATCTTGATATTCTGCCTACCAAACTGATCAAGGGACAAGGGTTAGCTAAGCTGATGGCCGAATCCAACTTGCATGCTTTAGATATAAACCTTATTGCAACAATGTTCAAAGATGATGAAGATGGCGCTTTAATACAGGTATCATAAATGTTTCTTACTTAACCATGGTATTCTGATATAGTATATGTTCTTTAGCATTTGTGTCCTCCTCCTGGAACGTCAAAAAGTCAGGGTAGGTATTTGAAATTGAAATCTGCTAAATACTACGTTCTAGGAAGTGCCCTTTATTGGAAAGATCCAGGAGGTGTTCTTTTGAATTTTCTGGTTGATGATGAAGCTAAATAGATAATGAAAGAATTTCATAGGGGAGATTGTAGAGGTAATTTTTTTTGGAAAACAATAGCTAACAAAGTGTTGAGAGCAGGGTATTATTGGCCAACTTTATTTTCTAATTTGTAGAAAACAATCACAGATTGTCATGAATGTCAAGTTTTTTAGGGAAAAAGGAAGCTTCTTCCTCTTCCGCTGAAGCCTATTGTAGTAAATTCTCCTTTTCAACAGTGGGGACTTGATTTTATTGGGGAAATTCATCCCGCATCATCGACACAACACAGATGGATCCTAACAGCCACCAACTACTTCACTAAGTGGATCGAGGCTATTCCTACAAGGCAAGCTACAAACACGGTAATCATTCAATTATTAGAATCCAATATTTTGTCTCACTTTGGTTGTCCTCACAAGATTATTATAGATAATGCTGCAAAATTTAAGTCAAAGAAGACGATTGATTTTTCTCATAATCACAATATCAGATTGGACCATTCCACCGCATATTATCCACAGGGAAATGGACTATATGATTCCTCTAACATATCTTTGGTGAATATCATTAAGAAAATGTTGGAGGAGAATAAGAAAAATTGGCACCGGAAGCTTACCAATGCTTTGTCGGCAGACCGAGTGCGTACCAAGAAATATATAGGTATGTCACCTCTTGAATTGGTTTATGGTATAGATATAGTATTTCCTACATCACTTGCAGTCTCAATTATGAGGTTATCGCAGGAAGCAGATAGTGAGGAAGATGATATGAAATGTCGAATCAATCAAATGATTCATCTTTAGAAAACAAGGGAGGAAGTTTCTCAGAATTCTTCTAAGCTTCAGGAGAGAATTAAGAATATTTATGATAAAAAAACCAAAGCAGATACATTTTAGCTGGAGGATGTAATGCTAAGATGGGATGCAATAACTGGAGATAAAGGTAAGCACGAGAAGTTTGAAAACCTTTGGAAGGGACCCTACAAGATCTTGGATTATCGAGGAAAGAATACCTATTTGCTGAAAGAAATGAATGGCGAGGAATGTTCAGGAGGACCAATCAATGGTAGGCTCCTAAAACATTATAATTTCTGATGCAAATTTTGAGAGAATGATTCACTGTCATTGTAAATACCAGTTTATATTTTCTGCAAGGTTTGAGGTAGAAGGTCATCTAAGATTGGGGCCGGAAGTGAAGGCTATAAAGCTTGTTGATTTTATGTTGTTTTTAGATTTTTAGAGTCAGTTTTTGAGTCATTTTCAGTTTCTTTAAATGGTTTTTGAGTCAGTTAAAGTTATCTGCAGTCATTTGGATTTTCTTTTTACCGTATTTACCCAATGGTTAGGCACTTGGTCTATGGTGTTCTTGACAAATCCAAGGAGCTTCCATCCCCAATAAGGCCAATGTTAGTGTCAATCCTTGCATACTTCCACTAGGGATCAAACACATTTTCATGTGCATCTTAGGTGTCTCAGACTGAATAAATTTTTCATCATTCTATTAGGTCATGATTTAAAATGTTTCCTTTGATGGTTGTCCTTGTCAAATAAAAATTTTCTCCCTCTAAGATTCATATTGCTGACTCATTCCCATGTCCCTTTGAAAGATAAGAAACTTAGAAAATGCCTACTGCATCAGAAATTTTTAAAACAAATCATCTAAAATCAGTCAAAGTGGGCTCATCAGTGTTGGGAAGAAAGCCATTGATGCAAGGAGAGCTGGAAAGAAATAACACCTATGTATAAATGCGGCAAAGGAGATGGCAAAGTAACATCTTATGTTAATAAGCAAAGGAGATGGTAAGAACACCCAGGTATAAAGAAAGAGACTGCTGAGAAAGCATCACCAAGGAGCATGGAAGTGTAAAGAGAGCAGTAAGATGCTAGCCCAGGAATGAGACAAGAGTGATGAGGAACAATTATTCTAGTGGGAAGACTATGAAGCACCGTTGGGGAGAATACATCAATTCATTCGCTAATTAAATCAAGATGAGTGAACAGAACTCGGGGTACCGTAGCGGAGTTCGAAGTTGAGGAAAAGAACTCGTTGAATTGAAGGCGTAGAAGATCGGACTTACAGATGTGCTACAAGTATAACAGGGAGGGATTCTATATACGCACAGAGAAAGGAGCACAAAGAAACTAAGACAACAAACATATAGCAAGTAAAGGAAGAGACAAAGAAGTAAAAAGGCAAAGAAAGGAGGCAACCTGTTGAAGAAAAAAACGCGCAGGCACAAATGGGCGAATGTGAGGCGGTAGCAAAAAGAAGCAAGTATAAGGAGAGGCGTAGCCACGTATGCCAGAGGCAAAGGCAGAGCCGTTATAAAATTCCGAGAATCGCCCAAGCCGACAGATACATTCATATGCATAATTCCGGGAATCGCACATCTAACCGGGCGTTATACATATAATATAACACAAACTTATCCGGAATCGCTTAACTCAGCCGAAATACAATGCATATAATACAACTATTCCGAATCGTGACACTCAAACCTAAAGGATAATATGCAATAATAATAATAACCGATTCATAGAATCATTGCACTTATATACAAAATATATATAAACATATATAAAAAGAATGCCAAACAAAGGTCCACATGCATATGGGAGTGAGAAGAAGTTTATTGGGACTTTCAACGTTAACTCCAGATTCAGCAAGGGTGACCAATACAAACTGAACGAGTCATATTGTTATTGAAGTCTGGACTATGGGTTCGATAAATCTGGGATACAGTTGAGCTGAGTTACGCACAACCGCATCGTGTATTGGTCAACGACTAGAACATATGAGTTGTATCATGATGGAATTTCTGACCTAATGGAGGTATGAATTGCAATTCAAACTATTTAAAGTCCTTCCGAATGATCGGTAAAATACAATGAACAAGGCTCCAATCGCAACATATTAAAAGACTTGCATCATTGAAGTATGACCAGCGGTATTGAAAGAATGGATTTGAAGAAGTCCAATCGTTAATCAGGTTCTTAACTAACCTGAATCTCCATTAATTACAATATTGCATATGTTGACTAGAAGTGGTACCTGAAGTGGCATTATACGATGATTTAATAGGTTCAATCGATCCCATCTTAATCTAACGAATCATCAACACCATCAGTAAGAGTTACTGGCATGGACCCCATGGCATTGTACATGATTTAGTAGGTCGACCGGACCCGGATCGCGAACGCAGACGAACGCGCGATGAGATCACATCTACTCTGTGTAACATGTCATATTAGCGTGCGGTAACGATCCTCACAGGCGCGGGATAATATGGGCCCATCCATGTTCGGGATTGCAATCAACTTATATTGCAGCCCTGGCATTGTGTTTTGTTCGAAACCGGACCTGATTGGCAGTTTATGAGCTGCGTTTATGGGTCGGCCTCGTCTATCTGACTGTTCCCGTAAATTACAGTTTTAACAGGCCCATCATCCGCTTAATTTTAGATGTGGGGCCTGACTCTTTCACATATTAGAGAAGGTAGATCGATTTATGGATGGTATATAGCATCCAAAAGGAAGGGGAGGCCGGGTTTGTTTATATGAAATAATTATTGCATATATTATAAAACATACAAAGCAAGCCAGAAAGAACATGTCGCTGTGGTCCAGACCTGCCAGGCCTCACTAACCGAGGGAGATTATTAATGTAATAATTAATATAAAAGGTCCTGGTCATGAATCGCCACACTAACAAGACACTTCACGCGGTAAAGGATTGAACGATAGTCACATTCATTTATACAGGCGAAATGTATAAACAAAATAAAAATGTAGTTCATAAAACCAGGAGCGATGAAAGAAATTTGTTTAAAACGTAAATAAGAGAACAGCAGCGCGACAAAAGACAAACAGAGAAAGATAAAGCGCAGGGCGAGAAAATATATGCCGTAGAGTTCACATTGTAATCAACGTAGCTGTTTAATTTTTTATTGCTGGCGACAGGTTCCGGCGATATGCAAGATTCAACGAATATTAAAATAAGCACCTAAGAACAGACGCGCTGAGTGTCGGGTGCGATGAGAAGGCAGAAGGCGGAAAACATGATCATTCATTTCGACCCCAAAGAGGAATAAAATAGCCGCGAAGCTATCTTTGTATAAAAGGGGTAAATATTCCAAGAGACATCATTAAAAATGTAATGAGAAGAGAGAGGCAGCATAATTGAAGATAATAAGAAATAAGAAAGTCATATAATGTCGCAGATAAATAAATATGTCATTGGTGGAAGAAAGAATTGAGGAGAAAAGAAGAGAAGAAGGAAGGGCTGAGCAGATATGATGCAGGTCTGATATAAGAGCTGATGAACAACAGAAGAGAAAGTATAGAACAGAGCTTATATCCAAGGTAAATCAGCAAGTGTTTTTCTTTTGAAAGAATAAGGAAGTTGGAGCTTCCCTATCAAGTTGTAGCTTGATAGATGTCAGTTGTAGCTGACTGAGGTAGGAGCCTCCTGTAGGTTGGTGCCTGCAGCAAATAGATGGGAGTTGGTGCTTCCACATCAAGTTGTAGCTTGATAAAATGTCAGTTGTAGCTGACTAAGGTTGGAGCCTCCTGTAGGTTGGTGCCTGCAGAAAATTGATGGGAGTTGGAGCTTCCTTGCAAGTTGTAGCTTGCATAATTGAGGATAGAGCCTCCTGTAGGTTGGTGCCTGTAGAAAACAGTGGTGAGAGGGAGTTGGAGCTTGCCTTTGCATCACAACAATAATAAGATGTGGTTTTCTCCCTTTATGGGTTTCCACTTATATCTGGTGTCTCTGTGCATGATGTTTATGTGTTGATGTGATTTATCTCATCTTCTTAATACTTGCTGCTCTCATATTCAATCTGCTATTACATTAAAAAATCTGCTTGATAGTAATACTTGTTGCTCACATATTAAGTTGACCATGAAATTAAGGTGTAAATAAGATTTAAAAGAAAAGTTTTAAAATTCCATGTATGTGTTAAACTAATTCACCCCCCCCTCTCAGTTTAACTAAGGGTTCAACAATTGGTATCGGAGCCAAGTTCCTTTGGTGTAAGCTTAATAGCTTGAAGGAGATCTGGTTGAGTCATGGACTATCAAAATGTACCTGTGCTAAATACAACTAACTCTCCCTGAATGGAGAGATAAGGTTAAGGCAGGATTTATGGCTGATGATCCAGAGGTTTGGAAGCTTGTTTGTGATGGTTACTGCACAGACTCACCCACAGTGAAAGAACAACAGAGGAATGCTAAGGCAAAATGTGTGATATATGACAATCTTCATAACAAGGACCTTGAGTTGATAATGGATTTAACCTCTGCAAAAGAAATCTGGGATAGACTGCACTTCATACATGGAGTAGACACTAAGGATTGCACTGACAAGAAGGATAAGAGAATTAAGAAAAAGAGAAATTCATGTCAAAAAGAAGATTCTCAATCAAATGAAGTACCTGCTAGTGTGAATGGTAGTAAGAACCATGAAGAAATTGTAGCTGAAGAAAGGGCCAAACTTGACACTGCTTTGACTGAAATAGAAAGATTGAAGAATGAAAACAAAGACCTTAAGACAGTGATGCAAATATGTGATGAGAGAGACTTTGAAGATAAGAAAGAAATTGTTGGCCTGAAGACACACCTTGAAGAAGCAAGGAAGATAGAAGACACTCTGCTGCAACAAATGAGAAAGAAAAGTCAGGAATGTGAAAGATTGGAAGAAGAAGTGATGAGCCTAAGAAAGAACTTAGCAAAATCCCAAAGAGAACTACTAATTAATATACCTCTAATGAAAAGCTCTAGACAGTTGGACCAAATTCTCAATGCTCAAAGACCACCTCACATAAAGGCTGGGATAGGATATGAAGGGGAAACCAGCAAGTCCAAGATTGAAGATAAAAGGAATGTCATTTTTGTAAAGGCAACAAAGGAAGATGAAGCAACTCAGAAGATTCCCACTGAAGAAGAAGCCAGCAAGAACAAGATTTGTAAAGAAACAAACATAACCAAGCAACAACATGAGAAGACAAAGAATGAAGGGATGAAACAATCAGCTACTAAAGGCTCACATGCTCCTAAGGATGAAGTGAATAAATTTGGAAGGTGTCAAAGGAGGTTCTTTCCTCCTATGAAAAATAGCACATGTTTCTCTTGTCATAAACCAGGACATAATGCAGCACAATGTAAGAGAAGGTCTATCAACTCCAACCAGCAAAAGATGCAGCAAAAGAGAAGAACCCCTCAAGCAAGCAAAGGAAAAAGACAATCTTCCACCAGGTACACAAATCATTTCCATGGCTACTGTTATGCATGCAATGAATTTGGACATAAATATGTTGATTGTAAATTATGTTCAAAAAGGGGAATGAAATATTATACATCAGCTCAAATGCACCTTGGTCAAATAAGATGTTATGTATGCCCAAAGCATGGTCACAAAGCTAAAGACTGTAAACTACCATATATATTAAAGAACTCCAGACAGATGATGAAATCCAATCCAATCAAACAAAACTATGAATCAGAAAGGAGTGCAGACATTATGATGAACCCCAATAGAGTATGGAAAGAAAAGAGAAAAGGGGAGCCTATCATCTCAATAACATAATAAATCTGCCATAGTCTCAGGGGGAGCTGCTCTAGGAAGCAAAGCAAAAATCCATCCAGTGACAAATATGAAGCAACATCCCAAGGGGAGAACAATTCATATATATACACCATGAAAGTAGTCTAAAAAGAGCTCCTTGGAATAAGAACAGCTATAAGATCAAGAATGCACAGGACAATTTTCTCCAACAAAGAACTATAGAGGAAGAAGAACACCTGAAGCACACAATAGCCAACAGGTTGATGGATGGAGAGAAAGCAGCAAGAAGCCTTGGGATTAGAGGAAACATTAGCAACGAACATGTTAGCTAAGAAGACTTCAGCACATTAAAGTGATGATCACAATGTACCTCTTACTGCTAGAATTAACAATGAATCACATTAATAAGGATGAGTACCTATCATCAGTTCATCACATCTTTCAAAAGGTCACCTTGAAGGAATGTAGTTAAGTGAGTAATAAATATTTGAGCAATCAGCGTGTGAAGATTCATAGAAAAGAAATTGAAGATGTCTTTTTGAAGATTTGTATGTTAGAACAATTGAACTGAATATAAAGCAACAATGATTCTAGAACAGTTTTAGAAAGGTACATGCAATGGCTTTCCTTGGAACCAAATGATAGAAAAAGAAGAATGTTAAGTAATTACAAGATCAGATTGAGGATATTAATGACTATTAACTTGAACAACCGAAAGTTCAATAATATGGAATTATGAAGGTGATCTTAACTATGGGTTTATGTGCAAACTGAAGTGAAATCTCTGCATATCTTATCAAAGTAATATCAATTGGTACTTGGTACAAGCAACATGCCTATCAAACAGAATATCCAGTGTTATCAGTGAAGCAGCAGTATGGTTCAGGTCCTCAGGATCAAAGGATTATGGCAAAAGAACCTCAATGTAATATTCCCAGTATTATCTGCATTCAGCATGAAAAGTGGAAGTTCATTCTGATAGAACAGTCAAAGTATCTGAAGAATAAAGGACTAGTTGTGATTACCATCTAAAGCTCAGCACAAAGGATTTGCAGGTAATCCAACTTTAAAGAGAGATTGACATACATACCCCCTTATGTCATAAAGAAAAGTGCATGGTTGATAAGTGAGATCGACCAATACATTGAATGCATCCTACCTCAAGGTTTTGTTTTGAAAATTAATTATGCAAGCAGTAAAGGCATTTGATCTCTTAGATCAAATTCTAGTTAATTCATTGATCACATCAGTAACAAAGACCTGCAGCTATTAAGTGTAATATCATCATCAGCTTCCTAGCTCATATCATCACCAACAGAAGAAGACATATTCCATCTGCAATCTTCCTCAACAGAAATATATTGGCACACTACATCAGATATAGACCAAAGTATAGTTGAAGCAAGCCTGATATGTCACTCGGAGCATTCACAATCTTTAAGTCTTGATCCAATGATGCATCTCTTATTATACAAGTCTAATTATAGTTGTCATTGCTTTGGAATGATATCGACTTAATGTGTATATACAAGTTAAAATATTCTCAAAAGTGTTCTCTCAACAAATATTGTACACCAGTATAGAGCAGCATGGTACAAAGTAAGAAGAAGAATGCCTAAACACATATCAGAGAGAGAAAATGAAAAGATAGAATCTACACTAAGAAATGTGCAACCCTTTGCCATTGATGTCAAAGGGGGATGAAAAGCAGGTAATAGAAGAAAGGGTCTTCTAAAAGAAGCTAGACAGAGGAAGACTTGGAGGAAGCATTAGATTATTGGTGGATGTGTTGCCATCAATGCCAAAGGGGGAGATTGTTGGAAATGTTGTCATTGATGGCAAAGGAGATGGAAAAAGAAGAACACCTGAGGCAACAACAAGGAAAAGGAGATGGAAAAGGAAGAACACCTGAGGCAGCAAAAGAAGAATTAAGGAGTAGCATCAGTCAAGGAGAAAATGAAACAAAGAGAGCATAAGACAAGTAGCTGGGAAGACTGTGAAGACTGTGAAGCACTGTTGGGGAGAATACATCAATTCATTCTGCATAATTCAATCAAGATGAGGAACAGAACTCTGGTAACGTAGCGGAGTTCAAAGTTGAGGAAAAGAACTGTTGAATTGAAGGCGTAGAAGATCGGAGCCTCATAGGATGTGCTACAAGTATAACAGGTGGAGTGGATTCTATATACGCAATAGAGAAAGGAGCACAAAGAAACTAAGACAACAGATATAGCAGAAAGGAAGAGACAAAGAAGTAACAAAGGCAGCAAAGGAGGCAGTGTTGAAGCAGAAACAGGCAGAGGCACAGCGAAGAACAGAGGCAGGGTAGCAAAAGAAGCAGAGGTAGAGGCAGAGCGAAGGAGCAGCAGAGGCAGAGGCAGAGCGATAGGAGCAGCAGAGGCAGAGGCAGAGCCGTTATAAAATTCCGAGAATCGCCCAAGCCGGCAGATACATTCATATGCATAATTCCGGGAATCGAAGAGTCCAACCAACATTATACATATAATATAACACAAACCTATTCCGGGAATCGCTTAAATCTAGCAGCATATAATACAGAACCATATTCCGGGAATCACACACTCCAACCGGCGTTATACAACACGAATCTTATTCCGGGAATCGCAGACTCCAGCCGGGTGTTACACATATAATACAGAACCACATTCCGGGAATCGTACGCTCCAACCGGCGGAGCACATATAACAAATACAAACATTATTCCGGGAATCGCTTCACTCCAGCGACAAAATATATATAAGCATATATATCAGTTATATACAAGCGGAGCACTTTAACCAAAGGTTCTATCAAAACGAAATGGCTTATAAGGTGGGACCCCTTCCCAATTGCAATCGGAGAAAAGGTTCAATCGGCGGAGTTTTTTTATGTGCTCCGATTAAAGGCCGGACCCGATTGAGCTATATGCCACAATTTATTGCTAATCGCATCTGAGTTCCCAATCGCATCGGAATTGGTCAATCGCATTGGAGAACATGTGAGTTGCGATTGGGATTGGAAGTCCGGACCCGATGGAGGTATGAATTATAATTCAAACATGTTTGAAGTCCTGTCCCAATCACATCGGCAAAATACAATGAACAGTGGTCAATCGCAACACATATTAAAAGACTTGCGATTGCGATTAAGAGTTCGGACCCGATGGGTGTATTAACGATGGTGTATATATATTTGAATTCCGGCTAATCGCATCGGAACTTTCCGATTGATCGCAAGTCCTTTGTAATATGCTCCGATCAAGTGGTGGACCCGATGGCATTATACGATGGATTGAATAGGTTCAATCGCATCCGAAATCTCAATCGCAATCGAAACTCTCCGATTGATCGCACGACTTTGTAAAACGCTATGATTGAAGAGGCGGACCCGATCCAGTTATAAGCGGGAGTTGATATATGCAAATCGCATCTGTGTTCTGATCGCAATCGGAACTTTTCTATTATGCGCCCCGATTGCATTTGATTGAAGCCCGGACCCGATGGGCTTGTTAACTATGATTAACAAGTGTTTGAGTTCCAGTTCTAATCGCAAACGGAAATTTGTGAAGGCGTTGTTATATATAAATATATATATATAAAATGTTGTTGCGGTTGTATTAAAACATGCCACATGGTCTGTAGACCCACGAGCCTCAGCTTAACGGGAGGGATATTATTAATGTAATACAATTGTAATATATGTATGTTCCGGCCTGCGGAACTCGCCACATCAACAAGACACTTGTTGCGTGTAAAGGATTGAATTACAGTCAGCAGATTCATTTATATATAAAGCGCTGGTATAAAAATAAAATAAAAATGCAGTTCATAAATTCAGGAGTTACGCAGCAGCCATAAACAGAAAGGCATACAGAGAAGAGAAAGGGACAAAGAGACAATTAGAGAAAAGACAAATGCGCAGCAAGCCAAGAGACAAAATGAGTGAGCTGGAGTTCACATTGTAATTCGAATGTAAATGTTTTAATTGTTTTTATTGTTTGTGATGCATTGGCAAGTTTCCGGAAGAGAGCAAATATCCCACTGTAATATTAAAATAAGCACCTACAATTACATTTTTCTGAGTAAGCTGAAAAGAGATGAGAAGGCAGAAGGCAAAGAGACATGACTGTCCATTTCGAATTCCCAGTAGAATACAAATAGTCATGAAGCTATCTTGTATAAAAGGGGGTAATATCCAAGAGGAGTGATTGATGAAAACATAATGAGAAGAGGAGAGAGTGTGCAGCAGAATTGAAGATAGTTGAAGAAAATAAGAAAGCTGCAAGAGGTCAGAGAGTGTGAATATAGAGAATGCTGAGTATGAAGAATTGAGGAGAAAATAAGAGAAGAAGGAAGGGCTGAGCAGATATGATGCAGATCTGATATAAGAGTTGATAAACAGCAGAAGAGAAAGTACAGAACAGAGCTGATATCCAAGGTAAATCAGCAAGTGTTTTTTTCCTTTGAAATAATAAGGAAGTTGGAGCTTCCCTATCAAGTTGTAGCTTGATAGATGTTATTTGTAGTTGACTGAGGTAGGAGCCTCCTGTAGGTTGGTGCCTGCAGAAAATAGATGGGAGTTGGTGCTTCCACATCAAGTTGTAGCTTGATAAAATGTCACTTGTAGCTGACTGACGTTGGAGCCTCCTGTAGGCTGGTGCCTGCAGAAAATTGATGGGAGTTGGAGCTTCCTTGCAAGTTGTAGCTTGAAGAATTGAGGATAGAGCCTCCTGTAGGTTGGTGCCTGCAGAAAACAGCGGTGAGAGGGAGTTGGAGCTTGCCTTTGCATCACAACAATAATAAGATGTGGTTTTCTCCCTTTATGGGTTTCCACTTATATCTGGTGTCTCTGTGCATGATGCTTATGTGTTGATGTGATTTATCTCATCTGCTTAATACTTTCTGCTCTCATATTCAATCTGCTATTACATTAACAAATCTGTTTGATAGTAATACTTGTTGCTCACATATTAAGTTGACCATGAAATGAAGGTGTAAATAAGATTTAAAAGAAAATTTTTAAAAGTCCATGTATGTGTTAAACTGATTCACCCCCCCCTCTCAGTTTAACTAAGGGTTCAACAAGTTTCTGGTGGTTCCTCTTGGTCTTAGGAATATGCCAACCACCTACATGTGTATGATGAAAAATTTGTTGTTCCCTTACCTAGATAATTTTTTGATAGTATTTTTTGATGATATATTGGTCGATTCAAAAAATGAGGAACAACATGTAGTGCATCTGGTATCAATATTGATATTGTTTATATAACATAAGTTGTATTCCAAGCTCATATTCATTACTTGGGACATGTTTTTTCCAAGGAGGGGATAGCGGTGGATCTAGAAATGATTAAGGTTTTCATGGAGTGGTAAATTCCGAAGAATGTGAATGAGCTCAAATCATTTATGGGAGTAGCATGTTATTACAAAATATTCATTAAGAAATTATCCAATATTAGTTATCCTATCGCATCTTTGAAGACAAAAGGGAAGAATTTTGAAATGACTATTGAATGCTCAACCATATTTGATCAGTTGAAGGAAATTCTTACCATTCCTCCAATTTCGAGGATTGCATATCTTGATAAGGAATTTTTGGTTTGTATATATTTCTGCAAGGAAGAACTTGGTGGAGTCCTATTGTAGGAAGGGAATGTAGTTTTCTATGAATTATGAAAGCTGAATGTGAATGAGAAAAATTATGAGACTCGTGATATTTTGTTGGAAGCTATTATTCATGCATTGAAGATGTGGGGACATTATATCCTTGGTAGGAAGTTCATTTTGATGAGTGATCACAGTGGATTGAAGTACTTGTTTGATCATCCCAACTTGAATGTAAGGAAAGATATATGGTCGACTATTCTCAGTGAATTTGAATTTGAAATAAAGTTGATCTAGATGGATATTGGTGGCCATGCACCCAATCCATTTGGACCCGCACCATCAATTCTTGCAGCTTTTCACTTTCAGCACAACTTAATATTTTTAGTAGGTTTTCGGGTCCTACACTCCCAGAGCTGTTTTGGGGCCCTAATGATCCAGGTGGATATTGGTGGTTGACCACCTATTTAATTTAAAATGTCACCATCAATTCTTTCAGTTTTTAGTTTCAACACAGCTTATTATTTTTAGTAGTTTTTCGGATCCTGAACTTCTGGAGCCATTTTGAGGCCCTAAATGATGTTTTTTAGGCATCGCGCCTACAAAAAATATGATTATGTTCCAGAATTGATATTTGCGGTAAAAATTTGTAGTCCTCGGATAGATATTTCTAATGATCTATCATTTGCTTCAAATGGAGATCAGTGGTATCAGAGTGGTCTGCTCTTTCTTTGTTTTTCTTTGCATGTCCCCAATGCGGTCAGGGTATAAGGATTTAAGGCTCGATCTGGTTTAACCCTTATAATATCAGCCTCACAAACCCCGACGACCCCCCATGGCAGAAGAAAAAAAAATGAGGGAGCAAGAGATCCTATCAAAATATTTCTTGAGGAGGTCATCGAGAAACAAAGGAACGCGATGATGGATAACTTTGCTCAGATCCTTCAATGGTTTCCCACCTACGACGCATCTGCATCCAACAACCACTCTAGAGGTGCCACTCCCTTCAAGGTACAATTAAACTTTGAAATTCCTGTATTTGAAGGCCAGATATATGCAGATGTTGTCGATAGATGGTTGAATTTTCTAGAAGGTTACTTCTCAGTCCATGATTTCTCCGACCGAGAAAATATTATTTTTGCACTTCTAAAAGCCACACCCCATGTTAAGGACTGGTGGGAAACATACTATGAGAAAAATTATGAGGGGTAACCCTCTCTATTCTTGGCTGCACCCACTTGGAATTAGTTCTGAGATAGCATCAAGGAACAATATTACCCTGTGGGGAGCTATGATGACAATTACATCCAATGGACCATGCTGCGGTAGAAAAGGGATCAAGATGTGCATGAACTAATGAATTTGTTCCATATCCTCTGCGTAAAGTTGGGTATTAAAGATTCAGAGAGACATTTGGTGCTCAAGTACTATATATTTCTACACAGACACATTCAGTAGGAAATGGATTTTCTCGACATTACATCACCTGGCACAACATATCGCTATGCTGCCAAGATCGAGCAGAAATTTAAGGAGGAGAAGCAAGACTTTTGATCCGCAAATCCGAAGCCAGGGAAAGGCGCCCACGAACCACCGAACAAGGACCAATTCCAAAGTGATTTGACTCATAAAAACACCACAAATCCAAATAAGGAGATGGGGAAGTGGTGTGATTTTCATAACATCCCCACTCACATCACAAATGAGTGTCGGGCCAAATAGTTGTTGGTGGCAAAACTAAAGGCACCCGAATCAGATGCATGTTTTTATCTTGAGTTAGAACAAGACAAAGGAAATGAAAAATGGAAGAAGATCATTGGTGTGGATCCCAGTGCCATTGTTTCCACCACCAAGATCTAGAGGGAGGATCCCAAGGATCCAGAGGAGGGGGAGCACATCTTCCATTCGCAAATGTGGGTGAAGGGTTCTCCACTGCAATTCCTTATCGATAGAGGAAGCCAAAAGAACCTCATTTCAGAAAAGGTCAAGAAGAAGCTCGTCCTAGAGACCATAACACACCTGCAACTATATACAATTAGGTGGCTTCACCCAGGGAGAGATCTTCGTGTCTGCCAATAGTGCCCCCTTCCGTACTGTATCAAGCCATTCACGGATTAGGTATTGTGTGATGTTGCTCCTCTTGATGTAGCTGATGTATTATTGGGCCAACCATACTTGTGGAGGCGACATGCTGTGTATGATTCTAAGCATCGTGTTGTTATTATTACATTGGGAAATAACTTGTACATGATACCAGAGGTAGTCCACCTCCTATCATCTCTTTGAATACTACAAAACAACGCAGTAAGATTGTTTCCCAAACCAGGAAATTTATTTTCCTTACAAATTTCTCACAAGGAAAGAAGAATATTGTGGCCACAACCTCAAAATAGGGCTCCCCTGCCTAGCTACAACAGATGGACAAAGTCATCGAGGAATACGAGGACATTTTCTCCTCACTCACAGAGGTTCCTCTACATTGTCAGAACAAGCAATCCATTGATCAAACCCCCGATCGACTACTGCCTGATGTTGTCATACCTCATGGGAATACACAAATATAATCCACACCTATACTATCTAAGGCTAATAAAGAAACCAAATTTACTAAGCACATCCAGCATGTCCGCCCACAGGTCCATGACATCTTCGACAAATCTAATACCCAATTCAACAGAATTGCCTCATCGCATGGAGGATATCAACACAATGGGTAACATTGCTACCTAAGGAGGGAGGAATGACTGAGGTGGATATCAATGGCCACGCACCCAATCGATTTGGAACCGCACCATCAATTCTTGTAGCCTTTCGCTTTCATCACAACTTACAATTTTTAGCAGGTTTTTGGGTCCTGCATTCTCAGAGTTGTTTCGGGGCCCTAATGATCGAGGTAGATATTGGTGATCGCCCACCTATTCCATTTGAAATTCCACCATCATCTCTTTCAGGTTTTTAGTTTCAGCACAACTTACTATTTTTAGTAGTTTCTCGGGTCCTGAACTTCTAGAGCCATTTTCAGGCCCTAAACGATATTTTTTGGGCATTGCACCTCCGAAAAATATGATTATATTCTAGAATTGATATTCACAGTTAGAAATTGTAGGCCTCAGATATATCTTTCTAACGATGTATCATGTGCATCAAACGGAGATAGTTTGCCGAAGTTATGACCCCGGGAAGTTGAAACACAATTTACCCAAACGGGGCCCATAGTTTTGGTTTCTTCATCTCCTACGGTTAGGTTTTTGGATGTTTAGGGTTTTGCATTGTTTCTCAACAATAAATATGCTTTTGAGCCTCATTGTAACACAGATCAGAGGCATGTATCCACCACATCTCTTCTAAGAGATAAGCTACCAGTGCCATAGCAATTTTATTTGCATTATTTGTGTAAGCATATTTATGTTATTTGATATTAAGGAAATGAAGCATTATTTCCATTGCATCTCTATTTTTATATATATTTATATCTTTTGTTGCATTCCTACATAAATATGGATCACAGTTACATCAAAATCAAGGAGAACTGGGTTGTGGATGCATTTAGCAGGAGAGTACATGTGAATCATATTTTAGTTGTGAGCTCTTGTGGGACAAATTTGAAAGAGAAAATATTACGTGTAGGGTGAGATAATGAGAGGTACCAACAGGTGAAGCAAAGATTGTAGCAGCAAGGTGAGGATAATAATTATGGGGAGTATGACCTCACAACAGATGGCTTGGTTAAATTTAG
The DNA here is from genome assembly GCA_034641835.2 of Pinus albicaulis. Taxonomy (NCBI): domain Eukaryota; kingdom Viridiplantae; phylum Streptophyta; class Pinopsida; order Pinales; family Pinaceae; genus Pinus; species Pinus albicaulis. The sequence goes on along the minus strand of CM076581.1, from coordinate 181,966 downwards.
GAGCAATATCTATTATGTCATATACTAGTGAATTGAAGAAGCTCGTTTTGAGAGAGTTTCATGTTAAGCCCTATTCAGGCCATCTAGGACAGAAAAATACTTTGAAAACCATTAATAAGTTCTACTATTGGCCTAATTTTAAGAAATATATGATTGATTTTTTTTTTAAGTGCTTGGACTATCAACAGGTGAAAGTTGAATGCAAGCATCCAACTGGTTTGTTGAAACCTATTTCCATTCAAAAATGAAAATGGGAGGTTATTTCCCTGTATTTCATTACAGGATTTCCATTCATATCAAGGGAGCATGAATCCATCATGGTTGTGGTTCATAGGTTGAGTAAGGTAGCTCACTTAATTGTAGTAAAGTATATTAATTGAACTAGTGAAGTGGCTCAAATATTCATTAAGGAGATAACGAGGTTGCATGGAGTTACCAAGAATATTATAATAGATAAAGATGCCAATTTCACTTCCAAGTATTGGAAGGAATGTTTTGCAGGCTTGGGGAGAGATCTCTCCTTTAGTAAAAATTATCATCAAATACATACGTGAACGCAAAGAGAATTAACATGATCCTTGAAGATATGTTGGGGATGTATATCATGCATCACTAAAGGAAGTGGGAGGAGTATCTTCCATTGGTGGATTTTGCTTATAATAATCAGTATGTGTAATACTTGAAGATGAGCCCATTTTAGGCTCTCTATGGGAGGAGTTGTAGTACTCCTATCAGTTGGAGTGGTCAAGTGAGTAGGGTGCTGATTGGACCTGATATGTTGAAAGAGATGGAGAAAGATATGAAAGTTATCAAAAATAGTTTTAGGGAAACCATTAGGGGAATTATGAGTTCTAAAATGGGCCTCCTAAGAAAAATTTACAAAAAAATCAAATTTATAAGAACCAATAGGATTCAAGATGATGATGTCAACCATGGCGGATGATTAACCATTTTGGACTAAAAAATTAAAAATATTAAAAAATAATAAAATAATAAAACTACTTTTTCAACTCGTATTTTCAACTTATCCCTCTAATTTTTTACTCAAATTTAGAGCGAGAGTACTCGTTGGATGCAAAATTTAATTCCACATCAAAGGAGTACCCATGTTGCATACTTCTGATGGACCCTGCTACAAAAAAAATGAGAAATACATGATAAAACATGTTTACAATCACCTTTTCATGAATTTCTCATTTTTCATGTAGCAGTTTCCATAGAAAGTATGAAACACAGGTACTCCTAGGATGGGAAATCAAATTTTTCATCCATTGAGTGTTTCCGATCGAAATGTGAGCAAACACATAGGGAGATAAGTTGAAAATACATGTTGAAAAAATGGTTTTTCCTTTTTTCCCTCTAAAATGTAATGATATAATCAAATCCTATTTTATTATTTCCACTATTATTTTATAATTTCCTTAGGAGGCCCATTTTAGACCTAAAAATTCCCCTAATGATAGAATAGGAAGAAAATATATGCAAATCACTAAAGAGTATTCATGGAGTTTTAGGTTGGAGTGCATGTGTACTTTTGTATCAAGTCCAAGAAGAGCTCCTTGAATATTGGATCATGTGCGAAGTTGGCACGTCATTATTGTGAACCCTTTGAAATTCATAAAAGGATTGGATGAGTATCATATAGGCTTTCATTACCTCCATAAGTGAAATCCATGACATTTTTCATTTTTCTCTACTTAAAGGATATGTACGTGATGTTGATCATCTGATTGATTAGTCTATATTGCAGGTGGAACCCGAGGGGGAGTTCCAACCAGATCTTGAATGCATCATGCAACAGAGGAATATCATGCCCCATAACTAATAAATAAATCAGTTTGAAGTGAAATGGAAGAACTTTGGGCCGAAGGAAGGTACATTGGAGATGGTTGATTATATGGAGGTATTATATCGTTCTTTATTTTTTTGTTGAAGAAAATGTGCTTATATATATCTGTGTGTTTTTGTGTGTCATTATAAATATTTTATCTAGATGTGTTTATAAAGCTCCAGTAAGTAGTATGTTTGTCATGTTTTCAAAAAAAAATTCTTGTTATAAGAGTCATGGAACACTAGGAAAGTTTTCCCCTCGGGGGAGGGATCTGTAACAACCCCATTTTAGATTTCCATGTAAATAAACAATGTCTGTAAATTATAAATTAAATGTTTGACACCTAAACCTCCTAGGGTTAGTGTGGGAGTTGAACATTAAAGAGGATTCTAAGAGGCCTTGGTAGATGAATCCAAGGGTCACTCCAATGTATGATAAATATGTATCATTGTGAATAACAGATGCATCGAATTCCTATCTTTATACCTTATCATCTCTTCCATGCTTTTTTTTGACATGGTGTCAGAGTGAGTGATCTATTTCCTTCTAATGTAAATGAGCCACTTGTTTTTGTGGCCTTTATGTCTATTTTCTTGGCAGGCCTACCTAGCCCAAATTTTTTTATTCCTCGACCTTGTCTACATCGATTTCATCTAAGATATAATAACTATATTAGGTGTAACCTCTCGCAGAGATAATTATTCCTTGACATAATGTTTCTCTGTGCCAACTGTGTCATGTAAAAATGGATCTGCCACATTTAGTGAGGTTTTAGAACTCATGTGTTCTGTAAAAATGGCTCTACTGCCAAGATTAAGATATAAAGGAAACAATGAAGTATTGTGCTTCATGTAGAATGTTTTCAGCTAGATAGGATCAGTTAAAATTATTTCTCCCTACCTGGTGCTCATTTGAAAATTCGACCAACTTTGAACACCTCTCCTGAAACGAATGGCTTTGGAATACGAAAAACAAAAAAAGGGAGTTATAATATTTCTCTAGATTATAACGGTCCCTTAGATTCCTTACATTCTTGAATAGTTACAGTTTCACCATTTCCCACTAAATTCTAAGTCGTCATCTACATATGGATTTATGTTGAAGCTTGGATGGACTAACTAGTCAAACAACTTCATGAAAGGAATTTCAGGGATAGATGTTAAAATTTGAAGGATTGGCAATCCCATTTCCATCGACCAAAGACGGAATGAGCTTGGAGTTCTTTTAATATGAAATGGATTTAAGCCTCGATTTCTCTGAGTTCAAAGTGATTTTTTCTTGAATAATGAGATCAAGAGTTTCCAATCACCGATACCGATAAGAGGCTGACTCATAGAGCTCATCGATGAGTTTTTGATGCAAAATAAAGTTGGCACTCTAAATAGAGGAGGCCAGGCCACTTTCGCAATAGTCTAAGGCCATACTGCAACACTAGAAATCTCTACCCTTAAAATTTAGGCTCTACAACTAAATTTTACCAACTTAATATTTCTTAGTAAGGGAAAGACGACATATAACATCTAGAATACTGCTCTTCTTGGAAAATCTTCAGATCATGATGATGTGTACCATCTGTTAGTATGAATCTGAATCGCAAGTGTACAAAAAAATACCACTTTAGTTGTGCATAAAAAACAACCCTAACAGCAAAGATGATTGCTAATATCTTCAGATCTGTAATTAGGTGATTAAGATAAATGCTGTAAAAATATAGATCTATGCATCAAAAGACATTAAGAAGTAAATAAAAAGGAGATTCACTCCATGCATCCAATAGACAAGACAAGAATATGTTGAAAAATATGACAATGATGGTGGATCAAATGCATACCAAAAGTATAGATCTAGAGTGATCTTCAGGCAACAAAAGGTAGTGAATGAATGAAAAAACCCTTGTATTTTTAACAAAATATTGAGTTAGTCTAGAGATTGGTGCATAGTTAAAATATTATTAACCAAATCAAGATCCAACATTTATGGAATATTTTATTATATTTGTTGGAGGGAAAAAGAATTTGACTTGGGTCAAACCCCTTTATTTGTAAATAATAAATAAATAAATGATTTATTTATTATTTTAAGGATGTGGTTGAGTAATAATCAAATAAATAATGATTTATTTAATTATTTAAGGGTGATTTAGTCAAATTTAACAAGTAATATTATTTAAATAAGGTTTAAATACTTATTCCTAGAAAATAATAAGATAAATAATGATTTATCTAATTAATTTTCCTATTTTGGGTTAAATATGACCATGAATATTAATTAAACTGTTGTTTAACTAATTATTCCTTAAGGAAAATCAAAGATTTGTTTAATATTTCCTCATGGGGTTTCCTGTTTAGGCCATAAACAACTTAATAAAGGTCGTTTACTAAGTTATTTTTCATATTGAAAGCAATTTTACTTAGGGTAAAATTGGTCTTACATGGTGTACTTAGGTCCATCTAATAGTAACAGGTTAGATGACCGAAAAATGGTGTAACAGATTGCCCCCTAGTGTGCGAGCGTTAGGAGCTAATCGTATGACCGAAGTATGTTGTAAGAACTCAATCACTACACACTGAAGGGGGAGTCAAAGAGAGAGAAATATAAGGTAGACCAAAGCGCTAAAGGACTAGAACCTGAGGAGGCAAGACTTACAAGTGCAACAAATCTCTTTTATGAGTGAATGCCTATGTTATAGGCGGTGGGGGAGGCATACCTATGCCCGTCGAGACAAAGTACAAAGAATAATGCCTCCAGTAAACAAGGGACTGAACAATATAGTACATGCTCACATAAACATGAGTCAGGTAAAAACATGATAATGAATATCACATACATACTATGCAAGGGATAAAAGCCAGGACTTATACAATAATATTTGAGTACATGAGATAAAAATACAACCCAAATTCCCCTGTAAATAAGAAAGGGCTCTAAAAATATGACTGATACATGAAAAAAAAAGGAGTTGCAAGTGGCTGAGGCCGAAAACATCAAATATATGGATCTGCATCAAAGGCTGTAATGAAGAGGTCATCTGGGCATGTGGAAGGCTATCTGTAGGGTCACCCCCTCATGAGGGCTGAAACATCTCACACACACTCGAGAATCACCAGTATCATCTGCTGCATCACCGAACCATGAGGCATACGAATCTCAATCATGCTGAAAGGAGCTGGAGCTGAGAAAAAATCAAGTCAAAGGAAAATAAGGAGTCCTTTTGTCTGATCTAAGGCACTGAACAAGAGTGGAATCTAGAACCAAGGTACACCACACTCTAGACTTGTCTTCTAGAATGAATGATCTGATGTCGACATAAGGAGGTCCGCCATAGGTGAGGCAATAAGGGATCCTCAACTAAGGCATAAGAGAAAATAGTAGAGCGACTGAGAGACTGACACCAGGGATGATGATGAAATGGGGGTACTGAGTAGCGGACGGGTGACTTCCCTTGTTAGAGAATAAAGGGCATGGATGACCTGGCAGCGACTGACACAGTATCATGATGGATAGGGGACAATAGGACTGAAGGCCATAATTTCTGACACGAGAGAGGAACCAAGAAATGAAGGATGGAAGACTATAGTGGGATACAAAGTGACTTGTGATAGACTCCATCAATGCGATGATGACTCAACTCGGATGATCTAAACAAGGGCAACTCGATGATGCTGCCACATAGAAAAGGTCCAATGGGGACCATAAAAACAGGAGTACATGATGGTTACTCACAACGAAAATCGACACGAGCATGGACAAGTGTGCAGGCAAAGTGGTGCCCCAATTACAAGCATTGCAGGTGAAGAAATTTTATTTGGAGGAGTGGTGAAGTGAACCTTCTTGGACAAAATGTGTCATCGTGAAGTATCAAATCACAAATAACTAACAAATACCCATTTGAGGGCTCGGTGAGAGATTTCCAATGGTACAAATAGTTTTTCAAAATGAGCTACGGTTTGGCCGCAACATGAAAAAGAAAAATCAAGGGTTTCTCTTTTAATAAGGCATTTTCCCTCCAAATTCACTCATTTGAATGTGGAGTCGTAGTGAATGTAGAGAGGAGAGAAGGCCCTAAATATTGCGGCGATCGTAGCGGACAAAGCAACCATTGGAATTGAGATCCGTCAATAGCAGGTAAGAGGCCTAACCCTACTCTTTCATTTCAGTGGATTAAAAGTTCAATTTAGGTCCGTAGAGCTCAGTAACAGACCCTTTCTCCTCTTCACGGTTGGGTCACACTTTTTGGGGAAAAAAATGCAACCTGGGTAGTAGGTTTTGTGTAGAAAACTGCGACCTGACCCAGGATTGGGCCTGAAAAGTGCGACCTGACATAGAGGGGTTTTTCTATGCTATTTTTTGGCTGAGAACTGGGTTCTTATGTTTGGATACAGTATTTCCTATCTATACACTGACAAATATAATGCTTTTGTGAAGATATGGCAGAATTACGGATCAAATGGAGAGAGAGAGACCTCGGCACATTATGGTTGGAGATCCAGGAGGATCAAGCTGTCCACGATGCATTGGCTAGGTTTGGGGTTCTGAAGTTTGTGGAGAACCCTTTGATGAGAGTTGGAGAGCCATTATTGGCCCGGATTTTCAGCTATTGGGACCCGGACCATGAGGTATTTATAGTGTAGGGGCACCAGATCGAGTTGACAGTCTAGGATATATATTTCCTGACTGGTCTCCTACCACTTAGGATGGTTGGTAAAACTCATCCAATGTTACCGCGAGGGCAGAACATCATGGAGTTTGTAGGGTGCCATTTTCAACCATGTCTCCATGACAAAGGGACACGGATAGCCATCGGGGATCTAGAGAGGTTAGAGACCCATGTTGTGGTTGTAGCGGTGTTGTGGATCCTAGGCAACCAGGTAGTCCACCACATCACTGGAGGGTAGATGATGCTTATGGAGAGTGTGTTGAGTGGGACCTACTATGGGTGGGCCCAAATGATGTTGTCATTGTTGAAACAACAATTTTCGCTATGCAAGCGACAAGTGAACCATGATTGTGCATATGGTACGGTGTTGTGCTCACTCTTCTTTGAGAATATCATGGCACTTCGACCTCATATACAGCTCTAGGATGGGGGCCCAAGAGAGCCTAGGATGCGCCGATGGGGGTGACTACTGTGCAGAGGAGGAGGTGGGGAAGTTGGACCAGTGTTCCGACCCGATTTCTTTGCTCATTGGGATTAGATGCCATTGTACATAGACAAATATCCCTATAGTGGGATGAGTTATTGTGGGGAACTGGATTTGCCACTACTGCCTGTTCAGGTATGGGGGGCCGATGGTAAGTGACAAATTGCTAATATTTTATGTGCATTGTAAATTTTTATAATATTGTATATGGTAATGATTCATCCACTTTTGGTATGCAGATGCAGCATCGGAAAAACCGGCCGGGTATATGGGACAACCTATTGTATCAGGAACTGCTGGACCTAGTGGATCGAGAGTGCCACAAAATGAGGATGCAACAGCCCTCCTAGAGGACATCCATCGTAGATGTGAAAGGCTTCTAACCATTGTTTCAGAGCATGTATGGAAAGACTTATATGACAAGTACATAGAGCCATGTATTGGTCTACCCTCGAAATGGCGAGGGGTCATGTGCTGCATGACGATGGCTGGACACGAGATGCACGATCTACAAGCTACAGGAGCAGAGCCATTGGCTCAGGATCCTCCAAATAGTGATTAGTGTGTAGGGGCAGGTGGTGCCCCGAGTTTTGATTTCTTGTAACATGCTATGGGCTTGTAATATGTATGAGAGTTAATGGACTCTAAAACATATTATATGACACATATTATGGATATGCATTGTTTTTATGGTTTTATGTTATTGTCTTGTGTTAAATGTGTGTGCTAAATTCTAATCTAGAATATTGTTTTAAATGTTATCTACATAGTGATTTTGTGCTCTAGTTACATGACTGAATGTAATGATTTCAAATTCACACATTAAAAGCCTCACTTGTAAATATATTCTAAAAATGATAGGATTATGCACATGATATACACCATTCAATTTCATGACAACAAGTCAGGAATCTAAATGAACATGAAGGTGGAGGATGCGATGTGAAAGGGAATTGGATAATAAACCTCGCACTACATCATATTCGGCCTGATTATTGGTGGCAGTACCAATGCATACACCGTTCAAGAGAATAAGTGAATGCAAGGGGGTAAATATGGCCCAACCTATTGAGGCTACATTTTGAGAGTAGCGAATTACACCATCAGCATAACTAATATAAGGTGTGGATAGGAGTTCCAGCTGAAAGGTGCCACAAGACAATAAATGTGAGGATGATGAACAATGCTGGCAAACTAAGCATAAAGTAGAAATTGAACACACACCGCGAGAGGGGTTGATCTGGGTAGGATGTCTACTACTCACATTCCGACATTTAGGTGGAGTGTGAGGGCTACCAGAGGTGTATCTTGTGCTCAGGCTGCGAAAGCCACCATAGACACGGATGGTGCCATCTCGCTTATGGGCGAGAAAGATGAAGTCAAGGGTGGACAAGGCTTCCATGATGTCATCATCACAATAGAAGATGGAGTGACTGGAGGAAGGGAGACCACATGACATGGTGAAGCTACCTGACTAGTCATCATGAGAAGACAGGTTCACATGCACATCGTCATGGGGGATTACGGAAGAAAAAGGAAATAAGGGATCTACCGATGTTGAGCCCAAGGTGATCGCTGAAGGGAGGTCAAGAAAAACAACAAGGGAAGATGCAGAGGGAACTTCCACGAAGGGTCTCGTGGATGATGATAGGTATATGATGGTGGTTGCAGGCTCCATCATCTCGACATCAAGAGGGGGAATGTCAATGGGAGTGGGTAAATCCTCAAGTTGGCCAGCATCATACTGCGCAAGTACGGGAGAGGCGGATTGGTTTTTTTCAACCTCGTACTCCTGAATTACCTCCAAAGAGGAGTGGTAATGCATAAGGCAGGGACAATGGTGGGAATAATGGCCATGGAGATCACACAACACATAGGGTTGATTGGTGTGAATAGTCTTAGGGTTCTTGGCTACAGTCGAGGAAGAGGCTTCAGGGACCATAGACTCAGCGAACACAACATTGACCATGGGATTGATTCGAGGCAGTCCAGGACAGGTATGGGTGGCATGGATGAGGACATCACATAAAGCACAAGGCTTTGGAGGCAGAGGAGGAGCAGGGTCAGTTGGGGCAACCTTGTCTTTTGATGCCCTCTTACAAGCTTTCCCCTTCTTATCCGAAGTGGTCGCAAGAGGAGATGGTTCTTGTTGAGGTGGTTGATCAACTCTAATAACGGGAGAAGTCATAGGGACCGGTTGAACCAGGGTCAGAGAAAGATAAGGTTTGGGTTGACAAAGCGGGGTAGTGGCTGGGGGATCAAGGTACCAGACAGGAATCTCTAGGGTCAAGTTAGGAAGAGAGAGGGTAGTCATGAAAGGTACTGAATACACTCTAGGAGGGGGAGCTAGGAATAGTATCTAACCTAAGGGGTAATGGTCAGGCAAGGCGGCTCCAAGATCGTTAAGGCCTGGAGGAACTGTTCCAGGAGGGTAGAGGGGCTCATGAACACCAACTGTGGGTGAAGGGCCAGGAGGAGGAGGTCTAGAAGACTGAATCAAAGAGCTAGGAGAAGGCTGCAGAGGGTGAGGAGACTACTGATTAGCCGAAGCATGTCGCTTAAGGGTAGCCCGAGACGATTGCATCATGCAAACATTCGATAAGCTAGGATCAGAGACAGGAGGAGGAATACTAGGGAATGTACCAAGCAAAGAGGAGTCTTTGTAGACTCCGGGTGAGACACTGGTCAAAGGATTGATGGTTTTCTTATTGGCCACCGAAGAAATGATGGACTCAGGGGAGGTCTGAGACTTCGATTCATAATTGTCAACTGGTCAATGGTGACTATATTTTTGTTATGAGGGAAGGGAATTTTGCTGTGAGCTACAGATGGGACAGAATAAATCGTATAGGTGTAGCTATGACCCAATATAAAGTTGTAATCTAATGGGGCATCTATGACTTCTACGTCAACACGAACAATCTTAACCACAATAGTAATACGACAGTTGCAGAATAGGCCAATGGACTTGGAGGCGTGGCCATCCCATGCCTAGAGAGTGATCATGGGAGGAGCCAACTTAGGTGATCCGAGTTGCTTCCAAACCGAAGCAGACATCCCATAGGTGGATGCCCCCTCATCAATGATGCACCGGGAAATTTTGGCGTTCCAGATCTTAACTAGGATTTGGAAAGAAATGGAAGGAGGCAGAGGAGGATTTTCTGAACGTTCAACATCAAAGACAATCAATCAGTTATCGGAAGGATCTACAATGCCCTTGTCAAATAGTAGAGCTTTTCATTGTGAAGGGCACTAATGGAGGAGTTCCAGCATTGAAATCGTAGCAGGAGATTGCACCAAATCATCTACTATACTATACGAATGGGAAGTTTTTCTAGAAGCATCATTTCGGCGTAGTGGTCCCTTAGGGATCTTGGTATGAACCTCGCCTTAGGCTAAGGGATCTGCAAGGGACCATTAGTTGTTGAAAGAGGCTCTGTAGGGACCAAAGGAGGTGGCTCAGGAACAGATGTAGAGGCCTATTTTACTAACGGGACCGAGTCTGAAGATTGATGAGGATGGTTATAGGTTGGTTATAATTCATCATGAGAATATGGTAATCGTCGGTACTAGATGGAGGAGGTTGAGTGGCCACCTAACCTTCAACTAGTTGGGTAGCCACAAATCCTTGTTGAGGGAATGGATTAGTAAACACAGCTGGTTAACTACGCACAACACTGGGAGGGATGGAAGGGGAGGCTTGTTGTTCTCGCAATGTCACTTGAGACTCCCACATCTGCTTCATCTATGGTAAGAGACGACAATCATGCGTGTAATGACCATAAACACCACAACAAGAACAAGGTTTTTTCGTGCAAACAGGCCTGTTATGAGTTCCCTATTACTGGTTAGCAGTGTTAGGTGCATTATTTTGAGGATTAGGTCCAGGATTACCAGGAGTAGATTGATTTTTAGTGCCTTTCCTTTTCTTTTTGGAAGGATGACGATTAGTCATGCCCTTCTGTGCATACACCTGACCCTGAGGGGGCGGTGGCTACTATTGCGAGGGTTGAGAAGGAAAGGGAGGAGGAAGTGCTAATGCTGGAGGAGCTGGAGCACCAGGCTATGGATATAGATAATGAGGTTGGATAAAATTGTGGTAAACAGGAGGTTGGGAAAAAGGAGGAGGGATGTCGTATCCTAGATACATGTTACCAGGAGGGGGATAAGTGCAGGAGGTGTTGGCTCCCACAGAGGAAAACCATAGCCCATGGGAGGTTGAGCGTATGGATGAGAGAGAGCTCCAACGATACTGTCAATGGCTTGATATGCCCCCAGTGCATTGGCACCACCGGGTCTAGGAAGATCATGTAGAACGGTATAAACATAACCCGACTGAGCATAGATCAGGTCATATTTTAACGCAATTTTAAGAGCAGCTTCTTCAGTTTGAGGGAAATGTGATGCGACATCTTTTCTAATAGCAGGCAAGAGAGATCTAAGGAACCAGTCCATGTAGATATGGTCTTCGAAGGTAAGGGCTCGACATAGGCTCTTTCCTCTCTGCCATTCCTGGACATGATTGGATAAGCGGGTCACAGACGATTGACGAAAAGAAGTTAAGAGTTTGGTACCAGTGTAATAACGAAGGGGAAGCTGGAAGTAAGACAGAAAATCCCTAGCAAGAGTCGTAAAGGTCGTATGAGAGGATGAGGCCTAATCAACATACCACTTAGAAGCTTCACCTATAAGTGTACGTTGGAACAACTAAAGATGGAGAGAGTCATCGGTAATGGAGTTAGATGAACACCACATGTGGAAATATCGAACACGATTTGTAGGGTCTTCTCTAGCAAGGCCTTCAAACTTGGGGATGTCGGAAGGGAGCTTGGTCGGCATAGCAGGCCAACTAGTGTCATGGTGTATAGGGTCATTGAACAACTGGTTAAAATCGGGAAGATTGAGGCCTGCCATATAGGGGAGTAAGGGAGCAGCCAGAGTAGTTGTTGTTGTGGTCCCACTTGTAGTATTCCCAGCATTAGGGTTGGGGTTACCACCAACATTACGTCCTAAACCAGACATGGTGAAGGTGACAGGAGGATAAACGAGAATGGAACCATAAGGATAACCCAATGAACTAGAAGACGATTCCGAGTGTAGAGTCGGTGGAGGACTAACTCGAATCCTATGTGGAGGAGTAATTATTCCTACCAAAAACTGAGGATGAAGGCCGAGAAGTCTCCGGGGTAAACGCCTTGGTGGTGCAATGATGATGACACAAACACGTCACAAAGGGAAGAGAGACCAACAAGGGCGGAGAGGTGCAGGATCAACTGATTACAATGTCGAAACAAGGGTAGAGAGGGGCAATATCACTTGATTTCAATATTTTAAAGTCTTTTCTTTGCGTTTTTAACCAAGCTCTTCTTCACTTAGGGTGTGTGTGTAAAATGTGTAAATTTTAATTTTTAAACCCAGACGTTTGTAGAGAAAAAGAAAAAGTGTGTTGTATAACTGTAAATAAACCATTAGATAACAATATATGAAACTGAAATAAAAGAAAATAAACATATAATAATGCAATAATCTAAACCCAAGGAGGTGGGTCTCTCAACAAATATTCTGTAGGTGGGAAAAAAAATAGTCAAAACACATCAAAATAGCCAATAGATCTAAGGTCAGGAGGAACAGGGATCTAAACGTCAAATCTTCTAGAAAGAGGTGCATATAAACAACAAAATATCAGAGGAAATTTTTTTGTAAATGAGGTGGCAAAAGGCTAGCTCCTAGAAGGAAACAGAGTGGACCCTAGAGTAAAAAAAAAAGAAAACTAAAGCGGGTGATTTGGATGGATAAATATCGAATCTTAAGGGGATCTAAAGGTGTGGTATCAGATCTGAAAAAATGGCTGAACATTCTGAAAATTTCAGACAACCTGCAGCAGCCAAAAATCTTCCATGAAAGGTGGAGGGTACTAAAGCCCTAAGGGGCTAGGTTCCCATTTTTTTGAGTAAGAAAAAACAAGTACAAGTCCAAAACAGGTAAAGATAGAGGTCAGACAACCCTGAACAGAGGCCCAAACAAACCCAGAAAACTTTCAGAAAAACTCCTGCAAAAAGTCCAAGTCGAAGTTTCTGACATGATTTCTGCAGAGGTCACAACTTTTAGCCTTTTTTCTGCATCCTAGATGTTTAGGTCACAATTTTTGGCCCAAAAAGTGTGACATGCACTTCCGGTACTCTTGGGAGTAGGTTTCCGAAGAATGTGTTGTCTCAGCTGTGGCTGATGCCGATCACCTACGCAATATGTCCAAAAACACATGGAAGTTAGAAATTTCAGTGTTTTAGGGTTTTATAGGTTAAAAAAAAAATTAAGAAAAGCAAAAAAAGAAGCTGAAGAAAAATCCTAGGGTTTGAAGTAGTTGGATATGCAGGGATCTGAAAAATGATAGAGGTCGTAATCGTAAATCCATGTGGAGTCGCCAGTTGTTAGCATGAATCTTAATTGCAAGTGTACGAAAAAATACCACTTTAGCTTTTCATAACAAACAATCCTAACAACAAATATGGCTGCCAATATCTTCAGATCTGCAATTGGGTGATCAATATAAATGCTGCAAAAATATAGATCTATGCATCAAAAGACATTAAGCAGTAAATAAAAATGAGATTTACTCCATGCATCCAATAGACAAGACAAGAATATGTTGAATGAATTTTATATTCAGGGCACCTGGGAGTAAAACATAGAAGGATGTTACCAGTTCTCCTCAATGGGATTGGTTCTTGTAAGTCCTCAGCACTTCAGATCTAAAATTCCTCTCTCTTGGTGGTGTAGAAAATCCAGACAAAAATGGAACTCAAAGGGAGCTCACAAGAAAAAATATAGAAAAATATGACAATGATGGTGGATCAAAGTCAGACCAAAATTATAGATCCAGAGTGATCTTCAGGAAACAAAAGGTAGTGAATGAATGGAAAAACCCTTCTATTTATAACAAAATATTGAGTTACTCTAGATATTGGTGCATAGTTAAAATATTATTAACCAAATCAAGATCCAACTTTTACAGAATATTTTATTATATTTTTTGGAGGGAAAAAGAATTTGACTTGGGTCAAACCCCTTTATTTGTAAATAATAAATAAATAAATGATTTATTTATTATTTTAAGGATGTGGTTGCGTAATAATCAAATAAATAATGATTTATTTAATTATTTAAGGGTGATTTAGTCAAATTTAACAAGGAATGTTATTTAAATAAGGTTTAAATAATTATTTCTAGAAAATAATAAGATAAATAATGATTTAACTAATCAATTTTCCTGTTTTGGGTTAAATATGACCAAGAATATTAATTAAATTGTTGTTTAACTAATTATTCCTTGAGGAAAATCAAACAAATGTAGATTTATTTAATATTTCCTCATGGGGTTTCTTATTTAGACCATAAACAACTTCATAAAGGTGGTTTACTAAGTTATTTTTCATATTGAAAGCAATTTTACTTAGGGTAAAATTGGTCTTACATGGTGTACTTAGGTCCATCTAATAGTAACAAGTTAGATGAAAAAAAAATGGTGTAACACCATGAAGAAGAAGAAGAAGAAGAATATTACCAATAGATTCATCATTTTTCTGGTTGATATGTGTTTTGTGTGGAATGCGAGGAGTTAAGATTGGTTTTTCATGTACCAACACAAACCTCATGGAAAGTGTCGCAATACTCTCACCCATCTCCCTCTTGTGATTTTCAAGCAATATGCTATTGGCCAAACTGCATCAATCCCATTTATGAGATATCATTTTCTTCATCTCTACACTTTTCTACAAGTGGCACCTAATTCAAGCAGGGAAGTTGATGATTTTTTTACTATTGTTCATCACTACCATTTTCCTAGTTACTTCTGAACCACCAACACAATTTCTCCTGCATTTACCACCTTCAAGTAATGTTGTATTAGAGGCGCGAGATTTTATTACAATAGGTTCATTTCTTATCATTTTCCTATATCAATTTGTGTTTGAAAATCCCCGACAAATTACAGGAATTTCGAGACGACTAAAGAATTTTCATATGTGAATGACTATCACATAACCTTAAATATAACAAAAATTGAAGAATTGTATGGATGGAAGTATATTGTGTTTTACGGAACCAACTAGCACCGATACAAGTTCAGACAATTGATTCCTTCCCCTATCACAAATGTGTGTTGAAGGTTGTGCCTAATTCCAGTGTTGAAAATATTGTATGTTGATTGAACTCTCCATATGTATTGGTCTATATTTGTGGATTGAAGATGAGCTTAATTATATAGGTAAAATCGGAACTATATGGTTGCACCAGTGTTTTTGTATTAATATATAAAATATATTTTTTGCTCGTATAAAATAGTTCTTTTTGGAGCAAAGAAATTATTGCTATTGTCTTCCTTAAAGGGTTATTGCACACTAGTTGTTTGTTGCACATTTACAAAAATATTTTGCAGTGACATTGTATTGTTAGAGGGTGTTGTTTCTTCTCTATAGGTTCATAGTTATGATCATTTTTTGACTATGAATAAAATGGATAAAATTGACTCTTTAATAGAATTATTGAGAACCCTAATCATGCCTGGTGTTGAAAGTACACTGAATATCAACAAAGACTCTCTCTTTGAAATTCAAACCTATTTCCAATATGCAGAAGACAAAATAATTTTTTTGCAACTCGAATCTCAGTTCCAGCAAGACGAACTTCAATAGATTTTTCATTCTAAATTATTCAAGGTTGAAACAAACATACATCAAGAACCAGAAAGTGAGGTTGATGCTTATTCACATTTAATGCTCATTTCAAGAGCATATTTTTATGCAGATGCAGAAGCTTAGGTTCCACCACCCAAGCCCATCATCAAACCTTGGGAATATCTTGTCTGTAATAAGTATAGAAGTGGTCTTGGATATGACACGGATGTGTCCTTTCATATTCCAAAATATTCCAATCCCATTAAGTTTAAGTGTACTAGATTTCTTTACAAAATTTCACCTTCATTTTTTCCAGATACTGCTCCTCTTCCACAATAGCCACACCAAATTTTTATATGCCAACATTGTGACTGAGTTCACCATGTGAAAGATCATTTTTTTTATCTTCACCTGTGCCAGAATCATGGTCAACACATTGTTACACAACATTTTGTC
Organism: Pinus albicaulis; assembly: GCA_034641835.2. Classification (NCBI taxonomy): domain Eukaryota; kingdom Viridiplantae; phylum Streptophyta; class Pinopsida; order Pinales; family Pinaceae; genus Pinus; species Pinus albicaulis. The sequence continues at coordinate 165,866 of CM076581.1, read as the reverse complement.
ACTTTCACTGAACTCCTTATTCCCAAATCCTAGAGGACCCTAAAATGTGACCTCTGTCCCTTTTCCATCATGAAAATATGATATTGGACCCCTTGTAATCTGCACACCAAACTCTCTATTGATCATTCCTGGAGTAGCTCCTTAAAAACCTATCTCTTTGGAGCAGTGCAAACTCTCTGAGTCTCACTAGCACTGATGACCCATCCTCAGCTTGTGAGTAGCGTCGATCAGTTCTAGTATGGCCATCACACCCACGCCGATCCACTTTTGGAGAATTTTTAAAAAAGGTAATGAAGCTTCCTGGCCTAGAAGCTTCGAGGGTGAATAGCTGGATTTTTGTTAGTGAGGATATGGCTGATATTCCCCCTTTGGGCCTCTTGTTGCTACAAATGAGGAACCTACCAAAGAGATAAGCCATTTTCCCATCATTAGTGGATCCATGTCCCCTCCCCCATCTCTACAAATTCATCATCCTCCAATGCCTCTGCTAGTTATAAAATAATAGAGTATAGTAGAGAGAGGTTTGATTGCCATAAGCTTTGAAGGAGAGAGTTGAGCCCCTACCCTTTTCACACTGAATTGGAAACAAGTGCTTTGGAGAAGTGCCCAAATTTGGACCCACTAAAGGAGAGATTCGACATCAAGGGGCAGGTTGTAATTCCTCTTAGATTTATAATATGACATCGCTGATACTTATTTCCATTCTTATTCATGTTAGTAATTAAGATTTCTAAAATTCCTTGATTAGTTGGATAGGCTATATCTATATAAGCATGATGTATTTGTATGCTTTGTGTTGTTTCTTGGTCACTTGTGCAGGTAATTGAATGTTGGTAGAAATGGAGAACAATATATGGAAAAGAGAAGAATCAAGGAGCTTTGATGAAGAACAAAGTCACAACATCAAATCAATGTAGGGAATCTCTCTCAATCTATATTTCAATTATGATCTAGTAAAATAAGTGTTATAGTTTTTCCCTTGTTGGTAGACCCACTCTAGGGCTAGAGGGATTTTCTCTGTCTGCAGAGAGGCTTTACCTATACAACAAGTTGGTGACTGCACTGGGTAGTCATTTCCTTTAGTCTCTTTTCACTCATTTGAGTTTTTTGGTTTTTTGTCCATATTTTACCAAATACCCACCTCTGCTCTATTTCTGGCAGTTGTGACTAATTACAACTATCCATCCTTATTCTAAAGTGATATGCCTAGCTTGGTTCAGACAAACCCTTTTGTTTTTTTTCATTTACCTTGATCGGCGATTTTCTTTCTCTGACAGATGTGCTGTTTAGCGTTGAAGTCTTTAACACAGTCGGTCTTTTCCTCTTCTAGAACATGGTGCAGCCTCACAGACACGCTGATTCCTATGTGTTTTATTGTAGGGTTCATCTTCATTGAGTTCCAGTGTGTCTTCCCCTTTCAAATCCTTTTCTCTGCTTAAATTTCTCTTGTCTTTTTCTATTCTACAACTTTATAATCTCATTCAGTTTTTTTTCGGTCTCCTTTCACTCAAACTATGCATCCTTTACATCTTAGGGCTTCTAGGTGTTTTGAGTCATTTTTTTGGTTGCATGCTTCGTAGAGTTTTAAACCTACTCTTGGGTCAATTTTGTCCTCTCTTTTGAACCGTTTGGTTTTTTTTTTTTTTTTTTTTTCAGTTGATTTCTATGATTAGGGCTTTTAGGTGTCCATCCCATGTGAATTTGATTCTCTTTTCAATTAACAAACATTGATCACATTGCTTGTCTTCAGATGAAACATCCTTTTTGTGTGACTGATCAGTGTAAAAAGTTTGTAGAATGTCCTGTTTTGAGAACATGTTGTGAGATTTCTCTTTAATATGCTGATTAATGCATTTGGTAACATTGTGAGGAATTTAATTAGATAAATACTCAAAGAATTTGATTACATTTGGAATTATTTTTTCATATTTTTGCATTGTGTTCTCATTAAAATTAAAAAAAATTCATTTGCATCTTAAGGGAAAAAACTTTGTTTCGATTGCTTTCTGTGAATTCAGTGAAAACTAGGAGAATGGAAGATGTTCTCATTTTTCTTTATTTCATGCACTTGAAGAAATAGTGAATTTTCATTTAATAAATTTTCTTGACTTTTTCATTGATTGTGTGAAATTCTTCTTCCCAATTACCATAGCTTTCATCGAAATGAATATTTTAGTTTTTCTCATATAGTTGCATCCTAAGAATTTAGGTGACATTGGTAGGGATTTGAAACCGAGACATAATTCAAGATCAAATCTAAAATTTATTCAATCAACCTAAGGATCATTCAAAACCTAACGAGACACATTTAGAGGTTTAGGCTAGAGACGTGTTTCGGCGTCGTAAAAAGTAGGAGCTGTCGCTAACAGTCTGTGTTACAATCCGGGGGTGATATCTCATCCCACATATGGAAGTATATTCATGTATGATAATTATATTTGGGATGCTATCATTGAAAAGGTATGCATCATACAACACTACTATGGACTTGGACTCCCACACACCATTGACTATATTTTTGGAGACACCATTAGGCTGCAAACTTGCCATGGGAAACTAAGTCGACCACCTTGTAGAAATGATACACTGAGAATAACATTCAGGGAGATTGGTTGTAATACGTTAAGTCGTTGGTAAATTTATTTGCTAAGGTGTATATTGGAGTTCACGGATACCTGTTAATCCTTTATGCCTAGTTCACCCTTTTTGATTTTTTTTTTATGCTCTAAAATCAATTTCCAACGATCACATGGCTTACTCGTTAAGATATTTCTCTTCCACATCATGAGAAAATCCTTATGAATATATTTTAAAGCCTTGAATTAATCACATTTCTTCCTCTTTTTCTTTTTGAATCAAATTCTTCGTTGCTAAACCATCCAGTTCCACTTCCCCTTCCTCATCCTCTTCTGAAGGGACATCATCACCTGTCTCTTCTAACACATCACCATCGGCTGGAGCCCAAAGTTTTGAGCATTCCATCCTTCCAAGTGTTCAAACTCTTGCTACTCACTCTCCTCCTAACGAGCTAGTTAGCTATATCATGTTTCCTAGGAATCCATTATTTGATTCCGTAGAAGTATCCCCTGAATGACAATATAGTTCGTTTGATACGCCTAGTTTATCTTTACTGCGTTCACCATCCACACATCGTGTTTCTGCTTGTCATCTCTTTCCACCAATGGCTTTTGAAGGAGAGGTTTCATCCCCTCTTTAATTTTCAAGCACCATTAGTGGTATGGATGAGTCTTTATATGAGGGGAATCAATTCCATCCTTAGCACTTTTCATTTGGGGGGCAGAGCTCTCAACCTTCCACCCAGCCGTTAATTCCACAAGGTTACACATCCTTGGGACATCTAGTTTTAGGTGTTTCAAGTGCCATGTATTTGTATCACAACACCATCTAGAAAACTACCATGATACCTACATCTTGTATATTTGTCTCTGATACATTTTCTACCATCCCTACTCAAACAACAGTTACGTCTGTTCCCACACAGCCAACTATTTGCATCAGTTTTTTACCACCTCACATTGGTGTTCCCACATCGATTCCAATTTCTATTGGAGGGCCATCCCTGTCGAATGTATCTCAATCCTTAGTTGGGCCATCTGTGTGCAGATTACAAACTCACATCCCAGGATCTTCTCAAACTATTGTTAGTATCCCAACGCCTTTTGGATCATCTGGTCCAGTAGGGTTAAAATATGACCAAATACTCAACCAGAAGTCCTATGTCCCATATGTATCTCAGCAGCTACAGACTCTGTTCATGAATCCACAAGGATTTCAAGGGTAGTATTGAATTCAGTCAAGGGTGTATGTGTATTAGTAGCGGCCTATGTTTGGTCAAAAACAACCTTATGTGCAATAATTTCAGCCATATGTACAACAAGCATCACCTTATGTACAACCCATCCAACCTTTTTCCCATCAAGGTTAGTTTTCCTATTCTCAACAGGCACGACCTTCTAGTCAACAAGGCCATCAAAGAACTTTTGGGGTCTAAAATGGGTCTCTTAATAAAAATGTAAAACCAAAATATAATTTATAAGAAACAATAGGATTCAAGATGATGATGTCAACCATGGAGGATGATTCACCATTTTTTGGGTAAAAAAGTAAAAATATTTAAAAAATAATAAAGTAATAAAATGCTTTTCAACTTGTATTTTCAACATATCTCCCTAAGGTTTTACTCAAATTTAGAGCAGGAGTACCTTTTGAATGAAAACTTTTATTCCTCATCTAAGGATTACCCATGTCACATACTTTTGATGGACCCTCCTATACGAAAAATCAGAACTACATGAAAAAACGTGATTGAAATCATTTTTTTCATGTGTTTCTCATTTTTTGTGTAGTTGGGTCCATCAAAAGTATTCAACATTGGTACTCCTTAGATGAGGAATCAAATTCTACATCCAAATAGTGTCGCCACTCAAAATTTGAGTAAATCCATAGAGAGATAAGTTTTAAATGTGAGTTGAAAAAGTATTTTTTTCCCCTCTAAAATTTGATGATGTAATGTAATCTTATTTTATTATTTATACTATTATTTTATAATTTCCTTAGGAGGCCCATTTTATACCTCAAAATTCCCCTAATGCCAACCTTACTTTTAGAAACGCCAACCTTTTATCCAACAAGGACAACCCTCGTCTCAACAAAGTAAAATCTTTGTTTTGTTGGGTCAACCCAGTTCTCAAGGGAAACCTAGCCAACCTCAAAAACCACATGGTATCATGACATCAAATCCTCAAGGTACCATCGAGCAGCCTCAAGGTAAACTCTTGGGCTCACAAGGTTAACCGTTGGGTTCCCAAGGTTACCTTTTGGGTTCACAAGGTCAGCCATAGGGAATTTCATTCCAAAAATTTCAACAACAAAAAAATCTATATGCTATGAATTATGCTCGCACTGAACCTCAATGGTATTTTGCAGGTCAAAATTAGTTTTTTGGTCAGCAACAGGGATATGGTCAAAATAAAAAAAAATTCAATCCTTATGGGAAAAATCCTTCTAGAAAAAACCCATGGGGGCATCATTTCTCCCAAACTAGTTGGAATCCTCAAATGGGTCTTTATGAAAGTCCAATTATTATTTTCAATCCGAAATTTCATTTTCTTACGACATTGGAACTACTCGATGTGTCTATGTTAAATAATGAACCAATCCTCCATAATCCATATTAGATTCCGGTTACTACCAAAATCCCAAGCGATTTCCCCAAAATTAAAGGCAAGTCTAGAGAAGACCCCCAGGTGCATGTCATGACCTACCATCTTTGGTTTTCTTCTAACTCCTGGGTTGATGACTTTTTCCATCTGCATCTTTTCCAAAGAATGTTGACTGTTGTCACTGCCAAGTGGTACATTGAGCTTCCTCGCGCGTCCTTCCAATATTTCAACTCTCTCGCTATGGATTTTCTCACACACTTTCAGTTACCGGTTCATTATGAAATGGGACCTCACCTCCTCACATCCTTGAAGCGAGATATTGCTATGAATAGAAATGATGACGCTGGTTGATCAAGTTCAAAATTCTTGATCAAATCTTTATTGAATGGTTTATCAAATCCTTCTTCAATGAGATCACCAAGGATATAGTTATGGGGGCATGAGTCACAGAAGAGCAAGCCATTTATCCTACATAGTATCTTTATCTAGTCTATTCCCACTCTGGCACATTGTATGGTCTCTTTCCTAACGCTCTGCATGCTTCCACTAAACCTGAAACTTCCAAAGCTCCGACGACACCACTTGTCAATGGCATCATTGGGTTGGTTACCCAGACTTCTCGGAAGTCTTCTTCTGGTAAGAAGAAATACACCTCCTCCTCGGATTATGTTCTGCAAAATCCCTTGAATCCTGGTAAAACTGTGAAGGTTAATGTCGTTTAGTCTACTGCGACATACAAAATATTCCAAGGGTAAAAAGAAGGGAAAAGGAAAATTGAAATCTGATGTCCCAAGATAGGATTCTCCCAAACCACATACCAATGATGGAACCAAGTGCAAGCCTAAGTACCCTTGCCTAATCTATGATGACGAGCACTACACTAAATAATGTCCATGATAGGCTGAAGTTAGTCATTTACTGAAAGGTACTCAAGGAACTCTAGCTGTACTCAAAGAACCATTTCCATCTCGTCAAACTCAGATGGTGGAATAACCTCCAAATTCTTCCTCGTTCAGTTCCTAAGTATTTATGATGAATGGAATAGCACCCATTTTTGTGTCCACTAGGTCCAAAGATTATTCCACTCATTCTCATTTTTCGGCAGAGAAAGAAACTGTCGATGCTCCTACTCCTTCTCCTATGCCCTCTTCCGGTCCTCTTCATATTGAAATACCTAGTCCTGATCCCATTATCTGACCACCTCCAAAAGATGTGCTTCGAAAATCCTCTTACAACCCAAATGCCTGAGCTTATAAACATTACAATATCATTAAGGATTTGGCTCAGGAACCTTCCTCTATGTCTATGTTAGAGGTTCTTAAGAGTTACCCTTCACAACATAAATTTTTACTATCTTCCATCGGAGGAATTGATCTGACTCACTTGAGTCTCATTAATTTTGACCTGGAAAATCATGTTCCATGTCTCCCCCACCAGCTTGATTTCCTTATTCAAGTCATTATTAATAGAAATAACATCCATCGGTCAGTCATGGATGAAGGTGCATCCACTTGCATCATGTCTATGTCTTATTGGAAAACCATTGGATCTCCTACTCTCAGGCAGTCTCCGAACACTTTGGAGGCTTTTGATGGAATGGATACTCATCCTTTTGGTATTCTCCCTAACTTGCCTATCAATTTGGAGGGAAAAAAGGTCAATGTCAAAGTAGAAGTTGTTGATGCCAAGATCAATTACAATCTTCTACTTGGTCATTGTTGGACTCACGCTATGGTTTGTCTATCGTCCACTATGTTTCATGTTTTTTGTTTCCCACATCAAGGGAAGATTATCATTGTCAACTAGTTATCCTTTTTTTCTTCTACTTCCTCAAAATGAAATGTGCCATATGTGGAGCATACCACTGCACCATATGTAAGTGTGGGGGTAGGACTTTTCAAAGATTCTAGCTTAATGGGTTTCTTTTCTCTTCAACCTCTGAATACTTCTCAAGTCAATATGATCTCTACTTCATTTGATCCTTGGATCATCCCTTCCTCTGATCAAATTTAATCTTTTGGTGATGTTATGCTGTTAAGCCCAATTGAAGTCAATTATTGTGAAATTGTTTGGTCTTCAAATCCTGATTATGATCATACTACTTCTATTATGCATTTCGACCAGTACTCCCAATATCCTTGGCTTGGTTCTTCAGCTTCTTCGGATCCCTTGAACAAGAGGTTTCCCTTCGACGAAAGTATCATGGATACCATGTCTCTTGAGGAAACACCCTCGGATGATACCCATCATCATTCTTTATTTCTTCCAAACCCTAGAGTAATTGTGTCGTGTCTTAAAAATTTCACTTCCTTTTCTCCTAATTTTCCGCTTTAGACACCCATGTCAACACATGAGATCTTTAAGGAAACATGGGAAGCATCACTGAAATGATTCCTATCAACGTTTCTGTTAAACAAGGAATTCTCCAGAACATCCACATCGAGGTAGCTTGCTCTCCGAATGAGATAAAGCTTTATACTAGTCTTTTTCAAGATTTTTGAGATGTATTTTCATGGTCCTATGAGGAAATGACTGGCATTGATCCAAGTATAGTGGTGCATGAGATACCAACTTATCTTAATGCGAATCCTATTCGTCAGCGACTTCACCTGGTGCATCGTAGAAAAGCAACCAATATAAAGGGAGAAGTTGAAAATTTTCTCAAAGTTGGGTTCATTTATCCAATCCCTTTGACAGATTGGTTTCTAATATAGTCCTTGTCGATAAAAAGTAGGGCAATATCAGCGTCTTTGTTGATTATTGTGACGTCAATCAAACTTGCCCAAAATATAACTATCCCACTCTGTTCATTGACCAAATCATTGATGACTATGTTGGGAGTGAAATATTTTCATTTATGGATGGATTTTACAATTTTAACCTGATTAACATCTTGCCACCCAACCAACACAAGACTGCTTTCATCTGTCCTTGGGGAAATTTTTCTTACAAGAAGCTCGCATTCAATCTAAAAAATTCCAGTGCTACTTTCCAACGAGCGATGTCATATGCCTTTCATGATATCAAGCACATCGTTCAACATTATATGGACGATTTACCCTCTCATTCAACTAAATTTCGTGACCATCCTGCTCACCTTCGAGAAAATTTTCTCCACTATAGACACTACAATATTCACCTTAATCCGCATAAATGTGTCTTTTGCATTGAATATGACAGACTCCTTGGGTTTTTCATCTCCAAAGAAGGCATTCGTCTCAATCCCTTGAAATTCAAGGCTATTGTTAATTTACCCCTTTCTTTATCTTTACATCAATTGGAAAGCTTACAAGGGAAAGCCAATTTCCTTCATCATTTTGTGCCTAATTATGTTGACCTAGCTAAATTTTTTACATGATTGCTCAAAAAGGGTATCCCATTTCTATGGGATGAAATTGCTCAAAATTCCTTCGATGCATTAAAGGCCATTATCATCAACACTCCTTTACTACATCCCGCAAATTACCATCATGATTATTTCCTTTACCTAGCAGCTATGACCAGTACAATTGGTATGGTACTGGTCCAAGATGATGATGATGGCAACGGGCACGTTGTTTACTACCTCATCCATAATCTCATGGATACTAAGAATCGATATGTCAATGTCAAGAAATTAGCTTTGGCTGTGGTTCAGGCTATTCAACATTTCTGGCATTACATTTTACTACACATTACTATAATGATAGCTGATTGCAACCCAATGACCTAAATTTTGACACGTCATTTATGGGGGGCAAGTATTCTAAATGGATATTTATCCTATAGTAATTCAATTTGGAATTTACTACTTCCAAATCAAATAAATAAATAGTATTTGCCGAATTAATCTACTCCCTTCCCTCTGCATTTGTCTCTTACAGCTTTGATGAGCACATTTCGAATGATACTCTCTTTCTTATCAGCATTGTCAACCCGTGGTACAGTGATATAATCATGTATCTCCAAACCCAAAATTTCTAATCTGAGTTGACCTAAGATGATTTTCGACGCATTTTACATCACTCTCAACCTTATTGCATCATCAGAGATAATTTATACAGCGTCGGTGTCGACTCCATTCTTCATTAGTGTTTAAATTTAGAAGAGGCTGAGAGAGCACTAAATGATTTCCACTCTGGGGCATGTGGTGTTCATACATCTGGATATTCCACTACTAAAAATTCTTCATGCTGGGTGTTTATGGCCTTCCATCTTAAATGATTGCATTCTTTCTGTCCAAAAATGACACGCTTGCTAGATTTATCAATGAAATATGCTCGCCCCACCCACACCCTTACACCCAGTTATTATCGTTGTCCCTTTCACTAAATGGAGCATTTATTTCATGACCTGTAACCCTCACTCAGTCGGTGGGCATGCTTATATTATCATCTTCATCGACTATTTTACCAAATGGGCCGAGGTGATGCCTACATATGCTGTCAATGGTAAAAATGCTGCTCAATTCCTCTTCAATAATGTTATTGCTTGGTTTGGTGTTCCTCAAGCCATTGTCATCAAAGATGGCTCTAATTTTCACCATTACATGATGGTTGAGTTGACTACTCAGTTGGGTTTGCAAGATCACAACTCGACTTCGTAATACTGTTAGGCAAACGACGAAGTTGAAGCAGTCAACAAAGTCTTAGTTACTATGATTCAACGCAACATCGAGATGCACAAGTCAAACTAGAATCTCATTTATTTTTCAGATTTTTTGGCTTACCAAACCTCGAAGAAGAGTGTGACTAGATTTACTCCCTTTCAGCTAGTATATGGTCTAGAATCAAATCTGTCGATTGAATGCAAGATTCCTTCACTCAAATTAACTATCGAATTAGTCCATAATACCTCGCCAGAAGAGGAACATCTCTTATATCTAGAAAGGCTTGACAAAACTCATTTCTTCGCCACTTTAGTTATTGAAGCTCAGAAGAAACAATTCAAAGCCCATTTTGATCAGATTGTTTCTTTGTGTGCCTTCTCTAAAGGAGACTTGGTCCTTCTATACGACCAAGCTAATGATAAGCTGGGGGTAGGGAAATTAGAACCGATGTAGCATAGGCCATATATTGTTAAACACGTTTTGCAAAAAGGGGCCTATAAGTTGATTGATTACGAAGGAAACCCTCTTGAAAACTCTCGGAATGGGCTTTATCTTAAGAATTATTATGCGTAATTTATTTGTATAATTACTTTTGTACATTAGTGTGTTTAATTTTTGTACAGTTTGGTTTTGGTGTGCTTTTTGTGAGAAGGTTTCCTACTTATCTTATTTTACTTGATTTGTATATGTGTGTAACTCCTTATGTCAGTTTCGCTGATGGTTTTTGTCATAATAGTCGAAAAGTATCCTCGACAACATGAGTTATCTATTACCCTAATGGTAAGTTAGTAGATTTACAAGGTATCTATTTAGGTCATACAACCAACAATATTTCTTAATACAGTGTAGTTATTGAACTTATGTTATAAACAATTTCTCTTGACATTAGAGAATTGGTTGTAAACCTCGATTCACAATTTGTCGTCCTGCAACTCAATGGGAAATATTCCATTACACACCCTCAGATTTTGAGAATGTATCTACGTGTTCATCTTTTAGAAAGGAATTTTGATTACATTACATATCAACATATTCCAAGACACATTAATACATTAACAAATGCATTGGATAATTATGTTTTAGATAGACATTTGCAGAATCTGTAAAACTATGATCATCATTACATCATGCATTACAAAGGAAAACGTAACATACATACAGATATATATATATATATATATATATATATATATATATATATATATATATATATATAGTCTAGTACACAAAGAGACTCGCAGGTCCCAAAAGACTACAGCTGAAGAAATAAAAAACTAGACTAAACTAATGAGAATGGTGCTCATGGTAGCATGTCACTACTCAAATGAATCCACTGAATAATCGATGAATGTGATATGACACCCCTGCAGTGCACCTATGATAGCAGCAGGGAATGTCATTATCATGAGGATATTCTAGGATCCCAACAGTCAATGCATATAGGTTCTGAGCAATATTCTTTTTAGCATATGCTCCCTCCTCATATGGGGCAACCTTCCATCACTACTCTTCTGATGATATGGGACATTCCAATAGGTATCTCTAGTCCAACATCTGCATCACACAAGTTTAAACATCAAAACACACATGCCAAAAAAATATAAACATGAAAATTTAACAAAAAACATGTTTTACCTATGTCATCCCAATTCTCTCCCTCGTGAAGTGGAAGGTCTGGATAACATCGAAAATCAGTCCAAGAGTATGGCTAGTTTTGCACAAAAATGACTTGATGCCTCAACCACACAAATAAAGTAGTATTGTATGAAATTTTATTTCCACCTCCTGTGTGAGGCATCATCTCACTCCATTTGGTCATGTGTGGATCGTGTGGTATGGGCGCGACCACATTTTCCCACTGAAATTAGAACATCAGCACTCGTTTCAGAAAGAATGTTGTTAATATTGAACCATGCCCAAATTTCTTAAGATGACCATTTTTTCATTTGGGTAGTTGTTTCTTCATATTTTCCAACAACGCTTATGTCCAGTCAAAGACGTTGGGTGCCATGCAGTCAATGGATTTTTGGAGTTGAGCCTTCATAGCCTCATGTGCTGCTTGTGCCCCAGCGGCATGTGTTATGGTGTATAGAAATAATTTGAAAGAAAAAAAAAGTATGTTTCTTATATCTATCTTCCCATTGGAATATTTGGTTGACTATGGACATTACCTCCCTCTGAGCACTACCTCCCTATGAGCATGTCCATGCTCTCACCCATGATCTGTGTCCCTGCCAACCGAGCTCGTTATCCTCTCTTTGATAGCCCACTAATGAAGTAAATGTCAGCAACCTCGATCTCCAACTCTTGGTCGTCAATAATAAATCTCTCCCTTCCTATCTCCCAACTGTTTTCTAAGAATTGTAGCAACTCCAACTGACATCTCAAGGAAAGAGTTAAAAATAATTTGAGAAGCCCAAAAATTCCTTAAAGCATCAAGACAATCTTGGTCCTTCATGGCTTCCCTATCCACATATTTATGTTCCCTTTCTCTCCACTCAATTTCCATGGTGTGTTATGTTTTATCCCTCTAATAGCAGTTAAAAAATGTTTGGTTAAAAATCCAAGCATGAAAAACAAGTTTCGTTTGATATTTTTGGGGAAAATGTCGCGTCGTTTCACACTCTATGATCTGTATGACCATTTAAAAAATATATGTTCTGATTGGCATGGGGCCTATTCTAGAAATGACATATCAATGTGGTCCTAATAGGGCATCCCCGCACTGATCCGTCACGACAAAGAGTTGAAAAATCTGTCCCTAAAAATCACCACACTCCATAAAAATTGCTGAGATAGGTATAAAAACAAAGACTATGAGCATGGATCTTACCTAGTATGAACAGTTCATCAATCAGCCTCCTGGATCACCCACAATCTGTCCTAAAGAATCAAGGTAAAGAGGGTAAAAAAATCTCTCTAAGACTTGTGAAGGTAAAAAGTGAAAATATTTTTACTTTTCTCATTTTTATAAAATGTTCAAGTCACTTTTAGGTTTTTTCCCATATATTTAACTATTTTTTCCTTGAAAACAGTTAATGGGTTCATTATTGTGTAGCAATAGGGTTATAATTTTGACGTATGATATGAAACAAGTTCTAATTTATTAATTTTTCAAACTCAGTAAAAATATGCTTTCTACCTTTTTGGATTCGAGAGACTATCTACAAAAAGGGCCATGTGGAGTTTTCTTTTCCACCTCTTTTCCAACTCTCTAAACATGAAAAGGCACTGAGTTTCACCTTTGTTAGACTCATTAAAATTTAATGACATTGGAATCATCACCATGACGCTACCGAGTTCCTCCTTCTTAGGGCTCGTAAAATGTACTAGGATGGATTTGTCCGAAGGAAAAAATATGACAAGCATATGCTATCCCCTTAAGCTTGTTTTAAAAAATACTTGGGGTACTCACCAGAAATGGTGGGGGGAAATGGAAGTATTTATTAGTTGCGTCGGTAGTATGTCGCTCTTGAACATGACACTTGTCTTCAGTTCATGTCCGATTAGGGACATCCTACATTCGTCACTTTTCCTCCATGGTTTCGGGAAATATGTTTTCCTCTCATTCCATTAACATTTGTCAACATGACCTTTGATTCCATTTGAGTCAAATATTTCCAAATTCTGGGGTCGTTTCACCGATATGTTCAAGAGAAGTTCTTTCTGCAGTTTGTCATCCTCTAATCGTCTGTTCCATCTTGATTTATAAACAACTTGTTCCTCTATCTCATGTTGATGATGTGGGACACATCATGGCCCTCCTTCGACCAATCTCTTCTGATCAACTTTAGCTCATTATCTGGGAGGTTGATCTATAGACTCCCTTCAGTACCTTAGAGCCTACATGCCTTAATGGCAGGTTTTTCACATCCGACGACAAGTTCAACTCATTGGCATTTGATCAGATGATTTCACAATTGTTTGACTTTAGTTCCTTATTCACATCTGGTGGATTTTATTTCTTGTACCTTGAGGGCCATGATCATTATTGGTGGTCTCTCTCGTACCTATTAATATTTTACATCATTGGTTGGTAAGCAGGCGATTTTATTACATGTTCGAATTCAGCTCATTCATTCACATGCCTAAAATTGCACTTGATCGGGTCATGACAGAGTGCAAGACCCTAGTTTTTTTCTAATAAATTCCAGGCAAGAAAGAAATATGAGTTATTCATGGTTGTATACATGAATCTTTTTTATGGATGGTTGCGACCATACCTGAGTCCATATGTGTGATCCTTCTTATTTCTATATGGTTGCATCCATACCATGGATCCTATTTACATGATCTCTTTTACAGATGGTTGCATCCATGCCTCGTACTCATGTATTTATCTTAGATATTTCAATTATATATGTGTACTTGATTCGGAGGATTTCCAACAGAAGAATCTTCGTCTTGGCATGTTCTTGTCAAGAATTTCACCCCTCACTCTCATTCTACCTTCTTGCTTTAGGGGGCATCTGTTACGCAACATTTTTTCACTATCCCTGAAATCCCTATTCCTGAATCCTATAGGACCCTAAACAATGACCTCTATGTCCCTTTTCCATCATGAAAATATGCCATTTCATCCCTTGCAATTTCCATACCAAACTCTCTGTTGATAATTCATGTAGAAGCTCCTTAAAAACCTATCTTTCTGGAGTAGCGTGACCTCTTAAAATCTCACCAGCATCGATGACCCATCCTAATCTTGTGAGAAACATTGGTCAGTGCTAGTATGGCATTCACACCCATGTCGATCCACTTTAGGAGGATTTTTAAAAAAGGAAACAAATCTTCATGCCCTAGAATCTTTGAGGGCAGAGAGGTGGATGTTTTTTGGTCATGATATGGCCTAGCTTCCCCCTTGGACCTCTTGTTGCTACAAAAGAGGAACCTCCCAAAGAGATAAGCCATTTTCCCATCATTAGTGGATCCATGTCCCCTCCTCCATCTGTATAAATTCACACCATCCAACACCTCTGCTAGTTAGAACATAATAGAGCATAGTAGAGAGAGGTTTTATTGCCATAAGCTTTGAAAGAGAGACTTAATCCCCTATCATTTTCACTCTAAATCAGAAACAAGTGCTTTGGGGACATGACCGGATTTGGACACACTGAAGGAGAGCTTCGACATCAAGGCACAAGTTGTAACTCCTCTTCTATTTATAATATGACACGACTGATACTTATTTCCATTTTTGTTCATGTTTTTAATTAATATTTCTGACATTCCTTGATCAATTGGGTAGGTTATATCTGTATATGCATAGTGTATTTGTATGCTTTTTGTTTTTTCTTGGTCACTTGTGTAGGTAATTGAACACTGGTAGAAGTGGAGATCAAGATCTGGAAAAGCGAAGGATCAAGGAGCTTAGACGAAGAACAACATCACATCATCAGATCAAGGTAGGCCATCTCTCTCGATATCGCTTTCATTTATTATCTTGAAAAATAAGTGTTAGCATGTTTCCCTTGTTTCTGGACCCACTCTAAGGCTAGAGGGATCATCTCTGTCCATAGAGAGGATTTACCTATACAACACACATTCATTATTCAAACATATGCTTTAGAAACAAGTCTTCTACAAGAAAAAATATTCATTTTTGATGGATCACTTCTTGGTAATGGGAATAAAAAATTGAGAAGATATTTCAGTCATATGTTAGCATCTCTTCTAGAATATTAAAATGCTTTGCAATTGAGTTTTCTTCATTAACTCACCTTGTATCCGACAACGGGGGAACTGATTGTCATATACATGTTTCAAAGCCATATCAAGTGAGCCTCACCCACAACCTACCATTCCATATTCAGAGTTGTAGCCAGAGAGATATATCCCCATGATTATGTCATTTGTTGGTGGTAATCATTAAACCATCTATGATAGGCTGATCTTATTCCTCGTCAAATATTCGGGGACACTTCCTCTAGTAGAAGACCTCAGCTTCTTGCCAGTTTTGGAAGAGTTTCACGAATTTCATTAAGCATTCCTGAGTTGGTGTTCATTCTTAAACCACAACAGGATGAGACCTCCCTTTTCAGGTTGAGGTTCTCCATTTTATGCAGGTTGCAGACCTCCATTTTCCAGGTTGAAGGTATCCCTCCTCAAAGAATTATGAGCACTTCCTCTCGTAGAATACTTCATCTTTTTGTCATATTTATAAGATTTCTAGGAACTACACTAAGAGTTCTAGTGTTGGTCATAATTCTTAAACCACCACCTTATGCCTACATCTCAGAGATCACATTCAACCTAGTGTTGCCATTGATATTTTTCCACATTTTTATTACAACTCTCTTCTTGGACTCTTACATACCCCTTAGGATTAAGGGGGGGATATTGTACACCTAATCCTCCTAGGGTTAGTGTGGGAGTTCAACATTCAAAATGAATCCAAGGGTCACTCCAATGTATGATAAATATGTATCATTTTGAATAATAGATGCGTTGAATTCCTATCTTTATATATTCTTGTCTCTTCCATGCTTGTGTTTGACAAGAAAAAATCAAATCAACATCATAGGACATATATTTGAATATGAATAAGGGGAAAAAAATTACATTTTTATTTTAGTGTGTTTAATTATATATTGGCTATGCAAATTAGCATTGGAAAGAATTAAAAGGAACTAACTGGAAATTAAATATTATAGGTCAGCCAGGGCATGAGGAAAATTTGAAAAAGTAATAAAGGAAACTAAAATAAATTCCACTTCAGTGGGTGGCGAAGAGGAAGAGACAAGAGAAGGAGAAAAATATTAAACGAATATGAATGTAAGTGGAAATGAAGAAAAATATAGAAAATCAAAGAAAAATGGAGAGAGAAAATTCTAGCATTCATTTTGGGGGAAAAGAGAGGGAAAATGGAGACGCGCTACAACACTTGGAACACAAGCAAGACTCAAGTAACAAAAAATCAAGGAAAGAAAGGAGCACAAGAGGAATTCACGTGGCGACCAAGAAGAAGTTTTGAACAACATTTAGCAAGGGAAGAAAAGCACAGAGAAAAGAGCAGCCAAAAGGAGGATTTTTCGCAGGTAACAACATGCATATTTGATTATCTTGTTCGGATTTGAATGCGTGGTTCATACATTATTTTATTGTTATTTTTATTTTTTTTGGCATGGATATTTTCCTAGATTAACATTCATGTACATCCTTTCCTTATTACATTTCCTAGATACCCATGATGTAATGGGTTTCCTGTTTGGTTGAGCTTTGGATTCCAATAGATTTTAGATCTTGGTTGAGGTGGTCTTAGTAAAATCCCAAGGGTTAACAGTGGAGATGGTTATCTTTAGGTAATCTCTTAAAAGGTTGGTTGAGATAGGAAAATTCCTTTGGGTATGGTGAAGAAACTTTGAGGAGTCCAATATTGTGTTGGTTTTGGTGATTTCTAGACCTGGATTTTCATGAAATCACTATGGCTTGAGGGTGGAGGTGGTTTTCCTCTAGATTCCCTATATGGTTATGTTTTTTTTTTTATCCCATGTAATCCCACATTATAGGTAGAATATTGCACAAGGGTGATTGGGATAAAATAAAGAGTTGGTCCATTGCAATCTACGGTTGGGTGGAACGTCGAAATCCATAACTTGGTTAGTACTACGCATATGCTAATATGTGTTAATATTTATTAGATATAAATGAGCACACTTTTTTATTTAATGTGTTGATTATGTAACTGGTTTGTCATGGCTTCATTTCTAGTGAAGTGCATATCACATGCAGAGTGTATTTCTTATTATATGATGTTTCCTTGTTATTGATATACTTCATGGTTAACGAGCTCTTCGACAATTTATATGGATACATGATCTAATATGTGTTTTATTGCAGCTAGTATGAGAAGGCATCAATTCTACTTGATGAACATTTGTTGAAACTAATAAAAGCAGTGAATAAAATATGAATTCATGATCTAGAGGTACCTAGACTCAAATGTTTTGTATAAATGAATAATATGAGTTTGGAAAGCATGACATGCAATAGATCCTAAGAATAGAGCATGAATATGTATACATGTTGTTGATAGAATTCTAGAAAATTATAGGAATTTGGCTTGAGTATTGGAACTAAATTTGTGGAAAAGGTTTGTAGTTGCACTATTAGATCTAGGAGATCTTGGTCACAACCGCATTGATGATGGGTTATATATGTTGCTGGAGGCATATGGCCACACCGACAAGCCTGTATATGTGCAACTGAGAAGTAATCTACATCAAGGAGTGGTATAAAATCAGGGAAAACAATCACCAGGGAAATTTAGGCTAATAAAAACGTGATCATATTTCTTTGGGTGTTTGAATTAAATTCTAGACAACTTGACCCCATTTTCGTAAGTACCTCTTGGAAGTTAGGTCACGCATAAAAAATCTTAGCTCATGTTTACCTTGATAAGAATGTAAAAGTGGCTAAATGTGGGGTGGGGTTTTATAGTTTTACTGAGCCATTTTGGAGGACCTTTTTAAGATGGCCTAACATTTTTAGTTGACTTATATGGGGCTGAAACAAGGTTTAGCCTTCGAGTTCTCTCAATAAAATCACTCAAACTATCTTTTTTATTAGTGGTTCGAGCTTCATGAGGGGGAGAGATTGCTTCATAAGGAGATTCCACAGATTGATCTAGGATAGGGAACCCCCCTTAAAGATGTGAAATATCATTATAAAATTCCTAAGAATATATTTCATGCTTGAATTTGTCCAAGCAATCAAGTTTTTTCTTAACCAAATTATTAGTCTTCGAACATTCATGAAAATATTCATGAAACGCTACATCTCTATATAGTATAAAATTATTATTTACTTCATCATAGAGATGCTATTATTTTGAGGTATCTGAGTACCCCAAGAATACACACTTTCAACTACTTATAGCAAGTTTTTTTCTATGTTCCTTAAGTATCAAGGCATATTAGGTGGAACTAAAATTCCTGAGATGCCTCACCGAAGGAATGTGGCCATACTGCATTTGATAGGGAGTCTTGTTTTTGACGGAATGAGATGGGAATTTTTTCTTGATTGACACTGCATATAGAACTACATCAACCCAAAACATTATCTTTACATTTTAAAAAATAATAATTGAATGTACCATATTTAATATTGTCTTGTTCATTATTTTGACTACACCATTATATTGAGGATTATAAGGCACAATTATTTGATGTCGGATCCCATATTTTTTGTGAAGATAATTTTCTAATTCATTTGAAGTATATTATTTTTCATTATTAGTACGAATAGAGCCAATATTGAGATTGTGTATTATTTTCAATCCACACATGAAAGTTTTTACAAGTTTCAAAATATTTATATTTGTTCTTCAATAGATATACCAAGCACATTCCAGTGCATTCATCAATAAAAGTCATCATGTATTTATTTACATTTGTAGAAGGAATAGGCATACAACCACAAAAGTCAGAATGAATCAATTCAAGATTTCTACATTCTCTATAAAGAGAATCATGAAATGATTTTTTGTTGTGTTTTCCTAAGATACAACATCACATTTCTTTATTTTCCTAGGAATTGTTGGTAAATCAGTTACATTGTTTCTCTTCAATAAATGAAGACTATCATAGCTCATATGTAAAAATATAGAATGCCATAAGAGACCAGATGTTAATTTACCTTTGGAAATTGTGATTACCAGCCTCCAAAATTTTGATCATACTTGAATTTTGGATCCTGGTGAGGATATTATGATCTGTCTCTCTATGGTTAGTCCATGGACATTTGATGTTTTGAAAAGAGTTTAAGTATTCAACTGACGTGTGCTCACATGCATTGTCTTTGATGGGTTCATGAGAACATTTCCTTTATGTAAGATAGAATAAGCATATAATCACCCATCAAGATAGTTCCTGTGCCATTTCCAACTCATGTCAATAGTCCCTGTCACTTTTGTTGCTTTTCTATTTCCATTTTGGTCAGTTTGCTCAATTGTGAAATTTTGCACATGTTCGATTTCACAACTATCTCTTTCACATTATCAGTTGTCACATTTTTTGATTTTCACTATAATAAGTGGTATTTTTATGTTATCTTCACTCTGGCATGTGTCGCCTAAGGTCATCTACATTTTTCAATTGTAATATTCATGTTTTCCCCTATCACAGGTGTCCCTTTTGTTGTTTTCATGCCTACATGTGTCACACCTTTTCACACCACCAAAGTTAGTTCAGGTGAATGATTTTGCATTTTATGGTCCTACATTCCATTAGAATATGCAATATACACATTCCTATAGCTTAGCGTACCTTTTGTTCACAATGGTCACAATTGTCGTAAATTGTGTTCTAAGTATCGTAAGGTGTCATTTCAACTATCACACTTAGAAATAAGTGTTCCTTTGTTCTCATTTAGAGGAGTGATTGTCATTCATGATTCCTATGTATTCTCCTGTCTTTTATTGATGGTTTTATAATTTTAATCCAAATTTGATTCATTTATGGATGTGTTTCCTCCTTTACTTTTTTGATCCCACACTTAGACATTTTAGAGAAGTTATTGGTCCTTTAGACCAGTGAAATTTGTGAGGCCTTAAACCCTCTTATGAAGTGTGGAGATAAACCTATTCATAGGCCTAAATTATGTAATACTACACCCAAATATTTTTACAATAAGTCCCTCTCAACATTACCCCAAATATGATGCACATTATGATCCTCCCAATGCCATCCACTCGACCTTTATTTCACATACTGACTAAATTCACTAAATTTTGGTTACCTCTTCCTTGCAAGGAATATAAAGGATTCCTAGCTAAAAAAATGGACCTATTTCACCCTCTTTCATAGGAGAAACAAGCAATCGAAATATCCTCTTATCCTACCAGTGCAGTGAAAACCCTTCTAGTTAAAGTGGCTTCATCCCTATGGCCTTTGTAAATGAAAAGCACACTCCAAATGGTTAAATACACATTATTGGGTAGAACTATGCTAGCATAGGATGCATAATGCATTAAAAAGCAACAATGACCCCTTTTTGAAAAAAATATCACTTTATTTCAGTCATCTTCTTCCTTTTAGCGCATGGTGCACTCCTAAAGGCTGAAGCTTCACCCTTCCCTCTTCCCCAATGTTCTTTGTGTTGAAAAATTGCTTAAATTCTTCCTTTGAGTGCATGGAGTAGTAGGGTAGGCTAAAGGAAGCATCATATATAACTTTGAAAAATAAATATTCACTCTCCTAGAAGTCTCCTTTCCATTTAAGTGCATAACACAGTCCTGAAGGCTGAAACTTTCACCTTCCCTGCTTCCCAATGTGCTCATGCACCATAGTCTTCTTTAGCCCCTTCCTGTGAGTGCATAGAAAAATCATGAAGTCTAAACCTTTCAACTTCCCTCACTCTCAATGCACTCATGTTCCCTAGTCTTCTTTAGACTTTTTCTTTGAGTGCATGGAAGAGTAGGGAAGGTTGAAGGACATCTCCCCTCTCCCTTGAATAGTCAAACTACCCTTTCAATCCGTCCTCCCTTTTATCTAAAATAACATGGCGCAACCTTGAAGCCTGAAGCCTTCCACCTTATACCTTCATCTTCCCCCACTATGTTGTACCAAGGATAGCTCCTCTTAATAGTGCATGTCGCAGTAAAAATTATTAGTGGAGCATTTCTAAGACATTGTCGAGTTTTACTGCGCCCTCCTAATAAAGCCTTAGTATTTCAACCATTTCACAGGCATATCATGATTTGATCATTCCATGAGCTAGGTAGTGATAGAATATATGTTTTATGAATTATTTTACCTTTCCATGAATGATATTCATTAGCAGGAGTACTATCTCAACACAAGAAGGTGATTGTCAACGAAGATAGTAAAGAGGTTGAACAAAGAACACTTGTAGATAAAAAGCGCAAAGAAGAAAAATCATAAATAGATGGAGTAGATCATGGACCGAGACAAAAATTATATTACATTATGACTTACAGGATTTAGATAGTGATCAAAGACCCTTTGGAGGGTGAATATAAGTAAAAAAGCAGATCTTCCATGAAGATGAAGCATAGATAAAATTTATCATCTACAATGTAAGATGATGCAAAAAGAAGCAAAAATTTGCATTTCAAACTTATCATGAAGTCCATGTAATTATTATCAAGTTATAACTTGTAAAAGTGTCATAATAATGGTCAATATGTTCCCATGTGTCATGCCACATCATGTGGAATGTAATGATGTATTCTCAAGGAAGGACAAAATTTAATGTGTGGAATTGCAAGATTCATATGTGGAACCTGAAGAATAACATAGTCATATATGGACAACGATTGTATAGAAGCCAAAAATTAATTTAGAAGTTAAAGTTTTCTTTAGAAATTGAAAGGTCACACTATAATTCCAAGACTCATGAGGGTAATTCATGAGTCATGAGGATATAAAAGGTCGTTCCTCTTATTATAAAAGAAACCTCATAACTCAAGCAAGGGGATTTTTTAGGCTTTATGTTTGGAGATGTTTTCTTGGCTTCTCTACTTGGAATAGGAGAAAAAACTATACTTTGGTGAAGCAAGAAGTGACTTAATGTTCCACTATTGGAACTGGTGCCTCACTATTGCAACTGTGTACTTACATATTTCACCTTGTAATTGAAGCTCGATGAACCGAGACATTTTCATTCATGTATTTTCAATTCCTTAGGCATATTACTAGATGTTTTCTATATATTTTTTCATTCATATGTACTAAGGAAATTGAACTATTTTAGTGGCCTCAATACTTATCTTGTTGAAGGTGTGTTGTACGTTGTTTAATGATTGTTATGTCTATGTGAACTATTTCACTAGATAACTAACAAATATTTATTTTCTAGTGTGTTTCTCTTAGATAAGTTTCATTACATCCTTCTAGAGGCTCACTTTTTATCTCCCTCCCTCGTGAAGGTCTCTATTTACAGATTGCAATTGGTGTTTCACAATGTCACCTTAATTTCTTGTTGAAGGGTAATGTATATGATCTCTTATGTTATCTGTTGAAACCAAGATGAGG